>OZ020485.1:47220711-47820711 GCA_963971405.1 Psococerastis gibbosa
TAACCTAATCTAACCTATCCTAATTCAATGTAACCTAACTTAACATCATATTTATTTGATATAAAAAATATTTTTGTTAAAAAAAAATGATGAATTTAATCTAGGTAAACAGCTAACCTAACCCAATGTAACCTAATCTGGCCTATCCTAATCCAATGTAACCTACCCTAACTTGATATAAAAATTTAACCTAGCCTAATATTATAACTTAACCTGTCCTAGCCCAATGTAACTAAATCTAACATAGAAAACACGACTGCCTGGTATATTGCACACCTATTGTGAGAAACTGAGACTTAGTTGGGATTATTGAAAATTCATTTTTATAAACACGGCTGGTGGGTATATTGAACACCTATTGTGGGATTAATACATTTCTTTTAAGATGCTGAGTGCACTTATTATATCGGCGTACCTGAATTAATAGCGATGTGTCATAATCTTAATGCGAGGGGGACTGAAATGGCCACCGACCTTATGCACTCCAATATATAAAGGGTTGTCTGCATGGCAAATAAAGGGACTGTCTACTCATCAGCGACTGCTTATATGAATATGTACCTTTAACTGGTATTGTACATCAACTATTGTAAATGAATGTAAACCATTTTATGATATACAAATTTTATAATACACATATTTTAAAAGAAATCAATGTCTTTTCATACAATCACTTAAAACAAGCTTTTAAGCCTAAGACTTATCTATAATACAATAATGACCATGAGCTAAACGAATGTAAACCATTTTATGATATACAAATTTTATAATACACATATTTTAAAAGAAATCAATGTCTTTACATACAATCACTTAAAACAAACTTTTAAACCTAAGACATATCTATAATGCGATAATGACCCGGGAAACGTTCGGGGATGCTTCATCCTGCATGTAGTATTGTTTCCGGAAATTGAGAAAATGTTCATACAATTCAGCAACAACCTTTTTGTTGAAGTTCGCCTGTAGCGGATGGTATGGATAGCATTCTGAGCCGAGGAATAGTTGCATTTGTCGTACAGCACATTGATCGAAGGCAGTAGCGTCTTTCAAATATCATCTGCTCGTGCTGCTTGGAAGCCAATAATAGCAAACCGTGGTTTTTCACTTGAAGAAATCATTCGCACAGGGTTTCGCACATGATCAACAGTTATTCCATTGAGTTCATAGCATATTTCGGAGAATAAGTGTGCCATAGCATTAGCGCTAAGCCAGTCTTCACCTTGATAAGCAATTGTTGTCACACCTTTTTCCAGCACACCTTCAATATGCAGTCGGCTTTCACATGGTAGAGTAATAAGTATATCTTGTTGATGGATTGGTATGCGAATTTCATCATTTATCACCATACTTTTGTTCTCGAAATCATTACAAGCTAATTAAAATCGATAAAGGGTCGCATCCAAGCGCTTTGCTTAAAAGCTAAAATTTTATGTATACATTTTTAATTGTAATGCCAATTCTAAACATTGCTTCAAATTTCGATAATGTATTATATAGTTGTGTTTATCGTTTAAGTTGGGAATAAGCATTGAGATGGTGGATGTTAAAGATATATTATTTTCAGCGAGAAATTCCTTGCAATATGGAGAAATCATGTCTGAAGTTACAACACAATGTTCAGCTGCTAGTGGGTATTCATTATGTAAATCATGTAATTTTTGTGGATATTCCAAGTCCACATGTAATATGAACCCACCATCGTCCTCATTAGGTGCGAGCATTACATTAAAATTTTTTGATTTCTTCCTCCTCCATCCAGCGAAACCCACTAATATTTTCAGACAGCTCTGAAGAGCTAGCCCTGGTGCAGTGTACATGTGACAAATTTCGAGGTTATCGTTTTCAAAACATTAGGCTCTAAAGGCTTCAAAAACATCGCAAAAGAGAAGGGTGTTGTTTAATACATTCAAGTCTTGGTATTCTTCTAAATTCTTTATATCAAAAGCATTCCACACCTTTTGAGCATGTTCATATTTTTCTTGTGAAATCCACTCTTGAGTTAATTGACTAAAAATGCAATGATTGTAGGTAAGTGTTCCTCATTAAATTGTGACTCGTGCGTTATATATTCATAGGGGAAGACACCCTTCCTCAACATCAAGTCTAATTTTTCATCCACAAAACATGTTTTCATAATTTTAAATTTATTTTTATCCGCATCAACAAGATTTTTAACTACTGAATCTAATGAGGAGGCCATAAATTGGTAAGTGTCTTAAAAGCATAACTCTCCAATACTGAAGGCTATATATTCTTCCATAGTTTTAGCTATACTGGACTTGGTGTTGGTCGCAATCTTCAGATCCCCAATCATAACACTACCCTTTTCACACATTCTCACATTTACCTATCAGTTCCATTATATAACAGCCTTCCTGAGTTCATAAAAAAAAAATCTACATCAAAAAAAAAAAAAAATTCATTAGTAAAATTAGCTTTCATCTGTCCCAAAATCAACTAAGAAATCTTCCAGCAATAGTGCGTTAGCATAACAACCCCGGATTCAACAGAGTGATAAACCATCTTAGTATATGATCTTACTTATTTCCTTACTTAGTGATGTTACTTAGAGTCTACATAAAATTAATTATTATCGATAAAGTTTTAGCTTAGTTATTATAGTATTAAGGGGTCCCCAGCACGGGAGAAATCCTTTGGGCCACCCCTACCTCATTATATTGGTGTGCATGTATATGTATTATTGAAGGAACGAAATACATTATTCTATTCTTCTATTCTATTCTATCTCAGTTTAATACTCCATAATAATTGCAACCTTAATCCATGCACATGTCAGATAATCGCAAAAGCAAATACTATTAAATATTTAGGCGTTACCATTGATAATCATCTCAAGTGGTATGAACAAATCCTCCTAACATCAAAACGAATTAGAAGAACCTATAACAAATTAAGGATGCTAAGGTGTACACTTAACGTTGACACTCTGTAAGGTAAGTTTATCATGCTTTAGTCCAATCAATTTTCCAATATAACATATTAGCCTGGGGTGGTGCTCACTCTTCCCATATATGCTCCCTAGAAACTGATGTAAGAATAGCCATCAGGGTAGCTATAGGGAAGCCTCGCCGCTACCCTTCAAATCTTCTTTTTCAGGAATTCAATGCCCTCCCATTGCCATTGCTATGTGCAAAACAACTTCTACTTTTTCAATTTAAAAAGGGCAAAAACCATTCTTGGGCAAGGTGATTTCGTCCATCATAACATTATTACCAGACTTGGTACCGGACGCAACCTAAAAACTTTGAAACCGAATACGGAACACTTTATGCATTCGCATATTATGTATAAGTCTATTCCATTGTACAATTCCCTACCGGATAACATAAAGGACTCCGTCAGCATAACAAGTTTCAAGACACATAAAATACCTAATTTCTTCCAACCCCAATAACATCACGTCCCTACTTAGCAACTAGACTTAATGAAAATTGGGATACATACTGTAAAGTGGATGTTCTCTCAGTGTCGATTGTCAACCAATATTTTATTATTAGCCTACATAACTTCAGTTATCTGCCTGCACAATTGTTTTTCTATTAACGTTTAAAAAAATTTTTTTTTACTTAATTCGTACATTTTTTCTTTACTTGTATTTGCAATTGTAATGTTCACTTTTGCTTTTAAAGGGCCCCCCTCCCCTACCATTTTTAATATTGTAAATGTTGTTTGTTTATTTGTTGATATTTTATTGTGGAGTCATCAGTGAGGAGAAGTTGTTCGTTTTTAGCACGAAACCATGCTTCAGTATAGTTTTTATCATTGCCGGGTGCAACTGATGCAAAAACAAAAATCACTTAGCTTACAATGGACCCCCTGGTGTGATGGGTGTACTGAGTGCACCTGGTGATTCTCAACAGGTTTGAATCTGCACACGGTTATCTGTTTACTAAATCAATACTTCCCTTAAACCTGTGCGTTGGATAGATTTATTAATTGCCCAGCACGGGACTTGTCCTTTATACCATTTAATCACTTTAAAAAGTTTTATGTTTTCAGTTGTAATTGAATCAACCTCACCTTCCATATTATGTAAATATACAACGGGATCATGACGTATGGTTATGTTTTTATAATTGTATTATTTTACAACACCATCTAGAGCTATAGATGTTTTGCATACAAAGTTCCCCTCGTTAGATAGTGCTCCTCCGCTCATAATTGTGCAATTATTATTATGATCAGTAAAATCTTCCCTCATAAACAATGTCTTTACATACAATCACTTAAAACAAACTTTTAAACCTAAGACATATCTATAATGCGATAATGACCATGCTTCAACCTAAGTGTTGGATAGATTTACGAAAACAAAAATCACTTTAGCTTACAATGGACTGTCAGCGAGGGGTAGATTTATTAATGGCTTGTTTGTGGCTAACTCAACCTATCCTTACCCAATGTAACCTAATCTAACCTATCCTAATTCAATGTAACCTAACTTAACATCATATTTATTTGATATAAAAATATTTTTGTTAAAAAAATGATGAATTTAATCTAGGTAAACAGCTAACCTAACCCAATGTAACCTAATCTGGCCTATCCTAATCCAATGTAACCTACCCTAACTTGATATAAAAATTTAACCTAGTCTAATATTATAACTTAACCTGTCCTAGCCCAATGTAACTAAATCTAACATAGAAAACACGACTGCCTGGTATATTGCACACCCATTGTGAGAAACTGAGACTTAGTTGGGATTATTGAAAATTCATTTTTATAAACATGGCTGGTGGGTATATTGAACACCTATTGTGGGATTAATACATTTCTTTTAAGATACTGAGTGCAACGCCGAGTCCCACCCTTACCGTCTATCATTCGTGGGTAGTCCACTGTTTCAAATTAGGTAATTAATATGTGCATTATTCAATGGCGCTCACCCTCACTGGTCTATCTATCCCTGTCTCCCATTAGCTCAAGCGTGTTCGTCGATGTAAATGTAGCTGATAAAAAAATTAATAAGAAAAAACTTATATTAATTTATTTTAAGGTTTTTAAATACTATGGGTGTCTATATTTAGCTTATCTTTACTCAATGTAGTGTACTAAACATTATGCATTAGCTCAAGCGTGTTCATCGATGTAAATGTAGCTGATAAAAAAAAAATTAATAAGAAAAAAACTTATATTAACTTATTTAAAAACTATACTGAAGCATGGTTTCGTGCTAAAAACGAACAACTTCTCCTCAATGATGACTCCACGATAACATATCAACAAATGATTGAACAAATTTTAATAAAAATAGATAAATTTCAAGCAATGGGAAGCGGGTGGGTGTTGAAATCTTTAAAACGTTTTGTTATTTTTATTGCTGAATATAATCCATGCAGTGGTAGTAGTTACATCCTTATAATTGTAGAAAGAATGAGACGCAACTGATCCACAATAAAATATATTAAACGTGACCGGTTTCGGTAAAATACCATCATCATTAATCATTAATCATTAACACTAAAGCAGTAATCAATATTAAAAACGACCAGGTGGTATATTACCACTTATCCCAATATTTGCGGGGCTTTCTGCACTAGGCGCTCTCTCTGGCGGTGCTATTTTACGGTCTTTAAATACTATGGGTGTCTATATTTAGCTTATGTTTACTCAATGTAGTGTACTAAACATTATGCATTAGCTCAAGCGTGTTCATCGATGTAAATATTGCTGATAAAAATTAATAAGAAAAAAACTTATATTAATTTATTTAACGGTCTTCAAATACTATGGGTGTCTATATTTAGCTTATGTTTACTTAATGTAGTGTACTTAACATTATTAATTAGCACAATCGTGTTCACCGATGTAAATTTATCTGATAATAAATAATTAAGAAAAAAACTTATATTAATTTATTTTACGGTCTTTAAATACTATGGGTGTCTATATTTAGCTTATGTTTACTTATTGTAGTGTACTTAACATTATGCATTAGCTCAAGCGTGGTCATCGATGTAAATTTAGCTGATAATAAATAATTAAGAAAAAACTTATATTAATTTATTTTACGGTCTTTAAATACTATGGGTGTCTATATTTAGCTTATGTTTACTCAATGTAGTGTACTAAACATTATGCATTAGCTCAAGCGTGTTCATCGATGTAAATATAGCTGATAAAAAAAAATTTATATTAATTTATTTTAAGGTTTTTAAATACTACGGGTGTCTATATTTAGCTTATGTTTACCTGGGTTATAAAAAAAAAACAATCATAGTGCCATAGAAAGACCACCCACGAAGAAGAAAGAAGAAGAAGAAAGAAATGTTTTAATTACACCATAAAAAAAAAAAATAAATAAATAAAAAAATATATATATAACTCTATCTCACAAATTAGTAATTATAAAAAAAAAAACGATCATGGTGCCATAGAAAGACCACCCACGGGTCTCGACGGGGGGGGATAAGCGCCAGAACCTCAGACCACCCACGAGGGGTAGCATGACGGGGGGTGGGGTAGATGGGGTAGCTCGACGGGGGGTGGGGTAAGCGCCAGAAACTCAGACCACCCACGAGGGGTAGCATGACGGGGGGTGGGGTAGATGGGGTAGCTCGACGGGGGGTGGGGTAAGCGCCAGAAACCCCCTTTCTATACTACTTGTATCCGCCGTTGAATCCACACGTGCTACATTATCTGACCATGTCTAGGATGACATGAAAAGCAGGCGATGTGCTTCTTCCGTTCTAATTAAGTCTTTATTGAAAAGTAAATAAATAATACAGATACCTATCTGTAAATAAACGAATAAATAAATATTGACTTTTGTTCTATTATTAAGCCAATCAAGCGGCTAGTAAGCCCTCTCTTACAGTTTTCCACTCAACTAGGAAAGCTTGGGACCGTCTGCTTTACATGCTCTCCAAAGCGTGGCCAGAAAATGTAGCAAGTGCGGAGCTCGAACCAACAACCTTTCGGGTGAACGTCGGAGTCTGTACCACTACTCTACATGTCCTGACATGTCATCTGACTGTACATATCATAATATGGCCGAGGTTAGTCTCCGTTTCGCAACCGTCAGCAGCAACTCGGCTTTTGTTTCTATCCTCTTAAATGCGTAGTATTTTAATACTGCAATAGCATTGTAGTATTTCCACTCTACACTCTATACCAGTGGTTCCCAAATTGTGGTCCATGGACTACCGGTGGTCCATAGGCATATATCAGGTGGTCCGCGGACCAAAGTAAGAAATAAGAAAAGAAAATAGCTGAGTTATTGGAAATTACAACTGAACTATAAAGTCCAACCGATACCAATCCTAAATATTTAATCAAATATTAGCACGTAGCCTACTTGTACGCACAAACTACTTGATCTTGGTCCTAGAATTTGACGATTTTCCTGTCACAGCCATGGTGGTCCACGGAAAATCATAAAATAATCTAGTGGTCCACGGCAAAAAAGTTTGGGAACCCCTGCTCGATACGAACCTTTAGCACTAGCTAATCCCGTTGGTCCGATTACGCGAACTATTGCATCATACAGCTGGGCTTTATCAATGAACTTTCGGTTGGTTAACAATTGTTGTGCGTATTTGGCGTTGGTTACTGCTACAAAAAGTCCTTTTAGCCATAGAGCTTTTATTCCATCATCATCTTCTTTCGCCAATAATTTTCTCCCCATACCTATAAAATCTAAAAAGAAAAAATACATAATAATTCACAATAGCATACATTCCTTCATCAAACCATTCTTGTGTACAATTATATACAACAGATGGCTCACTCGACACTCATACCTTTCTTCTAGCTTAAACAGCCTGTCTAACCCTTAAAAAAATAAAAAAAAATGTTTAAAAATATTATGTCTCATAAACCTCAAGTAAGATTGTCTAAACAGGCGCAAAAAAAATTACTAGATCTAGCTTAAAGATCGATGTACCATCTTCTTCTGTAGTTGCAATCTAGCGATTGGTTTGCAGCAAATCTTTCCACCTCCTTCCCCACTCCTCCCTGTCTTGGGCCGTTCTCTCGAGTTCCAAGTAGGTTCCGCATCTCATATCTTTCTTGAGGTCTTCTGCGTACGCCTTCCTTGGTCGCCCTCTTGCATTGGTGCCTTCGATTGTGCCTTCTATTATGGTGCTGAAAAGTCCTTCCTGTCTGATCAGGTGACCCATCCATTTTGCTCTTCTCACCGAAATGGAGGTAATTAGGGATCTTTTATCATTTATCCTTTGAAGTACCTCTTCATTCGTTTTGTGGTCTCTCCAAGATATTTTCAACATTCTCCTATAGCACCACATTTCGAAAGCCTCCAGCTTCTTTTTGCTTCTTTCGTGTATGCACCATGTCTCACAGCCATAAAGCAGTATGCTCCCTACTAGTGATTTAAGCAATCTTTTTCTAACATTTATGTCGGTGTTGTTAGCCATGTACCATATAACATCGTAAATAAACAAATCAATGAAAAAACTTAAATAATTCATTTATTTTTATTTTATTTAGGTCGACATTTATTATGACTATTCGGTAAAGTATTATACATCAAACATTTTACTAAAGTAGATTTTACATATCATAAGTGAATATATCATTAGGAAGGTTGATAGATTAGGCGATTATTATTATATAACTATTATTATTATTTTGAAAATTAATTAGTCTGTAGTCTTCGAGTTCTGGAAATAATAAATAATAAATAATCAAATAAAAAATAAAATGTTAACATGGTATCAAATGGCAAAAGGCTCAATCTGGTCCTATACTACGGAAATAGCCGAAGTCAAGCGGCTTCAACCCGAATGTTTACGATGAGTCTATCTACTATCCCTCGGCGACTGAAGAGGTCAATCGGATACATTCATTAAATTGTTTGCATGCGATTGCCGATTAACCTTTTTTATAAATACATAATAATGTATACATATATGTAGGCCTACGGTATATAACTTATAATTGTAGAAAGAATGAGACGCAACTGATCCACAATAAAATATATTAAACGTGACCGGTTTCGGTAAAATACCATCATCAGACAGTATTTCGTATCAGACGGTATTTTACCGAAACCGGTCACGTTTAATATATTTTATTGTGGATCAGTTGCGTCTCATTCTTTCTACAATTATAAGTATGATGAAGTTCCACGAAGTCACTTTGGAGAATCTCACTATGATACGGTATATAAATCTAATATTGTGGAAAATCCTAGTTGCCTAATTTTGCACTTGAAGGACAGTATTATACTCACCTAGTCTTAAATAAAGAGCATAATAAATAGTTTTGGCGCAATGTAGAAGCAATGGCTGGCTACAAGGCAGTTTTAAAGCCAAAGTGAAGTATCGTCTATTTTTATAAAAGTATTGAACTATGTACGTCACCAGTACTAACGTGGCGAATTGTAGAAGAAACCCCATCTAACTGGAACATAAATAAGAACATTATGTTGCATTACGAGACCAACATAACGGTAGGAAGTAGCTCATTGTTAAAATTAACTTTGTATAGTTTTACGAATAAAATTAAATTAAAAATTTACAACCGGTTTCGGCTCACGCCATCGTCAAGTGCGATTGAAAACAGATAAAACAAAAGGTATGCAAGCTAAAACAAAGTAAAACTCATTGTCAGGATAACACACAGCATCGCATAAAGTAAACAATTTAAATTGAACAATTAAACATACAAAGTTAATTTTAACAATGAGTGACGGCAAGTTTTACAAAGTTACTAAGGAGACTATTATGTTTATGGTAGGAAGTAGGGTTTGTTTTTCATGCTGTTCCCCCTAATGTTCTAAGCTCAAGATGTACTGGATCCTGTTGTATGTTTTTGGTCATTTTGTATCGCAACTTAGAAGTAATGAAAATTAAGCTATCTGTGCGTAAATAAATAAAAATCGGATTGAGAACCATTTGTCGAAAAATTACATTAAGAGGACATGCTACGTAGAAAAATTAGCACCCCAAAATTTGTTATTTTTATCGACTTTTGATTTTTTAATTAATGAACAAAGCAAGTTATTAAAGATTTGGATCGTGTAAGTTGTAGAAGACCATTTTCATACATGAAAAATTAAATGGGAAATGGAAATATTAAATTTTTGGTACCTTAGTTCTTTCATAAAAACCAGTGGAGACTAAAATTTCGTGTAATCTGGGATTTTTGGAAAACAAAAAAAGTATAAATACCCGATGATGCACGAAGTAGTCTTCTACAACTTGAATGAGCCAAATTTTTAATAACTCACTTAGAGTAAAGTTAATGAAATAAAAAAATTAAAGTATTTAATTTTGAGGTACCAATTTTCTACGTAGCATATCCTCTTAAGTTTTGAGCAGGCTCTGTTCTGGTGAATTCTACATGGTTTGGCCGTTGGCATAAAATGCAATGGATGTTGCTTATTTATTTTTCATTTAGATTTTCTATTCTACCTGACTTTCCCAACTTACCATATAACAGGTGTGGAGTTTGCATTAAACCTAGATTCTATCCACAAGTGCACAGTGCACGCTTAGTAACAACTAGTGGGTCTACCTGACACAAAAACAGCTGTCGTTATGAAACTGCAGCCTATTCTCCACAAAAGCGCGGCCTTGAAACAATTTTTTTAATACACGCTTTAGGGGGGACATTGAAAAATACATTTTGTACTTACTCTTTTGTGTTTTTGCTGAAATTAACGAACCGAAATACTTTTGTATGTGAGAGTATTCGCATCGAAGCAAATAATAAAAGGTATAGGAACAGCTGCAGAACTATTCTCGGTTGATTGAAGCTGGTAAATGGCATTTGTGTCGTCAGATGGCCTGCATGACAAAAAATTTTAAACGCTTTCTGCCGTGAATAAAAGATGTGAAAAGTATACGATAACAATTAATGACTATAAATAAATGGGTGATGTTCACAAAACAATTTTCTGCTACTCTTGTTGGCCATTCGGTCTAGTAAATATTTATTCTATATGGTCGTCAGGACTAGGAGAACAGAGAATCTGACAATTTGGGGGGGGGGGGGCGGGAGCATGTCCCCTGTGTCCCCTTGGGTACGTCCTTGCTCCATCCGCAAGTTTTGAAGAACTGCATCCTGATGCTTAGTCTTATACGTTGACGGATTGCAGGATCTTGTATCTTTTATTTATTTATATTTATCTTTTATTTACGGCTGTTCATAGCTTTCCAATTTATACGTAGTAGCCTATGAGAAAAGTTTTGAGATGGTCAAAATTTTAGATTACGTGATTTCAACGGATTTACACGTTTTGAGGTCCCAGGAACCCAAAAAGGTGTTTTTTTTTAAACGAAATGTCTGTTTGTCCGTCTGTCTGTCTGTCTCTCTGTCTGCCTGTCCATCTGTTCATCGATTTGCGTGCAAATTACTCGGTGGGTTTGGACTTAATTTCATGCAGGTTTACAAAAATCATGCATCATTTTTTAATTTAGGCTAACTTCATTTTTAAAGGTTGTACCCTCAAGAAACTCTTTTGGGGTAACTCAATTTTAGGGGTATTATTCTAAAAAAACTAAAAAAAAAGTCTAAAAAAAATTATTTTATCAAAACAGTTCCAACGATTTTCTTTAAATTCACAGATTTTATAGTCGTTACTAATGTAAACAAAACGCAGTGGGTCGTTTGCCCCTTGACATCTTGCTTCTGGGGGTAAAAAATAAAAATAACTCAATTCTCAATATAGAAATGGCTAAAAATAATTTTTCTGCTGAACCTTTCTATCGATGATGTCTATACCTTCAGGCATATTTTAGGTGTTAATTAAATAGAGGGACAAAACCGAACAGGTTGCTGTCCCTAAGAATGATTTGGTTAAATATAAAAAATAAATTTCTGAAGTAATTGTGGAAAAATCACGCTTCAATACATTGCGTAGCCTGCCCCCCTCTGTATCCGTCCTGGTCAATAACCCATGAGCCGAAAGGCCTGAGGACTATCTGTTGATCACAGCTCTATTTAAATATTGTGGTCAGCAACATGCCCTGCAGCCGTTTACCTATTAAGGTTGGGTGGACCCGAGGCCTGCATAATATTTTTCCGCGAACTTCGACTAGCCATTTCACATTCCAGTAATTTACCAACTGAACTGTTCCTGACCATAAAAAAAATTAAAAGCTTTCCTTATACTAGTGTTTCCTGTAAAAAGCAAAAATATAGAAATAGAAATAAATAAAGTTGCTCTTACACTCAATGTCAAATCAAAGCTGTTTCAAGAGGTAGAATTTTGGGAGACTTGAGTGGGGGGGGGGGCGGTGGTTATAATATAGAGCGCAGTAAGGGAGGGGAAAGGGGGTAAGCTGGGATTCGCCGTGAAAATAGTTCACAATGGTCCATTTACCAGTCATATCCCCCTACATTACGCAATTACGTGATCCATGGTGCAAGTTTGGAAACTTTGAACATTTAAACTTGCTGTGGATCAAAACTTTAGATCCGGCAGCCCGTACTACGGCAGTCTATTTAGAACACTAATATTAGTCTTGTCACTAATAACTTAATCAGCACTCCTCACAACTTCGCCGCGCTCTGTAGCAGAGAATGGATTGTGTGCATGTTGGAAAATATCGAGTGGGTCGTTATGTTTGGGTTAAGCATTCCTAAATAAGATTTATAATCAGATATAAGTAGGTACCAATTCGACTTCGATGGCCAGGTGGTAGCGTGCTTGTACTTGTGCAAGTCTCTAGACGCCATGCGATCGAAGACGTGTCGTAACTCAACACGGGTACTAACCTACAGAGGCGACTGAAGAGGTCAATCGGACACATTCATTAAATGGTTTGTATGCGATTAATCTTTAATAAAAAAAATAAAAAGATATTGCAGCATAGTAAAATGGATACCAGGACCCGGTCCACACTCTGTACTTAGCTAATGTAAGCCCCTCACCCAGTCTGATTGCTTACTTGTGCAGGCCTCTTAAAATGACAACGGTCCTGTCCTCAAACTTTCATTTGCCGCGGACCCCCTTAATAGTCTAACTCCCCCCCCCCCCCCCGCTTACAAAAAATATCGGAATATTCACAATAAGTCTTGAAATAGAATATTGATTGTCGGCTTTATTTACTTTGAAAAGTTACTGACGATTGGTATAAAAATATAAAAAATAATGTAATTCAATCTAGTGCTAAAAATGATGCGGCGACTGCGCCGTGGACTCCCTGGCAGGTGCTCACGGACCCCCGGAGGTCTCTGGTTTAGAGCACCGCGATGCCCATCCGCTCCTTCTTAATTTTTTTTTCTGTTATGTTTCAGGCAATGCTTCTAGTTTTGTTCAACCAAACCGTTGTCAGTGTTCCGTTCGCCCTTTTATTGGCCCCCATTTATGAACACCGCGGAATACCGGACCCCCGCTTGCTTCCATCGTTCCACGTCTTTCTTCTACACGTGATGGGCTGTATAATTGTTGAAGAGTTTGGATTCTACTACACGCATAGGTGAGGTTGGTAAGATATCAGTTGTAAGAACAATACAAAATTTTTGTTGAATATAAAATATACAGGGTGTTCCAGACCACCCGGACACCCCCTATATCTCGGTTATTATGAAGAATTTTGAAATGAGGGAAAAAACTCGATAATTAAGTAGCGGTCGAACTACCTTTTGACATGTTAGAATTAATTGTGCCCGAACCTTTCAAGCTAGGTACATAATTGTTACATCAAATGAAAGTACTTAAAAGTGACACGACATACCTTTGCATTTTAAAATTCCTAGATACTACCTATGACCCCCCTTTGGACCCCCCAAGAAAACATTTGATTCCACCATAAGGTAGTTCGACCCCTACTTAGTATCGGTGGGGGCGGTCGCCCCCCCCCCCCCTGAGAGAAATAGCTTTATACTAGATAGAATGGACTTTTGAAGGAAACTAAGAAACATTATTACTCATGTAAGGGAAACGCGATATTTTTCAGGCCACCACCCCCCCCCCCCCCGAAAACGTTTCCTGAAACCGTCCCTGGGGGTGGGGCAGGGTGGTGTTGCTGCCTTCCACAAAATTGAGTAACAACAGAATAGAATATAGTGTATTTCTGTAGGTGTAAGACACATAGCAACCCGTCATATTACATGTATACATTGCGATAAGTAATAACTTAAATGAAGAAGAAAAATATGTAATAAATTACAAGGGAAAATAAAAACTTATGTAACAGTGTATGGTCGAATACAAATACAATATAGATCATACCATGCACTAAGTATGTTGCAATTCAATTTATTACGTTATAATTTAGAATTTAGTCAATACTAAAATAAACACGTTTATTCTATTTTGTGGCTGTCGAGGGAAGGGGTCAATGACCCTCCAACGACCTCAAATGACGCCTTTAACTTTTAAGACAAGTTGTCCGAAGTACAACAGTCAATTGCAACAATTAAGATTATAGATTGCCGTATGGCTTTCTACTTATTCTAGTTCGTTGAATCTTCCTTATAGGCTAATGCACCACAAGTTCCTGTACAAGCACTTTCACAAAAAGCACCACGAATGGACCGCGCCTGTTTCTGTGGTTGCCATCTACGCCCACCCGGTCGAGCATATTGTCTGCAACCTTTTGCCAGTATCACTTGGAGTCTACATTTTTGCCTGCCACCCAGTAACAGCTTGCTTCTGGTACTTTATGGCCATTTTTAATACGCTGAGCGATCACTCGGGATACCATTTACCTTTTTTTTCGTCCTCAGAAGCACACGATTTTCACCATTTTAAGTAAGTAACTTAGGACTACCTACCTGTTATTTGTACAATAGGCTACTTGACAATTTTTGAAAACCAATTTTAATGCAATAGTCTATTTTTTTATTTTATTTTATTTTTTACCTCTTAAATTTATTGTTTAACATAAGATAAAATATTTTTCCCCATCAATTTAAGTTTGATATGGCGGCTATTCCACCGGCGATTTTACTTCATATTTGATTTTGTCATTGACGTCGGTTTTGTTTTAAGGTGACTATTATGTAGATACTTAACTTATCTATTATAAATTAAGTTATAATATCATTAGGATTCATTACCATATTATAACTTAATTTATAATAGATAAGTTAAGTATCTACATAATAGTCTCCTTAAAACAAAACCAACGTCAATGACAAAATCAAATATGAAGTAAATTCGCCGGTGGAATTGCCGCCTAATTAAAACGGGGCTATGTGTGACGTCATTTGTGATGCCGGGGGGGACTAGATGCCTATAGGCTATTGCGGAACTGTTTTAGCAGTCGTATTGGTAGGCTAGTGGCGTCAATGTGACGTCATTTCAAGGTCACCCATGTGCGCCGGTGTTTCGGCTCGTAATCCACACTTCAAAACAAACACATTTATTTATTTATTTTTTAATATTTACAATTTTTCATGCAAAAAACATTATTGTATTATTTTTGTTAACCTGTGAGCTACCTTATCTAGCATATTTTTTATGTTATTGTTACAAGTTACAACTGTTAAGTTGCCTATTATACAAACTTTGGGCATTAACTTTTTTAGCCTATGTAGGCCTACTTGTTGCGTATGTTCACTTTTGCCGACTTTTTTTTGGCAATTTTACTACTTAGAGCAATCTATCTTTCTTGTGGCTGCAGAAGGAAATATTTATCACAATTTCAAGTAGTCTAATTACGATGACCAGGAAATTAAGCGTGCGACTCAGCGAGTGTACAGTCGTTTTCCAAAAGGGACAAGACACAACGGAAGGCTAAGTCCCAAAAATCAGATCTTAAGATCGTGGCCATTTTATTTTTTTGAAGGCTTGATGGTGTGCACCAAACTACACAATCATTTGGGGTATCTAGACTTTCCATTAAAACTGCAGGAATAGGCCAATCTTTTTAAAATGCCTCAAATTTAGTTGATTGCTTCTTAAAACATATTGCAAATACATTTGGAGGGTAGCGAATTGGAATTAGTGTGACTATCGTTGATATGTACAGTTAGGCGGGGATTCCACCGACCTCGTTTGTGTTTGGCAGCGTGACATTGACGGAAATTTTTCATTGGCGTAAATTCCCAAAATTTCTGGGGGGGGGGGGGCTTTAGGACCCCAAGACTTTGATCCCCCGGAGAAAATAAATCGATAAATGGGCCCAAATTAATGAGGTTTTACGCATATTATACCCTGGAGAAAGGGTAGCCCGGGTCTCCCCGGAGAAAAAAAATTGATGAACAGGCCCAAATTAGGGAGGTTTCACGCATTTCGCAAGCAGTACAGTTGAGATTTTACCGAGGAATAAACCCACCACTGAGGGGGGTCCGGGGGTCTCCCCCGAAGAAAAATTTTGAAAAAATAGGCCTGAAATATTGGGGTTTCAATCGTTTTGAGTAATATATTTTTGTGAAAGTACGATACTTGGTCAATATGTTGATTTTTTTCATGATGTCTATCATGTGAAATAAGCATACTAAGAATTAATTTCCTTTCGTTATTGTGAATACTATGCCTTTCGCCTTCATAACGTCTTTGTCACCAGAAATACTGGGGGGGGGGGCTACGGGTGGACCTGGGGGGGGGCTAAGCCCCCCCCAGGACCCCCCTATTTACGGCAATGAAATTTTTGTTTTAAAGATAGCCTTTAGTGTCTGCTACCACGTCAATTTCACGCTGCCAAACACAAACGAGGTCTGTGGAATCCCCGCCTAAGGTGTAAGAGAGGGACATACTATATTATCTCGCTGTATTTTAATTTAATTTTAACGTCTTTATTATTATTATTATTTTTGTTATTCTTTTTGCGCACAGGCTGCGAATTTTCGAATGGGTCCAAGGGCGGATTTGGCCTCCAATATAGGGGGGGGGGGGTCAGCGGGCAGGTTCAGAGGATTATATCATTAAAAAACATAAATATTTTTAATTCCCACTGTAAACCCATTGTTATTTAGTGTAAGTTAGTGTGGGACGAAGAACCTTTCGGGTGGAAGTCGGAGCCTGTACCACTACTCTATTATATCTAATACTCTATTTTACATTAGATGCTTTCTATATTTCCATTGCAGGTTCAACAACTGCTTTGGCGTCTTGGGTCTTTTGGACTACCTGCATGGTACCGACCGAAACTTCAAGAGTGCCCTCCAAGGGAAGCGACATGAAATGTTGACGGATTTTCGGTCAGCACGGGAAAAATACCCTGACTTAACAGAAGACAGTGTGACTGAGGAGAAAAAGACTAAATGATTAAAATATTGAAAATTGTACATAATAGACTATTTGTAAACTTTTTTATTAAATGACATAATTTTGGCCATCCCTTTTCTTGTAATAATTTTAAGTACGGTAGCCTAGTAATAATACAATTCCTTTAGGGTTGGTATGAAAAGAAGACTTTATAGTCTAATTGCCTGCCTTTTGATGCGCCTATATAAAGTCGTTTTAATTTCATTTCATTTCATTTCACCCCTAGTTATAGGTATTGAGGTTTGCATGAATGCTTTGTGACATTTCGACGTAATAAGTTATGAGGAGCCTGACCATGGACATCCCCCCCCCCTCCCGATCACCCCAACATCTTCTTCTTCTTCTTCTTCCAATGCCTCTTCTATCAAAGATTGGCGATAATCATGGCGTAGACCACCATATATATGTGTGTGGTTTGTATAGCAAATGTAAAATTTTAATAGAGTAATTGAATAATTGCCTTGTGTTCAATAAAATATGATATTGTCTATAATACAAACCATCTTATTTTATATACAACGTCAATGGGAAATCCGTATCTGAATGCAGTAATTTTTCCTGGAGAGTATCGGACAAAAGTGGTAGGACGTTGGGCAAGCAGTTTCAGACGGTCCCGATAGCAGTCTTTTGCCAGGTTGGATTTGGCTGTATACCCTTCAGCCAATAAAAAAGAAAAAAAAATGCAGTAATTTCCTGTTGCCTTAGAAGGCAAGAACTGCAGAACTGCATCCTTACGCCGTTGACTCTTCATTGAGTTCCTCCACCTTCGGGGCCAGTTTCCCAATCCCCAAGACAAAAGATCGCCCTGCACCGGGATGACTGTGTATTTCACTTACCCCGGCTCAAACTCGGTCCCCTATATTTACCATTACGCGCTTCCATTTTCCCCATGAAGAGGTAAAAACCAGCGACTTATGCGTTGTCGCCTCTGAGACCATAAGGCATTACGCAAAAGCTTAGCTACTTTCAAGATCTCAACCTCTCTTGGTTTTTATTATTACCGTAGTTTTTATTAAATTTAAATAAATACATTTTTTTTAAGGTTAAAATCGCGTACAAACAATTTAATGAATGTATCCGATTAACCTCTTCAATCGCCTCACTAAGTGGCCTAATAGGTACTTGTGCCATGTCACGACACGTCTCCGACCGCAAGGTGTGTTGAGACTCGCACAAGTACAAGCTACCACCTTGCCACCGAAGTCGCGACATAAGTCATTAAGATTATCTAAATATAATTGAAGGCTATTTTATAGTATTGAGGAATATTTCAATTTTGGTTCATCTGGCGTCACTGGAAGTGAGGTTACCTCAAAACCTAAATATATTTAAAACTCCTTAAAACTCTATTCTATCTAGTGTACTCTGCAAACATTTCAAATGGAAGGGGGGTCGGGACCTCCTGGACGCCCCTGGTTACAGCCTTGGATATCCCCTATCCCAAAGCACTAAATTGAACGATGGGTTGCATATTCTAGAATCTGCAGACCAATACATTATAACATGGTAATAATGGCAGGGTACGCAATGTGTTAAGGAGCGTGAATTATTCATCTCTTCAAAATATAATTTTTTGCCCAGAAACCAATCTTTCTTTGGGAATGCGATCTGTTCGGTTTGGTTACTCTATTTAACACCTAAAACATACTTGAAGGTAGAAATAATCGAATGAAAAATGATTTTTAGTCATTTTTCATGAAGACTGAGTTATTTTTAATTTTTTAACCCCTATAGAAGCAAACTATCAAGGGGTAAGCGTTCTGTTAACATTAATAACGACTACAATATGTGAATTTAAAAGAAATCGTGTTTGAGAAATAATTTTTTTAGACGTTTTTTTGGAGTTTTTGGGGAATAAAACCCCCCCCCCCCAAAATTAAGTAGCCTAACCCCGAAATAAAGAACCAATCCGAGTTTATTCGAACATGCTTTCCAATATATCAATTAGTAGATAGAGAAAATGAGCAATTTCATGGTAACTTATTTTCCTATAGTTAAATTTCGGGCATCTCGGGGGGGGGGGGGGGGGGTTGTCCACCTGACGTCACCGGAGGTGAAGTAAATTCTAGATAGGTCAGACATTACCGTATATTACATTACCACACAGCAATAATGGCAGGGCACGTAATGCATTTGAGCGTGAATTTTTTTTTGCACAAAACCAAATAGTTTTTTGGGAAAGCAACCTGTCCGGTTTCGTTACTCAATTTAACACCTAAAACATGCCTGAAGGTAGAAATCATCGATTGAAACGTTCCTCAGAAAAATTATTTTTTAGTCATTTTTCATTAAAATTTAGTAATTTTATTTTTTTTTACCCCCAGAAGCAAACTATCGAGGAGTAAGCAACCCCCCGCATTTTGTTAACATTAATAATGACTACGTGAATATACGTGAATTTATAAGAAATCGTTGGAGCCGTTTTTGAGAAATAATTTTTTTAGATGTTTTTTTGGAGTTTTTTGATAATAACCCCCCCCCAAATTGAGTTAGCCCAAAATAAAAATAAAAACGGTCTCGAGGCATGATTTTTTTGAACCTACAAGCCAAATCTCAACAAAATCGACCGAGTAGTTTGCCCGGAAATCGATGAACAGACAGACAGAGCGACAGACAGAAATTTCGTAAAAACCACTTTTTTGGGTTCCTAGGACCTCAAAACGTGTAAATCCGTTGAAATCTCGGAACCGAAAATTTGGACCATCACAAAGCTTTCCTTAAACTACGTATAAATTGGAAAGCAAAAAACCGGTTCCGAGGTATGATTTTTGTGAACCTACATATCAAATTTAATCAAAATCGACTGAATCGATGAACAGACGGATAGACAGACATTTCGTGAAAACCACTTTTTTGGGTTCCTGCTGGGACCTCAAAACGTGTAAATCCGTTGAAATCTCGGAATCGAAAATTTTGACCATCACAAAGCTTATCCTAGCCTACGTATAAATAGGAAAGCAAAAATACAATTATTAAATAAAATAATCATGGGGTTCTTTTATTTTTGTAATTAATTAATGAACGTAACGGAGGACTAAAATTTCACGCTTTGTAAAGAAACGACAACACCAAGAATTAAAAATGTTTAAATAAAAAATAGAAACTGTCTAGTTTGTGTGTGATTCAGGGGTGACCTATTATCCTATTATATCCACGTTCTTATATCACCTTTTTAAATAATAAAATATGTTCACAGGCTAGAATTGTAATGGAAGTACTCCCATACTGTACTTGATTCTGAAATCGAGTAATTTATGGTCAGAATCAGATTTACGGGGGGGGGGTGCTATGGGAGCTATAGCCCCCATTAGGTTCCTCAAAATGCGTAAAACCCCACTATTTCAGTCCTATTTGTCACACAGTTTCTCCCGGGGGAGAGTAAACAAATCGCCATAGGCCTAATAGGGTTGTTTGTGGGGAAAAGAGGAGGAAAACCGCTATTTTATTTGAAGGGGTTTTTATAGACTTATATGGGCCATTAGTATTTTCGGACATTATGGATATTGTCTCCACAAGAAGTTTTGGCCAGTGGCAAACTGCTACAAGTCCTTGATGTTAACCTACACCGGTTACAATCGGTAATGGACAAGCTGAGACAAGCTCATTATTGCTCAATCACTATCTTCCCCAAATCGACCATCTTAGATGGAACTTTCTACACTGTCGCTTTTAAAGCTGTAAAGCTGAATTTAGTTGAGATATAAGATCGCGGGAGATATGAGAAGTTTGGGGCTCTCAACCGAGGATGTACAGAAAACAGGACTGTGTGGAAACGCTGCTGTAGTGCCACCGAAGCTCTATGAGGGTAAGGCGCGGTAAAAGCAAAAGTAAAAGTAAGTTTCAGTGTAAGAAGAAGAAAACCCAGCGTAGGACCTATTGATGCCAAGGGCGGATTCAGTGGAAAATTTAGGGGGGGGGGGTCTCAAGTTGTTTGTAAGTTTAAGGCTGAGTGTTGAAAATGTTTTGTAAACAAGAAATTTTGCTGATTTTTTGATGAAAATAATTTATTGCTCATTCCACAGATACAAAGATAACAAAGTGAACAGATAAAAAACTCATAAAAAATCCAAGTTATCGCAGGAAGTTTATATTTTCTGAACTGAAATATTATTACCTTAAAAAAATTGGATTAAGAGCCTTAAACCCATTGTGTAGCACAGTTGTAAATCTGTAAGGGAAATTGACAGCTTTCACAGAAAGCTCGTATTTTTTTCAGATTTTTTCATCTGTTCCCTTTTATATCTTTGTGGCTGTGGAACGAGCAATTAATTAATTTCGTACAAAAATTACGATAATTTCTTGTTTACAAAACATTTTGAACACTCAGCCTTAAAAGGTAATTTTTTGGTTGAAAAGTTGAGTTTCATTATTATCATCATTTTTTTTTTTACTAGGTATCTTATGAATTTACTCATTTAGGAGGCGGGGGGGGGGGGGGTCATGACCCGTGGATCCGCCACTGCCTATTGCTTACGTATTCATACAAGTCCATAGCTATGATATTGCAAATGTTAATTTTCCTGATGAAATTTCAATTCTTCTGCGCAATCTCATTCAACCCTTATAAATTCTGGGAAAATAGGTAGAAGATTTTATAATGAAGCAGGTACTTAGAAAACGGCTAGAACGTCTGTGATATCGTGCAAACGACATTTTCCTCCCTTAGGGGTCTATAAATGGGGGAGGAGAAGCCTGACGATTTCGAGAAAATAGAGGAGAGGGGGGGGGGGAGCGGGTGGGGGACGATTATACTTTCCATCGTTAGGCACATATACTCTTCGAAAATTTAGCCCCTTCAGTCTGGGGTTGAAGCTTTATATGGTGAATTTTCTGGGGTTTCTATGCTATGTTCGACTATATTCTAAGCTTATAAGGTAACTTAAAGAGCTGAAAGGCTATTGGACCAAGGGACATAAAATGTATAAGCAGGTATCATGCTATTAGTAAGTTAGTCGGAAATAGGGTCCATTTATAAATTGCTTGAAAAGTTGAGGCTTTGCTACTCATGTACATTGACTGCAATAGTCCCGTTCACCGAGAATGGGACTCTGAAACGGATGAAAATTGGGTTTTTTGTTGTTGTTGTTGTTGCTTTTTTACCCCCCAGAACCAAGCAATCCAGGAGCAAGCGACCTATTGGATTTTGTTTACATTAATAACAACTACAATATACGTAATTTGTGAATAAAAAGAAAGTAGATGGAGCTGTTTTTGAGAAGAAAAAAAAAGGTTTTAGTCGTTATTTCGAGTTTAGGACCTACCCTCCGAAACTGAGTAAGCCCAAAATAAAACTATCCAGTGAGTACTTTGCCCACAAATCGACGATCAGACAGATCCCGATAGACAGACCCACAGATAGACATTTTGTAAAAACCACTTTATGGGGGTTCAAAACGTGTACATCCACTAAAATCTTGAAATCGAAAATTTCAACCGTCACTAAGCTTTCATTATCCTACGTTGAAATAGGAAAGCTTAAATTCCACCGGTTCTGGTTACACACATATATCTAATGGGTACGTTACCTTCACCGAAAAAACGCAGCTGCCGGACATGTTGCTGACTGCAACATTGCAATGAGCACCGAGTCAAGACAGGGGATCTTCTACCTGTGCCCTGTTGTAACGCATGTTACGTTCACCTTTCACTAACACCAATTCTTTCGAACTTCTTTCTCAGAACTACCAGAGGCGTAAAGTTGGACCGTGCCCCCCCCCCAGCCTCGAGTAATGGAAGACGGGGTTCATGTCTCCCCGGGCCCCTTTGCAGCAATATGAATATAAACACTCCTTTGTTAGATTTGTAAAATCTACAGCTACACTTTACGACTATTAGAATATGTAAAACCCTACTATTTTGTACTTATATCTTCCATTTTTCCTTATCCTGCCTGATGACGTCATATGGTATACTTAGTTTTGCCCTTGCCATCATTCTAAAACTGTACGTCTCTGAGAACTACCATACTAACCGTTCTTTTTACAAATAAAATGCAATTATTGTGGCCAATTTGTGTTAGGAAGAGGTACATATCATGTAAGTTATAAAAATGCGTAGAAAACTTTTTTTCTCTCTTTGTCTAGATATTTTTGAAAACAATAATTGATATTCTATGTGAAGTTCCCTTTTTGCACTAATCCGGCTTTTCACCCTTTAACTGTCTCTTAGTTGGTCAACCTGATCAAAAAACAGATGAACCGTCAAGACGTTGGTGCTGCAGGCCGTTCGGCGTTCGTTCGAGCCTGCGCCAAAGCCGCGCCTGCCCGGGACACGGCCCCCGCCTCAGACGTTCGCGAACGCGTGTGTTAGAAAGACCAGTTCGCGCTTGTACCTATTCAATACGGATTACTTCGACTACTACTACGAGGCGCACGCCCTTGAGGGCTCTTAAAGGTAGGTGATCCCTGTCGCCTCTAAGTTTAGCACAAAATGCGGGTTAGTAGTGGTGTACGGTTCAGTAAGACGAGGAGATGGGCGCTTCAGGGAGATTTCTTTATTATGTTATTATTTATGTATATATTGTTATTGACACTGAAAATGGAAAAAGCCTGTAACGTTTCTTAGCCCTCTTTTTGTTCTTCATATGGTGTCGTCTAAAAAATCCCAACCAAGCAATGTTATTGTATTAGAACATTCGTACAGTGTCTGCGATTTCATTCACGATTTTATCTTGCAAGCCAATAAACAACAGAATTTTGTCAAAGGATGAAACATTTTTGGGATGACACCGCCGCGTTAGAACATAATTGCTGAAATTAAAGCACTGCAGCTTATAATAAATGTGTCTTTAGCATTCACAATGATATGAAAAAAGTAAAAAAGAGTCAGCCCCACTCCCTTGATTAAATTTCAATCGCGGCCTTGATCTCCATATAACCTATCGGATACATACTTTACATGAGTTATACTACAAGTACTTTCCCTTTCTTCGGAAAAGGAGGCAATTTTCAAATCCAAATGAGTAAGTAGACCTCCGCTAGGCTAACTGATGATATAAACCTGACGTTCCATCCTATTTAAACACAGGGCGGAACACTTCGCTGATTTTGCATCTCTAAAAAGGAAAAACTGTATATGCATACATAGATAAAATGGTGTCTGTTTGGGCTCTATGTGTGATACAGTAAAACACAAGACTCTTCATACGCGACACGAGACAGCTGTTTTTACCTATTTAAAGCAAAAGCAGGGGAAAAGACGATATTGAAAAATTGCCATGCCTGGATTCAGGTGACCACTGCTTAAGGTCCGTCGCCACGCCCAAGTTCCCCGAATCTTCCCGTGCTTCAGTGAGTGTTGCAGGTTTTAAACGGTAACTGCACCAATAAATAAAAATCTGAGCATGTGGAAATGTACAATATTACTTAATGCTGAAATGTTTGTAGTGCAGCGATTATGGGAACCAAGTTGAGCCTCCTTTAGCTGTGGTCAATGGCCTCAATGATGGTGTACATTCCAGTTGGGATTGTCTAAGACCTGTCAGAACGTGCTGTGTAATAGAATCCGGGATGATAGGCCGTGGTCGTTCTGATAGCGTACTTCCAAACATTTCGTCAACATATTAGAAGTCTACGCAGATCCACTGAAGATGTCAACCGCAGATGCTGACGAAACGTTTGGAATTACGCTTTCAGAGCGACCACGGCCTATCATCCCGGATTCTATTGCTTCGTGAATCGTCACGTAACTGATAGCCTTTGTAATTATAGTGCTGGGTAATGATTAGTCTTGTGTGGGGTGGGGTGGTTTGTTGGGACACGATACGATATGATACGATACAGGGACCCATGATCCCACTTAACATAAATTTATTGTTGTGTAAAATTGTAAAGGAATGTATAAATTTGTATACAATTAATCTTCCAACGATGACCGCGCAAGAAAAAAAGCTTCAATTAATCAGGAGCGGAGGCAGGAATTTTAATGAGCAAAAACAATTTTCTCTCAAAAATGGCTAACACTATTTTCTTGAAACTTTAATTAATTATAGACCCTAAGGTTCTCGATAACACTACATGGTTAGTTTAATTTCCTGGGAAAGCTTGAAATTTTGAGTTTTGGCAATTTTTGGATTCCCCCGTTGCCATTCTTACAAGTAATATAACAAAAAAGTCAATATTTATTTGTAAGACCACAATTTTTTTTTCTTAAAAAAAGGTTAATCGCGTGCAAACAATTTAATGAATGCATCCGATTAACCTCTTCAATCGCCACACCTAATAGGTACTTGCGTTGAGTTGCGACACGTCTCCGACCGCAAGGTGTGTCGTTACTTGCACAAGTACAAGCTCGCTACCACCTTGCGAAGTCGACTGTAACCTGACTGCCAAATGTAACACAACTGCCAACTCACACCAGCCCAAGGAAATCTCATGAAGTAGAATCTGTGATTTTGCAACAAGGCCATTTGCTCCAATAATGACAAATTTGCCAGCGCCTGACGCCAGGATCGAACGTCCTTACTCGTTTGATAACTTCTAAACTGTTTAAGTTTCACCGTCTAATGATGTTTAATTTATTTTCTCCAAATTGATAATATTAGCCAAAGTAGAATTACATTTGAGTATGAAAGTATGTTGTCGTTGTTTTCAACGCCTGCTTTCAGCATTTCTGCTGTTAGCAACCTTGTCAGCCTGGCAGGGGGAGTGAGTCTGTTTGTTAACTTGAGGCACTCTAAGGGCAGACTCCTTCACCTTGGGGAGAAGGGGAGTTGACTGACAAGGTGGACCTCCTGATTATAGTGGATTCCGAACCACTTGAGGAACATGGTGAAGTCACACGATTAAATCGGAGGTGACCAGGACTCGACACGTACGTAGACGGACTGGTATAGTCTTAGCGCGTTATCATGTCCCACCATGTTCCCCTACCAACGCTGTGCACATGTGCATAGTAGCATAGTGCACTACCAAGTTTGCCGCAGTTTGAAACATGTTCTGCTCTCATGGAATCAACATGGTAAGGCCGTTGGTTTGAAAGTATAGGTTTGAACCAAACATTTAAAATTGTACAGTATGTACAAGTGAGTGGGCCGTTGTTATTGAGATGTGGGTATGAACTGAAATATATTCAAATCTTACAGAAAACAGAATCAACGGTGATTTCTCAGCAAATTTTGACTTTTTAACATTTTCAATCCAATCCCAATAACTTGGTGCTGTTGGCGTACATGCCTACAAATTCGAAGGCGAATTCTAAAATTGGATTCGGTGGTGAAGTGGGATCGGAATTTAGGCCGAGGAATGTAGGGGAATGCTGAAAAGGAGGCAGGAGGGTGGAATGGATCTAGGGAGGGGGTAGAAAGGGGGTCGAGAGGGGGTAGAGGAGAAGTATATTTTTCGCTTTCAACCAGACAATATAAGCACAGAATATGGAAAGGATTTTGAAACCCCCACCCTTTATGTTGGTGATTGAGGAATAGTGTAAAAAAGGGGGTAAAGATGTGATCCTAGGTTATGCTTCCTGCTTTTCGATCACTGTTTCTTTTACTTTGAGATAAGAAGATTGGCGTTTTATGACATTTGTTGACTTTTATGTCATGACGAGATGAAAACGGGGTGACAATGGAACTCCGTTACCTCTGCACATTGGGTGAGACGAATTACCATGTGTCCAGCAATGGCGGATTAAGCAATATACATAGTAGAGACTTACCTTGCATCCAGCAGTGGCGGATTAAATCAATGGCATTGTAAGCACTTACCATGTATCCAGCAGTGGCGG
This sequence comes from Psococerastis gibbosa, assembly GCA_963971405.1. Lineage (NCBI taxonomy): Eukaryota > Metazoa > Arthropoda > Insecta > Psocodea > Psocidae > Psococerastis > Psococerastis gibbosa. The sequence goes on from OZ020485.1 coordinate 47,247,587, forward strand.
CTTAACTAATAAGCATTGTAGGCACTTACCATGTATCCAGCAGTGGCGGATTAACCAGAATTAAGGCACTGTAGGCACTCATCTATATCCAACAGTGGCGGCTTAACTAATAAGCATTGTAGGCACTTACCATGTGTCCAGCAATGGCGGATTAAGCAATATACATAGTAGAGACTTACCTTGCATCCAGCAGTGGCGGATTAAATCAATGGCATTGTAAGCACTTACCATGTATCCAGCAGTGGCGGCTTAACTAATAAGCATTGTAGGCACTTACCATGTATCCAGCAATGGCGGATTAAAGCAATAGCATTGTAGGCACTTACCATGTATCCAGCAGTGGCGGATTAACCAGAATTAAGGCACTGTAGGCACTCTTCTATATCCAACAGTGGCGGCTTAACTAATAAGCATTGTAGCCACTTACCATGTATCCATCAGTGGCGGATTAAGCAATATACATTGTAGACACTTACCATGTATCCAGTAGTGGCGAATTAAGCAATGTACATTGTAGGCACTTACCATGTACCCAGCAGTGGCAGATTAATGCAATAGCATTGTAGGCACTTGCCATGTATCCAGCAGTGGCGGATTAAGCAATATACATTGCAGACACTTACCCTGTATCCAGCAGTGGCGGATTAACCAGAATTAAGGCACTGTAGACACTCATCTATATCCAACAGTGGCGGATTAACGAAATACCATTGTAGGCACTTACCCTGTATCCAGCAAAGGCGGATTAAGCAATATTCATTGTAGACACTTACCATGTACCCAGCAGAGGCGGATTAATGCAATTTCATTGTAAGCACTTGCCATGTATCCAGCAGTGGCGGATTAACGAAATACCATTGTAGGCACTTACCCCGTATCCAGCAAAGGCGGATTAAGCAATATACATTGTAGACACTTACTATGTATCCAGCAGTGGCGGATTAAAGCAATACATTGTAGACACTTGCCTTGTATCCAGCAGTGGCGGATTAACTAGAATTAAGGCACTGTAGGCACTCATCTATATCCAACAGTGGCGGCTAATCTAATAAGCATTGTAGGCACCTGACCTGTATCCAGTAGTGGCGAACTAAGCAATATACATTGTAGACACTTACCATGTATCCAGCAGTGGCGGATTAATGCAATAGCATTGTAAGCACTTACCATGTATCCAGCAGTGGCGGCTTCATTAATATGCATTGTAGGCCTATAGTCAGCAGTGGCAGAATTTTGTAATTTTTTTAAACCTTATCTTACAAGAGGATAGTGAAAACATCCAATGAAATAACAAATAAAGTAAAATGTGCAGCAACAGCTATAAAAGGGACCACCAAAATGTTGAATTTAAAGAGTAAAAATAATAACTTGCTGGTGGTTTTGGTGGTTTTGATATTATGTTACAATATATATTTTACGAATTTTGTCTAAGGCGTATCAAGAAACCCATCACGATTTCACGTCTATTTTACATACATTTACCCCAGAAGAGACCCCCCCCCCTGTTTGTATTAGCATAATACCCAGGTGCCCAAGTGCCCAGGTTTTTGTTTAAGGGGGGGGGGGTTAAAAAAGTTTTTACTCATTTTATTAATGAAAGTCCATTCTATCCAGTGTTCTAATTCTAATAAATTCCGATTCTTCAAACAATACAGGTTTTCATATCATAAAATGATTTATAATTAGATATAAATTTGTGTTAAGCCCTTTAATTTCGGGGGGGGGGGGGGGTCCGGTACCCTTGTACCACCCGCTGGGCACGATCATTATTATGAGCCTTCCTCTGTAGACTATATATTTACTACTGTGAAAATGAGTAAAACCCCACTATTTCGCGCCTATGTTTTTTAAAACTTTTCCCCGGGGGAGACCACTTCTTTGGATGATCTGAACTGCATTGTAAATGTATATTGTATTGCGTACAATATGTTATAACATAATGTTTAGTCAGCATGTCCACAAAATGTTATCTGCCTGTATCAGCACCAATAGCTAAGTACTGGGGGAAATTTTTAAAAGTACAATTGCGTAATCGTGGATTCATTTCCGTCAGTTTGTTATAGGCAATAACAATCAAACGTGGAAAAAAAATGCAACAATTTACAAATCAATCTGTCTGGGCAAAGGCGAATTCAATAAATCCTGCCTGAAAACGTCAGTTTGAACATTCCCTTCAACGGAAGCTTTTTTATCTAATGGACATCTATCTGTAATGTTTTAGAGAAGCATTGAAATCTTCCCCTCTCTGATTGATGGGGCCAAATGAAAAATATCTCTCATGTCCCTAACCTATACAATTTAAAAAAAAAACATTTTTGGCGGGATAATAGATTCTTGTAAGAGGAATACGACGCCACTCATGTTTCGCGCGCTTAAGAGTGGACTTAACTTTATTGGTCAGTATTTAAAGGACTCCATCGTTTCGTTAGGCGGGGTTTCCACCGACCTCGTTTGTGAAAGCTACCGTGACATTGACGTGGTAGCAGACATTAAAGACAGTCTAAAAATGTCTGCTACCACGTAAATATCACAGTAGCTTTCACAAACGAGGTTGGTGGAAACCCCATCCGAAACAAAATATAAACACTGTATGTATGGGTCAGGAACGGCACACTGATACTATTAAAAGCAAGCAACAAAACAAGTCAAAGGTAGTTTTGTTTGATGGGCTTAATATATTATAGAACGGAGAACCATGAGAAACTGAACAAATCGGGCTGAAAGTTTAATGGTAAAACAGTACCACGGTATGGCGCGTAAATAATGGGGTTTCATCAAACTCTGTCCAGTTTTTTCTTGATTCTCTTTTTCAGATATTATGTCCTAATTAGGTTGCCAATGGCCTTACGAAGTTGAATCCATGAGAGCAGAGCATGTTTCAAACTGCGGCAAACTTGGTGGTGTGCACAGCGTTGGCAGGGGAACATGGTGGGACATAATAACGCGCTGAGACTATACCGGTCAGTCTACGTGCGTGTCGACTCCTGGTCATCTCCAAATCCCCAAGTGGTTCGGAATCCACTATAATCAGGAGGTCCACCCTGTCAGTCAACTTCCCTTCTCCCCGAGGTGAAAGAGTCTGCCCCTAGGGTGCCTCAAGTTAGCAAACAGACTCACTCCCCCCGCCAGGCTGATAGGGTTGCTAAAAGCAGAAATGCTGAAAGTAGGCGTTGGAGACAGACATATCCTAATTAATTATATATCCTAATTATTATACATATTAATTAAACACGTTGAAATTAATTTACAAAAAGACAAGAATCATTGAAGGCATCAGGCTTTCAGAATTTCCTGAAAATGGCCGCCTTCAGTTGAAACATAGGGGCTAAGACAGAATTATTTTAAAGAAATTAAACACGCTTGACGCGTTTTTTGCCAAGTACGAAAATATAATTTTATTTTTATATTTGTATCAATAAATTATAAATCTTTGAATATTAGTTTATATGCCGAACTTTCTTCTATTTTCATGTAAAATCGTTTAATTGTAATGAAGCAGTAGAATCCGGGATGATTGGCCGTGATGGTTCTGACAGCATACTTTCAAACGTTTAGCCAAGATCGACATCTTCAGTGGAACTGCGTAGCCTTCTAAGATTGTATCATGGAGGCTCAGCAGCAACTGTTCATTACGAAACTCCAGCCGTAGAAGGAGGAAAGAAAGAGGAAAGAAAGAAAGTTGACTTTATTTTATACATTTTTCTGGCCAGTTTTGGGCTGTTAGCCTTTGTAATTGTATAGAATCGTTTAAGACAATAAACCGAAACACTTTTCAATGAGATTAAACCCTATTTAACCACTGCATAATGCTAACATATACTGTATAGGCTTACTATCTACACCAACGATTACAAAATGGAGACTCTCTTCTGTTACTTACATATAGTACCGTAGAATTCTGTTGCTGATGTTATCGTTTCCAACGCCTGCTTTCAGCATTTCTGCTTTTAAGCAACCCGGTCAGCCTGGCGGGGGGAGTGAGTCTGTTGTTAACTTGAGGCACCCTAAAGGCAGACTCCTTCATCTCGGGGAGTAGGGAAGTTGACTGACAGGGTGGACCTCCTGATTATAGTGGATTCCCAACCACTTGAGGAACATGGTAAAGTCACGCGATTAATTCGGAGGTGACCAGGACTCGACACGCACGTAGACTCACTGTTATAGTCTCAGCGCGCTAGCACGTCCTACCATGTTCCCCTGCCAACACTGTGCACACTACCAAGTTTGCCGCAGTTTGAAGCACGCTCTGCTCTCATGGAATCAACATGGTATGGCCGTTGGCCATAGAATTCTGGTTGGGGTAGAATTAAAATTATTCTCCCTAGCCACTTCAGGCTATATTATGGTGGCTAACATATATATGGGTAGACTCCCAGCACCCATTCCCTTGACAGGGAGGGGCTAACTTTATTGAGTCCACTTCTGTGTGCCCCCTACCCCTCTATGCTCCGGGCTACCCATAAATTGACAATCGCAGTCGACGGACCGTGACCGTTATTATTCTGCCAGTGGTAAGCCGCCACAGTGACGTGTTATGGGCTTCTATATACAGTATATACCTGATGGTTATGGCCGCCCTTGAGCTTTTTCAGCAATAAAAAGAGCCGGTACTGTACGAGCGAACTTGCATATGCCTTCCCATTTACATTAGTAAGCCTATAGGACTTGACTTAGGTTGGCGCGTGCCGGCCGCCATACCAAGTTGAATCCAGCGGACCAGAGCAGGTTCAAAGCTGCAGATAACTTGGTCGTGTGCACAGTGCCGGTAGGGAAACATGGTAGGGCTTGTCCTGGTCACCTCCGAACTAATCGTGTGACTTCACTGTGTTTCCCAAGTGGTTCGGAATCCACTATAATCAGGAGGTCCACTGTCCTATGGGCTGGCATAGGACAGTCAAGTCGGAGTCGCTCTATGGGCCCAAATATGAGGCCTAAGTCGTTATTAACCCGACGGGCACTACTACTGTTACTACTTCTGCTACTACTACTACTACTAGGTTGGCGCGTCCAGCCCGGGGGGACTTTTGGCCGCTGCCACTACACCACGCCACCTCGGACGATCCTCCGCCGCTCGCTTCTAGTCTCGGGTGCTGGTTGCGTGCACATCCTCGAGCACTTGGTCTCTCCATCTGAGCCTTGGCCTACCGGGCCACCTAGGGTGATTGAAAGTGTCTTCGAAAACAAGCTTCGGCGTCCTCTCCCCTTGCATATGGAGTACACAGCCTATAGTTACGGAAAATATGTAAAATAGGCTACATGAGTAGTTCAATGGTAAATAATTGACCTCTAGGGTTAAAATAAAGGTCTGAAAATGAAAAAATTGACAATAAAGTTGTTAATTATGTAATTTAAGCCGAATTTTAGCAACATTTATGGAGTGGTCTGATCGAAAATTGTTGTACTGGCAGACCAACAGGCAGCCAGGTAGACCTGCAGGCTGATCGGGGCGTTTATAATACCGGTATTTATTTAATCCACTGGTAAACAAGATCATTTTATAATGGAAAGTGCTATTCAAAATTTGTTTGTTTACAGTTATAATCCTAGGGTATTTATTTAACCCCGGTATTATAAACGCCTCGATCAGACTGCAGTTGGATGGACCGAAAGACATTTGTTAAAAAACCAAAACACGTTTCTTGTTGATATCTCGAAACCGGAAGTTTTGACCTTCACGGGTAAAGGAAAGGTAAAGTAGTTTCTAGGTAACAACTGTATACATATTTATTTATATAATACATATTTATGTAATGATCGCATCGTATACCTACCTATAGGAAGAATTTATAGTTCCAGACGATACACTATGTGATCAATACGACATGTTTCGGTGCATGGTTCCGGTGGTGTCTTACAATATTACCCTTACCAATGATTTTCAAGCAATCGTGGGAACTACCACAATGCAGCCACAGTAAATAGAAAGTGCAGCTTTAACAAGTAAGCGAGCATTAAAGGCACTTAAGAGCTTCCCTTCGACTACAGTCTGACCCTCGTTATCGTATCTTGCAATAAGAGTCCAAAGCGCAATACTTAGCTTATATAACTGCTTAACAAGCTATCACGTCCACTTTATCTGGAAATAATTTGACCACAGCTGCTTACTGCTTACTGGGGCAACTTGAAGTTTTCAGCGATTTACCCCAATTTACCGTTCTTAGCGATGGTTTGAAGTGTTCGGCTGTTATAAATAGTTAAATGGATTTCCTGGAATAGTTTAAATAATTGAGTTGGTGCGCTGATACTACAAGCAGAAGAAATTGAGTTTACCTAACGAGCTCGACCTTTAGTTGTTGACCCCTGTGCTTTACAAAGTATGTTGGTTTATTTTTTTTAAATTTATTTAATATTTAAGCTATTTAAAGATAATTATGGCCTATCCAAGTAGTGGGACCATTTCAAACAACACCGGTATTTAAATATTTAAATAATTCCCGGGGCAAGTTATTCTTACAACGCCATGGTAGGCCTGCAGATGCATATGTTTTCCACTTTAGCGCTACGACAAATTTCCGGGGTGAAACCCATCAGTGTATGCCCCGCGCTAAAAGCGACCTAGTGGGTTTTGCTCACAATTCACATTAATAATTATTACAATATACATACATACATACAGCAGTATGTGTCAATGTATGCCAGTTAATTTGAATATCGTTGGAGCCGTTTTTTAGTTACATTTTTATTAGTTGTCTTATGGGGTTTCAGCAAGCTGGTCATCTTACCTAAGCCGAAGAAGTTCACTTAGATTGGAATTTACAAAAGGCTTGCTTCGCGGTTGAGTCAAGTGAGTTCTGCTATTTGTAACTTAAGCCCCCAAAATTAAGTTAGGTAGCTCCAAATATGGTCCCGAGTTATGATTTTTCTTTTTCTTCTTATTCTTATTCATAACCCTTATTATAATCATCATCATAATCATCAACAACATTATCATCATGATCACCATCATTATCATCAACAACATTATCATCATGATCATGATCATCATCATCATCATGATCATGATCATCATCATCAACATCATGATCATCATCATGATCATCATCGTCATTATCATGAACAACATTATCATTATCAGCATCATCATCAAGGAGAAATGCACGATTTTGACTGTTTTATTGAAAATCACAAAATCGGGGTTTGCTCTGTGATTGCACGGAATTTTTTGCAGGGCAGAAGTGAACAAAAAGAGTATGCCCATCAAGCTCAATGAGCATTGCGTGAGAGGTCACTGTGAAATATTGGACGTGATTCTTTTACTTTGTATGCTCGCCTTCGTTTTCGCTTGGCTGGAGAGGAACAACAAAGACATTATCATCAAAACCGGTAACATAAGCAGCTAAATCAGTAACAGTAACAACAAAAACTACGGAAACCTCATCAAAAGCAATGAACAGAAGGTTGGTCACCACTGGCAACTCTTCCATGTCAACATAAAGTCGCAAAATGGGGGTTTGCCCTGTGATTGCGGGGAATTCATTGCAGGGGTGACCATAATAAATGGGCCCATCAAGCTCGACGAGGAGTACGTGAGAGGTCGCCGTGAAATGCTCGGACGTGATTCCTCTTTATGTCCACAAGCATGACGCCACGTCATCTTTTATACTGTTTACTCCAGAAATATCAGAATGCTCTCGTTTTATTGCATCCTTGTGTTCTTTACTGGCAAAAGATATATTCATTTCATTAACGTACAGTCTATAGTTTTGCTTCAAGCCCAATATTGTAGGCGCCTTGGGTAACATCTTCTATTAATAAATGTACATGCCTGTTTTTGTTTTGTTTTTCCTTATGCTCTAATGGAGGTCGGTGGTACGGCGATGACGTCTCCACAGCCCTCTATTTAGAGCACCCTGGTTTGTTGGTTAGTTAGTGTGAGTTTGTCCACATCAGTCTGAATCTTTCCCAGCCGCGTCATCTTTGGTTTTACCCGTCTCCTGCTTCCTGGGACCACAATCGCCTCAACCCTTTTCGGCAAATGAGGGTCGCCTCGCCTTTGGACATACCCATGTCATAACAGGCGCTTTTCTTTGAGCTTGGGATCAATTTCGGCAGTTTTCAACTCATCTCTGACCTGGTCGTTTCTTCACGTGTCTGCCAGGGTTACTTTTTACATCATATGCACCTTTTTGCGAATATTGGCGTTCATCCAAAACAAAATACAATAATACTCTAATATGAGTATTTTATGCTCGAAATAGTTTTCTTCGACTTAAATTAGCCAAATCTTTAATTATTTGCTTATAGGCAATAATTCAATATATTGCAGTATTATATGGTATATATAACACTCATAACACTAACATTACACTAACCTAGGGTGAAGAGGTAACCTCCTCGTTATAACTAATATTAGAGGATATGGAAAAACTTGGCGGGATTCGAACCCATCACGCTCTACGTCTATCTGGGGCATCGTCATAACTTATGGACCACTAGCCCGAAAAGTAGTGTCTGCTAAATCTTCTACTTACCTATGTGCTCATTGAAAAGATTTGTATTGCTAGATGGTTAGATTGAAAGGTGGGAGGGTAAGATACTCCAAAAGGTGTATATGGTCCAGTGCAAAATCAGGGGGGGGGGGGAGGGAGAGGGACAGAGAGAGTGGCGTATCCGTAGAAATGATTATCTCTACGAGATATACCGAGAACCTACGATAGTAGCCGAAATCAAGGGAGCCCGCATCAGGTGGCTATGGCACGTGGAAAGAATCTCAGTGTAGGAACGAACCCCACCAAGTCGATTTTTTTCTAAATCATCCTCTAATTTAAATTTTTGGTTATACAGTAGGTACCATAGTTAATTAAATAAATAAATAAGAAGTAATACATTTCGGGCTTCTAATTTCCTACGGAGCGTACACTCTCAAATTTATATTATACAATATTTTAAATGCGGTAGATCCCACTTCCCATCACCCTATAAGCATCTGCAAATTTCATGAAATGCAATCATACGGTTTTGCCTCATATTAAGTCCAACGCAGAAGACTTTACGAATTTAATTTCAAATGCCACATTCTTTCTTGAGATCAGGTAGAGTCTTTCCCCTGCAGCCATTCTTCCAGCCATACCAGGCATCGAATCCGTGCCGGGCGTAAATTTTCTTAACACAGTTGGCGGAAGCGTCCAAACCGTTAGCCCCAAGTAGAGCTAAAAAATGAGTAGCATGTTAGCAAAAGGCTCATTGTCTCTTTATACACTATAAATGAAGGGAGACAAAAACTTATAAAATCTAAATGCGTTATTGAGATATTAATATTATGGGATGCAATATTTTAATTAATTTTCATTGATAATAATATAGTTATCGCATGAGACGTTTTTTTTTAAATTTATTTGTAGCAGTCAATACAATGATTCCAGTGATACCTATCACAAACTCAAGAATTATTTTTGCTTTCCAATTTATACGTAGTATAAGGAAAGCTTTGTGACGGTCGAAATTTTCGATTCCGAGATTTCAACGGATTTACACGATTTGAGGTCCCAGGAACCCAAAAAAGTGGTTTTTACGAAATGTCTGTCTGTCTGTGCGCCGATTTCCGGGCAAACTACTTGATGAAATTCTTGATATCTTGATGAAATTCGGCATGTAGGTTCACAAAAATCATACCTCGGGACTATTTTTTTTATTTGGGGCTAACTTAATTTGGCGGGGGGGGGGGGGGGGTTATTCTAAAAAAACTCCAAAAAAACGTCTAAAAAAATTATTTCTCAAAAACGGCTCCAACGATTTCTTTTAAATTCACATATATTGTAGTCGTTATTAATATTAACGAAATGCGTGGGGTCGCTTGCCCCTTGATAGGTTTGCTTCTGGGGGTAAAAAGATAAAAATAACTACATTTTAATGAAAAATGACTAAAAAATAATTTTTCTGCGAAACCTTTCTATCGCTGATTTCTACCTTCAGGCATGTTTTTATTAAAGTTATTAAAGATTTGGCTGATGCATAAGACTTATTATGCATGATATAATAGAAAAAATTACATTACTGGTACCTTGGTTCTCTCATCACAGCCAGACGAGATTAAAATTTCGCGTAATCTGGAATTTTTATAAAAGCTACAATTAACCGGAATGTAAAAGTATTCGATTATTCGATGCACATACCTGTAGTCTTCTATTGTATAAATTAAATGTTCTTTTTAAATTTTCAATAACTTACTGAGTTTTTCAATTTTAAATATGTAGCATATTCTCTTAAGGTTAAGAGGATTTAACAAAATAAGAAAAATTAATCTGAAATTATTAGTGAAGTAAATTAAATTAAAAGTTAAAATCGAGTAATTTTGGAGTTATCTAAGGGTGTCTATATACCTACAACATTCCATATCAGGGGTGTCTCATATCTACGTTGCATATATTCACTTTTCGTAACATTGGTAACTAAAGGGCAACATAATAACTTAGGTACAACTTAGCCACTTGAAGGACAACACAATAGCTTAAGAGATAACTTAATGACTTACGGGGCAACTTATTAACTTACGGGGGGACATGATAACGCACTTACTTATTCAAGAGGCTACACCAAGTTGCACGGCGTAATCAGCTTTGTCTCTTCAAACCCTAGGCTCGTGTTGTGTACCTTATGGCTAAGGACATACGTGACGGAGGACTTAGGCGCCCATTCCACCGACCGGCTAGGGCTATTTACAAAAACAATGACGTGGTAGCAGATATTCAAGACTTAGGCGGTGTTTCCACCGACCTCGCATTCCAGAATTGACGGAAATGTTTATTTTCCTCTATGCCATAGTTAAAATTGATCAATGATCATAGAGTAAAATCACAAACAAACAAACTATAATTATAAAATGGCGTCATGGGATATGTTAAGTACAAACATTTTAATAGATTTCTATAAAAAGATAAATTCTAATTTCCGTCAATGTCATTTGCATTCTGCAATGCGAGGTCGGTGGAAATGCCACCTAAGTCTTGAATGTCAGCTACCACGTCACCGTTTTTGTAAATAGCCCTAGCGCGCGCCGATATAACATTTACAAAACAGAGGTTAGTTGTCTATCCTTAGCCATATCGCATGAGCCTAGGCTGAGGCGCCCATTCCATTGACCGGCTAGGGCTATTTCCAAAAACAGTGACGTGGTAGCAGACATTCAAGACTTAGGTAGCGTTTCCACCGACCTCGCATTGCAGAATGCAAATGACATTGACGGAAATTAGAATTTATCTTTTTATAGAAATCTATTAAAATGTTTGTACTTAACATATCCCATGACGCCATTTTTTAATTATAGTTTGTTTGTTTGTGATTTTACTGTATGATCATTGATCAATTTTAACTATGGCATAGAGGAAAATAAACATTTCCGTCAATTCTGCAATGCGAGGCCGGTGGAAACGCCACTTAAGTCTTGAATGTCTGCTACCACGTCACCGTTGTTGGAAATAGCCCTAGCCGGTCAATGGAATGGGCGCCTTAACACGTATTGTACCTTAGGTAGGCCTATACCTATATAGGTAGCTTCCATTTTGAAATACTGTACGCATCTGACAAGTAGATAGGCTACCTAGATAGACTGCTTACATTTGCATAAGATTTTACAGTCACCTCCAGCAGTACTCATACCACACCAATATCGACTGTTCACCTAAAAAAAATTAAAATGAAATATTATATATGTAGGCATACCATTCCCAGAAAAATACCACTTCTCCTGGCATACTATCCCGTTTAGTAATAACTTATTCCTGTTATCATTTATCAGCAAACACAACATTGTTATTTCATCGTAGAAAGATGAAATTAAATAAAATGGACGTTGTTTGGGGTTAATGGCTACATAATCAGAGGAGGACATTTCGCCGCATTGTTTTTTTTTTTTTAAATTCATTTATGCAAGCTGTCCGTAAGAATTACAACTAGGCACATTCAAAGTTCCAGCAGCCTGATCGAGGCGATTATAATACCGGGGTTAAATAAATACCCTAGGATTATAACTGTAAACAAACAAATTTTGACTAGCACTTTCCATTACAAAATTATCTTGTTTACATTTTTAATACCAGGGGATTAAATAAATACCGGTATTATAATCGCCTCGATCCGGCTGCAGGTGGGCCCTGCTTGTAATTTACTAATTCTTCGGGTTAAAAATATAAACAAAACTATTTTGATTATCACTTTCCAATCTAAAATGATCTTGTTTACATTTTTATTCCCAGGTTAAGGTTAAAAATAATCGCATTAGTGGGCCCGCTGGTAAAAATGCTAAAATAAAAAGCAGCAATTCAAAGCCATAACTCTTTCTGTGTATTGCCGCCAAAATGCATTTAAATGCAATTTGTGAGGGAACCGATAATATCTTATGTGTATGCAAATTGATCGAGCCTGTCTAAAAAGGGAAGGTGACATGTACTTTTAGTGTGGACGGTACCTATACGTATTACGATACATATGTTACTGAGGCGCCCATTCCATTGACCGGCTAGGGCTATTTCCAAAAACAGTGACGTGGTAGCAGACATTCAAGACTTAGGTTACGTTTCCACCGATCTCGCATTGCAGAATGCAAATGACATTGACGGAAATTAGAATTTTTCTTTTTATAGAAATCTATTAAAATGTTTGTACTTAACATATCACATGACGCCATTTTTAAATTTTAGTTTGTTTGTTTGTGATTTTACTGTATGATCATTGATCAATTTTAACTATGGCATAGAGGAAAATAAACACTTCCGTCAATTCTGCAATGCGAGGTCGGTGGAAACGCCACCTAAGTCTTGAATGTCTGCTTCCACGTCACCGTTGTTGGAAATAGCCCTAGCCGGTCAATGAAATGGGTACCTAATAATCTTTTCGGTACTCCAATCGATTTATACTAAACTCTATTGACGTTATTGGGCTAGTACAATTACCTGGAAAAGGCCATAATCGTAAGATTTATTCGAATTAGGACCGCCAATTTTGTCTGTATTCCTGCTGCTTTCATGCTCCACAAGACACACCCCTGCTGACAAAAATGAATATCTAGTTTAACAAAATATATTCATATTATCTCACGTGGTAAGAATGTCAGAGGACCGCATACCAAACGAAGTGTGAAAAGTAAGCATGGCGGGGAGAAGCCACAAAATCGTTAGAAGGACGAACTATAGAAGCCGACCCCCGCGAGTTGTGAGCCCGTAGATGGTGGAGCGTCGTACAAAATCGAGATGCTTTAAAGAGTGTTGTTGAGCACGCCAAATCCCTAATTGTTCGATGACTGTGAGGCCCCTATTAATATAGCAGGCAACAAAGGTCCAACTAACCCATTGTCAAACAATATTATACCATTGCCGTAATCCTTAACCAATAAATTAAAAAGGTACAATTTATAAATTTCTACTGTACTTACAGTTAGATAATTGTGCACGTGTAAACACGTTCGGATACTTTAAAAGCGCTTTGGCCAGACCACAACGATTGTAAGTTAAAGCGTCGGTCGGTGGACATATTACAGTGAAAAACAGCGCAAAGAAAAGTGGCCCGAACTTACACATTGCAGAGCGGAAGCGGTCTGTACTATGGCAGATCATATAGGAAATGAGGAAAATTCGCTGTAAATATTCTTATCAAAATTACGGCTTTAATGCTTTGTAGTTGCTTGCAAGTGTATTGGCCCTATTATGCAATCGCAAGCTAACAAACTTATGGTTGTTTGTTCCTCCTTTGGGGTCCTGAGTAGTACCGGTATATGCAGTAGGCTTGGGCTAATAAGGCAATAATGGAAGAAGGCATTCAGAGACATTAAAAAAAAACATTGTTTTTCATAATGGAAGAAGGTGTCCAATACTCATTCACATAATTGTTTTGAAGCGTAATTTCTAATGAGAGGGTCTCGAAATCAGGATGGAACTGGGTTGACAGGATGTATCACTATCAAGGCCATAGCCAGGATTTTCTGGGGGGGGGGGGGGTCAGAAATTTCATTGGTTATTAAATTGTAGTTTTTATTTTTCCTCTCAAAATCCGATTCTATCTAGTGTCAAGCCAAGAGGGGGGGGGGGGGGGTTGGATCCCAATGCTACGGCCTTGACCATTATCACAAGATGTATTTATCTGCCGTTTGGGTACCTACGGTATTTTTTAAACTAATGTTCTAAATATTTAAACTAACTGTAAGCAACTGTTAAACTTGTCTATACATTACAATACTGTTAAGTATCGAAATTTCTCCAGCGATACAAGTCTCTTAGAGTAGCCTACTTAGTGCTGGGGAAGACAATGTACACTGTGAATGAACATTTTGTAATATATTATTTACTTAAGAGTGTACAGCCCGTAGGAAATTGGCAGCTCGAACTTTAATACTTTTTATTTTTTATTTAATTAACTGAGAAAGTTATTAAAGATTTGGCTCACTTAAAGTCGTAGAAGACTACTTCATGCGTCATATAATAAGGTATTTTTAATTTTCGAAATTGCAGTTTTTTCATAGACACGATAATAATTTATAAACAATAACGTTTCGGGTAAAATGGTGTTTATGAAAAAACTACAATTTCGAAAATTAAAAATACCTTATTATATGCATGAAGTAGGTAGTCTTCTGCAACTTAAGCCAAATCTTTAATAACATGCTTAATTAAATTAAATAAAAATAAAAATTAAATATAAAGTACCAAATTTCAGGCTGCCAATTTCATACGGGCTGTACACTCTTAATTATTTAGGCTACATAATTCCATTTTCACTTTGCTATTGTAAATCATATTGAATTAAGACCAACTAAATTAGCTCTCTAAATTCAAAATTAGTGTTATGGTTACCTTTTGACATTTTATTATGTTTATTCGCAGATTCGCAGGCAAGGCCGTAGCCAGGTTTTTTTCGGGGGGGGGGGGGGGGGTGCGGTTCAGAAATTTCATTGGATATTACATAGTAGTTTTTAATTTTCCTCTCAAAATCCGATTCTATCTAGTGTCAAGCCATTTCATTTCGGGGGGGGGGGGGGGTTAGAACCCCCATGAAACCACCCCCCTCCTCCTTGGCTACGGCCTTGCCAGACGGTGTTTAAAGGATAAGTGATTATTTAAAAAATAGATTGTGCTTTTTGTGGAATATGCAAAACTGTACAAGATGAGAGCAGGTCTTGTGGGGATAATCACGAGCTTTGTACGACAGCAAGTTATAATAATTTTACAAATCTCCCATGAGTGTTGTTGGAAGCAGAGTACTCGTGTTATCAACAAGGAAAAAGTTTTTCCATTTTCATAGCTATGACTTTTAATTTACCACTAGTGAAATTCATATTTTTATTTCCTTATGCTTAGCCGGGCAGGGTTACATAGAAAAAAAAATCGTCCGATTCTTTACATAGTGCATAGAGTAGCATTATATAATTGGTCCACACATTCATCTAGACTATGTAATTGTCCCATAGACCAATCTATACACAGTAGGCAGCCGATGTTTAACCATGGGACAAATATTTGCCAAGGGTGATGGAACTATGTAACTGCAAAGGTTTTTACGGCCGGAGTCGACTGAAGAACCAGCAGCAGAATCTGGGCTGATGGGCCGCTCGCTACGGAGCCACCGAGGTACAACCTTCGAAGCAACCAGCAACCATCCTGCGCTCAATCCTACTCCTCTGCTATATCCGCCATCAGGTAGAATATAAAGGCATTATCCAGAGGCAGAACACTGAAGCCAGTGCAGGAAAAACCTGGTCGAAGCTAATCAGAAATTCCACGCAGTCTACCCTGGCCCATCAGTGTTGCGGCGTTTAGGACCACGACTGGCCATGACTACCTTGCTGCTCACCTCAACCGCATTGGAGTCCGCGATTCCTGCGCATGCGACCTATGTGGACACCCCCGGATGGACGCTGAACACCTCGCGTCGTGCCCGGCGATCGACCACACTCCAACAAATGAAGACAAGTTCGAAAAGAGCGCACGTCGCTACTGGTCAGCGCGTCACCAAGTGGCCGACATGCCAAGGGTAGGCGTTGGCTAGTAAGTATAGTACAACCTTCGAAGTCTGAGCAGCGCCACTGAAGATGACGAAACGTTTGGAAGTTCGCATTCATTTCGACCACGGCCCATCAGCCCAGATTCTACAGGTTCTGCATTCGATGATGGAACTATTACGATGCCTATACTTATTGATAAATAGGATAGCATTTGCGAGTTCACTCATGCTCATACTTGTTCTTTTGTAGTTAATTTAAATTGCTGACTTAATAAGAGAACTCATCAAGACGAACTTAATGATGAAAGAGCAAATTTTGTGTATAAAGTCACGTTTGAAACTTCTACGACAGCATAGGAAAACCTATATTTGGCTGATAATTTAAACACTATACACGTCATATTTACTACGTATAATTGTATACAAATGTCCAACAATTTAGAAACATTGTTAAGTAGGAACATGCATTACAAAGAGCAGCCACAAGACTTTCAAGTTTTCAACCCTTGTGAGGCTGTGACACAAAAGACTTATTTATCATATTGTACCAAGGCTGTCTATTGCATGGCCTTCCCACGCCATCTAGGAGCATATAGTACTGTTTCCTGACTGATTAAAGTCTAAAAGCTGTTTTCCGACGTCACATTCAAATGCCACATTCTTTCTTGAGATCTGGAAGAGACTTTCCCCTGCAACCATTCTTCCAGCCGAGCCAAGCGTCGAATCCGTGTCGGGCGTAAATTTTCTTAACACAGTTTACTGAAGCATCTAACCCGTTAGCCGCAAGAAGTGCTGTAAATTAAGAAGAAGATTACACATTTGCACAAGGACGCAGCCTGTGATTAGGCTGAGGTTTCGGTCATTTTTATTACACTGATGGGAGGGTTTTGGCTTGCGCACCTGAATAAAGACGTGCCTACCTGTATGTATTTAAAATATATATATATAATTATAAACAAATAGAAATACCTAATAAAATTTAAAGCATTAGAACAGGTCAACAGCATATTACAACAATTGGATAATTGGGGACCCCAAAGGATTTACACGTGCTGGGGCCCGCTATTAATACAATACATAACAGTTAAGTAGGCATGTTAAAAATATACGGTACACATAAAATGGCTGTATACATTTAAAAGAACCGGTCCGAGTTTACTCGAACATGCTTTCCAATTTATCAAAATTAGCAGATAGAGAAAATGAATAATTTCATGGTAAATAATTTTCCTATGGTTGAATTTCCGATATTTCGGGGGGGGGGGGGGTCCCAACAGACGTCACTGGAAGTTCTAGATAGATCAGACCAACACATAACACAGCAATAATGGCAGGGCACGCAATGCATTTAAGCGTGAATCATTTTTTCAAAAAACAAAATTTTTGCACAAAACCAAATGGTTTTTTGGGAAAGCAACCTGTCCGGTTTCGGTACTCAATTTAACACCTAAAACATGCCTGAAGGTAGAAATAATCGAAAGAAAGGTTTCGCAGAAAAATTATTAATTTAGTAATTTTTATTTTTTTACCCCCAGAAGCAAACTATCAAGGGGCAAGCGACCCCCTGCATTTTGTTAACATTAATAACGACTACAAGATATGTGAATTTAAAAGATATCGTTGGAGCCGTTTTTGAGAAATAATTTTTTGAGAATAAAACCCCTCCAAATTAAGTTAGCCCAAAATAAAAAAAAATTGTCTCGAGGTATGATTTTTGTGAACCTACATGCAAAATGTCTTTAAAATTGGCCGAGTAGTTTGCCCGGAAATCGATGAACAGACAGACAGACATACAGACAGACAGACATACAGACAGACAGAGCGACAGACAGACATTTCGTAAAAACCACTTTTTTTGGTTCCTGGGACTTCAAAACGTGTAAATCCGTTGAAATCTCGGAATCGAAAATTTGGACCATCACAAAGCTTTCCTTATACTACGTATAAATTGGAAAGTAAAAAGAGAGGCCAAAAAGCACAATAAATACGAGCAAGAGAAAACCTGGAGAGCAATATACAGCATATGGTGCCGCTTTGCGAAGTAATTTGAGATGCCAAAGCTTGTGGATTTTGTTTTAGGAATAGAGTTACAGTACTTTGTTTATAAAATGTTTATAAAACCATAGAAATATAGGTATTAACAGGAACGGGGAGAGCTATAATATCCCTTACGGCGCACCCCTTAACCATGAGCCAACTTATTGGAGATAATTACCAACGTAAAATATATCGAAGTCTTATACATTGCAGCATAACAGAACGAATACCTGGACCCGTCCAACAATGTGTACTTAACTTGTGCAAGCTATACTAGCCGCCATATTCATAACGGTCTACAGCCCTGGGATAACCGGCCGCCATACCAAGTTGAATCCAGCGGACCAGAGCAGGTTCAAAGCTGCAGAGAACTTGGTCGTGTGCACAGTGCCGGTAGGGAAACATGGTAGGACTTGTCCTGGTCACCTCCGAACTAATCGTGAGACTTCACTGTGTTTCCCAAGTGGTTCGGAATCCACTATAATCAGGAGGTCCACTGTCCTATGGGCTGGCATAGGACAGTCAAGTCGGAGTCGCTCTATGGGCCCAAATATGAGGCCTAAGTCGTTATTAACCCGACGAACACTACTACTACTACAGCCCTGGGGTGTATAAAACAACAATTCAACAAACTCTTTGATAAAGGAAGACAATTAAAATTATTAAATTGAGTCTACTTTTCCGGGGGGGGGGGGGGCAACGGCTATAAATTCATTTAGGAACAATACCAGTAATATCTGAAAGCCTATGGGGATGGCATGACAATGATCAATGGGTCTACGTCCTGAAATAGCCTTCAAGTAATACTCAGAGTCAATCAGTCAAGTAGGACATTTGCGTACATGGACAATATATTGTAGACAAGTGTCTCAGCCCCTGGGCCGTTGTGTCCAACACTTGTGCCTGTTGCGGGTGGCAGCTCAGATCTTCAGACCAGGCCCGTACCCAAGGGGGGCCAAGGAGGCCATGGCCCCCCCTAAATTTGATAAAAAATAATGAATAATGTAACAGTTTCAGCTAAAACTACTAAAATCACTACGGATGTACCTATCATTTATAAAAAATTTGGTTCTTGCCCCCCCTCCATAATAAAATCCTGGGTACGGGCCTGCTTCAGGCCCTCGCCGTCACTGGTTGTATTTATGGTCGTCGTCATGGGTGTCGGAAGAATCGTTGAGTCGAGAGCGTTCCACTGATGTATGTCACATGTCATAAAATGAATGGAGTTAAAATCGAGTTAGAGGTAATGATGGAAGAGTTTTAGTAGGGGAGAAAGGATCTATCGTAGATCAGGGACGGATCCAGCCCATTTTTGGAGGGGGGGTAGTTGGGGGTCAAAATAGAAGAAACATATGTAGTATGTAGTATCGAATAAATAAGAGCGTAATAAATTACCTTATTATAGATCTACTAAACTTTGGGGGAGGGGGGGGGGAATCTACCCCTATGCATTAGAAGAAATATTCATCTAATTTATTAAACTGTTTTTTCAAGGTTATTCCAGGCTATACATACATTTGCATGAAATTTTACATTCCCCTCCTGGGCCATTCAATCCGCACCAGTATCGGCTGTTGATCTACAATTAAAAAAATGATTATTTAATTAAATCTTCAATGCAATATGAATCAGTAGAATCCGGAATAATAGGCCGTGGTCATTCTGAAAGTGTACTTCCATACGTTTCGTCAACAACTGCGTTCGACATCTTCAGTGGAACTGCGTAGACTTCTAAGATTGTATCTCGGAGGCTCAGCAACAGCATCCCGGATTCAACTGATTCATCATGTAACTACGGCCTTTGTAAATTTATTCTTCTATACATTAGTAGGCCACGAACAAATGAGAACTTCTCACAGTCGCTGCCGCTGAAATGTTGTGGAAATGTTCGTTCGAGCCATATTTACTATCATCACTCTGCTTTACAATCAATATGTCTAGGAGAAATTTGAATTCGTCAAAAAACGTTTGGCGTCGGATTGTCTGTTAGGCCCGGTAGGCTACACACGGACAATTCTCGCAGTCGCGATTTGTCGACGCCTTTTCCACTGTAGGGATAAGGCTAGGATAGGGATAGGATCAATGCACAGAGTCTACTTCAGAAGATGTCTATGATCTGGGGTGTTTAAGGGAAAACCGTGCACTTTCGTGTGGTCGGCTTCACGCCAGGTTCCGGAAACGTCAAGAAATCGGCAAAAAATCATCTGCTAGCTCTTTGGCTACAATGTAAAAGACACCAGCAAATCACAACTGAGAGAACCATCCGTGTGTATCAGGCCTTAATTAGACAAGCATATAACTAGGTTTGATGTAACTGCAAAAGCTTTCACGGCCGGAGTCAAATGAAGAACCAGTAAAATCCGGCCTGATGGGCCGTGGTCGAATTGAAAGTGAACTTCCAAACGTTTCGTCAACATCTGCGGTCGACATCTTCAGGGGCGCTGCGCAGACTTCGAAGGTTGCACCTCGGTGGCTCCGTAGCGAGTGACTGGGTAGGGGGCTGCGCACTGACCTTTATAGTCACTCGTTACGGAGCCACAGAAGTACAACCTTCGAAGTCTACGCAGCGCCACTGAAGATGTCGACCGCAGATGTTGACGAAACGTTTGGAAGTTCACTTTCAATTTGACCACGGCCCATCAGCCCGGATTCTACTGGTTCTTCATAACTTGGTTTGTTATTAATATGTAAGTTTAGGTTAATTCTTAGTTTGTACGTCTAATTGTATTATTATTTAATTTTTTTATTTAGTTTTAGGGTAGGGAAAATTGTTATAGGTCTTCCTATAGGACTTCTTGTGTGGCCTTACAATTATTGTGTTTAAATTGTTTTTCTATATTTTTCTATATTTAATACACGTTCATTCATTCATTCTGGTACCTGGAATAGGCCGTAGTCGAAGGATCCATCGGCATCTGGCCCACCAATTTTTTCTGTAATCCGGCTGCTTTCCTTTTCTATTAGGCAAACCCCTAAAAAAGATAGTTAATCTACATAGGGTAAGCTACTACAATATAATGTGAATGTAAAGAAAATAGTTGGAGCCGTTTTTTAAAAAAACCTTTTCTAGCCGGTTTTTTTTTAGTTTTTGGAGGGTAAAATCTCCCAAAATTCAGTTTGTTAAAAAAAAGCCCTGAGGGAGGATAACGATAACAATTCAAATAATTATAAATAATTACTATAAATTAATGGCCCTGATTACACACTCAAATATTTATTTGACTCAATATTTATTCGATAGAAGAATTATTTGGAATGTTTATATTGAAGTAGGTAGGGAGGTAGCCTATACTATTTCATTCTGAATTACATTTCACGTTCGAGTTTTTCTTGGAAGCATATTTATTAATTAAATATAAATTAAACTTTTCCATTTCCTTTTCAAATAATTTTCTATTAGAGCATTTTTTACCGCCTTTTTTAAAATTTTATATTTGATTGGTATGGGGAAATACAATAATTCTAAAGAAAATTAGAACTTCTTAATATATAGGCTACTTACAATTTGATAATTGGGCGCGTGTGAAGAAGCTCTTGTGCTTTAAAAGTCCTTTGGCAAGCCCGCAGCGGTTATAAGTTTTAGCGTTTACCTGCAGGCATACACAGAAAGTAAGTGCTAACCTAAATAGGTCACTATTAAGTAGGTAAACAATTTGTTGACAGCCTACACTTAACCTGTAACAATTTAAACAACTAAACAAAAACTTAAAACCTTAAGGGATGCTTTTCACGACTATCTTATGCGAGTATGTATGGCGTATAAAAGGTGTGTAAATGGTATGCTATAGTTTTAATTTTTATTATTTTACATTTATCAGTTAAATTGTTATTTACTTTAATTTAATTTGTAAATTGTACTAATTATTATATGTTAGGCAATTGTTAATTTCCCCATATAGAAAATAAAGACAATTTTTCTTTCTTCTTTTTTTCTTCTTTCTTGGTAATTTTACCAGTAGGCTCATACATCCCAACTGAGTTATGAAGAAATCCGTTAGCCTTACTTCTTGTAATGTAGAAAAGGCAATTTTGCCATATTCACGACAAGAATCATCGTTACATATTTTGTAAGATCAGTGCACACTTAATGAAAATGAATCGAGTGCTGTGGAACAATTAACTTCAATGTGTGAGAGAATTAAAATAAACGAAATGTCTTCGTAAAAAAAAGAACGTGGTCGCGTACGATTCTGAAAGTAGTGGTCAGAAAAATGATCCTTGGTGGGAAAATATTGTTTGCCAGCATACTGCGTAGGCTACATTCGATAATTAAGGGTGTATACAGGTATATAGAACAAATTTTACTTACGGTCAAAAATATTAAAATCAAAATAAAGAAAATTTCTCCAAATTTGTGCATTGTGGAGGTATTAATACTTTAGCAGTTCAAAGGAAACTGAGGAATACTAACTGGCAATAATCTAGTCGCTACTGCTTTAAAACTGAATTAGTCATGACTTTTACCTTATAAATTTGGTCGCGACTTGACTTGACAAGAACAAAATTTGTCGTAACATTATCTATCAGTTTTTCCTCATCATCAAACTCTTGTCTTGGATGCATTTCGGAGTCTTGCTCTTCTCAGATCACTATCTCAATGATTGGTTGGCAGCAACTCCCTGCATATCATCCTCCAGTTCCCTCGGTCCTGCGCCTTCCTCTTCAGCTCTTGGTATGTTCGAGCTCCTACTTCCTCCTTCAGTTGATCCATGAATTCCCTCTTCGGCTACCCTCTTCTATTGGTTCCTTCAATTGTGTCCTCCAAGGCCGTAGCCAGAGGGGTGTTCAGGGTGTCCGGACCCCTCTCGAAATTTTTGCAGCCTACACTAGATAGAATGTAGTTTACCTCCGGTAACGACAGATGGACCTCTCCCGAAAATAGTTTCTGGCTACGGCCTTGGTGTCCTCGATGATGATGTGCACCTGATTATTGTAATTATTATATTTCGGAGTCACACTTTTGCAAAAATAAAAAGAAATTTGGAAAGTTGTTGTTTGGAATATTGGTTGGCACCGCAAATGCATTGGGACAGATAAGGGTGCAGTCCTCCTCACAAGAACTCGGTAAACAATTCGGAAGCCGTTGATGTTGAGGAGAACGGCACCCCTATGTTCCATAGAGTGGCGGTGCCATGCTGTCATTTAATAATCCCAACGAAAACGTATCATGTGTTGGTGGGACCAGGCTGTGGTAAGGTAGGCCTACTTTTCAAAATAATTTTTCCCCAGAGATGGCGGCGCCTATGGATATGCTAAGTAAGGTGACTTGTTAATTATGGTCATGCACTATTGTTCAACGGAGGGATAGTTGGACTTACATTGCCTGATGTGTTAGTAGTCATTAAACGCAGAGGCTTCACAGTCATCAAAACATTTAGCCCGAGCCCGTTGTCAGGGAAAGGTGGCAACGATTTGGGAGCGGGACCTACGCCCAACATCAGGCTTAGTTCCGAGAAGGGTTCATAAGTTATATACAGTTTATGCATGGAGTACTTCAAGGAAGTACCTATATCTTCCACTCCATACACGTCAAAAACGTTGAAACGCTTTGTTGACGATACCTTTAAAATATAATCAGTTTTGTATGTTTGCTTTCCAACGCTAGCTTTCAACATTTCTGCTTTAAGCAAACCTGTCAGCCAAGCGAGAGGAGTGAGTCTGTTTCTCAACTTGAGGCACCCGAAGGGCAGACTCCACCACCTCCTTCACAGAGTAGTGGTACGGACTCTGACTTTCCCCCGAAAGGTTGTTGGTTCGAGTCCTACACTTCCTACATTTTCCTACATGGCCATGCTTCGGAGGGCATGTAAAGCAGGCGGTCCCGGGCTTTCTTAGTTGAGTGCAAGAGAGGGCTTTATAGCCCTAACTCCGCTAGGTTGGCTTATTAATAGAACAAAAAAAGTCCTTAAAGTCCTTGAAGTTGACTGACAGGGTGAACCTCATGATTGTAGTGGATTCCGAACCTCTTGGGGAACATAGTAAATACACAAAATTAATTCGGAGATGAACAGGACTCGACACGCACTTAAACTACATTAGCGTGTTATCATGTCCCACCACGTCCCCCTGCCAACGCTGTGAACACTACCAAGTTCGCCGCTGCTTGGAACAAGCTCTGGTCTTGTGGATTCAACTTGATATGGCCGTGGTGTGGACGGACTCCTCCGATTCTAACATCATTAACATATTAACAACAAAACAATAAACGAAAATTTAATTAGCCTCCCCAGAAACTTCTCCTTCTGGAGTTGCAATCTAAGGATTGGTTTTCAGGGAATGTTTTATTTTTCTCCTCCACTCTAGTCTGTTTTGTGCGGTCTTTTTCATTACTTTGTAGGTGGCGCACCCTAGGTCCTTCATGACTTCTTCTAGGTACTCCTTCCTCTTTCCCAGAAACTTATCAAGCTTATAAAACACACCTTCTACCAGGGGAGAATGAAATATCCACCTGCAGCCTGATCGAGGCGATTATAATACCGGGGTTAAATAAATACCCTAGGGTTATAACTGTAAACAAACAAATTTTGAATAGCACTTTCCATTATAAAATTATCTTGTTTACATTTTTTATTACCAGCAGCCTGATCGGGGCGTTTATAATACCGGTATTTATTTAATCCACTGGTAAACAAGATAATTTTATAATGGAAAGTGCTATTCAAAATTTGTTTGTTTACAGTTATAATCCTAGGGTATTTATTTAACCCCGGTATTATAAACGCCTCGATCGGACTGCAGGGGATTAAATGAATACCGGTATTATAATCGCCTCGATCAGGCTGCTGAACTGCCTAGCCTCCGGGAACTAATATCTACTTACAGCTTCCTCTTGATTTTAGAAGGAAATGCAACGGAAAAGAAGGCGTCATCCAAACCAGAAATATGAGTGAAAAAAAATGCAATAATCCATATAACAAAAAGGTCGCATCTTGCCCATGAATATAACCTCTCCTCTTCCGTACAACTAACATCCGAAAACCCTTTTGTGGAAATACCCTTTCCTTGAGGAAACACAAGTCTCGGTTTTTTGCCAAAGGTTTTTCTAGACCCATTTTTCATCTAAGCTTCTTCCGCCGGGCCTTACAAAATTGGAATTTCCAGATCCAGGGGTTCACCTCGGCAAGCTGTTTGAATTAAAATCTTCTTCTTGAGTTACAATCTATGGATGTTACAAATGAGGACTTTCTAACCAGAGTAAGCGATACAAAAACTCTCGTTGCATTGATTAGTAAAAGAAGAGCTCACTGGATTGGACATTTGCTTCGACACAAGAACTTCGTAAGCTGCATCATTGAGGGAACAATAGAAGGCGGTAACCAAGAAAGGAGTATCTGCAGCAAGTTATGGAGGATGTAGGGGCGAAGACATACGTGGAGCTGAAGAGTGCGTGCCAGGACCGAGGGGAGTGGAGGTATCGTAGTCACATGTTGCTGCCAACCAGCCATCCGAATGTAGCTTGAAGAAGAAGAAGAATCTATGGATTGGTTTGCAGCGATTGTGTAGTCTTCTTCTACCCTTTTGTGCACTCCATTTAATTAAAATACGATAGTTGAATACACCGTATATAAAACTCGTGTTAATTTTTCACTGCTTTCACATGACGACGGAGTTATAAAAAAAAGGTTGTATAGAAGACTACTTTATGCATCATGTAATAGGGTAATATTAATTTGGTAGTTTTTTTTCATGGTTACATGAAATTTTAGCCCCCAATTATTTTTATGAAAAAACTACGGTACCAAAAATTGAAAACACTCAACTATCTAATATCTGTGTGTTGTTTCTAAGGCCTGCTTTCGGCATTTCTGCTTCATGCAACCCTGTCAGCCTGGCTGCTCGTCAACTTGAGGCACCCCTAAGGGGAAAGGGGAGTTGACTAACTGGGTGGACCTCCTGATTATAATGGATTCCGAACCACTTGTGGAACATAATAACTATGGTAAAGTCACACGATCAAATCGGAGGTGACCAGCACTCGACACGCAAGTAGACTGACTGGTATAGTCTTAGCGTGTTATCATGTCCCACCATGGTCCCCTGCCAACGCTGTGCACACTACCAAGTTTGCCGCAGTTTGAAACATGCTCTGGTCCCATGGATTCAACATGGTAAGGTCGCTGGTGAACTACCTAATGCTTACTACCTAATATTATGCATGAAGTAGTCTTCTACAACTACAATGAGCTAGGTCATTAATATCTTGCTTTGTTAATTAAATAAAAAATAAGAAGTCTGTAAAAACAACGGATTTTGTGGTAGGCTACCTATTTCTTACGGGACGGGCACTCTTATGTTCCTAGCCGAATGAACTACTGAAGGATCTAAGAAAGTCGTTTCGGGTCCAACGGGATGCTGCAAATCCTTGTCACGCGCTCGGCGATAGATCTCAGATGGATTATTGGCCTAATCCACCACGTCGCCGTGTTAGGCTTATCAATTTAAACTATCTGATGCATATTCAGCAGTCTCAGGTGTTACTAATCGGCCGCTAACGTCCAGCGCGCCTCAGCGAAAGGGAATGAGTGAGGCAACTTGCGCTTACGCAACTAGGGGCGTCATGGTATGAAGGTGGGGGGAAGGTTTCCTCTGACCTTAGTAATTCGCAAGTGACCAGTTGGCAAATTGACGATGATAATTAAACTCTAAGTTTATAAATTAATAAATAACGACTTTTTGTTTTATTACTAAGCCAAACTAGCGGAGTTAGGACTATTGCGCTGTCTATTACACTCAACTAGGAAAGCCCGGGACCGCCTGCTTAACATACCCGTCGAAGCATGGCCATAAAATGTAGCATGTTTGGGACTCGAACCAACAACCTCGCAGGAGGAAGTCAGGGTCCGTACCAATACTCTACGTCATGTCCAACGCGCCACAGCGAAAGGGAATGAGACAACGTGCGCTTAAGCTTTACATTGTAGTATTATATGGTATATATATAAAGCTGGGTACAGACTTGAGCACGAACGCGAATGAGGCAGGCCGAGGCCGCACCGAACGTTCTGCGCTGGAAAATAATAACTTTTCCCGAGGACGTACGCGGCAAACTGAGACCGTTGTTCGGAAGTGCTCCAGTCTGTTCGGACCGTATTTACCAACAACAACATGGCTGACGCAAATGTCGCAGTTGCTTGTGCAAGTTTTATAACTATTTGTTTATTATTGAAAAAAAATAAAAAAATAAAAAAGAAAAGACGTTGGTGGTCACGCCACCTGTATCGGAGGAGAACAGAAATTAATACGTCAATATTAAATGATCTTGTAACTGAAGATAGCGGTCATTTTCAAAATTTTACAAGAATGTCTCGCAATGATTTCAATTTCATTCTCAATTCTATCAAAGACAAAATATCCAAAAAAGATACAGTTTTCCGAAAAGCAGTCTCCCCTGAAGAAAGATTGGCTGTAACTTTAAGATTTCTTGCAACAGGTGATTCCTTCACTAGTTTGCAATATCTATTCAAAATATCGAAACAATTGATATCGGAAATAATCCCAGACGTGTGCCGAGCAATAATCGATTGTCTTAAAGATCACGTAAAGGTAAGTAAAAATATAACCAATATTAATATAGTTGTCACAAACATTTTTATTAGTAGTAAATATATGAAGTACAAATATATGAATATTATAGTGATTGAAGTGACTCTGTAGTGATAATGAGTTATGGAGACTCATTATTAAACATCATTAGATGAATCGGAAAATTGGTGGAAATAATTGCATAAAGAGGGCGAATCGTTTTCTTGAGGAGAAGGATACGGCGAATTTATCTGACTTATTGAAGTGGAAGAGCGAGAACTGTCAGTGACGAGTGTTTGTGGAGTAGGTGGACGTAATATCTGTTGTTGGAAATTAGACGAATGCGGGGGAGATTGAGTACAACTTGGAAAAATTTGTGTTCGATGAAATTGATCGTTGTAAGCAAATCGTGTTTCATTCTGGTTATACGGAGCGAGTGATGGATAAACATTTCTTTCGGAAGAATGAATGGGAAAAGAAGATTGTGTGAGTGGAGTTTCCGGATGCTGATATGCACTCATTTCTAATTCGAATAGAGCGTTGTTAATTCGATGTTGCGCGACGGCACGAGTACGAGCGTCAAATGTACGCAGTTTATCTGCAATGTACTCTCCAAAAAGACTACATTGGTCTTTTTTCTGCTTCGTGGCTGCTGTTGCTTCTTCGAGGTACCCAAATGCTTTTGCGATTCTCGGGTCCTCGTCATCCCGTTTTCGTTTTATTGTACGTTTTTTTGGTGACTTAAACTCTTTAGTATCTGCTTTATCCGATAGCTCTTTGCCTGGTATTTGTTCATCAATTACGTCCTTCGCGGTTTCTTTTTTTCCAATTTCTTCTTTTTCTCCGAGAGTCTCGTATTGTATTTCACTGCTGGAATTCTCTTCTTCTTCTTCGTCGGTTGGTGTTCGTACATTCTATGCAAATAATAAACGACTGTATAAGTAAATGCATATTGTTATAGTTTTTTTTGGAATGATTGAACATTTGAGTAGACCAGACTAGAGTAGAGTAGGACTAAATGTATTATAATTTCATTGTTTTTTTTTTAAATTATTTTATTTGTTGTTATTTTATTACTACCGAGATATTTTTATTGCAGATGCCGTCAACTTGTAATGAATGGAAAAGCATTGCTGATGCATTTAATGAGACATGGAATTTCCCAAATTGTATTGGAGCCGTTGACGGAAAGCACGTCATTTTACAAGCTCCAATAAATAGTGGAAGCGAATTCTTCAACTATAAATCCCAATTCAGCATTGTTTTAATGGCGGTAGCAGATGCTGATTACAATTTTATATTCGTTAATATTGGCGCTCAAGGACGGATTTCAGACGGAGGTGTCTTCAAAAATTGTGAATTTTTTAAAGAACTCGAGAAAGAAAATTTGAAGTTACCCAAGCCTTCAGCTTTAATCGGGAGAAAAATGGAAGTTCCCTACGTCTTATTGGGAGATGCAGCCTTTCCTCTTAATGAGCATATAATGAAACCCTACTCAGGCATTCATCCAGTAGGATCTCCAAAACGAATCTTCAATTACCGTTTATCAAGGGCACGTCGCGTAGTAGAAAATGTCTTTGGCATTGCAGCTAGTGTGTTCAGAGTTTTGCGAAAACCAATGTTGTTACAACCAGAAAAAGCGGAACTGGTTGTAATGACAGTGGTAACTTTACATAATTTTTTACGCAGAAGTAACACTTCAAGAAATCTCTATACACCTACTGGATCTGTAGATTATGTTCAGAATGGAGAAATAATATCTGGATACTGGCGAAATGATCAGCAAGAAATGGCATCTCTTTTACCATTACAAAATATACCTCGAAGAACAAAACTAATCGCGCAAGAAATACGAGAAGAGTTCACGGAATATTTTTGTACTTGTGGTAGTGTACCGTGGCAAAATTATTACACTTGATAAGTGTTTGTAAGGTTCACAATAGTTTCAAATAAAAATACTTACACTTGAAGTCTTCCGAATCTCGTTCTTATCATCCAAAAAGTTTAAATATTCGAACGCAAACCATTTAGATGTGTAAACCTCATTTCGTCCTGCAATTGTACGTATATTTTACAAATATATATTTTTTTCTTTTTTTATTATTTTACAAATATATATTCATTGTTTTTGAATCTCTCATTCTTTATATCTTACCTTTTCCCGTTCCAACACTTTTTTTCATTCGCGCTTTCTCTCGTCTGTAGGAACCTTTCAGGCTCTCCATCTTTTTTTTTACGTCATCAATATCTTTTCCAATTTTTTCAGAAACTTCTCTCCAAGCATCTTCTTTTCGAACTTTATTATAATACGAAGCATTTCGAGGATTCCACAAAATTTCTCTGTTTCTGTACTCGCCAATCAGCTTTATGCAAGTTTCTTCATCCCATTCCATTTCGAAGAAAAAAATTTACTAAAAAAAATAGATACGTTACATTGCGATACATAGTGTAGTAATTCCTTCATGTTAACTGCGACTTAATTATTATTCGATTTTAAACATTACGAATCAAACAAAAAAAAGAGTAAATTAACTAAAAATTGATTAATTATTTAATTACCCGTATTATGAAATGAATGAATAGATACAATTTTTTATTAAATTACAAAATGGAAAGAAGAGCATCATCAGCAAGCACAGTCTGGCAATTACTCTTTCGAACGAGTCAGCGATTTCCGCTACCTTGGCTCCGTGGTCACAGAGACAAACGACACAAGTGTAGATGTGAAGAGCCGTGTAAAGGCGGCAAACGTTGCCTTTTTCCAAACGAGTAGCCTATTCCGATCACGTTTACTCTCCTGGACAACAAAGACAAGACTGTACAAGACCCTAGTCCGCCCAGTCCTCTTGTATGGAGCTGAAGCTTGGGCACTAAAGAAAAGGGATGAAAACCTACTAATGGTCTTCGAACGAAAGATGCTCCGCAGAATATTTGGAGGTGTAATGGACGAGAGAGGATGGCGCATCAGGCACAACGCAGAACTGTATGCGCTATACAAATCAGCGGATGTGCTATCCGAACTCCGAGCTCGAAGACTCCAATGGCTTGGCCATGTAGCGAGGATGGAACGTTCCAGAGCACCTCTAAGAGTACTAGACGCTTTGCCTGACGGTCAGAGAGGAAGAGGAAGACCACGAAGAAGATGGTTCGACCAGGCCATGGTCGACCTAGATAAAGCGGGCATTGATCGTCAGAGCTGGAGAGAGACGGCGCATGACCGAAAGAGATGGCGAGCTTGTGTGTACGCGGCGAAAGGTCCCCCCGGACCCACCCAGCCACCATAAGTAAGTCAAAATGGAATAATTAGGAATTATAATTACCGCACATACCCTGGTTTTCCGATGCTCTGTTCGCGGTGAAACGTCAACTTGTTGATGCGCATACGAACACGTCCAGACTGAGCACGAATTTCTTTTGATCGACCGACAACATATGGCTCGGTCAGAGGCCGTGCGCCGAACGACTTGAGGCAGTTTGCCGCGCCTCGGATCGACGTCCACACTTGCTTGCTCATGCGGCCTCGGCCTGCCTCATTCGCGTTCGTGCTCAAGTCTGTACCCAGCTTAACACTGACGTTAAATTAACCTTGGTTGAAGAGGTAACCTCCTCGTTATAACCGAAATTAGAGGATATGGAAAAAACTGGGCTTGGCGGGATTCGAACCCACGATCTACGGCCTCGTGGGTTCACGTCCATGATGTCAACCCTCACCGATTACAAGTGAGTTAGGTCAAGCTAAGACATGCTTACCATTGAGATTGCAGCAAGTGCTAGCTTGACTAAGCCAACTAGGACGTATGGATGCTGTCCACCTTCTAGCATGCCAAGCAATCCTAAGCCCTAACAATGACATCTCAGGCGGGGATTCCACCGACCGGCTAGGGCTAAATACAAATACGGTGACGTGGTAACAGACATTCAAGACTTAGGCGGGGTTTCCACCGACCTCGCATTGCAGAATGCAAATGACATTGACGGAAATGTTGGTTTTCCTCTATGCCATAGTTAAAATTGATCAATGATCATACAGTAAAATCACAAACAAACAAACTGAAATTAAAAAATGGCGTCATGGGATATGTTAAGTACAAGCATTTTAATAGATTACTATAAAAAGAAAAATTCTAAATTCCGTCAATGTCATTTGCATTTTGCAATGCGAGGTCGGTGGAAACCTCGCCTGTCTTGAATGACTGCTACCACGTCACCGTATTTGTATTTAGCTCTAGCAGGTCGGTGGAATATGCGCCTAAACCAAACCACTATGCCAACAAAAGGTACGAATCTAAATTCTTTATTAATAAAACTATAGGGCAAGTAGAACATTTTCCGTGGCCAACTTTCCCTGAAGCTATGCACTGAAAACCAATTATATTACTTCCTGAATATTCTCCAAGTTTGAGTAAATGTTAATTTTGTTTGCTTTTCTAAATTCTCATTCCTTATCTTATGATTGTCTTATACAAACTGACGAATTTTAATTGAATGTAAACTCAGCATTATATTAATTGAATTTCACCGGATTGTAATTTAACATCTGCATTCTTGGAATTTTTGGTAGATAACTTTTGTCTTTCTTCGGTGGTTTATGGTGAGTTCTTTCTTATTTTACGTTGATTTTCACTTGTTGTTATTCCACCATCCACAAAAATGCATTTTCCTACCTGTTTAAGTCCTCAACCGCCATGTCTCTGTCTGTTTTTCTGCGGATCCATCGGAGAGTACGCACTAGAATGATTTGGTTTTGATGACATTTGTCAAGTGTGCCTCATGCGTATGCTTTGTTTTCGCCGCACAATTATAAATTCATATTTATTTTTACCAAAGGCTATATTTACCTTCAATTAATATTGTTCTATATGTCTGCAAATGTAAATCAGGACAGGGACTCGAAGCCTTCATTGTACTGCCACTACATTATCAGCCCAAAACAGACGCAATATAAGAGTGTTAAGCATTTTGTTAGCAGTGTCGGATTTACAATGTAATGTGGTGAGTGTGGCAAAAGCGCTGGCAAACATTTTTTCATTAATTAAAAAAATAAATTTAGAAGCAATTCATAAGCAAAACCCAGCAAGATGATCTCCAGGGGAATCAACCACACAGAATCCTACGCTCTGCACATCAGGACACATACGACGCATATCGCCTCCATCCTTGCCGAGCCCTAGCGGACGCTGAGAAAGGAGAAGACAATTCACAGGCACAAAACACTGGAAGCTCTTTACTGTTAAACGCAGCGCCTAATTGCGGAAATGGCAAGAGTGGACGTTGCATGAAGTAAAGGGAAGTTCAACTGCATGCAGGGGTTCCCGGGAATCTTCCTGACCAAAGGAGGAAAGGTTTTGAAAAAAAGGGTCAAAATAGTGGGGGTTTACTTTGGCAGATTAATCACTTGCAGTATGAATTTGATTAAAATCAGCCTGTAAAATAATTAGTGGGGGCTTAACTCCCTTCACTTGCCACACCAGCCACCAGCCCACACCAGCACCTTAAGCACCATGAGGCATGTTCCTTACTTACTTAACGTGTCCGGGCCTAAGACACGTTGATCCAAAACGTTTATGACCTAGATGGCCTTGTCGTGGGTGTCGAAAAGATCACAGAACACAGTTTCTCCTATAGTCTCTGGCAAACCAGAAGGTGGCCCTCGTCTTGTAGTTGTCCCGATTCGCAAGTCTTCCACCAGTCCCCGGTTTGCGCGGCATGAGGCATGTTGGCACCACTTCTTTAGTTTAATTGCAATATAACAAGTAATGTAATGTTTGCTCTTTGAGCTACTTGAAAAAGAAACCCTTAAAAATATACAGTAAATCCTTATTGTAATAAGCTTCGAAGCCAGAAATTTTCCACCACTTTTCTCCTTAAAGATGTTTTCGACGTTTTCTTCCGTTTTGCATTTTCAAATTAGGAAAGGGGAGAGGGGTACAGCCCTTATTAAAATTCTCTAAGTCTTTTACGAACTAAAGCTCCCAACATCCCTAAGGTAAGACGTTCCCTTCTTGAGATTTTGTAAACAGGGTTTCATTAAAGCTATGACCTTTTACGCCATTATTACTCATGATGTTTCTACAGCATTTATATTTGTGTTTATTTCCTGAATATCTAGGAGCCTTTTAGTTTAATAGGGTAAAACCTTTTTGCGTTTTCTTGAAAAATTTAAGAAGATACACATTCAGAGTTATGAGTTAAACAGAAAACCTCGCTGCGCGTTGTTTGCACTGAAAATCAAATTTGTCAAGTAATATCAAACGTAGAGTCATCAATGACGTGTCATATGACATAGAAGACATTTTCTTCTGCATTTTTATATAAAGTACTCGTATGTTTACTTCACAACACATCAGGTAACTGTAGCCGAACAAGGAAAATACAAGTTAGGGCAAGTTGCGACACACGTCCCTACATAGAGTATACATTGTGCTGTGGTTGACATTTTAAATGTTAAATACGTAAAATGTAGTATATTTTCTAATCACTACTTACTTATAGCCAACGGCCTTACCATGTTGATTCCATGCGAGCAGAACATATTTCGAACTGCGGCACACATGGTAGTGTGCATAGCGTTGGCAGGGGAACATGGTGGGACATGATAACGCGCTGTCGCACCAGTCAGTCTACATGAGTGTCGAATTTTGGTCACCTCCGATTTAATCATGTGATGACTTTACCATGTTCCCCAAGTGGTCCGGAATCCCCTATAGTAAGGAGGTACACCCTGTCAGCCAACTCCCCTTTCCCCCGAGGTGAAGGAGTCTGCCTTTAGGGTGCCTCAAGTTAACAAAGAGACTCACTCCCCGCGCCAGGCTGACAGGGTTACTAAAAGCGGAAATGCTGAAAGCAGGCGTTGGAAACAACAACAACTTACTTACTTACTTATAGGTACTCACAAAGAAGGTTCAAGGATGTACAACAATAAAGAGGATTGACATTGTTAATCTATTTAACCTAAAGTCCTAAACCATATAGACCTACTCTGACTTTTGTCACATCAGAAAGTCTACTCATCAGCAGTCTAAAAGAAACGTAACTAGCGCTCTGATTGGCTAATGATGACGCACCATTGTGACAGCAGGGCATAGCTTCACTGGTTCACACGTGTAGTACCTTAGTTTAGAACTGGCTATCGTTATTACTCAACTGAAGACAATTGCAGCGCCAAGAGGCCAAAGGGTGCCAGTGACAAAACAAACATTCGAGATTGAGGTTAAAGTTTTGTAATTATATTGATACACCCCTTTTCCATGAATTCTAGCATCGTTAAATTGACTGGTACCGATGTTCCCGTTGGTTTCTAGGATTAAGAGCAGTTAGAGAATAACAGCATGGTGCACTTAATTCCGAAACGCAAAAAATGTCACTGGCACCCCCTGGCTTCTTTCATTGTCAGCACAACACCCGGTATCAGCAGTACTTAGGGGTGATCCATTCGTTGTTAATATCTTTGAGGGTTTTCCACTCCGGTTGCCTTTTTCCTACTTCCATTTCCTACGAGTTTGACTGTGAGGCTCCCTATAGCTGAAGCCTTGTCTCTCATGTCCAAGATGGCGGCATACTTGCCCCTGTGCAGGACATATCCTAGACATTCGCTGCCTTCAAAATGCATTGTTGTCAGCTTGTTGACATCTCCCCCCCCCCTCCTCCTCCATTGTGTCCGTCATGCTGAAAGCCTTCACCTCCCTTGATGTCAGATGTTATATAGAAGTGATATGCTGTTTGAACTAACCTTAGCTTGCTATGTAACCCTAGTCAGCACTAGCAAGAGACGGAAGGCATGTGAATGAGTTAAGCTAGTGTCTATAATAAAGCTAAGCAGTGCTGACCCATAAGTCACAATTAAATAAATAAAAATGAATAAATACAGAATAATGTCAGGGCATGTAGAGTAGTGGTACAGACTCCGACTTTCACCCGAAAAGTTGTTGGTTCGAGTCTCACACTGGCTACATTTTCTGGTCATGCTTTGGAAGGCATGTAAAGCAGGTGGTCCCGGGTCTTCCTAGTTGAGTGTAAGAGAGGGCTTTTTATCCAGATAGCCCTAACTCCGCTAGGTTGGCTTAGTAATAGAACATAAAAGTCAGTATTTATTGATTTATTTATTTATTTAATAATATTTATAGCAGATATAAATTCTTGCGTGGAGTAGCAGTCTACTTTGCAAAAAGAATTTCAGTTAGATCAAAATCCATTCATAGCCTTCACAGTGTATTTGAAAGTAATATGGAGTACATTCAACATGAGTTACATGACTCGTATCTGACACTTAGGTAAGTCATGCTCTGCCTGTTACATTTCGTCAATGGTGAGCTTGTCCATTGTCAGTTTTAGCCGTGGCACGGTGGCAGGTTGACAATGTGGACTTATATACCAGTTTACCAATAGCCAAAAACTCGTACGGATTACGGAAACAATATTAATAATGTCCGAAATCCTTCAATCCTTGGCACTTGACAAGGGACCAATAATTAGACCTAGGTTCATAGAAAATCCTGCAGGACCTTATTCCAATTACCAATATATAGCTTATATTACATTTGTAGGAAGTCGCTGGACAATTAATAACGGATTAACCCAGTCTGCTTCCATGTAGACAAACCAACTCTGTGTCCCCAGCTAAAGGATCTGATGAGACACAGAGGGTATAGCTTAAAGATATTATTGACTAAAGGAAATAAATATGTAAAAAGAAGATTTAGGAATATTGAATTGTGTGAATGTGAACAGCGCCATCTACCGGGAAAAAGGTGAAGCTGGAAGCAGACTGGTTATTATAAAATATGTGGGACTA
Organism: Psococerastis gibbosa; assembly: GCA_963971405.1. Taxonomy (NCBI): domain Eukaryota; kingdom Metazoa; phylum Arthropoda; class Insecta; order Psocodea; family Psocidae; genus Psococerastis; species Psococerastis gibbosa. The sequence goes on from OZ020485.1 coordinate 47,283,864, forward strand.
CGTGGTCCCCACACATTCAACATAACTTACATAACATAAATACATGATAAAAAAAAATACGCTTGAAAACGGTAGAAATGTAGAAATTGATGAAAATTGTGAGCCTCTGGCCGGGTGAAATCCAATAATGAAGTCTCCCTATGAGTGACACAAGTAATCATGATGACTGACTTTCGTCCGATGAATTCTACAAATTAAAGTTCACAATTTCTCAACTCGAGGCCGGAGAAACGCCATTTTCATTTCATTTTTTCCATTTTCATTTTGTTAACTTATGATTGGATTCGAAGTGTTTTTCTTGTACTCCAAAAGAGATTGCCTTCAGTACATACTATCTGTTTCCCTATTTATACTTTAGTATATACAGTATATATGTAATAAATGAATACTACGTTAGTACGACTATCAAAGAAATATATTACATTGTTACAGAATTATTATTATTATTTATTATTTATTATATTAGGTTCCTCAAAATGCGTAAAAGCCCACTATTTCAGTCCTATTTTTTTTACAAATTTTTTCTCCTGGGGGAGACCCCCGGGCCCCTCTTGTGCCCGATTGTATTAATTACTTATAATAGAACCCTAATTGCTCTGAAAATGCGTAAAACCCCAATATTTCGGCCCTATTTTTCAAAACAATTTCGTATTTAATCTTAGCCCCTTCCTTGGTCTCATTCTAGATCTGCGCCTGCTCAGGCTCCAAAGAGGGGGGTCCGCTATTTGCTAAAACTGCATGGGACCTCGTGACAATTTTCGCGCTTACTTCGAAACATTACAAATTATGACAGCCTTAACATATAAAGATGCATTTTACACATCTCAAAGCCTGAGGTGTGGGGGAAATTAAAACAAAAAGGGGACACCCACTCCTACAACTCGAGGCAACGGGGAGACCTTGTAATGCCAGCATGCACTAGTGTGAGCAACTGGATCCTATACTATAAGGTTTCGCCTACCTAACAAAACTCCCGATTGAACTGAGAGCGGATAGAAATGCTACTAACTTCCCTAAATTGCTTAGAGACCATCTCTTAGAGAAAGCTTTCTACACTGTCACTGAGGCACTAGCACAATGACAATGGCAGAACTTTCTGATTTTGACGATATTTTAACGATTTTGCTTTATACTTTCTTGTCGATTACTTGTTGATTACTTGATTGTATAATTTAACAGAAATATATATATATATATACAATATAATATATATATTATATTATTTAACAAAGGGTTAGTTTGACTTACATTGTCTGGGCAGGGGTAGAGAATTAATTAAGACACGAAAATACACACCATCATTGAGGGCACAGTGGAAGAACCAATAGAAGAGGATGGCCGAGGAAGGGATTCATGGATCAACTGAAGGAGGACGCTAAAAACGCTTAAAATCCTGTTATTTTGTACATAGGGAGTAGTGGTATATACTCAAACTTTCACCCTAAGGTCGAAAGGTTGATGGCTCGAGTCCCACACTTACTACATTTTCTGGCCATGCTTCAGAGGTCATGTAAAGCAGGTAGTCCTGGTTGAGTGTAAGAGAGGGCTTTATAGCCCTAACTCCGTTAGGTTGACCTTGTGAGAGTTTCCTTGGTGACTTCGTGGAACTTGGAGAACATCATGAGTAGAGGAAGAAGAACGCAATGATCCACAGTAAAATACTTTAATAGTGACCGGTTTCGGATAAAATTTTGAAGATTTTAAAATTCTACATTGTTGTAATAAAGGTAGACTATTAGACAGGTTAGAAAGCTTAGAGATTAGAAAGGCTATTAGGAATAACGAGGTTCACACGAACGATATAATGTTTCAAACTGTATCCCCACTACTCGATTTATGTACTCAACCCCCGCCTCCACCTCCCACTCCCATCCCATAGTATATAAGCTGGCGTTTTTTCATGTGTTGTTAGTCTGATGATGGATTTTATCCGAAACCGGTTTACTGTGGATCATTGCGTTCTTCTTCCTCTATTCATGATGTCCGTTAGGTTGGCTTAGTAATGTAACAAAAAGTCAATATTTATTTATTTTAATTATCTACTGCCGAGAGAGTACCGATAAGAGCAACGCCTTCCCAGGTCCTTCATAGCCTGGGCTACAATACAATACAAAAATGGGCTATTTCTTCAGAATTTCAACTTTGAATTCTCGTTGTTCCAATGAATAACTGCGTTACAAACAATAAGTCAAAGGCTTGCAAACCCGACCAACTTCGACCTAGGTTACAGAAAGGTTTCTGCTAGGTCAGTCAAAAGCCCCAGTTGTTTGTTTTTTTTACTATTATGAACGACATTGCACTTGATCTCTGTTGATTATCTGACAGATAAAACTCTGTAGTATCTACTCTAACAAAGGCGATAAACTGCATCCAACAGCAGAATAATCTCTGTTGCTGACGGCGTCATAAATCTGTGTGCTGTAGAGTCAGCAAGTCTATACGAGGTCTCCCATGTTTTTGCTCCGTCCCCCAGCACAAGCTGTATATGTATTCTACGATCATGGAGTCAGTTTCACATCAAACTTTTTTGATAGATTTCTTATACTTACTGGACTCGGTCTTTGTAAGTAACTCACTGTATGTCTGTGATCCATTCCTAAGCACAATAAACTTTATAAATATATTGTATATTCTTCGACCATGGAGTCGGTTTTACATCAAAGTTTTCTGATAGATTTCTTACTGGTCTTTGTAAATATGTCCGCAGCAGGAAGAGGTTTCTTTAGGGTATTGCTGACAACTCTGCCTCCGTCATTTTGTTATACAACAGTTGAATTTCTATCAACTTCATTTAGATTATAAAGTTTATTTAAGATATATACGGTAATTATTGAATTTTTCAAGAAAGGAATGAAGTATATTAACGGGCGCGGAAGCGCACGAGCCAAGTTCCATTATTGCTCTCCAATTTATAAATTTATACGTAGTAGGCCTATAAGGAAAGCTTTGTGATGGTCAAAATTTTCGATTCCGAGATTTCAACGGATTTACACGTTTTGAGGTCCCAGGAACCCAAAAAAGTTTTTAAGAAATTTCTGTCTGTCGCTCTCTCTGCCGCTCTGTCGCTCTGTCGCTCTGTCTGTCTGTCTGTGCGTCGATTTCCGGGCAAACTACTCAATCGATTTTGATGAAATTCGACATGCAGGTTCACAAAAATCATACCTCAGAACCGTTTTTTATTTATTTTGGGCTATCTCAATTTGGGGGGTTTTATTTTCAAAAAACTCCAAAAAAACGTCTAATTTTTTTTTTTTAAATCCAAAACGGCTCAAACGATTTCTTTTAAATTCACATATATTGTAGTCGTTATTAATATTGACAAAATGCGGGGGGTCACTTGCCCCTTGATAGTTTGCTTCGGGCGGTAAAAAAATAAAAATAAATAAATTTTAATAAAAAATGACTAAAAAATAATTTTTCTGTGAAACCTTTCCATCGATGATTTTTACCTTCAGGCATGTTTTAGGTGTTAAATTGAGTAACGAATCCGGACAGATTGCTTTCCCAAAAAACTATTTGGTTTTGTTCAAAAAACAATGTTTTTGAAAAATTCACGGTCAAATGCATTGCGTGCCCTGCCCAGTGGCGTAAATAACACCCCCGCGACCCCCGCGGTGCGGGGGGGGGGGGGCGCACCATCGCTGGGGGCGCACTTCTGTCCCCAAAAATAATTAGATAATTTACCTATAGAAATCTACGTACGGTAATTAATAAAAATATTAAATATCAATTTGTTATCCATGTTGACTATAATTATGAAATTAGGAACTTCATCTCATTTAAAACTAAAAATTATCTTTCTCGCCAATCCTGCGCTTCATCAGTGGCGGCAGAATGCACTAGGTACCAACAAAACCAGACAGCGGCTGGTACGTTTTCCATTATTATTTTATTATTTATACTACGATATTTTTCTTCCCATTCCACCAAGACCGTAGGCAAGGGGGGCTCATTGGGCTGCAGCCCCCTCCCCCCACCGAAATGAAAAGTTGCGAATTAAATGCATTTATTACGGTAACATGAATATGTCTTCCTTTGTAAATTATAAGCTTTAGTGCTATTAAAATCGTAAAACCCCACTATTTCAGGCCTATTTTTTCAAAAAATTTCCCCCGGGGGAGACCCCCGGGCCCCCCTGTTTGCTGCAATATCAATAAGCATTCCTTTGTAAGTTTTGTAAAAATCTATACTTTACTGCTGTTAAAATGAGTAAAAGCCAACTATATTACACTAATATAGTCAATTTTTCTCGCCGGGGAGACTCCCGGGCCCTCCCTACGTACAATATTATTTCTATAATATCTAAGCCGTCGTAATGGTATCATAACGCATATCCACAAAATGTTATCTGGCTGTCTCCACTAAATTAGCATTTTACGTGCGTATGCTATCATATATAGCCTACGAGTAATACTATAACCTCTTAAGAATACACTAGATAGGATCACAGCCACCCCCATAAAAAATCCTGGCTACGGCCTTGCACTCCACTATTGACTATCACTTATAACAAAGATAAAACAATACAAGTTAGGGCGCACCAAAGGTCTTGCGGGGGGGCGCAGCAAAAGTTATTTACGCTACTGGCCCCTGCCATTAATGCTGTGTGGTAATTTGTTGGTCTGACCTACCTAGACTTTACCTCACCTCCAGTGACGTCAGGTGGACAACCCCTCCTCCCCTCCCCGAGATGCCGGAAATTTAACTATAGGAAAATTATTTACCATGAAATTAGTCATTTTCTCTAGCTACTACTTGATAAATTGGAAAGCATGTTCGAGTAAACTCGGACCGATTCTTACTATTTATATATAATTAATTAGCATGACAAAATGGTTATTTTTCGGTGCATGAGCACCAAGGGTTATTTTTGTTCTTAATTAAACGAGGTACACTCCCTAGAAGCCTTGAGGTTTGTTGTCGCCTTTCATAAAACGTAAGAAAGTTATCTGGGTGTTTCGATATATATATAGGAAGATGGATCATTGGGGTGATTGTGAACACCATTTCGGGCTAAATGTAAACGATCTATTTCTTTATTTAAACAATTTTAGAACATAATTTCAATCTTTTAGGAAATGCCACGCACTTATACAAGAAAAAATCCACCTCCATTATATAATACCGAGGACCGACAAGAAGCTTGTGATGCAATTGGCCGCGGTATGTATAGAGAAGCCGAAGCTCGCTATAAAATTCCTGCTGGAGGCAGGCCTATTACTGCAGCTTAAAGAAGCCGAAGAGAAGAAGAAACAAGTCTAAAAAATGAAGGCATGTAAGAAAGAAGACACTGTATCTGCAAAGCGAAGAAGAAAATTTCTGTTGGAGACGATTTGGCCAACCTCACAGATTCTTCAACAGAAGAAGCAGAAAGTATGATGACGGCGAAGAAAAAGTTCTCACTTGAAGAAGAAATTTCGAATCTTACGGATTCTTCAGGGGGGAACTGGGAAGATGAAGTTATGGGTGAATTTAATGAAAAAAGAAATTTTTTGAATAGGTGAACCATGTTCAAATAAATGATTGGGTTCTGGTGGAATACAATGGTACGAAAGGAAATTTGTACTATGTTGGTCAAGTTATTGCCGATAACCAAACACGTAACGTGAAGGTAAATTTTCTGAAGCGCGGTAGGAAACAGTATTCTTTTCCTACTGTTATTGATGAAGATTGGGTAAATATATCATAAAAAACTTTTGCCTTCCCCGGAGATAAGAAGAGGGCTATACACTTTGAAAACACAATTCACGGAATCAATTGATGTGTGGCTTTTTAAGCTTTCAAGTGGTTTCCGGGATTCCGAACCACTTGGGAAACATGGTAAAGTCACACGATTAACTCGGACCAGGATCCGACACGCACTGAGGCTGATTGAACATGATAAAACTGTTTTATGGACTTTTTTGTATTTGTCTGTAATATAAGAATAAACCAATTACTTTGTTCTAGCCTGACATTGCATTATTGTTGTAAAATATTCTTAAAAAGCTGAATAAGCAAACCGTTCACATTCACTCCAACCCTGGGGTAAACAAAGTTAGTAATTGGTGGGGTCAATGTAAATGCTTCCAAATTCATCTTATAAATTAAATTAGAGCTTAAAAACATAGCGCACGTATTCAATGAATATTTAATTAATGGAAATTACAAATAAGGCATTTGTCATGTTCACATAATGCTACCATTGGCAGTAAAAAGTTAGAACCTGCGCGAAAAGTGCCAAAAATGTTTACATTTCCCCCACTTGACCCTAATCAACTTAAATAATACATGGCTGGAAGGAGAAAGAAATGTGGAAAAGCCCTTAAAAGCCCTTAAGTAGTTTGAATTTCTTATATAGATAAGAGACCTATTTTTGTTGAAAATCGTGAGCACTCCCTGACGTTTCACACCCCCAAAGCCAAACCCCTTGCTTGATCATCACAAATATAGCATGGCCTAAAAGAAGAAGAATAGACAAAGACATGGGTATAATTTAAATTAACATAGGTATTCCACATCAGTCCAAAAAATTGCTTTAAACCCGCCCATGCAATTCAAATGGGATTGCTGGAAATGCGTCATTTTTTACTAATTTTGTGTTCCACTCGTGTGTAAGGGGTGAAGGGGTAAATTTAAAAATATGAATTTATACTCGTTTGAAACCTTAATTCATACTGCTTCTTATGAGACATTAAAAATTAATTTCGGTTGAAAATTGCAGGCTGTGGAATGTTTTTACTGTATGCATGTAAATTGAAAAGTACCCTTTCAACCTGTTTTCCGCTGAAACACGGATGGCTTATACATTCACCTGAGCCGGATAGTAAAACTGAATATCCTCAAGTTTCCACCCCTCCCCCCCCCTCCCCCAAAGCCGAACCCCTTGCCCTATCACGACAATATAGCATGGCCTGGAAGGGGAAGAATAGACGATGACATGGGTATAATTTAAATTGAGATAGACTTTTACATCTGTTTTAAACCCGCGTTACAGACCCGCGTTACGGATGAACATCATCACCCACGAACATCAGGCATGACGTCACACTTTTCGTACATGCACCTAATATTCCAGTCAGCGCTCATCGATTCATTAGACCTTGGTGGTGGACACCATTATCAGGAGAAATAATAAATGAAATTTGATTTTGTTTCGTAATTAGATATGAGGAGTGCTTTTCTTAACTTTGGTACCCAAATTCCAGAGTTCAAGTTTAGTCAACTTATTACAAATTTATCGCAGAAACTATGCGCAGTATGTATAATCACGATAATGTAACAAGGCAGTTCAGTAGCAAAAAAGGGGCAGTAATTCCGAGCATAGTGACGGCTATAAAGCTTGTTGTTAAACGGTAGTCGTTTTCCAACTTTATTACGCTATTATTAAGGTCGTGTCACTCGGTCTATATCACTGCCTCAGCATATTGCAACGCATTTTAATTTCTCAGCTTCCATTCAGTTACAGCATAGTACGAGCAAAGTCCAGTTAGGAGAGAACTAGACCTGGAACTGGGTGAGAGGAAAGGTCGATGTTCGAGACGCGACATAAAAGAGTTGTAAAAAAACGGGGCTGCTGGGCAAGTTCTTCTGCTTTAAATGCTTCTTCTATGGTAGATTGGGGCGATCATCATTACAGTTTGAGTTGAGACCTTTCAGACTGCTGATCTAAAGGAAATCGTGTCTTGCCAAAATCACTGTCTCCGGTTTTTAAACCAGGATGTTCTTCTCCTGCCGGGTGTCCTCTGGACGTATATATCTTCCCTTGGATTATTACTTGCAGAAGGCGATACTTTTCATTCTTCATCTCGTTGCTGACCACCAAATAAGGCAGCGGGCAACGAAAAGTATCGTCTGCCATATATAATTAAGTAAGTAAGTGGCAATGTTATGTAAGGCAGGCTGTATAGTATAATAAATTTCCAGATTCAAAATAATACAATGAGTTGCGGCCCCTGTCACCTAGGTAGGGGGCCCAACAAGCTCCAAATATATACTGGCAGTTAGGTCCTTTTCCCATAATCTGCAATCTACCTACTCAGGTCTTAACTTACATATGGTACCTTTTTCCCCGGTGCACCAGTCACCCCATCACCTCATGCCGAATCTAAGCCAATCAAGAGCTAATTGATTGGCGCAGTTTTCAAAACGAGGTTGTAAATTTAATATACAATATAATATGTATAAATATATATATATATATAGCGCTGCAGTGCTAGTGCTGCACTCATTCTCTGCTGAACCTCTGCCCTGACGATTTGCCCGTATTTTGGGCTATCCATTAGAAGATCCTACACATCTTGCTTGTTTTAACGTGTCCAGCCTTAGGTAACGTTGGTCCAAAACATTGCGGTCTGGATGGCCTTCTCATTGGCACCTGAGAGATCAGTCGGGGACACAGCTTCTGCTAGTCTCAGCCAAACCAGAAGGTGGTCGCCGTCTTGTCATTGTCCGCCTCCGGGTCCTCCGCCAGTTACCACATACATAGAATCGCCTATTTCTTAGCCAGATAGAGTACGCCAGATAGGGTACGGTAGTTGAGCTCCAGACGCTATTTCTTCCTGAATATTTAGAGTTAGGTTGTGTCGATTCTATTTGAGCTGGTTCGGCTGAGAAAACTCTTTCTGAACTTCAAGCGGTTGCGCCCAGCTGACCGTCCGTGAAGTAGATACCGGGAGTCGTCCTGGTAACGGTGGCCCATCCTCCCCCTCCGAGCCAATCGACAACAATGCTCAATTTCCACTTAAAAAGTGACAATACCAAACCTTACATAAATCTCCGTAAAAGCAAGTCCAATAGCAGCTACCATAATTTCCCACAGGAAATTCTTTTCAAGCGAATCGAGATTCACCGGATTAAGCTATAAAGTTAAAACAATGTCAAGAGGGAGTTAATTTGTTAGAAAAAGAGTGGGGGGGGGAGGTTGGAGGTTCATTTATCAGGGGGCTAAATCAGGACCTTGCGCGAGTTAAGTAAGCAGAAGGCGAGCGAGCGACTGTAGATTTATAACTACGGCCTGACAGCGAATTAGGATGGTATCTGGTGAGCCATCTCTGTTGGCGCCCTTCCCAGCTACAGAGGCAGCAGCAGATAGGTCTGCATTAATAACAGTTAGCAAGACAACGTCCTGTCCGTAGACAGAAAGTAAATCCTCGACTGTAGACATGAGACAGACATGGGTGGTTATCTAGCAGTAAATAACTGACAAGATGGGTAGCACGGTAGCAATCTAGAGAGTCTATATAGAAGTGACCGGTCATTCACTCCCACAAAGGATGTTTTTTCTGGTTGCTTTCGTATCTATACATTAGTGTATTGAAAACTTTGTGATGATCATAATTTCGATTCCGAGATTTCAACGGATTAACACGTTTTGAGGTCTCAGTAACCCAAAAAAGCCGAAAGAAAAGAACGAAATGTCTGTCTGTTCAACAATCGAGCGAGCTACCAGCAGCCTGATCGAGGCGATTATAATACCGGTATTTATTTAATCCCCTGGTAATAAAAATGTAAACAAGATAATTTTATAATGGAAAGTGCTATTCAAAATTTGTTTGTTTACAGTTATAATTCTAGGGTATTTATTTAACTCCGGTATTATAATCGCCTCGATCAGGCTGCTGGAGGATTTTGCTGAAATTGAAATACCCAATAATTGAAACAAAAAAAAACGCCTTAAATAATTTTTCTCAAATGCGGCTCCAACTATTTCTTTTAAATTCACAGGTAATGAAATTGTTATTGATGTAAACATATTCCAATAGGTCGCTTGCCCCTTGAAACATTTGTTCTGAGGAAAAAAATTAAAACTACTCAATTTTCATCAAAATAACTAAATAATTATGTTTTTGCGAATTTTTCCCATTCTTAATAAATTACTGTAGCCTACGAAGATTCACCCTAACTCTAAAGGCCTGACCAAGGACGGATACGGGGGGGGGGGGGGGGCAGAGGGCGCCCCCAAAATTTAGTAAATCTATTGTTAGTTAATTTTTTACTCTCGAATATAATTACCACAAGTCTGGCTCAGACCTTTATATATAGGCTGAGTCAAAAATTTGCAGTTAGATCTATATCGAAAAGCCACAGACTGCAACATACGCTACCACTTTATAAGTCTCTAAATATACTTCCAGTAGCTTTACTTTACAGGAAAGTTATACTACAGTTATTTATATACCATATCTTACCAGCCTTGGTACCACAGACAAGGAATATTCCAACGAGAAGGAATATCAACGGATGTCTCATATTACCCAAATTTACAAAGGCTCATACAACAGCATCATTCTTGTACAAATCATATTACTACTATAACGAATTCATTAGTAGTTCCAATAAGTTCGTAAGGCCAAATACGAGCATAAAAGGTTACATTGATATATATATATAAAACAAACACTAATGGCAATGTAACTAATACTAGTATTATATCATGATTGTAATAAAATGAATAATGTTTTAACTGTACTCTGTAGGGTGTATCCCACACGCCTCTATGAAAGCATGGGAACCCTAATTGTATTTTTGTCTAATTATTGTATTTGTTGGAAATAAAGAATTGTTATTATTATTATTATTATTATTATTATTATTATATTGCACATGTTTCGTCTGTTTTGACCCACAGTTACCCCCCCCCCCCCCCAAATGGTATCGTCTGTGAGAAAATATCGAAGTCTGCTTAAAACTTCTTCTTGTAGTGAGGGGTCAGCTTAGAATGCGCATTTTCCTGCCTTAGCTCCTGAATCCAGAGTGCGTGAATTATAATCATGCTCAAGAGCATGATAGTATATATTTTGAGAGAAAGGCCCTTCTTGAAATAACGTCTGTATTAGGAATCCACAATGCAGTCTATATAATTACAAAGACTTTCATGGCCGGAGTTACGTGACGAAGCAGTAGAATCCGGGATGATAGGCCGTGGTCAGATCCCCCTCGATCCGTCTAACCATCGCATCCGTGGTTGTCCCACTCGTCTTCTCCCTTGGGGCACCTTGTGTAAGGCTGCTCTTGCTGTCAGGCGTTCGTTCCACGTTCATTCTTGTCTTCTTGATACATCGCGTAGAGCTCATTATTTCTAAGGAGCCGCCACTCCCTCTGTCCCTCCGGGGAAGCGCACTTAGGAGATGTCAATTAAGCTAGTCTTTCATCTCACCACTCAAAACTTATTGAAACAGCTTGGAACCAGTGGCGGAGCGTGTGATAATATAAATATTGCGAGTGTAATGCTTTCAAATATTTATTTAAGTTAAAAAAAACGCATCATTTTATGTATCATGTTCGATCTTCTTAAAAAGTGAAAATTGAAAACAAAAGAAAACGCGCATCATTTTATATAGTATGTTCTATCTCCTTAAATAGTAAACATTTGAAAACAAAAAAGAAAACATTTGAATTCTAAAGTGACGAGATTCTTAATTTTCTTAGACTGCGTTGATAACATCATGCTCATACTAGATTATATGCTCGCGGCTTCCTGTAGATATCAACGAAGCTCTTAATACATTCTAAGGACTTGTTGAGTGTAATGCGGCATTACTCGCCTTACATGCACGCTCCGCCACTGCAGTTGGAACAGCCTAGATTCTCCGAAAAACCAATTTGTGCGCCTTATTACAGCAAACAATATTATTAGCCCACAATGGCATTTAGCAGAAAGGAACATCAGGGAACAACAGGCTCCGCAGCAGCCGGCTCAAAATAATACAAACTTCCACCTCCTCGGAATCCCGGGGCTTAATATCGGTTGTGCATGTGTTGCCCTTTCATATTCTCATAATAATTCCGAAAATTGCCCCCTTTATCGTCAATTTTCACACTGCGTCACCTCATTTGCGAAAATTGCCCCCTTTTCTTCACGGGCATTGTCATTTTCTTTCATTTTTGTATTGTTTCAATGTGCGGGAATGTCTGTAAGATTGCTTCCAAAAGCTTTTATTGCCAGTAAAATTTTATGGTGAATTTCTTATAGGTCGGGAACTTACTATAGGGGATTCCTACACAAATTGGCTAAATTTTAAGAATGTCCCAGCTTGTTCATTGTCGTCTGTAGCTGATATCGGTTGACATCAAAGACCAGTACCACTTTGGTAAATTATTCATATGGAAACAATACCAAACTTCTTCTTTAATCACTAATGCCTCTTCTTTCGAAGATTGGCAGCTTGGATCTTGGAGACTGCTGCTCTGAAAAGGGAAGTCGTGCCCTTGCCAAGGCACTGCCTCAAGGTTTTAAGGTTTTTCAACCAGGATGTTCTTCTACTGCCGGAAGTCCTCTGTCCTCTTATTCTTGGACATTCAAGACTTAGGTAGCGTTTCCACCGCCCTCGCATTGCAGATTGCAAATGACATTGACGGAAATGTTTGTTTTTCTTTTTATAGAAATCTATTAAAATGTTTGTAATTAACATATCCCATGAAGCCATTTTTTAATTTTAGTTTGTTTGTTTGTGATTTTACTGTATGATCATTGATCAATTTTAACTATGGCATAGAGGAAAATAAACATTTCCGTCAATTCTGCAATGCGAGGTCGGTGGAAACGCCACCTAAGTCTTGAATGTCTGCTACCACGTCACCGTTTTTGGAAATAGCCCTAGCCGGTCAATGGAATGGGCACCTAAGGTCAATTCAATTCGATTCCATTGTTCCCTTCAATTTAGATTATTCTTTTATATTATTATTATTATTATCGTATTCAGCCAAAACAGCTGAAAGGACGCATCTAAAAGCAAGTTGTTCGCCCTTGTATGCTGTATGGGTCGGAGTGCTGAGCATAACGACGCCATTACATTTACCTTTAACGAGGCGCCGGGCTTTACGAAAGTGTGAGGAAAATATGATTCACGCAGTAGAAATACGAATGATAAGAAGATCCTGCGGTGTAACGCTGGGAGACCTACGTAGAAACCAAGATATGAAGATGAGATGAGAACACGTGACATACAAGAGAAACTAAGAGGAAAGAGGCTGAACTGGTGGGGACACGTACTAAGCAGAGGCGGACGCAGCGACAGGCACTGCGGGCAATTGCCCCCCCCCCCCCTCTTTGGAAGGCAGTTATATTCTTTGCCTCTAAAATCCAAGAGTTAACTGCACTCAAAATGCGTAAAACCCCACTATTTCAGCCCGATTTTTTTAATTATCTCCTGGGGGAGACCCCCGGGCCCCCCTTGTCCACAATTGTATTAATTTCGTGTAATATAGGAACCTTATTGCTCTGAAAATGCGTAAAACCCCAATATTTCAGACCCATTTTTCAAAAAAATTTACCCAGGGGGAGACCTCCTTCCTCCTCCTTCATATCCTTCAAACCCTCTGGCTCATGCGCAAAGGACACTAAGGTCACTAATGTAAAAGCTGCGCACGTCCCCATTTTATGCACTTTTATGAAAATGGGTGGAGGGGCGCCAAATTATACCGCCCCCTTCGAAAACGTATAGTTTTTTTTTTTTTTTAAATTAATTGGGGTACAGGTGTTACCTGTGTGCACTTAAGCCTATTGGGCCTATTGTACCCCCTACAACAAAGAATCTACACATCTACATCACTTCCTCGAGGCCTATTTCCCTCAGGAGAGCCAGGACCTTGAGGGGATTTAGAAGTGGTAGGTCTTTTACATGTAATTGCAAGTTTTCCAAGCATACTGCTCTTCTACGTGCGATTTAATCGCAGTGAAACCTATCGTTACGCTACTGACAAGTGCCCCCCCTTTTATGAGGTCTGGGACCGCCTCTGGTACTAAGCACAGACGAAAACCACCTAGGCAAAAGAGTAATGAATTGAGAGATACAAGGAAGAAGACCACTAGGGAGGTCGAAAGTTACACTGAGTAGCAAGATCGTCTGAGATAAGACAAGTTTGGGGCTCTCAACCGGGGACGCACTGAACACAGTGACGGCCACAGGGTGAATCAAAATGCAGACTATCGTATCATCTGAGGGATAATTACTTAATCTATAGCCCAAAAATCTATATTTTCTGCGAATATTTTATACACCTATAAGTCAGGACATTTTTTCTCATTATTATTTTTTATTTAAAAAAGGTTAATCGCATGCAAACAATTTTAATGAATGCGCTCTTCAGCCACCTCTGTAGGTTAGTATTGTGTTGAATTATGACACGTATCCGATCACATCGCGTGTAGAGACTAGCACTAGAACAAGCACGCTACCACTATGCCAGTCGATTATATAGTCGACATGTAGAGTAGTGGCACGGACTCCGAATTTCTCCCAAAAGGTTATTGGCTCGAGTATCACACTTGCGACATTTTCTGGCCATGCTTCGGAGGCCATGTTGAATGTAAGAGTGGGCTTTATAGCCCTAACTCCTCCAGATTGGCTTAGTAATAGAGAAAGGAGCCATTATTTATTTAGTATGTATGAAAATGGCCTCATAACGTGAATTGATTATCACCACAGACACAAAAATCAAAATGACTATAGTTGGACAACTATTCATGAAAGCAATTTGCGCAACAGCAACAAAAACACCGTTTTATAAGAAACAAAATTCGTCAGTTATTTAGTCTGATAAAATAAAAGTGTGACGTTAATCAGCAACTCGCTGGCAAATGCTGGCGCGAAGAGCTGAAAAAAAAACGCTGAAAGTTTTTTGCCTTTTGGTTGAAGTTATTCGACAGGTTTCCAGTCAGGGCGACAGTTTCGTGTCTGGTTTTTGTCTTCGTAAAATATGCTCTAGACGCTCCTGGAGTACCTAGTTATTTTCCATTTTTAATTTTTTTTCTTCTCAACACTCGACGAAAAACTGTATTTAACTTAGTTGGTTTCGTACGCTACTGTAGCTTCATTTGCTTTATCAGAAGCACCATGCTACAAACAACTCTTTAGGTGCTTTTCATACACTTTTTTGTTTTTGTAGGCACTGCTTTAATCGCTTCAGGCGGAGAAGGGTATGAACTTTGACACAATCTATGAAGAATAGAGTCAGTGCCTTTGAAATGTGAGTGTGAAATGAGTGAATTGGAGAGATCGTATCCCTTATGCTGAGGTCCTGAGGTGAATTTTGACACAGAAGCCAAGTTGATGCTGATGGTAAAGAAACGGAAACTAACATACTTTGGCCAGTTTTGGAAGGCTTCGGTCCAACCCAACTATGTGTTTTTCACTAAAAAAAACTGTGGCCAAACTATGCTATTGCCACCTACTTATTAGGAATTTAAATTAAGAGGAGTATTTTTCTACTTCATGGCATCTCATTTATGCCTCTGTACAATCCCGTACTACAGGCTGCAGCTCCCTCTCCACATTTTTTATATATTTTTTTTGGCTTTACACTATATGGCATTCAATTTTCCAAATATATAGGTAGGCAATGAAACGGGCGGAAGCATGACTTAACCAAGTACAGATAAGAGTCATCTAAAAGCCTACTTTCAAACCTTTGGTCATCACCTGTGGTCAAGATCATTAGTGAAACAACAACAACAAAACGCCGTGGCACGACAGCCCAATAGGGGTCTAGGCTAAAGTGGCGGCGCTAGAAATTTTAAGGTGGGGGCCATGGAGAGGCATGACTTCTATCTGGGGGGCCAATGAAAAAGCAAAACACTTTTCATTGGGAGTAGGTATACCGTTCAATAATTCTGCAATTTAACAAGATGTAAAATATCTCAAAACTGGGGGGCCCCGGTGGGGCCGGAGAAAGTTTTGGGGGGGTCAGGCCCCCTCGGGCACCCCCGTAGCGCCGCCACTGTCTAGGCATGAGCCTAGGATTATCATCTCAAACCAAGTACTGATACAATTCATCGCAGAGGGTTAAAAATATTGTGCCTTTTGCAATTACAAAATCATCAGAACTGTGTTAAGAACTGACGCTTCATGTACCGATTAGTGAAAAATACTTTTCATTTTAGTAAAAATGTGAATACAACAGAAAATTATTGTAAGTAGAAAAATTGAAGTAGGTAGTGAGGATTGTAGCATAAGGTGTTAAAGACTTCAGGGGGTATTTCATAACAAAAGTGGTTTCAAAACTTCTCCTCCCCCTGCCCCCTGCTACCCCCCCCCCTTTCCCTACATCGAAACTTTCCGTTCGTATCGTGGAAAGTTTTTCATCACAATTTTGAAAGACTTCCCTATGGGCCATCAACGGTATAGATGTTTACGATTTTTTCATTGAAATGGAGCAGCCGGAGGAAAAAAGCCTTAAAAGTGATTAAAAAAAAGACTCCAAATAATAGTAGAAAAATCAGCAGAGAGGAGTGTTCCTCCACATTTTCATTTACCTGTATCCCTCCACACGGGTGTAGGGAACAGCCAGCTCAAATCGCATCGACAAGTGGAAGAACTCAAGGCCGTGCCCAGGATTTGATTTCGAGGGGGGGGGTCCAATTTTTTTTAACGTAATTTATTAATGGCAGTCAATTCTATCCAGTGTTGACACTCAAATAAATTTATTCCAATTCTTCAACAATACAGGTTTACATTAAAAAAATATTTCGAGGGGGGGGGGGAGTCCGGACCCCTTGGACCACCCCCCTGGGCACGGCCATGGAAGAACCTAACTCCAAACATCCAGGAAGAAATAGTGCCTGGAGCTTAACTACCGTACCCTACATTGCGGAACCTCAACAGGCTAAGAACGGGGGTTACAAGATGCCGCGCAAACCTGTGTAATGAGAGGACTGGCGGAAGACCCAACTAGCGAATGCGGATAACTACAAGACGATGGCCACCTTCTGGTTTGCCCGAGACTAGAAGAAGCTGTGCTCCAGATTTCAGATAATAAGGCCATCCAAACTGCAATTTGTTGGATCAACGTGTCCTTGGACCCGACCAGTTAAGTAAGTAAGTAAGTGTATACCTATATAATACACAACTTATCAAACTATCGAAAAAATTTCAATCATGCTGAAGCTAGAATTCCGGCCTTCTTGTTGATTATTCAACCTGCCTTTCTGAGTAAATAAAAGAACTAGTACGAGTAAACCCATACATGCCGTCTTCGATGGCCAGGTGGTAACGTGCTTGCGGTTGTGCGGGTCTTTACACGCCATGCAATCGGAGACGTGTCGTACTCATCACGGGTAATAACCTACAGAGGCGACTGAAAAGGTTATTCGGATACATTCATTAAATTGTTTGTATGCGATTACTCTTTTTATTTAAAAAATAATAAAAATAAAAAATCAATATGTAAGTATAGGCACCGAGATAGATAATATGAGTTCAGCAGAAAAGGTGGCGTGGTAGGCCAAGGCTCAGATGGCCGGACCAAGTGCTCGAAGATGTGCACGCCACGGGCACCCGCGACTGGAAGCTGGCCGCGGAAGATCGCCCGAGATGGCGTGGTCTATCGTAGTGGCAGCGGCCAAAAGTCCCCCCGGGCTGGACGCGCCTACCTAAGTCACATTAAGTCAGCAGAGAAATTAATTTAAATTATTTTTTAGCCATTTCTCATGGAAATTTTATCTTTTTCATTTTTTGCCCCCAGAACCCAACAACCAAGGGGCAAGCGACCTATTTGGGTTTGTTGACACTACTTAGGTATTTTGGAGGGTTAAAACACCCGAAATTTGAGTCGGACCAAATTTAGTAAATCTGTTGTAAGTTAATTTATAACGTTCTAATTTAATCGATAGCTTACTACATAAGGTTTTTTTCTATTTTGACCCCCACTCCAAATTGGCCGAATCCGTCCCTGTCGTATACTACGTATAAATAGGGAAGCAAAAATACTCAATAATGCAAAATAGTCTTTATAATGATTCATTTAATCCGCATGGCAAGCGAGAAAAATATGTGTACCTAATAACTAATGACAACAACACATAAAAGGGAGGACAATTATGCCGCGGCTCGGAACAGGGTTGCCTTTATTGAGGGACCAACCCCCCCCCCTTACCCCCGTTTTGGCTCCCACAATACGTTATTGCCATCCATCTGCCTGCTGGTGTCGCACAATAGGACTTCTCGGCACAATTCCCATTTTCTCCCCCCCCCCCCTCCTCTAAGCCCACCACATGTATTTTCTGAACCACATCGCAACCCCCTTTTTTCGTAATTTACGTTAAAAACATGCGTATACCCATATACGGTATACGCTTAATGTGAGGTTGTTTGTAAATTATATGGTGACTTTATTTTCCGGTTTCTTCTCATTACTGTCGGACCCGAAATTTAAAAAAATAAAAAATAAAAAATAAGGACTTTTTATTGTTTCTATTACTAAGCCCACCTAGCGGAGTTAGGGCTATAAAGCCCTCTCTTACACTCAACAAGGAAGGCCCGGGACCGCCTGCTTTACATGCCCTCCGAAGCATGGCAGTGTGGGACTCGAACCAACAACCTTTCGGGTGAAAGTCAGAGTCCGTACTACTGCGCTACATGTCCTGAACTTTAGAGTTATGAAACACTGTATTTATTATTCAAGAACATAGGGTACGGTGGTACGGTCGTGGACACCATCTTCAGACTAGTTCTTACAAGTGTATATTGCACACAAGGCCGTAGCCAGGATTTTTTTCGGGGGGGGGGGGGGTCAGAAATTTCATTGGATATTACATACCGGCACTGGCTTTCAATTTTCCTCTCAAAATCCGATTCTATCAAGTGTCAAGCTATTTGATTTCGGGGGGGCGGGGGGGGGGGGGTTTCAACACCCATGAACCCCCCTAGCTACGGCCTTGATTACGCAAATCAGTATTAATTGGTCCTAGGCCTAGTGCCTAAAATGCCCCGCCTATTCCCCCTCCACACCAATTAATACTGATTTGTGTAATATAATAATAATAATAATATGTGTATTGAAATTTTTTACATTACACAGGTCAGCAGTAGCCACAATAGCTACATAACTGAAAGAGAATCAACGTACAGTATCATTAAAATAAAAAATTGAAATAGAAATAAATAAAACAGAGCATTACACGATAAATTCATGAAATATTTTTTTCATTAAACAAATACGATAAATATACGAGGTCTGTAAATTAAGTAATGAGACTGATGCTACAGCTCTTGACAGGTTTAAACGTGCGTTTTGAAAATTTCAGGCACTCAAGATCAAGGTGTAATGAGCATTTAGTGCAAGTTGGGAGTTCGTAGCGTTACTACCTCAAATTGTGTGGTTACTTTAGAAAAACTTGTTTTAAGTGTGTGTCACGAAAATGAGCAGGCAGAATTTAGCTTTGTGTGAAACTTCGGAATAGTGCGAGTGAAGATTTTGCAAAAAATCAACAGGCTTATGGGAAGACTTTTTTATCAAGGGCACAGATTAATCGATGGTTTAAGGCATTCTCAGAGGGTCGGGAGATGTTTGAAGACGAATCCCGCAGCGGAAGCCCTTCAACTGCAAAGTTGGATGAAAACATTGGCAAAGTGGGGGCCTTTTGCGTTTTGATCGACGTTTGACAGTTAGAATGATAAATTAAATTTAAACCACACAACTGTTAAGCTTCGAAAAAGGGTCATGCGAGCGCGACCAAAGATCAAGAACAATTGGGTGCTGCATCATGACAATGCACCTTGTCACACAGCGATGTCAATCAATGAATATCTAACCAGTATAAACTCCTCAAACACCCTATTCAGCCGATGTGAATTCTTGGTGACTTCTTCCTGTTCCCCAGGATAAAAAATGAGCTCAAAGGACGCCATTTTGGTACCACTGAAAACATAAATCCGCCGTTACCAGCAAACTGGAGGCCATCCGGGAATCTGAGTTCCAGCACTGCTTTGAAGAGTGGAAAAGCCGCCTCCAGTGCTGTATCAGCGCACAAAGGAACTACTTCGATCTAAATATATGCCAGTGAAAAAATTTAAAAAATTTCGTCTTATTACTTTATTTACAGACCTTGTATATGTTGTTTTTATCTGCTTAGCTTTAAGACTTTCTTTTACGTAAATTATGACACCCCCGCTACGATACGACTTATTACAAGAACTAAAATGATTGTACCCATTTAATATGTAGAAATTAATATTTAAAATATGTACTTGTAGGAACTGGTCTGAATCTTGGCCGTAGCCAGAGGGGGGGGGGGGGTCCCGAAATATTTGTAGTATATCACAGTGTACAGATAGAATGGAGTTTTAAATATATTGAGGATACCTCACCTACGGTGACGTCATGGACCCCCCCTCCGAAAATAATTTCTGGCTACGGCCTTGGTGTGAATGACGGTACCCACCACCGAAATAGCTGTCATAATTAAAAAATTTATTTTGTGGAATTAAGTGCAAATAACCGAAATTAGAGGATATGGAAAAAACCGGGCTTGGCGGGATTCGAACCCACGATCTACGCCTAACCGGGGCGTCGTTATAACGAGGAGGTTACCTCTTCAACCAAAGTTAATTTAATGTCAGTGTTATATGTACCATATGATACTACAGTGTAATTAAGTGCAAATGTATTTATAATTTTATTTACCTTGGGGTACTAGTTGCATTTCTTCCATGTCTCTCTTTCTCCCTCAATGTGCCAAAATTGCTTTAGCAAGAGTGGGGGAAATATCGTGCTGTCAAACCAGGCTGGCCAATATTAACTAAAACATTGCCCGAACGTGGAGACACGGCCCCAATAACTTCATTCTAATGAAGGGAAGGTAACTCTTTAACCAGTTTCTAGACCATCCATCAATCAATCAATCAATTTAATAATATCCCAATACCATATACAGAAAAAGCATTCGGAAGCTAGGGAGTTCAGGTGGATATAATTATTGTGTTGTTTTTTCCCTTCCTCTTCTCCTTTAAATGCCTCTTCTATCAAAGATTGGTGAACAATATGGCAATTATAGTTATGAAGGACAGAAAGAAAGAAAACCACCTTCGATGGCAAGGTGGCGTTCTTTTACTTATGGGAGTAAGCCAAGGGGGGGTTCATGGGGTTTCAACCCCCCCCCCCCTACCGAAATGAAATGGCTTGATACTACATAGAGTCGGATTTTGAGAGGAAAAATAAAAACCACTGTGTAATATCCAATAAAATTTCTAACCCCCCCCCCCCCCGAAAAAAATCTTGGCTACGGCCTTGGAGTAAATACACGCCATGCGATCGGAGACGTGTTGTAACTCAACACTCAATACAATAACCCACATAGGCGACGGGTAAATCGGATACATTCATTAAATTGTTTGTTAGTGATTAACCTTTAAAAATAAATGGTCTATATTTTCCATATGGGCGAATTTTGGGTTTTTCGGCCCACTGATGATTATGATCATATACGACTAAGGAATTGGAATGCAATGGTTTCCCATTGCCTTCTGCATTCTTGTGCCGTTAACAGTACATTGAGTTCCTCCACTTTCGGGGCCTGTTTCCCAACCCTCAGAACAAAAGAGTGCCCTGCACAGAAAAGACTGTGTTTTTCACTTGTTTCGGTTAATTTTCCATATTGGAGGCTGTATATAAATTAGAAGACTGAAATGTTTAAATATACAATATATTATAATTTATAACACATCCTAAACACATTATTGCAGCTGCTCTCTTATTGAGTAGTTTCTTCTATCGTCTTTGTCAGCTGCTATTCTGCGAATTGTCCTCTAAGTCGCTGTTACAAGTCTTTTATCACTTCAGGGAGCCTACCCATCAGTAGTCTAAAAGACATGTAACTAGCGCTCTGATTGACTAATAATGGCGCACATGGACGACAGTAGGCCATAGGTACACATGGTACACACTTGTGCTACCTTTAGACCTAGCTGTTCAGCGTGAATCATTATTATGCCATTTAGGACAATTGCCAGCACAACAGCTTATCACAGCTCAAACTCTGTCCCCTGTATCTGTTCAGTCTCTATAACGCGCATCCATCTTGGTCGAGGTACAGCTGATTGGGGATTTTTGCGTCTTAGAACATTAGGCGTTACTCAGAAGCTCAGCTGTTTTGAAGATTCTTTAATAAATCAATGTTATTTACATTGCTCGTACCACCCCCAAGATCCGCAAAAGTTGAAAACTTTTCGGGTGGGAAGGTATCCAACGTTTAGGCCTCTAATGCCACTACCCTTTTTTTCTCTCGTTTGAAAGCGGCCGGGTTTTCAGCTAATGCCTATTCTCACTTTGTTTCGTTGTCTGTAATGTCCATGATTTTCACCAACACCGGTAATGGGCTTACCTTTACTAACACCATTGACAGGGAGCAGGCAATTAATTTTAAAAGTATTAAGTCACAAGCTCTGGGAAATGTTTCAGGCAATACAAAAAAAGCTAAAGTTAAAAATAGGGAGAAGAAGCCAAAAGCCGTTGAAATAACAATTATAAAATTTTAAAGTTTCCCCAATGTGCAGCCAATGAAATTCACCTTGAATCAAAGCAAAGAAGAAACCCAGGGGGAAAATGAAGCAGACACGAACATGCGAACAATGCTAATGGCGCCCTTTCATGCAGTTTCAAACTGGGAAATTGAATTTTCCAACAACACACACGAGAATGGGGAGCCAAATTTTTGTAATTGCAAGAAAACGATAGAGCTGCTCTGCCCAGTGGCGGATGGCTTTAGGAGGCAAATGAGGCAGTGCCTCACCTAAAATTAAAATTAGATAGATTAAGAAAGTTTGTGTTTTGAGTTAACAATAATCAAAAATGAAAATTTTAGAAGAAAAATTAAAAGTGGTAAATCAGTGGAATCCGGGATGGTAGGCCATGGCAGTTCTGAAAGTGTACTTCCAAACGTTCGTTGGGACTGCGAAGACTTCTAAGATTGTATTTCGGAGGCTCAGCAGTAATTTAACAATCTCAGAAGTCTACGCAGTTCCACTGAAGATGTCGACCGCAGATGTTGACGAAATGTTAGGAAGTACGCTTTCAGAATGACCACGGTCTACGTTCCCGGACTCTACTGATTCATCACGTAATTCCGGCCGTGAAAGCCTTTGTAATTATTATAAAACATTAAAACTTTAAAAATACCGCGAAAACGAGCAAAACTTGTTCAAAAAATTCACCACAAGGTACAGTAACGTTGTTGAGTAATCCTTGGTGCCTATATCTTTTCCTAAAAGACAGGGACAATTATGTCAGCAGCAAAGTGCTCAACCACCAGAGCTCGTTGCCAGTCATAATACGTTCCAAGTTATATGTTAAAGCTAAATAGTAAGGCTTTCACATATTTAACAAAGGGTGATTTGGACTTACATAGCTTGCTGTGTTAATAGGCATTAGAGGCATGGGCCTCATAGTCATCGAACAATTTTGGTGAAGCCCATTGTCAGGGGAAGGGGGCTCTTTGTTAAATAGTATTACACCACTACCATTAGCCTTTACCAATAGATTAAGCCTTACACAGCTCCAATAGCGATACTAAAAATTAACATGATTCATCCTCGTCCCATTATTCCGAAAATCTCCACCAGCCATTGCTGTTTATTTTCTTCAAACAAATTGAAATTCCAGAAGAAAAGCACGGTATTTTTCATATAATAATGTAAAGAATCGGGAACAAAGGACGGCACAGTCTGGAAGTCTTAATATTGGAAATAGTCCAGATGCCTCAAGCTACGGAGTTTTTTTTCACATGTGATTTTCCGACAATAATTCCAAGCGTCAAAGTATACCAGAATTTAATGGTTTTCTCATGAAAATATGTTTCACGCAGATAATCTTCTTTTCATTAGGCCTATGGTGTATTTTTAATTCACTTTAATAATTGATCTCAGTCTACTTTTAGCATAAGTGAAAACCGGAGGAAACCCCCCTTAAGGGTGAAAAGAATAAAATTTCTAATAGTTACGTTATGGCACATAAAATCTACTCATTTGGCACTTTTCAGAGGTTTTTTAAGAGACCATCAAAGTAAACATTTGCGCGGTTCTCAATTTCTCTGCTTATAAAAATTGCAATGGAACATGTTAAATTTTGCTATTTTTCAATTGTGTTGATTTTGCCATACTATTTATAATCACCAGAGTCATTTTTACATTACAACTGAATTAATTTAAAGTAAAGTAATTTTTATTTCCTTCAAAATATAGATTAACAATTATTATGTAAGTGTAATAGCTTCCATAATTAAATTATTAATAAAATTAAACCCGAATTTCAGTTGGTCATCCAGATGACCTATTTGGCTATTTACGTTCCCAATAATTTTACACTGTTTCAAAGCTTAATTAAAATTAATTTGAAATTTTCACTGATGCTGAATACTATCGGAAACCCCCAACTTTGATATCATAAAAAAGTAATTAAAATTGACTGGATTTTAATGAACAGCTCATAGGAAAATTGAATTGATGCACTTGAACAGCCATAGCGCAACGAAAATGCAATTTTGTCTGCATCAAAGTGAACAGTCAGCAAAAACAATTAATCATCCGTATTTGCTGCAGCCACATGGATACGGCAGCAATCAGTACTGTCGGGGCTGCTGAATGATTAAGCTGTGAAGGTTGGCAGGTGCCACATCACATTCTACTGCTCACGGAATAGTCAAATTGCGCGTCCGTCCATTTTCCCACCACAACAAGCATTTTCCATTTTCCTAGCAATTGTTTCTACCCCAATTCCCTCCAATCTGGCCCTGGTTCTAGTCGCTGATTTTTTAACTGAGTTAGCTGGCTGCTGGGGCATTTTGGTGTCACTCCCGCCATCATTGCCTCAATGAACTGCTACCTAGGTATATCGTACCGCCTCTGAGGCTCAGATCACGTGTCGCCTCATGTTATTGATATGTGAAGAAGAACTATCCTGGTAGTGGATGGTGGCATTTTTTCGTTCATAGAATGCATTTTCCACTTTTGCAGTATTTATTTGTACCTTTATTCCCTGTCACATATAGCTGTGCCGGGTTCGGCCTAGGGCCGGAATTGCATGGAAGCCCTTTCTCAGGCAGAAAAGTCTTGCACCCTTACACGAATTC
The DNA here is from genome assembly GCA_963971405.1 of Psococerastis gibbosa. Lineage (NCBI taxonomy): Eukaryota > Metazoa > Arthropoda > Insecta > Psocodea > Psocidae > Psococerastis > Psococerastis gibbosa. The sequence continues at coordinate 47,308,684 of OZ020485.1, forward strand.
TCCACTATCATTTTAGGGTGATTCAATAGGTGACCAATGTTTGTCTTCCGGTAAATTTCTTCTCAATTTGTAATTTCATGACCCCCTCAACCCCTTATTCAATTATTTGATTATTTATTTTTTATAATATCCCATTAACTCCATTCAACACCTTTACAATTAGGGATAACGATTTAACACCAGAATTATGAATACCCTTACTGGGTTTTGGGATCATTTCGCTATAGCTACATGCACTATAATATATAGACGGGCATATTGGATTTCTAAACGTAAGGGATTCGACCGAATTTAGAGGATATATAAAAAAACTGGACTTGACGAGATTCGAACTCACGATCTACGCCTAACCTGGATGTCGTCTTAACCGCTGGACCACAAGCCCCAGATAGGCGCAGATCGTAGGTTCGAATCCAGCCGAACCCAGTTTTTTCTATATACTCTAATTTCGGTTACAATGAAGAGGTTACCTCTTTAGCCAAAGTTAGTGTAAAGTCAGCGTTGTATACCATATAATACTGAAATATCGTGAAAGAGGTTCGTTTGAGTTTTACTACAATATATATAAATAATTAAATTACCGTTTTTAATTGAATGAGCGCTAAAAAGTTGAAACCTCCCGAGTAATTAAAGACGAAATAAGAAGAACTGCCAGAACTGGGGAATTGGGGTAGGCGTTATAGGGGGTGTATTTTGCAAATGGGGTTATAGAGGGTGCGCCCCAAATTAATCTTACTCTTGCGCTGCTCGAACGATCGGTCTTCCTGTCGTCGGAACACCACCATCTATTACTCTACTTTACACAGACACATGCGTCTTTCCTGTGCCTGTAGTCCTTTCCTGAAATTTGTAGGCATGTCAAGCCGTTTGTTTTACAACACCATTGTCTTTCTATGTACAGTATACGTGGGAACGTCATTAACATTATAAAATAGTCTCCTACGTATGTCTGTTAAGATGAATCCTGCCAGCTAAGAGTACAGTGTATTCTTATATAATACATGATCGGCGGTATATACCTATAGGTGTCGTCTAAACCAGTCGAGGGATTCCTATCCGATACACCGGTTATGTACAATAAGCTACCATTTGTAGTAAGATCTAAAGGAGAGAGGGATGCGGGTGGACCTATCGAAAAGTCAGGTAACGATGGTAGTACGCACAGATGACCAGGTAGAGCCGCTGATCATAATGTGCATAGGACAACGGCTGGAGCAAGTGGAAAACTATTATATTATCTGGGCACAGCAGTGAACCAGACAGGCAAGCTCCAGACCGAAATAAGAAACCGAGTCCAAAAGACTACAGCGGCTTGCTTCTCTATATGCAACACCATTTTCGGCAAGAGAGAAGTCGAATGGAAGACAAACACCAGAGTCCAACAAGTCATCTTGGAGCCGATTCTCCTCAATGGGAGCGAAAGCTGGACACCTACAACAAGTAAAACGAGTAAAATAAACGCGACTCAGATGAAGTGCCTAAGACAGATTGCTGGTCGAACAAGGTGGGACCGAATCCGAAATGACCGCATCAGGCAAGACCTGCAAGTGGATTCCATAGAGAGAAGAATGGAGAACAAACAGCAGCAATGGTTCGGCCAAGTCCAAAGGATGGACAAGAATAGGACCACCCGGAGGTAGGCGGAAGCAAGGCCACAAGGAAGAAGACTCATCGGCAGCAGGCGGGTGGTTCTCGCCATATGCCGAATGCTACAAAATCGTGCCCTCAAGGTCATGGTAGCAGTAGACAAATTTGGTTTGCACGGAAAAATTCGCAGAAAGAAATCAACTCTACTGAGTGCACTGGCATTAATTTAATTTAAAAAGCACTTTGGATCGTTTTTTATAGTTATTTCTTGCTTTGTTCACATTTTTTAAAGTTTATTTTATGCATACTGCAAACTCTTGCCGTGCAGAGGGTGGTGACCCTGGGGCACGCACTTGGTGAATGGTGGTAGCTATCCATTTATATATATATAGATCAATGATCGGCAGACCGAGGACAACCCTCGTAAGAAGGATTGAACAATTCGCCGGAGCAAGAGGGAAAACAATGGCTGAGCTCAAGGCGCTAGGCGAGTTCAGGAAATGGGTTCGGTGCGAACCCCCACGCTGCGCACGCGGCAGTAAGGGGAAAGAAGAAGACGAAGAATATAAAGAGCAGACTTATTGACGCGTCACTGTATAGATTAGATGAGCACGAACCCCACAGCTGAACAGTATAGGTGCCCCCTCCTTTTTTTTCTCGTAGAAAACCCTCTGGATATTTACAATTTATTATATATATTTTATATTTTTACTTGCAATTAATTATATGCAATTGTGCCATGGGCGATCCGGCTCTGGCTGGTAAGGGACTCTAATATTTGTATTGTATTGTATTTGCCAAAGCTTATAGACATACATAGTTGGCGGTTATCTTGACATGCAGGAACTTATTGCAGTTCAACAAGTCTGAAAATACTCTGCATACCAGGGCACGGTGCATCTCCCCCCCCCCGCCTCCTTTTTTTTTGGGGGGGGGGGCCCAGCCTCGAGCATTGTAAGACGCAGGGGCATAAATTTTTGGGGGGACACGGTCCAACTTGCCCCCCCCCCCCCAGCCTCGAGCATTGTAAGTCGTGGTTCATACTTCATGGTCCCGTTTGCAGCAATATGAATACACGCATTCCACTTTTAGCTTTGTAAAATCTACAGCTATACTTTACAACTATTAAAATGCGTAAGACCCTAGTATTTCGCTCTGTTATTTTCAATTTTTCCTTAAATCCTACCGGATGACGTCATAAGGTATACTTAGTTTTGCCCCCGCCATCATTCTAAAACTTTACGCCTCTGGTAAGACGTGGTTTAATGTTCATGGAGACCCCCGAGCCCCTTTGCAGCAATATGAATGTAAGCATTTCTTTGTTAGCTTTATAAAATCTACAGCTCTACTTTACTACTATTAAAATGCGTAAAACCCTACTATTTTGCTCCTATATTTTCAATTTTTCCTTATCCTGCCTGATCTGTCCTATGGGCCCACACCATGGCCTGGGACTGTATCCAACCATTCTACTACTATCCTGCCTGATGACGTCAAAAGGTCTACTTAGTTTTGCCCCCGCCATCATTCTAAAACTTTACGCCTCTGGAGTGCATCCAATATATTGCTGAGTTCGATAGCCTCAATGAATATGTACATGATAGTAACCTGTCAGACTTGTCTCCCTTGGTCTGATGGGATGTGGTAATTGCGAGAGGCGTTCATACAGTTGCAGGGGGTTATGGAGGGGTGGTCCGGACCTCCGGGACCCCCACCCCCATTACATGCGGTATACAGGACACGGGCAACCACCAAACAAATCTTCTTCTTCGGCCTGTAGGCGTAGATCGTGGGTTCGAATCCCGCCAAGTCCAGTTTTTTATAAATCCTCTAATTTCGGTTAGAGTAGGCTGATCATGGCGATTATAATACCGGGGTTTAAATAATCCCTGGTATTAAAAATGTAAACAAACAAATTTTGAATAGCAGTTTCCATTATAAAATTGTCTTGTGCACATTTTTAATACCAGGGATTGTTTAAACTCCGGTATTATAATCGCCATGATCAGCCTGCTGAAACATTTCATGAGATTCTCAAGCATTTCCTGAAAAGAGGCTATTTTTTCACCTCCATATACTACTAGTACATTAAAACAACTTGAAAGAAAATTCACCCAAAAAGTACCCGGTGTTACGTTAATCTCAAATCGCCGTAATAGGGCTGCAGCAAGGTATACAACTGCTATCTCAAGTACAATTTCACATGCACAGTATGGCCATAAAACAAACCCAGAATATGTTATAGCCAAAGCCCATCATTTTATGAAATGCCTTGAATCTAATTACATAAAATGAGGTTAAGTTATAGAGTGGGGTATCTGCTGGAAAATTAAGTCCCTGTGGAAAGCGTTGGGATGGTTACAAATGCATGAGCTTTGCCTGTCTAAAGCACCACCAGCGCATTAAAAATTGATCGCCTGAGATGGTTTGCAGAGTCTTCTTTGAATTATCAGAATCGAAAGTAGGTACTCTGTTCTCTCAAAGTGAGAAAACACTTTTAAGGCACCTAATTCTAGAATCTCGCATCCTGTGTATATTTATTTATATTAACAGTATATATATTATAGTAGAAAATTAGCACCCAAAAATTTGTTGTATATATTGACTTTTTTTAATTTTTAATTAATTAACAAAGCAAGTTATTAAAGATTTGGCTCGTGTAAGTTGCAGAAGACTTAGACAAGAATACTTCTTGCATCATATATAATAGGAAATATTACATTTTTGGTAGCTTAGTTCTTTCATAAAAACCACTGGGAACTGAAATTTCATATAATCTGGGATTTTTGGAAAAACTAAAAAAAAACGACAAGTAAGAATACCCAATTATATGATGCTCGAAGTAGTCTTCTACAACTTAAATGAGCCAAATTTTTAATAACTTGCTGAGTTAGCGAAATAAAACATGAAAAGAGGTTTTTTTTGTTGACTGCCTATACGTATTTTGAAAATTGTATTGTTTTTTGGACACTCTAGTCTATATCAGACGTTTATTATTATTGTTATTTACTCGTATCTGTACTTGGTTAAGTCATGCTTTCGCCTGTTTCTTTGCTTCAATGGTAAGCTATACATACATAATTTTATATAACATTTTGGACGGAGGGTGGTTTTAGGCTCTGGGGGCCATGAAATGAAAAGTTGGGAAGAAATTTTCCGCACGGCCGACATTGGTGCCGTCTCAATAGGTAGAAATCTCCCTAAAATAATAACTAGCTAACGGGGGGAGGTTTTAGGCCTAGGGGATAAGCAATAATAAGTTATGAAGGAATGTTCCGGATGGCCAACATTGGTCGCCGTCTCAATAGGTAAATTAAATTACCCTAAAATAACAAATGCACCCACAATAACTTCAGCACAAAGATAAACCTAAAAGCTATAAAAGTGCATCAATGAAAATAATTTCCAAGAGAAAACCTTAACCAAAAGTAATAGGATTGGCTGGGTTATGAAAAAAAAGTAGCGCACTAATGGAAGAAGCACATCTAGGATTTTCTTTTAAAAGCATCTTTCTCCATTTAGAAATAAACTAAAATGAGAAAAAATAAATGTAGGCAGGTGAGACGGGAAGAAACTAGGTAGGAATTAATTTTAAAATCTTTTTCTCAGACCTTCTATTTAGGCCATGTAGATAATAGTCTAGCGGAATGAACGAGAATTTATACTACCTTTTTCTTTCATGTGGAAAGCTTTATCAGGAAAATTGTTTCTCATGCATATAAACTGCTTTCATTTTCCGTTGGAAAAGTGAAGGCACGATATACATCAGGATGAGGAAGCCAATTCAGATGAGTTATAGAGTTTTTCAACTATTATACGCTATAACTTCTTGCAGTTAGTTGCTTGTTGGTAACAAACGTAAAGTAAGACATGTATGCTAAAAAGTATCTAGCGCGTATCTGCAGGGAAATTAGAATCGGAAAAATTCTGGACTTTGTAGGAATCGAACCCACGATTTGTACCTTGCCAGGGCATCGTGACACCACTGCATCGACAGCACATACTCGTATACCATATGAAGAGTATAGAAGCCAACCGGCACAGTTCTGCGGTCAAACTCATTTTGTGATAAACGCACTTGAAGTTAAGAAACTTTAACACTTTCAACCCTTTTCCAATGCATTTTATTCAGGAACTGAGCCTACTACAGCTATACTGATTGATTACTACAATAGATAAGTGCTTCAGAAAGACAACGGTATTTAATTTATTGTAGATAAGTATTTAGTTTATAGTATAATTAAAATATTATTTTTAATATATAGATAGGTAACCAACATTAAGCCGCACACGGGATAGTGCCCTGCGGTGCATAAATTGTCACAAACTGTAATTGTTTTATTGTTGGAATTAAAGATTAAAGATAAAAGATAAAAATGGAGCAGTCAAAATTAAAAAAAAAAAAAATACAGTCACACGCTTTGGCTTCTTTATGCCTCATATATTATTATAATTATTATTTTGAGCTGACATAGGTGTTAACCTTAATAAATAAAATAAATTTATGAATATTTATATATTGTATAACGTCTGGCTACAAATCGAACGTGTTCCCCACATATTGAAACCATTTTCATATAATTTGTAAGTAAGTAAGTAAGTAAATAGTATATTACAGTTGTTTTTCTTGTGCAGTTTACAAAGTCTGCCCCAGTACTAAGTACTCAAAGAGACTTGTATCACTGGTGTAATTTCAAGAATACATTACATTTTAAAGGCTTATTAGAGAACAATTACAATTACTTACGGTCAAAATAAAAATATAAAAAACGATTTACATTATAAGTAGGTACGTTTTGCGTCAAAAACCCCGGAAAAAAGAATACTTCATTTAAAAAAATTAAAAAAAAGAGAGAGAGTACGCCATAGACTTCCCAAAAAATATTACCGTACGCTTAAAATAAGTTCGCCATCTTCTGAGGTCACAATGTCAACGATTGGTTGGCAGCAACTCCCTGCATATCATCCTCCAGCTCTCTCGGTCCTACACCTTCCTTTTCAGCTAATCCACGAATCCCTTCTTCCTTCGTCTATAGTTATATTTAAGGGTCTCTAAATGATGGGGCCACTCGTAATGAGGGAGTTTGTCTCTTTAACACTTTTTTACTCTCGAGATTTGCAATTTACTAGTTTTATCAATAACTTATCGATTACTGTAACTTTACTCTTATTTTAGAACATGATCTCTATGATCCTGCTATTAATATTGATTAATACATCAATTATTTATCTATTTTGAAGGAAACTTAGTAATTAGAAAATTACTCAAGGGGGAATGACCACAAGCCGACGTCGCGCCGCCGCTAAGGGACGCTGCTGCGAAGTTTTCCTCCCCGCCCTTAGCCCTCAAGACTGTGGGAGGGGGGGGGGGTGTCATTAAATGGAAAATTCGCAAGATGTTAGCCTTCTAAGAATCTCATTTGTTTTTTATATTACAATCTCACCCCTAGTAAATATATTAACTGGAATGGTAGGAGTTATAATATCACTAACGGGGCTCTCGTTAACCATAACCTAAAGAATATCGAAGTCTTAAGCATAGCAGCATAGCAGACCTGGACCCCGTCAAAACTCTGTACTTAGCTTGTGCATGCTCTTCACCCAGCGAAATAGCGTACTTACCTTGTGCAGACCCACTATAGCCACCATATTGATAACGGTCTACAGCCCCGCAATGATCTCATCTAGTACCCGACCACGATAGGATGGCACTTGGAACACTTATAAAAATCGAATAAACCCTGTGTTCCGCTTATGCAAGTTTTCGAATAAACAAAGTGTTCCGCAAGTGCCTTCGTATCGCGGTCGGTGAGTGCCGTAGTACATGTATTTATAATTTTTTTTTTCTTTCTAAAACAAAGTTATCGCATACAATTTAACGAATGCATCCGATTGACCTCTCCATTCGCATCAGTATTGATTAGTACTTGTGTTGAGTTACGACACATCTCCGATCGCAAGACCTGAATCGTTCGCAATTTATCGGTATTGGTACTTAACTTTCGGCTCTATCTACTATACGCAATCAATAATAATTTAACGTTCAATATTGCAATAAACGTTAACGACTTTCTCTTGAAAAGGGAGGGTAACTTAAAGCCGAATTTCAAACCCAATTTTTGGCGGAGGGTAAATCGTCGAATGTTATCGTGCAGTTTATCTTAATGGAATTTCGTGGCAAGTGAATGCCTCATAAAACAGCAAGAAGTTGATAGAGAACGGGGGCGAGGGGTAGTAAGGTTGGGGGGGGAGGTTGTAAGGCTGGGGGGGGGGGGGGGTGCGCTCCCTGGTGGTCAGCTCATCTGCCTCGCATTCCTCCATTTTGATCTTAAATTACTCGCTAACTTTGAGAAAAACCTTTTGGGGATTGTGTAAGGCTTGTCAGCAATTTGTTACTTATTTGAGTTGGCATTTTGGAATTTTAAAATATTTGAAAATATAATCTCTCCCGCTTTTATTTACTGCCCCAAGTCTTTACATAATAGATATGACACATCTTACAGCCTGAGCCCTGAGGTGTGGGGGAAATATAAACATAATGGTGACACACACATCTACAACACGAGGCCACGGGGAGACCTTGTGAGGCACCAGGCACAACCAAGTGTGAGCGACTGGATCCTATACTACAAAGTTTCACCTACCTTAAAAAACTCCCGATTGAACTGAGAGCGGGGAGAAATGCCACTAACTTCCCTAAATTGGTTAGAGAACATCTCTTAGAAAAAGCTTCCGATAGGCTACACTGCCACTGAGGCACTTGCATAATGACTGACAGAACTACCTGATTTTGACGATATTTTGAGGATTTTACTTTATACTTTCTTGTCGCTTACCTGTTATTACATGATTGTATAATTTAACAGAAATATATATATATGTATATTATTTATTTATTTATCTACCGTTTGCAAACGAGACAATAATAACGGTATATTTAAAAAAACGTAATAATGGGAGAGATGGTAATTCAGTTTTTATTATTAGCTTATGCAATCATGGCTTTGTTTTTTGTTACAGATTATGGTGAAAAGTGCGTAGTGTAAAACGTGGTGGGGAGATGGCACCACGAGAGTCCATCATTGTGTTGTTGGCAATGCTGCTTCCATTGTCAGGTACTGTACCTACTTCAATATTACTATTACTACATAGTACTTTAGTAGTTAAGTTAACTTTAGTTATGTACTGTAATTACTCCTAGAAGTGATCTGACATTCACCTGAGATTTGAGGGGCAGGAAATTTACAATAAGGATTTCAATGCCGCTTTTCACGTGACGAAGCAGTAGAATCCGGGACGATAGGCCGTGGTCGTTCTGAAATAGTTCTTCCAACTTTGGAAGTAGTTTGGTACTTTGAAAGTACGCTTTTAGAACGACCACGGCCTATCATCCCGGATTCTATTGCTTTGAGGGGCAGATTTCAAAATATTTTGATCGCAAGGAATTGCCGTGTATTTTTGACGAAATTAATTAATTTCTCATTCCACAGTCGCAAAACCATGAACATGGTCCGATGAGAAATTATTCATAACAAATTCAAGCTTTAACCAATAAACAGTCTATTTTGCCGGCTAATTTACAACACAGGTCAACTAAAAATCAGTTGAATTCAATTTACAGGTGGTTTCAGAAGCATAGTAATAATAAATGTAATTTTCTTAATTTTTTACGAAAGAAGACAGAAGCTGACGTGCCCCCTCATGTCAGCGGCGTTTGAGGGTTGTACTCAATACCATTAACTAATACTTTAAATTACTTCCTTTACTAACTACGGACTATACGAACCAATTTATATCCAACCGTAGCCTAAATATATCTAAAAATGATTATAAATATATATAATGTAAAACTGTATAAAAAAACTGGCACTACAATATACCATTATACATTCTAAATCTGTAAATCTGAATTGAAATGAAGAGATGAATGAATGAAAAAATAATATTTGCTCATAATCAATAATATTATATTCTAATATTTTAGAAGAGGAAATGTAAAGCTTTGAAAGCATGAATATTTTGTGAATTTGGAAATGCATTCACAACTCTTCATATACAAAACAATACAATATGAAATCCTACCCTTAGTTCAAAATGGAATTTTAAATAAGGATTAGCGAGTAATTCTTTCTGTTATCCTGCATTTTTCTAACGCTTGGGACTTAAAGCCATCATTGCACAGAAATAAGAAAATATTATCATTCTCTTATAATTTTTTCATTATTTCAACCCAAGCTCTTAAAAATATTATAATTGTGTTAACTCAGAAGTTGATTTTTATATGAGCCTTGATTTTTTTTCTTCTCAGTAGGTCTAAATAATGTAGTATGTTATTGTGCAGTGCAACTATATATGTGTATGCGGAGGGTGGTGTATAATTTAGCACCCCCCCCTTTTCATACAAATGAAAGAAATGGGGGGAGCCCCTCTAACTAACACTTGAACCCGAGCTAGCTCTTAAAAATATTATAGCCTAATTATGTTATTTCAGGGGCTGAATTTGTATTGTACAATATATGAGCATCGATTCTCTTCTTCTCAGTAGGTCTAAATAATGTATGTTATTGTGCAGTGGCGTAACGATATAGGTTTATGGGGAGGATGGAGTATAATTTAGCGCCCCCCCCCCCATTTTCATACAAATGAGGAGCACAAACGTGGCCAACTCCATTTTTTTACAAAATGGGATTTTGATCCGACCTTGCAGAAAATTTTAATGTCCACCTGCACGTTGTAAAATAAAGTGACAAATGCAGCCAGATTGCGCACAGAAGCGCTGCGAAGTCTAGGGTTACCTATAAACTTAATACAATTTTCAACAGAAAATCCACTCTCCTGAAAAATTCTACAACTTGGAGTTGGCCATGTTTGTAAACAGCCTCCTCAAATGTAGAAAAAGGAGGAGCGCGTCTACCACTTGTCTTGAACCCGAGCTCTTAAAAATATTATTATATATATTGTGTTAATTTAGGGGCTGAATTAGTATATGAGCATCGATTCTTAAGATAGGTTTTATGCGAAGGATATAGTGTATAATTTAGCCCCCCCCCCCCCATTTTCATAAAAAATGTAGGAAAAGTAACTAGCACTCATGGACGTATGCAGCTTTTAAATTAGGGTACACGACCTCAGTTTCAGTGTCCGAGCATTGGGCCAAAAGGTGGGTTCGGGAGTCTCCCCCAGGGGGAAATAAAATGAAAATTTATGAAGATGAAAACATAGGCCTAAAATAGTGGGGTTTAAGCATTTTCATATCCGTAACGTTCTGATTTTACATACGAATAATATAATTGCAAACAACCGGTACAACCCTGTTCAGTTCTTGCGCCCTGTTCAGTTCTTGGTACATTCGAGGCAAAGGCTGGCCCAGGACAGATTTTCGGGGGGGGGGGGGCATTCCGGGAAAAGTGGGTGCAGCTTACAAGGCCACTTTTATGATTTTCAGGCAGGTAATCGTCCACCAGTCAGTATCATTCGTTTATAGGACTTTTTACCATTTACGATTGTGCAACCGGTGTGTTTGTTAGTGAACATAGCACCACCTAAATTTACAGTTCATTGTTTGAAAACCCCATGTGTTCGATGCAGATAGGTAAGAACGGGGGGGGGGGGTCGGTGGTCTCCCCGGTGGGAAAATGTGAAAATATAAGTGCGAAATAGTGGGGTTGTACACATTTTAACAGAAGTAAATTATAGATTTTCAAAGCTTACAAAGGAATGTTAAAATGCTTATAGATTCATATTGCTGCAAACAGGGAGACCGGGGGTCTCCCCCGGGTGAACAATTTGAAAATATAAGTTCAAAATAATGGGGTTTTACGCTGTTTCAAATTTCCAAAAAACCAAATAGTTTTTTGGGAAAGCAACCTGTCAGCGGTTTCGTTACTCAATTTAACACCTAAAACATGCCTGAAGGTTGTAATCATCGATAGAAAGGTTTCGCAGAAAAATTATTTTTCATTGAAATTTAGGTAGGCCTATTTGTATTTTTTCACCCCCAGAAGCAAATTATCAAGGGGCAAGCGACCCCCCACATTTTGTTAACATTAAGAACTTCAATAGCCTATATTATGTGAATTTAAAAGAAATCGTTGGAGCCGTTTTTGAGATATAATTTTTTTTTACTTTTTTTAAGAACTAACCCCTTCCAAATTGAGCTAGCCCAAAATAAAAAAAATCGTTCCAAGGTATGATTTTTGTGAAACTGCATTCTAAATTTCAATGAAATTGACTGAGTAGTTTGCCCAGAAATCAATGAACAGACAGACAGAGCGACAGGCAGAGCGACAGAGCGACATTTCGTAAAAACCACTTTTTTTGGTTCCTTGTACCTCAAAACGTGTCAATCCGCTGAAATCTCAAAATCGAAAATTTCGCTCATCACAAAGCTTTCCTTCTAGGCCTACTACGTATAAATTGGTAAGCAATAAGGACAGCAAAAACCTAGAATGTTCCAGCTATAACAACAAATTTTCCGACGTACACAATACAATCTGGCGAGTTATGCAGACATCGGAATAGTCGCGCTGATGGTAGCTTTAAAAGTGCTTCACATGCTAAGAGGGTAGTATGAAATATCTTGAAGGGGTAGTATGTAGCAGGGAGTTCGGTCTGCTACTCGTTAGTACATCAGAATAAAGAACCTCAAGCTGTTCACTTATGGGATGAAAGAGGGAAGAGAGAAGGGAAGTGCTTCAGAATGCATTTCCTGAGTTGCCATTATCTCCCATCAGACCGTTCATGTTTTCCCGCGCTATACAAACATTTTTAAACATTTTTCTGAGTCATGTTACTGGTTTGCAAAAACAAACATGTCATACATCAGCATCTTCTTCTTCGGTGCTTCAGCTCGGCGTGAGCTTTTGCCTCCTGCCTCCAGGCATCCCTGTCTTCCTCTGCCAAACTTTATACCTTCGTCCGTTCTTCGTTCAAAAAAAGGATAATCACAATTTAATGGATGCATCCTATAACCCCTTCAACTTATATACCAATACCAAAGGGGTATCGAAGATGTGAAGAGGCTGTGGCAGCCTGGCCTAATGGGGAGGCTACCGCTATCGAAGAAAATACGGAGCGTGCATGCTGTTCGACAACTCATCATATTATAATGAAATAAAAACTACAACTAACAAACAGGGTACAGACACACTATACAAACACAATACACAAAAACTACACTACCTTATAAGCTAAGCATATAGACCCTAGGTGGCTGGTGCTCACCCTGCTACCCAAGTTCGTACCCAGGTTCACTCCATATTTCTATTACGCCGTAACAAGCAGGTTCGAATGTCCACAGAATTGGTAAACACGCTATAAATATTCCACATGTTATCGCATTAACCTGTATTTCTTACGTATTTTTTCTCTAAAAATATTTTTCGATGGCAGATTGGAAAAGTCCATGCTATACGTCCGCCAAACAAATTTGATTTGGGGAAAATTTCCATAAAAACAGCTTTCAAAATTTCCCTTTAAGTCTACTCAGCCATCTAATGTGATTTCGCCCTCAAGTCGCAGTGAAGCGTTTCGGAAAATCATTAATCCAATGAACCAATTTCTTTTGACATTTTCGTCAATGCAATTCGCTGGAAGTTTTCACGCCTTAAGGAAACTGGATTTCATGTTTTGATAATTTCTCGTATTACTGAAAATCTTCAGAGAATTTAATACAAAAAAAATAATCTCTACCCTATGTACTTCTTGCTTAATTCACTAAATCCGCCTGTCTAGTCCATTGAATGAGCGGTTGTGACATAATTTATTATTCATGCAAGTACTAAAGGCCGTTCCCACCAACTTCCAGAAAACTTTCCTTCCAGTCAACGTTACATCCAAAGACGGCTTGGTTTTGTTGCAGTAAACACAATTTAACCTTCTTGAAAGCAAATCACGCCCTCACGCCGCGTTTTTTGAACAAAGTCGATTTTGTCAGTATTTTTAAAAGCAGTCAAAAATCCCTGTTAAATTATCTGAAATGCTCTCCTACTTTTCAATAGAAGACATTTGTGGCCTTCACTGTTAAATTATCAGAAATGGTCTTCTACTTTTCAATTTAAGACATGTGACCTTCACTGCTAACTTTTCAGAAATGCTCTTCTACTTTTGAATATAGAACGTGTAGCCTTCACTAACACCAATTAGCCACAAATTCTGAACTCTTTCCTTTGGACTACCACACCCAAGGTCGTAGCCAAGGGGGGTTCATGGGGGTTCAACCCCCCCCCCCCCCGGATTTTGAGAGGAAAAATAAAAACCACTATGTAACACCGAATGAAATTTATAACCTGGCTACGGCCTTGACCACACCAATAGTTTTTTCCCAAATGAAATTCAGTAATTGTGGCATATCTGTCATAGAAAAAAGTGCGTGTATATCATATACAAAAATACTCAGAAATTCTTCTTCTACTTGTGCTAAGATTTTTGACAGCTCTGCGATTGATAATTCATGAGATGCTTGATTAGAACACTTACAAGGTTTTTGCCCCGAACATGACTCTTCTTCTTCTTCTCGAGTTGCAATCTATGAATTGGTTTACAGCGAATGTTGTATTCATCTCCTCCACTCTCGTCTGTTTTGTGCGGTCCTTTTCAGTCCTTTATAGACCTAAGGTCTTTCATGACATCCTTTAGGTACTCCTTCCTCCATCGTCTTCTTGAGTTGGTGCCTTCTACCATACCGTCAATGATGTTCTTGAAGAGCCCTTCGTGTCTCAGAATATGCCCCATCCATTTCTCTTAAGAGGACCAGAATGCTGCTCGCGATTGAAACATTTTTTTCTATTGCACCGAGCAAGGCCGTAGCCAAGGGGGGTTCATGGGGGTTCCACCCCCCCCCCCTCCCCCGAAATGAAATGGCTTGTTGATACTAGATAGAATCGGATTTTGAGAGGAAATATGAAAACCATTATGTAATATCCAATGAAATTTCTGAACCCCCGCCCTGAAAAAAATTCTGGCTACGGCCTTGGCACCGAGTTTCGAACGTAGGCCTTCCAGTTGACAATCCAGTGCTCTATCAAGTAGACTAACCCGGTACCATATGAAAATTTAATATGCTTGGCGAGGCAGAAAACTTCCCGCTTCCCCAGTACTCCAAAACTCTAGACAATTCTACAATGTAATAAGATATTATCTCTTATTTAAAATTCAAGTGAATAATTCTCTTTTTATAAACCGGAAACCACAAATCACGTGACTGTCTCCCATAATTCTTACATTGTATATATATCATTAAATTATATTGTTCAAAGCCGCAACGTTCCTTTTCATTTAAAACAACTCCTGACTTTGTTGACTTAACAAGTTTTTCAAGGGGTTAATTTATCTTTTTGAATTGGAGAAGCGCTTGAAAAATCTGTAACAAAGAGTGAGACAATTTATTTGATGCGAGCGAGAGATTGAGTGTAAGCAAAATATGCGGGAGCTCATGAATATTTTGGCGCGAAAAAGGTGCTTAAGGCAAAGTGTAAGGAAAAATATTACAATGTTGTAGTCTGTGGGAGTAGGTACTTCAACTTATCGGCTAACCAAAATGCCTTTAAATCGTTGAAATGAGAAGTTCATGGTGGCCAGTTACATATATACAATGTATATAGTATTATTATTATATAATTGCCAGGAGGCTGGATTGGGTTAAGTTATTTGGTTATTTTTTTTAAATGACTTTTTATAGATTTCAGTGGAATTCCAATTATTAGAGGGAGCCCCCCCCCCCTCTTCTTCGCGACGCCTCTTACTTGGGCAGAGTGGGAACGAATTCTTTTACTATTGACCAATGGATCAATCTGAAAATTGAATTTGTTAAAACAACTGATATTGGAGGAGTCGCTTTAAAAAGCCTGGAAAAAAAAAATGGAAAAAAATGTTCAAACAGGGAGAAGCCATTCCAACAGATGTTGAAAAATGACCAAAGCGAGCGCTAAATTAAAAATGACAGTTATTAAGACAGTTATTTATTTTAAATTAACGAGGCACAACAGTGATAAAGCGAACTAAGTTTGTTTTGTTAAACAGGCTTGTTAATAAGAATGCTGGCCGCGTTGGGAAGTGAAATATTTTTTCCTCCGAAAAAGCCTTCTATTATGTGAGAGGAATGATTTGTCTATTAAGGAGGAGAGCAGCTGTAGACAGATTTATTTATTTTATTTTATTATATGCTTCCACGTGACTCGTATACATGCAGTATGTACTTGGTTAAGTCATGCTTCCACCAGTTACACTGTGTCAGTGAACTAATATAATTAGAAAAGCTTTCCCGGGCGGAGTTACGTGACGAAGCAGTAGAATAAGGGAGGATAGGCCGTGGTCCTTCTGAAAGCGTGCTTCCAAACGTTCCATCAACATCTGCGGACGACATCTTCAGTGGAACTGCGTAGACTTGTAATATTGCATGTTTTGAAACAACAAAACAGTTCCTGCTGAGCCTACGAGATACAATCTTAGAAGTCTACGCAGTTCCACTGAAGATGTTGACCGCAGATGTTCAAGAAGCGTTAGGAAGTACGTTTTCATAACGACCACGGCCTATCATCCCGGTTTCTACTGCTTCGTCTTGTCAGTGGTCTGTTTCACAGACCTATTAGGCTACCTACTTACTTACTAGCTAAATAACCCATTGTAATTTCGTACTTACCTGTATATTTTTATATTGCAATGTATAACTTTACGTGTATAACGAAACAGGAGAAAGTCTTATTATTTTATAATTTATGAATTTTTTGTGTGCAATGGAATTGGTACCTGCCTTACAATGTACCGTTTTGTACAATATAAAAATACATTATTATTGATATAATCTGGTGAAGTGCTCGAGAAGGCAAGTCCCCCCCCCCTTGGTGGAGGGCGCAAATACCCAAATAAGCGCCTTTGCCCTTAAACAGCTGTTTCGAACAGCCCAGTTATTTCAAACCCAATACTGATTACTATTGTATTATGATAATTCCAAATTATTAAAAGTTAATGCACACGGAATGTTAAATAAATTAAAAGTTAATTAATGACCGAGGGTAATTTTATTTATCCACCTTTGTTTAATTTGCAATGTCCGGTGAATGTGAGGTTTTATTAAAATATTTTGTATGTGAAACTGTAGAGCATCCATATTGCTTTTAATGAAACAGTAATTATGCGCTTAAAAGGGTTGAGAGGGGAGGCATCATTTTGTTCAATCCGGGTTTGAGTACCATTTTGAAAATATTGAGTGTATAGGCAGTTGTAATTGCGAATACGTAACTTACTGCATTTTGCTGCAAATTAAGACGGATTTTAATATACTCCCTCTAACGTTATTGTTCGCTTTATGTAGCCAATCGCCGAGATCCTTCATTTTTACTAATGTCTGATTCAATAATTTGCCCCATACAAACTACCAGCGTCCCCCAGGTTTTATATATCCAGGCTCAACCGTGTTATAAGCTTGCAATAGGAGTATTTTAGGTTTTTTTTAACTACCTATTTCCTCGGAAATAGATAAAAATAAATTACTCGTGACTTCGTGGTATTTTATTTTAATAAACAAACAAAAACAAAAACTTAGTGTTTTAGCAAAACTTGTTATAACTACTATAACCGGAATGAGTAAACCTAAATAATCGTTAAAAATTAACAATCGGCAAGAAGTCCACTGGCACAGTTATCCCTTATCAGCGATTTGAGACTTTCTCAACTCGAGGAGTGGATTTCCTTCAGTAGATGGTAGTTCTTGCCAAACGCACTTAGGCTTTTATGCCAACACCAGTGGCATACGTAGACTAAGTTAATTTTTTAACGATTATTTGGGTTTTACTAATTCTAGTTATATCGTAGTAGTAATAGCAAGTTTTGCAAACACACTAAGGTTTTGTTTTTGTTTGATTATAGCTCCTCTGAAGTTGTGTCATGTTTCATGCCTTACTCCAAATTCATATTGCTTTCCAATTTATACGTAGTATAAGGAAAGCTTTGTGATGGTCCAAATTTGCGATTCCGAGATTTCAACGGATTTACACGTTTTGAGGTCCCAGGAACCCAAAAAAGTGGTTTTTACGAAATGTCTGTCTGCAGCTCTGTCGCTCTGTCTGTCTGTGCGTCGATTTCCGGGCAAACTACTCGGTCGATTTCGATGAAATTCGGCATATAGGTGCACAAAACGCATACCTCGGCACCATTTTTTTCACTTTGGGCCATCTTAATTTGGGGTGGGTTTATATTCAAAAACCTCCAAAAAACGTCTAAAAAAATTATTTATCCAAAACGGCTTCAACGATTTCTTTTAAATTCACATATGTTGTAGTCGTTATTAATCTTGACAAAATGCGGGGGGTCGCTTCCCCTTGATAGTTTGCTTTTGGGGGTAAAAAATTTAAAATAACTAAATTGTAATGAAAAATAACTAAAAAATAATTTTTCTCTGAAACCTTTCCATCGATGATTTCTACCTTCAGGCATGTTTTAGCTGTTAAATTGAGTAACGAAACCGGACAGATTGCTTTCCCAAAAAACGATTTGGTTTTGAGCAAAAAAAATGTTTTTGAAAAAATGACAGAAAATTCACGGTCAAATGCATTGCGTGCCCTGCCATTATTGCTGTGTGGTAATTTGTTGGTCTGACCTATCTAGAATTTACCTCACCTCCAGTGACATCAGGTGGACAACCCCGCCCCCCCCCCCCCCCCCCCCGAGATGCCCGAAATTTAACTATAGGAAAATAAGTTACCATGAAATTACTCATTTTCGCTAGCTACTACTTGATAAATTGGAAAGCATGTTCGAGTAAACTCGGACCGTTTCTTTTTTCCTGTTGATGCGGTGACAAATGTTTGACTTCCGGAAAATTTCTTCAGTGTATGTTTCAGCCTCAACAAATGGGATAAAAAAAACTCGAAGCATTTGAAATTTTGTGGTGCTATCGTCACATGCTGTGAATACCTTGGCAAGCCCACGTTGCAAATGAGGACGTTCTAACCAGAGTAAGTGAAATATAACTTCGGTTGAATCGAATAGTAAAAGAAGAGCTCACAGGATTGGACATTTGCTTCGACAAGAGAACTTCGTAAGCTGCATCATAGAGGGAACAATAGGAGGCGTCAACCGACCTAGGCGCCCGAGAAAAGAACATCTGCAGCAAGTGATGGAGGATGAAAGGGCCAGTACATACGTGGAGCTGAAGAGGGCGTGCCAGGATCGAGGGGAATAGAGGCATCGAAGCCACATGTTGCTGCCAACCAGCCAGCCGACTGAAACTTAAAGAAGAAATGAGACCGACGTCAAAAGAAAAGAAACAAAAACCATCTTCGACTGCATTCATACTTATCCCAGCTGAGTGCAGTCTAGCAGCTGTTAAAGCTCCATTTACAGCTGAAAACTGGGGTAACGCTATAGAGGAGAAAATTTTATGCAGGATATAGGCGTGCTGGAGTAAACTTGTGTGGAGACTGGAGTTGCAAGCTGGAAATGAGATGCGAGGTCAGACGTTGTCCCAATATGCAAAAAGGCTTTGAAGGGGGGGGGGGGGCGGGGCGGGGTTCATGGAGGGCAGGGGGGGGGCGTGTGAAGAGGGACTTGCTTTAGCAAGCAGCAATTTGCGCCTTTTGAGCACGGACGTTATACAATTAAGAGGAATAATGCATTGTAGGCTTTTTAACGTCTGGCATAGAGTTCTGCATAGAAGAGATAGGTCATTCGCTTCCCGAGAAAAAGCTCCCTCACAGATATGTCATTATATGATTGTGCCAATGAGTTTGTAGAAGCCCAACTTATTAATAGTAATAATTAATTATTCACTTAACACATTAGCTGTCACTGCATATCTTGAGGTTTTGCTTTCGGGTAAACGTCATTCATAAATGAATTTTCCGTTGGAGCCGCGTATTTCATATTTGAATGACGCACACGACCCTTTAAAATGCCGCATCGTTCAAAAATGAATGAATAGACTGTGTTTAGCTTATGCCAGTTTTACAGAGCGGATTCTAGGCCTACTGATTATTTCGGTGCTTTTGGTTTTAGTAGGCTTTTAAAAATGAGTGACTGTCTTTCAAATTTTAATGACACTTAAAATCAGCTATGTTTTACTTAATATTGCGCAAATTTAAATAAAACTCAGATAGTTACCTTTTATGGACATCAATACATTATAAGCAAACATAAACAAATATGGTGTTTTCAAAAAAAATTTAAACAATAAGTATTCATCTAAAAAATCTGCAGGTTTCTCTATGAAAATGCTGAATACTTTTTCGCTCCTGCATTTTAAAACATTTTCCCCCGGGGGAGACCCCTGGACCTGGACGAGTAATTTCAATAACTCATGACTCATGGTCTGCGAAATCTAACTATACTGCTACTATACTTTCGCTAGGGGCCCCCTGTTTGCAGTTAGCCTAATACGTATATGAATCGTCGTTGAACTTCACCGGCCTGTTTCTTTCAAAATTTAAAAACAACTATAGGCATAGGCTGCATCAAACCTTTGACCTGCTATGAGTGTAACATAATGGTTAAAAGAACTAATTTATAAATAATGTAGCCCGCTAAAACATACGGTAGGTTGAGGATCACTGACTTAAGCATTCCTTTTGCACACCCTAATAAATAATTTCTAGCTTCCACAGAAATCAATAAAACACACATATTGATACTCCTAACATTTTCAATTATTAAAGGGAGAAATTTTGCGGAAATTTCGAAAATGGAAACAAAAACGGAGTGGGAGGGGCTTTGTATATTGCAAACTACATCTATACAATCAATCACACTACACTTTAATTAAAACTAATGGTTCAGCGCTCTCTATTGGTATTTGTTGTTGTTAATTCATAAACATATTAATATTAACTAGCATTGGGAGCGTTGGGTTTTGTGTGATTAATTACATTACAGGAGCTGTGTGAATTTCCCAGGTGTGAGTCTCAATTACCGCCGGTTTCTAATTCCACTTCTTTCTTTAGAATTTCTCTTTCACAAGGAATCTCTATGCTTATAATCCATTAGAGATAATCAGACACCCGCACTACGCGTTTTTTAGTACAACAAAAGCAAATTTCGACCGTAGAGTCATATCAGCCCTGCGGGGTAGGCTATATGGCGCAGAGTGCCGGGCGGTGAAGAAAAACGAGGAGCATGTGGCGGCGATGAGAAATATAATTAATTCGCTACTTCGGAAGAAAAAGGACACAACTCTAAATCTATTAATTTTCTGATTTTTGTTGTTGTTAAACAAAAAGATTATTCGCAAACAATTCAATGAATGTATCCGAATAACCTTTTCAGTCGCCTCTGTTGGTAATACCTGTGTGGAGTTACGATAGGTCACCGATCGCATGATTCGTAGAAACTCGCACAAGTACAAAAAGCTACCACTATGGCATCGAAGGCCGTTAAAGTTTTTTTAAATAGTGAATTAGACTACCTGATCTTCTTCTCGAGTTGTAATCTAGGGATTGGTTTGCAGCGGATGTTGTAATCTTCTCCTCCACTCTTGTCTGTTTTGTGCGGTCCTTTTCAGTCCTTTATATGTGTCGCATCCTGGGTCCTTCATGACATCCTCTGGGTACTCCTTACTCTGTCGTCCTCTTGAGTTGGTGCCTTCAACCATACCATCAATGATGTTCCCGCCAAATAAAAAACGACACAACTGCCGTCGCGCGGAAAATATGCACACTACCTACATTAACTCAAAATATATATTTTTTTTAAAAATATTTTAGCGTTGTTAAGTCAAAATCGGCAATTTTTGAGTTGTATTTTTTTTTCCAAGTAGGCGTAGCGATTTTCTGCGCTACGGGAGTAACCCTGGCAGACAGGCGTAGAAGCGAACAGATCAGTGCTTAGGTGAAAGCTGCCGACATCACCCTCATTATTTCATATAAAGTAATGGAGATTTTTTAATTTTTATTTTTTATTAAGAAAAAAAAAAGATTAATCGCATACAAACAATTTAATGAACGTATCCGATTGACCTTTTCAGTCGCCTGAGATGTGGTGAAATTCATCTTCTGAAAAGGGTTAAGGAAATTTTGGTGCTAGAAATAGGATAAGCGGCGAAAACTGCCAAAATCACTCTCATTATCTCCTCTAATGTCATGGGGATGATGTCCAGAGATGAAGTGAAATTCATCTCCTGAAAAGGTTGGGAAGATTTTGGGGCCAGAAACAGGAAAAGGGGTGAAAACTGACGACATTACTCTCATTATCTCTTGTAAGGTCTGGGGATGTCCAGAGATGAGGTGAAACTCATCAAAAAGTTTAGGAACTTTGATCATAAGAAACAGGAAAAGAGGTGAAAACTGCCGAAATCATCCTCATTATCTCCTATAATGTCATGGGAATGTCCAGAGATGAAGTGAAACTCATCTCCTGAAAAGGGTTGAGAAAATTTTGGTGCCAGAAACAGGGAAAGGGGTAAAAACTGACGACATTACTCTCATTATCTCTTGTAAGGTCTGGGGATGTCCAGAGATGAGGTGAAACTCATCAAAAAGTTTAGGAACTTTGATCCCAAGAAACAGGAAAAGAGGTGAAAACTGCCGAAATCATCCTCATTATCTCCTATAATGTCATGGGAATGTCCAGAGATGAAGTGAAACTCATCTCCTGAAAAAGGGTAGAGAAAATTTTGGTGCCAGAAAACAGGAAAAGTGGTGAAAACTGACATCACTCTCATTATCTCCTATTATGTCATGCACTGTGTACCTAAGTAGTTTCGTTTATATGCCTAGATGGTGAAGGATGAGGGAAAGGGGGTAGTCATTCACCCCAACTTGAGGCTGTATTGCTCTCCTCTTCGACAAAATCCTGGATACTGTCTTGCGTAAGATCTGACCCCAGTCCCTGATAGAGTGCCAGCATCCTCCCCCCTTTAGGCGTGTCTTTGTAACCCAATAAACATCCTTTTAAATATGGTCTGCCTAGCAGAAATGATAACTCAACCTTAGCTACAATAATATTCGCAGTGCGTCAAATAGGACATCCAAAAAATGGAAATTCTAGACTGGTATATACTTGGAAATTTATTGTCTCGCCCAAGAAAGTTAGGAAATAACGAACCAGAGCTCGGTAATTGTGACCTTTTGCCTGTGGATTTCCAGTTAATACCTGAGATCGTGGGTGACCTGAGGCTTTGGCACTTCTCCAACAGAGAACCTTTCCTGAATTTCATTTTGGAGTTCCGCTACAAACTTATGTGTGCGAATTTACAGCCAAGATTTCCAATATCCGGCTGTAACTAGATCCGGCCAGTTTTTGTTTTGGATGATTGAGGTACACGGAAAGGTGCCTAGGCTAGATAGGTTTTTTGTTTCATTTCTGCCATATATTTTATAATAATGCTATATTTTATGATTTATTTCAATTTTATATTTTAATTTTTTTTAAATTTGCTTGGGTTGTTGCCCCTGTTCGCCCCCACCCCTAACCGCCGCTGTTGATAAACAAGAAGGCATGTACGGGTTCATTCCAACCCGTTCTTTTGGGCACATTTGATTACTTTTTAGGGAGATTTATCTACCTATTAAGACGACGACCAATGTTTGACTTTCTTCACGACTTTTCATTTCATGACCCCCTGGGCCTAAAACTAGGGTGGCCAGACGTCCGGGTTTCGTCCGGGCATGTCCGGGCTTGGGAGCCTCTGTCAGGGCGTCCGGGTTAACTGCCCATTTGTCCGGGTTTCTCTTGAAAAAATTGAACCTATTCCTATCCAAATTCCTATAACTGATACAGAAACTATTAATTTACACTAGATAAAATACCCCTTGCAAGGCCGTACCCAGGAGGGGGTCAAAATACCCGTCTCGATAAAAAAATTGGTTTAAAAAAGTTAAAAAATAATGCTCAAATACCTACCAATTTACAACGTAGTTGTAAAAAAATTCCTCGGGGGGTGTTCCCCCCCGAATCCCCCATCTGCAATATGAATATAAACACTCCTTTGTTAGCTTTGTAACAACTACAGCTATACTATATTACTATTAAAATCCGTAAAACCCTACTATTTTGCACTTATATCTTCAATTTTTCCTTATCCTGCCTGATGACGTCATATGGTATACTTAGTTTTGCCCCCGCCATCATTCTAAAACTTTACGCCTCTGCGTATATAGCCTACTGTATATGAGCCATACTTAATTGGTATTACTGTGGGACATCGAATGTAGAATTTAGAGTTTTATTTTTATGTTGTGAATTGAATAAATTTTTTCTTTCTTTCTTTTTTTGATTGGCCAGAGCCAATAGGGATTTTTTTAACTTAATTCAGTTGTTGCCACGTTGTTATTATTAATATTTTCATTATCAATGTCGGCTAAGGTGATATTTTCCACCTTTTGCATCTTAAAGAAACAATTTCGATCCTTCTCCAACACTCTGATGCAAGCAAACAACCGACATCCACGTCTTTGTAAAATATTGAAAGGTACCATAATATTTATAAAACAAAGCAAAAATGTGAAGAAATCGACTTCGATTCTTAACAAAGACCCCCGAGCGTTGTCCAAACTTTTATTGACCCCGGGACGAAAATTGAAAATATAAAGTTTGAGCAGAAAAATGGGGGGTAACATCAGCAGAGTAAGGGTATTTTCATTTTTTTTTTTTTTTTAAATCTCGAATTTCCATTTCTTTGCCAAGTTTCTATGTCAGTAATATCAGTTTTTTGCTGCAAGAGCGAGACTTTAAACAGCAGTTAGATGCAAATTTTGGTTGCAACAGCGGCGTCAGCTGCTTTGTTGTAAAGGGAATAAAAAAGGGAGACATTTTGAAATGCATCGACTTGGCAAATGTTATCTCTTTGTTATTGCTGCATACTACTATTGCTATTCTGGTTTAGTATTTTGGTAAGCCTGACTTTGATGGCGTAAATTAAAGAGATATTCAAACACCCTACGGACTGTTTATTTAAAAATATAAATATTTAATGACCCTGGAACGGAAACTAGCATACTTTGGCCATGATTGTGATGAGGAACGAAAAGTAAGTTAGTAAGTCAAGACATATAGCGTAGTGGTACGGACTCTGACCTTCACCCGAAAGGTGGTTGGTTCGAGTCCCATACTAGCTACATTTTCTGGCCATGCTTCGGAGGGCATGTAAAGCAGGCCTTCCTAGTTGCGTGTAAGAGAGCCGCTAGGTTGGCTTAGTAATAGAAACAACAAAAAGTCCTTATGTATTTATTTATTTAAAGTAATCTTGACCTTTTTTATAATTGGCTCAGCTGTTGCCGAGTAGCTATTAATATTTGCACTGTCAACGTCGGCTTAGGGGATATTTTAAACAATTTACTACTTCATAACGTTCATAAAGTTTAAGGGTGGTTGTCACAACTATTGTATTTTTTGGGAATGTATGGTGTATCAATGGTATGTAAATGGTCGGTTAGTTATAATTTTTTAAATATTTTTAGTTGTAATTTTTTAATGACTTTTTATGGACTTTATACAATGCCAATGACCCCATGGATTTTGGACATTATTTGTATTGCTTCCGTATGAATTTTGGCCATTGGCAACTGGTATATACCTTCCCGATGTCAACCGACACTGGCTATAAGCGATAAGGCGGAGATTCCACCGACCGGCTAGGGCTAAATACAAAAACGCTGACGTGTTAGCAGACATTCAAGACTTAGGCAGGGTTTCCACCGACCACGCATTGCAGAATGCAAATGACACTGACGGAAATGTTTGTTTTACTCTATGCCATAGTTAAAATTGATCAATGATCATACAGTAAAATCACAAACAAACAAACTAAAATTAAAAAATGGCGTCTTGGGATATGTTAAGTACAAACATTTTATTAGATTTCTATAAAAAGAAAAATTCTAATTTCCGTCAATGTCATTTGCATTCTGCAATGCGAGGTCGGTGGAAACCCCGCCTAAGTCTTGAATGTCTGCTACCACGTCACCGTTTTTGTATTTAGCCCTAGCCGGTCGGTGGAATCGGCGCCTAATGGACAAACTGAGACAATTGGCACAATGAAAACATGACTTAACCAAGTACAGATATACGAGTCTTGAATAAAGTACTTTTTCTCAGTTATATTTGTAATTTTATGTAATATTGTAAAGTATTTATAATGGGTTAACTGTATGAGTGGGCTGAAGGGCCCGAAATTCGCCCACATGGAAAATAAAGACCATTTTCTTTCTTTCTTGAGTATCAGCAATGCGATGCGGTGCCTTGGATAGGCGTAGAACATGGGTTCGAATCCCGCCACATCCAGTTTTTTGTATCCTCTAATTCCGGTTACTTCACTGCTGACTACTAGTCAGTCGTCTCATGATCCTACAATACTAATAAATAAATGGAAAAACATGTACGTAATAATACCATACATTTTCAAAAGTTTATTTTATTCTGCATGGACATCCAAACAATGCAATACTGGTCTAATTGGGGTAGTTATAACTTTAACAAACCATAATTTATAACAAAATGCAGTTGGTAATGAATAGTTGGCGGAAAATTTCTCTAATTAGAGGATGAACTCGCTGTGGTGCTGCTGAATTCTATGAATCGCTGAATGGGTTACGAGAACATATAATATATTTGACTGCTCATAATTGCGGCGCCATTGAATAGAATGTCGTAATAATTATGTTTT
Organism: Psococerastis gibbosa; assembly: GCA_963971405.1. Taxonomy (NCBI): domain Eukaryota; kingdom Metazoa; phylum Arthropoda; class Insecta; order Psocodea; family Psocidae; genus Psococerastis; species Psococerastis gibbosa. The sequence continues at coordinate 47,334,860 of OZ020485.1, forward strand.
TGCTGCTCATAAACTTTTAGTTTTATAAACGAGTTGAAATATTTTGTACTTTATAATGTATTGGATGCCAGCGTTTGACAACACAGATTGTAGTCACTTTTGTGCAAGTGCGGATTTTGCCTCCAATTTAGGGGATTTAGGGGGGGGGGGTCAGCGGTCAGGATCAGTGGATTATAACATAAAAAACATTATCATTTTTAATTCCCACTGTGAACCCATTGTTATCTAGTGTAAGTTAATTAATATTTTTTTTTTTGGGGGGGGGGGGGGGTCCGGACCCTCTGACGCCCCCCCTAAAATCTGCCCTTGCTTTTGTGTTTTACAACACCCCCATTTATTTTGTATTTATTTTAAAGCCTATTTTACGGGGAAATATTGATTATAGGGTAACATTGAAGAATTGAAACAGAAAAAAAAGAAGGGTTTCTCTAATTCATGCCTCGGTTATAATATATATTATTTGGCCTGAGAGGCTAAACCAAGTAATGAACTTAATTATGATTACAATAATACATACATACATAATACATAATATATTATAATAATAAGATATAAAATATATTATATTAATTACCCTAATAGCATCTTGCAGCCTCTCTCTCTCTCTCTTTGCTCTTCTTCTCAATCTTCTGCTGGGGATCAGTGGCCTTGAAATTGCCCTCCAAGTTTCCGTTACAAGTATTTTATCACTTCAGGGAGCTTACCCATCAGTAGTCATGAAAAAACATGTAAATAGCTCTCTGATTGGCTAATAATGACGCACAATTGCTGACAGCAGGCCATACGTAGGCCTACACTGGTATGCATTACATTTAGACCCAGCTGTCCAGAGTGAATCATTATTATTATGTTTGCCAACGCCTATTTTCAGCATTTCCGCTGTCAGTCTGGCGGCGGTAGGGTCTTAGGGAACCTGTTTATTAACTTGAGGCACCCTAAGGGCAGTTCACAGTTGACTGACAGGATGGACCTCCTGATTATAGTGGATTCCAAACAATCAATCAATCAATCAATCATAATTTATTTCCAAAATAAATTTTTTACAGTTTTTTGTCACTTCCCTATGGGCTAGGCCCGTTTTAGGGTGGAAATTTTACAATATTCAAAAATACTAGTATAATACAATAAATGCATGCAGTTAAAATACAAAATTTGTGTCAAGTTTAAAAATATAGTGAATATGTATGTAGGTGTAGTGTTGTGTGTATATGTGTGTGTTGGTGGTATATGGAAGATTATTATTATTTATTTATTTGTTATTATTATTATTTTTTATTATGTAATTTCGAGATCAATAAGCCATTTTTTGATATTTTCTCTAAATACTTTATAGTTTGTTTGGTTTTTTATTTTCAGAGGAAGTTTATTATAGTACTTTTTGCCTATATAAGAGGTTTGCTTTTGCGTGTAGCTTGTCGAGACCGTTTGTATGGATAGTGGGTTTGTTTGTTTGTACCTAGTGTTGTGTTGATGTGTGGGTCTGTCTTGCTTATGTATATTTTTGTAGGTGTTGCAAATAGATTCATTTATGTATAGCTTTTTGATTGATAGTACGTTTGCTAGTTGTAATAGGTCTTCGGTGGGGTATCTATTTGGTTTCCTATGAATGATTTTTAACGTTTTCCGTTGTATTACATTTAATTTCTCTATGACGTTTTGGTTTGCTGCTCCCCATGCGGTTATACCGTATGATAATATAGATTGTACTAGTGCGTGGTATACCATCATTAGTATTTCTGTATTTAGGCATTGTCTTAATTGGAGAAATTCATAAAATGTTTTTCGTATTTTTGTCGCTAAGAGATCTATGTGTTTTTCCCATTTATTTTCTTCATCAAGCACGATACCTAGATATTTTGTATATTTAGATTTTTGGATGGAATCAATTTTGTATTCTGTTTTGTCTGTGAAAGTTTTTGAATTTTTATACTCTATGTAAGTTGTTTTTTGTAGATTTATTGTAAGTATGTTGCTTTCCATCCAAGTTTTAATTTTTTCCATATCGATTCATTCAGAGGTGACCAGGACTCAACACCCACTCAGACTAGCTAGTATATTCTCAGCACGTTATCATGTCCCACCATATTCCCCTGCCAATGCTGTGCACACTACCGAAGTGGCTGCAGTTTGTAACAGGCTGTGTTCTGGTTGGTTCAACTTGTTATGGCCGTTTGCGAATGAATCATTATTATGCAATTGAGGACATTTGTCAGAACCTTTATCATATTATGTGTGGCTGGTTTAATCCAGTTGAATCGGGGCAAACCTCAGAAAGGTGTTAAAAAGAGCTTTCATTTAATGCCCAACACGACACATGCATATACATTTGAAAATTCCTATGTACCGCCAATCCCCCCCCCCCCCCCCAGAGTACGCCTATGCAGACCTATGTAGAACCATATAATCGTAGTCTGACCCCTATTCTAAGATACGTTAGTTTTACCACGCCGTTTCCCATAATGGTCCACATCTTGTCCCATTTTTCTTTTTGTTGATTTTTTTTTTAGTAATTTCTGTCGTAGAACTAATTTTTTACATTAAATAAAAATAAAAAGCAAAACTCAAAGGCAAATAAACTGTGGCTAAAGGAAAATAAAATGTTAAAAAATAACCTCTCATTGTTAAAATTAACTTTGTATAGTTTTACGAATAAAATAAAATTAAAAATTCACAACCGGTTTCGGCTCACGCCATCGTCAAGTGCGATTGAAAACAGATAAAAAAAAGGTATGCAAGCTAAAACAAAATAAAACTCATTGTCAGGATAACACACAGCATCGCATAAAGTAAACAATTTAAATTGAACAGTTAAACATTAACCAATGGAAGCGCCAACAAGGGGGAACTACTTAAAAAGGTTATGTCATTAAGTAACGATTTGTTTTTAACCATAGCTTCCCTAATCTCAATGGTTTCTAAATTATCAAGAAGTTTCCCCTTGTTGGCTACATGTAAGATCTTAAAATTATTGAAATCACAGGCTTACCTTTTGTTTTATCTGTTTTCAATCGCACTTGACGATGGCGTGAGCCGAAACCGGTTGTGAATTTTTAATTTAATTTTATTCGTAAAACTACTGTATACAAAGTTAATTTTAACAATGAGTGACAACAAGTTTTACAAAGTTACTAAGGAGACTATTATGTTTATTAAAAAATAACTGTAATCTGTAAAATTGGGATAAATATATTACTTACTTACTTACTTAGGAGTTGGGTAAAGTGGGAATGTTAGGGAAACTCGTTTCCTTATGGCATTATTGTTCTACTTATAAAAACTTGGGCTCTATTCTTCCATCTTACCTCAGTTTCCTAATATTCCTCAGGGTAATCCCAACATAATGAATACCAAGGCCGTAGCCAGAAGAGCCTCTGAACCCCCCCCCCCCCCCTAAATATTTTCAGCGTACACTCTAGATAGAATGGAGTTTTAAACATATCACCTATTAAAAGGTTACCTCACCTCCGGTGACGTGAGACGGACTCCCCCCTAAAAAATTTCTGGCTACGGCTTTGGTGAAAACCCCTATTAACGAAGTTTAGGAGATGATATGACTCCTTTTGAACACCCTGTATTGTACGATAAAACTGCGTAAGAGGGAGCTCCAGTGGTATCCAGTCCCTTGGAAGATAAGTTGGGCAATATAGAAAGCCTACTTCATATCCGCCACTAAATACCTGGCTTAAACCACAGCTGAAATGATATATACACCAACTTATTATTCTATGAAAAGAGTCAGCCGAGGTAAGAGAAAATGGGGACCACTTGTTATCGTTTCATCTCTTTGGGATGCTCAAAAGCCCTTCACGTCAGGAAACTCGAATCGAAACTTTGTCGAGAGTTGCAAAAACGCTCGAGACTTGATGACTTCTCCTGCCGACGCAACGAGGCCTCCCCCCCCCCCCATCTCTGGTATATTGCAAATTGCTGAATCATTAATTGTCACTCTCTTTTTTAGCTTTTATGCATTAATTATTGCACTTATAATAAAATCTACCACGCAATATAGTTTTTTTTTTTAATTATGCCACAGCATTAGGCTTCCACCATCAACTTTCTTGCAGTCCAATACACCACAATCTTGCAAACCCCGCGAACCTCTGCTATTGACGAGAGCTGGCCACGTCATAAGGTGTTTTCAGTCCATTTCTTCCCAGGTGTCGCACACAGAGGGCTGAAAGGCTCCGCTGCTCCTGCTACACCTATGCTCTTCAAGTTACAGCCGGATGATGGCTGGTTGGCAGCGACATATTGCAGCGATGTCTCCAATCTCCGCGATTTTGACATGCCCTCTTCAGCTCCACATAGGACGTTATACCCAAATCATGTTTAACTTGTTGGAGATATTCGTCTCGTGGCCGTCCCCGTCGATTTACGCCTTCCATGGTACACTTATGCAGTGAAGATGTTTTTGAAGGTAGTCATGACCCGTAGTTAACATAAATTCTGCCACTGCTTGGCATCTGGGTAGGTTTTTGGCGGCCTGTTTTACTTCTGCACTAGTTTTTCCCACGTTTTCCCAGCGGCATAGGTCCTGGGAGCTGTTTTGCAGTATGGTCTTACAATAGTTTTGAACTGTCTCGCTTATGTAGGCATTTACAAGTTATGCAGTATGTTCACGAGAGTTTTTGGCACTAGGGCCTAGTCCCAACAACGCTTGAAGAGTATCGGCGAAGAAAACCGGCCATACAAATACCAATGCATAGTGGTGCCTTGCAATATTCCTTACCCAGACTTTTCAAGCGATGCAGGTGTAATATTCTCCCCATAAGGGGTAAGATATGTAATATACCTCTAGCATTTTATAGCCTATTGTATAACTATATACCGTTATAACAGAAATTAAAGCATTTAGAAAAAACTTGACTCTTCAGGATTCGAAACCACTACCTACGACTATCCGGGACATCGTCTTAACCACTGGACCACAAGCCCAGTCTTTTCTTCTCCTCTGCAGACCAGACAGATTGTCTCTCCCGTTAAGCCTAACTTCGCATGGTGTGTACACGGAATGTGAGAGTCGGTGAGGGAGGCTGTCACTAAAGTATTCCTTTCCCTTTTCAAGCCGAGCACACCTTGGGTGAACTTCGCGTTTGGACTTTGGACCAATGATACATCGATTTACGTGACCCAATCTACCTTGCCTCAGCCATCAATTGACCAATTGTGTAACTTAAGTCTACCCCTTTCTTAAGAGCACTCTGAGAAGAGACTGGGGTTGATAGCAACATGAGCGTGGAAGCTCAGAAGGGCAAGTTAGCCTACCAATTTAATATTAAAAATAAATAAATAAACAAAATGGCTTACTAACAACAATGCCGCAAGTCTTACGATCGCGGCTAGCAAAACCCTAACCGCATTTCATAAGCCTTGTATGAGAGTAACTCAACACTTCTCCAGTCAACGAACGCGGTTACTACCCCTCCCCCCCTCCTCCACCGCATATTCCAAATTGCTGAGTCATTTTTTATCACCCTCTTTCTGCCTTTAAAACCTCACATGTCTCGGATTTGCGTTATATCTTCAAATTCAACGCAGCGGATTTCAATTTTCGATATTACTGCTGACGCAAAGATTGGAAATACAGTATATATTCAATTTTGGTAACAAATTTTGGAAAAATTTATGATTCTTATTTATGTGAGTAGAAAAGGAGTGAGTGTGAATGGTTTTTCTGTTATGTGTTATGTACAAGGTATGTAAATAAAATAATGAGACAAGATTTGTTTAATTTTTTCCCTTAAATATATTTAGATTTCAATACGATTTCCCTCGAAGTAGCTCCCTTGGCCGTTGATACAGCACAGGAGGTGGCTTTTCCACTCTTCAATGCAGTGCTGGAACTCGGATTCCCTGATGGCCTCCAGTTTCTTGGTTACGGCGAATTTAATGTTTTCAATTGTACCAAAATGGCGTCTTTGAGCTCTTTTTTGTTTCTGGAGAACAGGAAGAAGTCACAAGGACTCACATCGGGTGTGGTTGAGGAGCCACAGGGATGTTTTTACTGGTCCGATATTCATTGATTGACATCGCTGTGTGACAAGGCGCATAGTCATGATGCAGCACCCAATTGTTCTTGATGTTTGGTCGCGCTCGCATGACCCTTTTGTGAAGTTGAACAGTTGTGAAGTTTAAATTTAATTTATCTGCGATCATTCTGACTGTTAAACGTCGATCGGAACGCACAAGGGCCCGCACTTTGTCAATGTTTTCATCCATGTTGCAGTTGAAGGTCTTCCGCTGCGGATTCGTCTTCAAACATCTCCCGACCCTCTGAGAATGCCTTAAACCATCGATAAACCTGTGCCCTTGATAAAGAAGTCTCCCTATAAGCCTGTTGATTTTTTGCAAAAGCTTCACTCGCACTATGCCGAAGTTTCACACAAAGCTTAATTCTGCCCACTCATTTTCGTGACACACTCCTAAAACAAGTTTTTCTGAAGTACACACAAAATTTGAGCTAGTAACGCTACGAACTCCAAACTTACTCTGACTGCTCATTACACCTTGATCTTGAAAGCCTGAATTTCAAAACATACGTTTAAACCTGCCAAGAGTTATATAGCATCAGTCTCATTACTTTATTTACAGACCTCATATATGTTCTTGGAGTCGGGCCACTAGCGGATCCAGTTATGAGCTAATTGGGCTCTCAAACCTAACACGCACTAGATAAAACGCAATTTCAACTTTTTCATCGACATTTTCGGGGCTTCCATGGGTGCAGAGCGTTTGAACGGCCTAGCGTCACTGTAACTTCTTAGAAATGTCGAAGTGACGGTAGAGGAAATAATATATGAAGCAAATAATGAATGAAGCATCCGCGCAGAATGCAACTGGCTTTTTAATAGCTTAATAATAAGTTAGGGGTATTCACTGTGTAGGGGTTACCCAAAGGGGAAATAGGAAACTGCGGGAAAGTGGAAAAACAGAACTCCAGTTTTTCGATTTGTAAAATGATGCCATCTTCTTCTTCTTCTCGTGCCCCTTCAACGTTGAAGATTGGCGATCATTTGAGCTATCGCTCATGATGATTGTACAAGGGATGCCCCGAAGGACCTTTAATGCAGTGGTTTCCCGTTGCCTTCTGCATCCTTATGCCGTTGACTCCTCTGTTGAATTCTTCCGCCTTTAGGGAGCTTTTTCTCTCCCATGGACAAAAGGGTGCCCATGCCCTAGCTCCAAGGAGCTAGGTGGGGGATCTTTAACCGGACCCCACTCGGTACTGCTTGGTCGGGGACTGCTTATTCATCTTATTCGCAGCTAACCATCATATCTGATGGCCGTTCACTATCCGCCACCTGTGACCCCACTAGTAGCCTGCAGTTCAGCCCTAGCAATGATGCCATAAGGAAACCTATTTCCTTGGACTTGGAACCCACGATCTACGCCTAACCGAGGCGTCGTCTTAGCCGTTGGATTAAAGTACTCACCCAAATTAGAGGGTTCAGAACTAGTGCAAATTTAATATTTTACACCCGTAGGGTTCTCCCCCTCCTCGGGCTCCTGGTGTCTGTTAACAAAACATGAATAAAACGTCACTATAGAAAGCCCAACACAGCTAAAAAGGAAAGACTGAATTAATTTTCATAAATTTTACTCAGAGGTAGAAAGCGTCAACAATAGTAATAACATGTTATTTAAATTTTGTTGATTGCATTTGCAGGATTCAATGTTTGTTAATTATTTACTCTGCTCCTTTGGTAAACATTGAAAGATTAAAAATGAACACCTGTAATGTTTGTTTTGTGAATTTTGAAAATGAGGAATCATGTTATCATGTGGGATTTGCTTGTTACAGGTAACAATATTAATTTAACGAAGGTTCCTGCTTTTTTGCGGTGAGTCTGACAAACCATGAAATATACCTGTATACTTATATATATATTGTTTCTTGCTAGTGGGCGAATACTCATCACGTGGTGCTTACAGCTGTTCCGAAGACCCCATTTCAAACGTTTCAAGCCGCTTCAATTCCTAATCTGCTATAGTCCAGGTTTTACATCCGTATAATAATACAGTTTTAAGGAACTGCGTCCTGATGCTTAGGCCTTAGTCTTGTGTCGAAATATTCCCGCAGGATCTTAGATATTTTATTGAATAGGCTACATTTGCTAGCTGAATATTGCCAACGACCTTACCATGATGAATCCATGAGAGCAGAGCATGTTTCAAACTGCGGCAAACTTGGTAGTGTGCACAGCGCTGGCAGGGGAACATGGTGGGACATGACAACCCGCTGAGACTATACCAGTCAGTCTACGTGCGTGTCGAGTCCTTTTTAATTTAATCGTGTGACTTTACCGTGTTCCCCAAGTGGTTTGGAATCCACTGTATATCAGGAGGTCCACCCTGTCAGTCAACTCCTCTTTCCCCCGAGGTGAAAGTGTCTGCCCTTAGGATGCCTCAAGTTAATAAACAGACTCACTCCTCTCGCCAGACTGACAGGATTGCTTAAAGCAGAAATGCTGAAAGCAGGCGTTGGAAACAACAACAACAGCTTGCTGAATATTGCTGTTGATTTCACCTGCTGAGCTATTGTCAGGACACGTAGCGTAGTGGTACGGACTCTGACTTTCACCCGAAAGGTTGTTGGTTCGAGTCTCACACTGGCTACATTTTCTGGCCATGCTTCGGAGGGCATGTAAAGCAGGCGGTCCCGGGTCATCCTAGTTGAGTGTAAGAGAGGGCTTTATAGCCCTAACTCCGCTAGGTTGGTTTAGTAATAGAAACAATAAAAAGTCCTTATTTATTTATGTATTTTTATTTATTGTCTTCTGTTATAGTTCTGCCCAGGGACTTAAATTACTTCACACTGCTGAGGGCTCTCCGTCACGGACTGCATACATATTCTTTGTTCAGGTCTTCAATTTGGGTTCATGGTGTAGAATAGAGCAGTTGCTAAAGAACTGGGCCGGCCGCCATACCAAGTTGAATCCAGCGGACCAGAGGAGGTTCAAAGCTGCAGATAACTTGGTCGTGTGCACGGTGCCGGTAGGGAAGCATGGTAGGACTTGTCCTGGTCACCTCCGAACTAATCGTGTGACTTCACTGTGTTTCCCAAGTGGTTCGGTATAAACTATAATCAGGAGGTCCACTGTCCTATAGGCCCACACCGTGGCCTGGGACTGTGTCCAACCATACTACTACTACTACTACTACTACTGCTAAAGAACTGGGCTTTGAAACGCCAGGTCGTGTCTCAATCGGAATGAAAAAGATTTCTGCCTGGTTTCGGTCCGCCCAACCCCAATGGGTACCTTTTTTTCATTGGTATAGAAAAAAGCGGTTGCTGGATATGCTACTGACCAAAACAAGTAGGTAGAGAGGTGGCCAATACTGTGGATCCTCTACCAATTCTCATTGGGTCGTCGTGCCACGGCGTTTTAATTTTTAATTTTGTTTGCATTTTCCAAATTTTCCGATGTATGCTTACAAAATTAGAAAAAGAGTTACCTATACTGTAAGTAAAAATCAAAAGCCAATAAAAACGTATATTTCAAATTCTCAAAAGCGAAATAAATATATAAGAACTTGAAAAACAAACATGAAATTTACTTTTTACGGCAGCAGTAAAGAGTTAGAAGCTAATGTCTACATAAAATGAAATGTAAAAAGCTTAAACCCGATTGGTTGTCGGCTCTGACATTCTTAGTTGGTTTTTGCTAAATTGACTTTTGATTTTGCTCGTCACCTTTTTAGAGGCCCTGGGCACCAGAAGCCGCATCGTTGGATGTCTCATTTATGGAATAATAAAAGACGAAGTTAAAAGAGTTGTCCCAGATTGGGTGTCGGCCGGGGGGAGGGGGGAGAAGAGGGTGGAAATAGACGACACGAGGGACACAAAGAACGAGGGTTTATTATTTTAGTAGAAATTGACTCAAACTGTTTTAGCTGCTTCATTTTTTTTCCTTGTAGTAAGGCCTGATTTTTAATTGGCTGATATTATGTATATATATATATATACAGTAAATAGGTTTACTTACTTATTTACTTATCCAATTATGGATTCCATTATATGGATTACTAGTGCTCTGAATTGAAGTTTGTTGGCGTTCATGTAAAACCCTCTATAGAGTGCAATACATGAAGTAAGGGTTGTCTGCGCTTAGTTGCCTGTGGAACAAGAGGGGTTAGAAAACAAATTCCACTCCGAAACGGGATATTCTTCAAAAAGGGCTATTTTTGGGGGGACATGGTTAAAAACCGGGATTAAGAAGAAAGGTTTGGGGCATTAGCCTTTTATATAATGGCAGCAAATCTGTCTCCATCTACTGGGGTTTTAGCATCAAGACCTTTCGCAACTTCCCCCCCCCCCCTCACGGCACTTCTCCTCCAATTCATTCTTTTCGTGCCCCAATCCTAGAAGTTATATATTTTCTGAGAAAAAAAAAAAACACATCGAAACTGTCCCGCAATAATTTGAAAAAGAATATACCGACATACCGTACGTCATTTTGAATAAAAAATTCTTTACGTGTGGATTAGAATGGTTTGTAATTCTGTTTTCTAACGGCTTGGTGTAGTTTCTTCCAAAATGACTTACTCTTGTTAGTGGGGGACTGAGGGCCGAGGGGGGGGGGGGAGGCTAGTTCTAATTTCTTTTTGTGTGCCAGTCCAATGGAGATTCAGTGTCCGCTACTTGTCGGGAAAAGGGGTTTTATATTAGACCGAATATTTTTTTTTACTGGACTTTTTATTGCCCCAGGGCTTCTTGGCCCATAGTAGAATGGTTGGACACAGTCCCAGACCACGGTGTGGGCCCATAGGACAGCGGACCTCCTCATTATAGTGTATTCCGAACCACTTGGGAAACACAGTGAAGTCACACGATTAGTTCGGAGGTGACCAGGACAAGTCCTACCATGTTTCCCTCCCGGCACTATGCACACGACCAAGTTATCTGCATCTTTGAACCTGCTCTGGTCCGCTGGATTCAACTTGGTATTGCGGCCGGCCTACTTGGCCCATAAGTCCGTTGTCCAATGCCAACGACCCCATGGATTTCGGACATTATTAGTATTGTTTCCGAATGAATTCTGGGCCATTGGCAAACTGTTATACGTCGTGTCGTGTACATGGTTAAGTGATGCTTTCGCCTGTTTCATTGCGTCAATGGTAAGCTTGTCTCAGCTTGTCTATAATTGCTTGTAGCCGGTGTCGGTTAGCATTGGACAAGGGACCATAAGCAGCCCTAGGTTCTTAGAAAGTCTTTCAAAACATTATGAATATCCCCTCTCCGTCCAAGAGTACAAAAATTACTCCAGAAACAGTACAATTAATTGCTGAAATCCACGGAGTCGTTAGAATTGAAGAAGAGACCTATGGGCCACATAAGTAGACGTGGGTCCAAAAAAGTCCTTCAAAAAATTACATTTCATTACCGGTCTCTTAATTTCACACGCTCCTCCCTCATTCGTGATATTAAAATAATTTTTATTATCGTGTTATCTATAGTGATGCGACTAATACCGCGGACCTGTGGTGAATAGATACACTGAAGTTGAGTTGACGGTTTAAGAAACAGAAACTAACATACTTTGGCATTGTGATGAGGAACGAAAAGTATCGCTTTCTGCATGTAATAATCCAAGGGAATATAGAAGAGCTGAGTGCTCCCGGCAGAAGAAGTACGCCCTAGTGGAAAAACTTAAAGCAGTGGTTTGGCACGTCCGCACGTATTCCCTTTTCATAGGCGCCCGTTCCATTGACCGGCTAGGGCTATTTCCAAAAACAGCGACGTGGTAGCAGACATTCAAGACTTAGGTTGCGTTTCCACCGATCTCGCATTGCAGAATGCAAATGACATTGACGGAAATTAGAATTTTTCTTTTTATAGAAATCTATTAAAATGTTTGTACTTAACATAACACATGACGCCATTTTTTAATTTTAGTTTGTTTGTTTGTGATTTTACTGTATGATCATTGATCAATTTTAACTATGGCATAGAGGAAAATAAACATTTCCGTCAATTCTGCAATGCGAGGTCGGTGGAAACGCCACCTAAGTCTTGAATGTCTGCTACCACGTCACCGTTGTTGGAAATGGCCCTAGCCGGTCAATGGAATGGGCACCATAGCAGCAGTCTCCAAGGTCCAAATGGCCATGATGCTCGCAAATCTTCGATGGAAGAGGCTTTAATAGAAGACTTTGTTCAACCTTAGGCTTACGGTACTGTATTGGGCTTGAAATTGGATATTACATTGGGTATCATGCAAATGATCTAGTGCAGTTGACAGCTGGACAAAATCGAAGGGCACAACCCTTTCTGTTGCCATGGCGACAGCGTCCGGCCCATCATTGTCTACTATAAGATGGAATCGATAGCCAATGGAATGGGAATTCCACAGTCCGGTCAACCTAGTTCTCAAGGACTCTTCGTTGAAATTTGAAATGCGCGCCATTTCTAAGGGGAAATAGCCATAGCATAGCCATCATTTCCGGACTAAAGAATTTCATTATATTGCGGTAAAATATGCGAATAAACTAACTAAATATGATTGGGTTACAAGAGAACACTATAATGGCCTAATTGGTCAGTGGCCGATCGGCGATAGCAGTAGGCGCAAATGCAAATCCACACGGTAACTTCAATGGCATAGTGGTAACTTGTTCGTACTTGTGCGAGTTTGTACACATCATGCGATCGGTGACCTGTCGTAACTCAACAAAGGTATTACCTTCAGAGGTGACTAAAGAGGTTATTCGGATACATTCATTGAATTGTTTGCATGCGAATAATTTTTTTTATAGAGTAAAAAAAAACTAGAGTTCTACTTAGGCCCAATTTTGGACAACCCAAAAAGTGTGTGCCTCCCTGGAAATGCGAAGTAAGTATAAGTACTGTTGTACATATTGGAGATTCAGAACCTTCCATTACGTCAAGGACATTTTTTTATTTTCTTGGACAAATCAGAGCTGCAGCCAATTAATACGTCCTTTTTGACCAATTAAAGAGCGCCTTACATATGTTGTTGCTTGCAAGAGTCCAAGGCGTGATTTAACTCGTCAAAGCTTGACATGAACCTCGAAATTAAAATATATCTTTGGCGGCAACGAATGACCCATCTCTCCCATATAGAACTCTAATGGCAAAATGATCAAAGTAACATAATTGTGTCGTAGACAAGTATTTGAACTGTTATATGAATTATCGATCGCCATCAATCTGTGCTTAAAAACAGCTCAAAATCTGGTCATGCTTTGTAACGGTCTTCCCCAGTGCAGTGTTCTCAGACCATGATTCTTCAATCGTTATACTTAAATATTTGAAGTCGTGTCTTAGCTTTTGTAAGTACCTTCCTCTTCTTTTGTGAATGCACCGACGATGGCGTCGGTTTGGCTGAGACCAGAAACAAGGAGTCTCTACCTCGGACACGAAAAAGTAAAGTACCATGGCTATGCAAATGATCTCCAGTTATACTACCACTTTTCTCTGTCGGACAGAGCACTACCATTATATTGTCTTCTTCTTCTTCTTCTTCTCCTTCATCAGCCAACGCCCGTCCTTGGCTGGTAGGCCATTTCACGCCGTGCCGCGTAGTAGGACTGAGCCATTCCCTCCTGAGTAGTAGTTTGGTTTTCTACCACAATACCGGTGGAGTTGAATAGATGATCGGCATTCCATTCCATTTCAATGTGTTAACGTAGAGCTTGTACCCAAGTAATCGTTAGGTACGCACAAAATACTAATGACTCCATTCCGACTCCACAGTCCACTCCAATGAATCCGAATTTGAAGCTTGGTAGGTACTTCTCTTATGACCCTCTCTCTCACTGTCCAAAACCTTGAAGTATTAATTACGACCGAACCCTTTGACGGAAACCACACTTCTCGAGCATCCGTAAAAAGGTATTTTATTGCCTACACTCTCTTTGTAGATTGAGAAACTTTCTGCCGAAAATAAAGAAAGCTACCGTACTTATCAGTGGCGTAGCCAACATTTTTTTTTTGGGGGGGGGGTCCAGTTTTCATAAAGTTTGCCCCCTTACGATAGGTTTTCGAATGGGGTGGTGTTTCATCTGGCACTCCCCCCCCCCCGGGATTGTTTTTTTAAAAGATAAGCCTGAAATAGTTTGTCGGCAAAAAAATTTAATTTTGCAGGCGATAACTTTATTAAAAAAACTGGAAAATGGGGGACCGGGGTCTCCCCGGCGATTTTTTTAGATAACTATCTAATAAATTTGCTAAAAAAAATTTTTTTGGGCGGGGGGTCCGGACCCCGCTGACCCCCCCCCCCCCCCCCTTGGCTACGCGACTGGTACTTATTCAATCATGGTTATTTCCCCACTGCCATTATTGCGGCAGTTTATATACTAATTTAAATAACAAGTTAAAAATGCAGCATCAATGGGCTCAGAATAATAATGCTTGCTGTTCCTTTTACATTGTGATAGGGATACCTGAGTCTTAAGTAAGACTTTAGCCCCCCCCCCCCCCAGAAATAAATTTCTGACTACGGGGCTGGTAGTTGCTTCAGAGTATTTTTTTTTATTTTCCGGGGGGGGGGGGTGTTAGTTGTAGAAGTAAATTCTGTTGAGGTGGTCGTGGGGACGCTGATAGTAGAAAGAGCCTGCCGATCTTTTAGTATTCGTGTGATTATGTTTTTTGTGAAAAACTGCCTTCATTACATCTATACGACTAGCAACTTCGGTGGCAAGGTGGTAGGACTCTAGTATTTGTGCGGTCGGAGACGTGTCGTAACTCGACACAAGTACCTACCTATTATGTGACTTAGTATGGCGATTGGAGAGGTTAATTGGATACATTAATTAAATTGTTTGTATTGCGATTTAACCTTTAAAAAAACAAAAACAACACATCTGGGCCTGGAGCCGAAGTGCTGAATGTTCAGAAGTGGAGAGACGATAGATTGCACAAGGTATACAAAATGACACAATGTGGCAATTGGAGTGGATTTTAGATGAGGATGGTAATGATTGGTAATTGGTTAAAATAATTATTGGAAAACATAACTGACTCAACAGTGAATAAACACTGCATAAACTTACACTACGGTACTCGACCACAATGGGATGACATTTGGAACACTTATATCGTAATTAAAAATCGAATAACCTCAGTGTTTCGCTTATGCAAGTTTTCGAATAAACAAAGTGTTCCAAATGTCATCCTATCGTGGACGGATAGTAATTTATGTATGTATGTATGTCAGTAAAACATGAAAAGAACAGCACCCGAAGCTTTTATATTTCGAAGGAAAATACGGCCGACGGACGGATATGCAAAACAGAAACGGTTCGGTATAAGATATCCAAACTGCCATATACGTAAATCTCAAATTTTTCAGGTTGAAAAACTTTCCAGCGAATTGTAGAACTTTTTTAATTATTTCTGATGGATACTTTGAAAGAACTTTTATGGCTTTGACAGGCAAAAGATCTGTATCACGCGTGCAGCGCTTCATTTTTGGAGTTTTGCATTTTTCTGTTTTCTCTCGTTTATGTTTTATAAAGCTACTTTAAAAAAGTTTCTGGGCGTGTTTTCGATACGTTACCTTACATGCAGGGACGGTTTCAGAAAAAGTTTTCGGGGGGGCGGTGACCTGAAAAATATCGCGTTTCCCTTACTTGAGTAACAATTTCTCTTCATTTCCTTCAAAAGTCCATTCTATCTAGTACAAAGCTATTTTTCTCGGGGGGGGGGGGGGCGACCACCCCCACCGCCCCCCCCCAAGGATCCGTCCCTGCTTACATGTTATCTCAATGTACGCAACAGATAGCTTGGCATATGCGACAAGTGTTTGTGGTAGATGTAACGTAATAATGGTAATATTAACTACTTAATCTGGAGGTAAAAAATACAAACAAAACCATTTTGAACAGCTCTTTCCATCGTAAATTCTCTAATTCGGTTATAAAACAACCTAAATTAGTACAATGTCTGTGTTTTATATACCTTATACCAAATACATGTATTACAAGTTTCTCCTTAGTCAGCAAACTACTGTCACCGGTTGATCAAGGCAAAGCGTGTGAATGTGTGAGAAAATTAATCTGAATGGTAGCGAATTAACATTAGTGTGACTGTTATCGTGTATATTTAAGAATGAACCGGTGTAATGTTGCACATTAGTGGCTGAATGCCTCATCGCCGACGCAAAAAAAAAAAAAAAAATAATAATATATTGGCCCACAGGTACCAACGTATTAAGATAACTATATATCTTTAAAAACGTAAGCTGTACCTTTTTTGTAAATTGGTTATTTTTCGAATAATAAAACCTATCAATGATTTACGAGAATATCTTAGCAAGCACAAGTTTGTCAAACTTGAAAAATTGGTGACTCGTTGCCCCTAGATTCAACATAAACAAGATGCCATAAAACCCAGCTTTTTTTCAAATTCCTTCCTTCATGACTTATTACTCAAAACAAACAAACAGAAACATCTCCAATTTTCCGCACAATCTGACTGTAAATTGGCCCACAACAGCATTGTCACAAACCCAACAAATAAAATCCTGATAGGAAAAACGGGTTTTCCCCGCCGACAGTTTCATGATAAACTGCGGAATCCCCCCTCCTCCCCCCTTAACCCCCTTGCCCCGCCTATTGCTTTTTATTTAAAAAGACTTTGTGAAATATTCGCAATCACTTAATGGGGTACCGCGTGACAATTACACCAATCCCTACATATAAATAACGGTTTGAGTCCTTTTATGATTGTGGAGGTTTTTCCTCATTTTGAAAACATCATTGGCTCTTGTTTATGTGTTTATGATATCCCGTTGATTGTTTTTTCTGGCGATTTTTTAGGATTATTGGAGTTGATTGAATTTTTAATGCTCTTTTTTCAATAAAGTGGTCACCGCCAGAGGTATGCTTGGTGAAGGGTTGCTTTGCAGCGAAGGTCAATTATAACCAGTCTACGTTTCATGAGCACTCTCACATAAAACTCACACACTCTATTGGAAATAGGTAAAGGCAAGCTATTTTAGACGGTCCCTGGGCAACGTCGTTGTCTAGTGGGCACTTGATAGCAGTTTACCACTACTAGCAGCTAACTCGCACAGAACACATTATACCAACCCATTATACCTAAAGTACAAGCAACTCGGTGGGCGTAAAAACAAGCCCTATTTGTCTTCTGAGGTCACAATCTTCAATCAAGCCGCAATTCGGGCCCATAGGTCCCCCAGGCGAAAGGCATAGTATCCACTGTAACGAAAGGGAAATTAATTCTTGGTATGCTTATTTTACATGAAAAACGTCATGAACAAGTACTTAAATATAGTAAATGCTTAAAAATGCTTAAAACCCTAATATTTCAGACCTATTTTTGCAAAATTTTTCTTCAGGGGTGACCCCCGGGCCCCCCTCAGTGGTAGGGTTATTTGTCGGTAAAATCTCAGCTGTAGTGCTTGCAAAATGCGCAAAACCTCACAAATGTGGGCCCATTTACCAATTTTTTCTCCGGGGGAAACCCCCGGGCCCCCCTTTCTCCTGTGTATAAAATACGCAAAACCTCACTAATGAGTCCATTTGTTTTCCCCGGGCGATCAAAGTCTTGGGGTCCTAAAGCCCCCCCCCCCCAGAAATTTTGTGAATTTACGCCAATGGAGCATGGTCTTATAAACTAAAATACTTTGTACTTCTAATTCATTTATTTATTTATTCGTTTGCTGATGTAAAATAATTAAGAAAATACACGATTTATTATTACTATTACTATTACCAACGGCCATACCAAGTTGAATCCACCAGAACAGAGCTTGTTCCAAAGTGAGGCCAACTTGGTAGTGTGCACAGCGTTGGCAGGGGAACATGGTGGGACATGATAACGTGCTGAGACTATTCACTATACCAGTCAGTCTGAGAGCGTGTCGAGTCCTGGTCACCTCCGAATTAAGTTTGTGACTTTACTAAGTTCCCCAAGTGGTTCGGAATCCACTATAATCAGGAGGTCCACCCTGTCAGTCAACTCCCCTTCTCCCCGAGGTGAGGGAGTCTGCCCTTAGGGTGCCTCAAGTTAATAAACAGACTCACTCCCCCCGCCAGGCTGACAGGGTTGCTTAAAGCAGAAATGCTGAAAGCTGGAAAACAAAAAACTAATATTTTTATATCCCTTCCAGAAACTTGGTCTAATGGTCATAATTTATAGGAGCATTTCATCTACAACTTTTACTTCCAGTTATGACTCTATGATCGTTATTTCATTAAACCTTTTACCTTGTACCAAAAACGTGTAGTTTGGGTCCCTTATTTGCTCTTAAACTGTCTTATATTAGTAGATTACCCTTGCTTTCTGTTTCAAACATTAATTAAACGCTTTCCCTTAGTATTACACAAAAAACACGCGACTTACTCACTACAAAGAACAAAGTCCCCTCCTTATGTAGCCTATACAACAGGAGCGAGGCAAAGGGGTGCAAGGGAAGGGTTGTTTTGTCGAAACTGAGGGAAGGAGGGGCGGTTTTCAAAATGAAGAGACCTTCTTCAGTTGACTCGTTATGAGACACAAAGAGTTTACAAAATGGTGAGGGACTACAACCCTTGCTGATGGTCCCCTGCTCCACCCCCGTCCCCCCGATTACGTGTCTCCGAAGACTTTGCTTTCCAAATGACGCCTTTGTCACTGCCTCGTCGGGCCTTTTTGTCCCGGCGAACAACTGGGGGGAAAGCCTGCGAGATGTTAACATTTGACGCTCCTCTGGGGTATTTGCTCATTTTTGTTTTTCTGCCTAATGAAGCGGAATTTAAGGTTTCTTGTTTGCTTTGGAGTTTATTTTTTCTTTGTTTACTTTTTTGCAGATCCAAACTGTATAAGTGACTTTTTCTTTTTACACGTAATTCCTTCCTTTAACTTCTTTGGAGTCATATCCTCTGCGGGGAGTCGGTATTTAGACATGGCTGTTGAGAACATCTTGGTGGGGGAGTTTGAGTTATTCTGTATCCGTTATTTTGCCGTAATCAAACGGTTAGACTTTTACTCATTAAACGAAAAAGAAAATGTGTATGCTTTTTGTTTTATTGTTTATTCTTAGATATGTATATACATACATGTATATGTATATGATATGGGCGGATTAAACCATAAAGATAGGTGTAACAGCTGTGCTTCAGTTGGCAATTAGGACTTCTAATAATAATTCAACACCGCGGGTGGCATTTGTTTGCATTAGATTAGCCTATTTAGCTACCATAATAATAACATGGATAAATTCGAAAGTTGCCAAAACTAAAAATTTCGAATTTTCCCACATACACCGTCTGCGCACTGTTATTATTATTATTTATTGTTATTGTTATTATTATTATTATTATTATTATTATTATTGTTATTATTATTATTATTATTCAAAATATGGAAGCATAGAAGAACAGAAAGATTATGTAAAACAAAGGAACAAAATTAATAAAATGATACACTCAGCAAAACTACAACACGTACACCAAAAATTTGAAATAATAAAGAACTATATAAAAAAACATGGTCAATGATTGCCGAAATAACCGGCAGAAAAGAGACAAACATCATGAAATATTTTTATAAAAATAAGCAAAATGTAGACATGACAGAGTTGTCCAACGAATTTCTGGACACATTTATACGTGAAATAAAATTAGTAACTGTAAAATGCAATAAAAAAATTTCAAGCGTACTTACCCCCAGCAGGCAGCAAGACACAACAGACGTATTTAAATTTAGCCAAGTAACCGAGGAGGATATAAATAAAATAATATTAAAATTAAAAAATAACAATTCGCCAGGAATTGACCAACTAAGAGTAAGGGATTTAAAAAGTCATAAAATATTGATAAAACTAATCTATAAAATAATACACGGATCCCTAGAACATGGCAAAGTGCCAGACATAATGAAAATTTCCGCAATTCGTCCAATTTACAAATCCGGAAAGCATAACGACATAAAAAATTATAGACCAATCAGCTTACTAAGCTTAGCAGAAAAAGTCCTAGAACAAGTTGTGCATAACCAATTAACGTCCTACATAGACCGCAATAAAATTATTACTCCCAACCAATATGGGTTTAAAAAAAAAAAAAAGTGCGGAGATGTGTCTAAGCGATTTTACTGAGTACATTAACAAAGCATTACATTCAAAAAAGCAAGCATTCGTCTTGTTTGTAGATTTTTCGAAGGCCTTTGACGTCCTTCCCCATAATAACATAATTACAAGCTTAAGTGAAATAGGAGTGAAGGGGATTGAACTTGAATGGTTTCAAGATTATTTAAGAAATAGAAAAGCGACGTTGCGCCTGAATGAAAAAACTGGAAAACTGAAAGCTTGGGAGTCCGGTGTGGCCCAGGGTAGTAAAATCGGACCCCTATTGTATATACTTACAACCAACTCAATACTAAAACTTCTAGGAGCAGAATTATTTATGTTTGCTGATGACATTGCCATAGTAATAGTAAATGACAGCGCAGAAGAAGCATCAAAAGAAATGAACAAAATAATAAGAAAACTACCGAAACTAACACACGATGTGGGTGTCACGATAAACTGCAATAAAACAAAAATTGTTCACATGCGAAACAGGGGACCGGTTTATAAGAGGAAAAAATTTATTTTCCACACTCATCACTGTCTTCACCAAACAAACTCAAAAAACTGTGACTGTGTAGAAGAAATAGAGATTAAGGAGGAGCATAAATACCTTGGGTTAATATTGGACAGTAGACTAACATGGCAGAATCAAATTGATTGTATATACAAAAAAATGAGGTCCGGGTGTTGTGCCATACAAAAATTAAAATATTGCCTTCCGCTAAAAACCCTAAAAATGATTTACCATGCACTAATAGAATCGGTATTAAATTATGGAATACAAACTTGGGGGAGAGATAACAACAGCTATTTCACAAAAATACAAAAAATGCAAAATAAAATAGTAAAAAACATGCTATCTAATAAATTAAACAAAAAATTTAAAAATATAGACGAAAAATACAGATTTCTAGATATACTACCAATAGGAAAACTGTACAAATATCTTATAATAAAGAATAACTATTTTATGTATTTAAGCAAAATTGTTGGAAACACACAGAATAAGAGGCAACTGAGAAACGTAGACACATTGAGACAAAATATTCCTATAACACATAATAAGTACGGCAGACGCCTCAATGAAACAGTTTTACCAGAGATATTTAACAAATTGCCACTTAAACTAAAAGAATTGAACAAAATAGGGAAAATAAAAAAAGAATTAAAAAAATACTTAATTTTAAATACAGACTATTAGCCATTTCATTATACATATAATTTTACATCAATATATAATATATATACTAGTATAAATAATAAATATAGATAAATACATCCTTCAGAGTTCAGAAGGATCTCTTTCATTGCAGAAAGCTAGAGTGAGTACTATATAATGGTTTATTATTATTAATTATATTTATATCTTACAGAGCCACTGCACTATGATCGCTCGATAAGCGGAAGCTTGAGCGTGATAATGCTGATTAATAACAAATTGTTGTTCTCAATATATGCACCTTGTCCGGGGTTACCGGTCAAGGAAAAAAGTGAAAAAAAAAAAATTATTTAGAGAGCGTTTAATGTGGGAGCCCCATAGATTTTTATAATAATACTAGATAACGAACTCCCCTGCATATTTTGAAGCCAGCCGCCATTGCTATAAGTGGATAGAAAACGTGTTTACATTCATTAACACCTTGCGTTCTTATGAGATTTCCTAACATTTTCTGAGAAAATTACGTTCAAAAGTTCAATCTTTCAGTTTATTTTCAGTGGATTTTGATCAATAGTTACGTAAAAGACAATATTAACTGAAATTAAATCAAGATAAAATTTATTTCGTCGAGAAGTACTCATTTAATAACAGGCACCTTGCGTTCTTTCCGTTCTTTCTATCCACTTATAGCAATGGCGGATGGCTTCACAACACTCCCAACAGAGAGCATGGGAGTTCGATATCTAGTATTATTATTAAAATCTATGGGGAGCCCCGACAAGTTTATTAACTTGAGGGCCCGCAGGTTTTTTGGATTACAAGGGTTTAATTGATTATATTTATAAAAATATATTCCTAAGCTTCGGCGCAGGGGAGTACCGGCCGAAGAAGAAGAAATGATTTGAGCTAGAAGGTCACTGCGCAGTGTTACAGAAGAACATGAGGGCTATAATTGAGGAAAACGTAAAGAAATTATTTTGAACAATTTTAGAGAAAAAAAAATTTTACTTACTTTTTTTGCTATTTAAAATTCCTGGCTGCACCCTTTAACAAGCTAAGACTTTTTTCTCACCCTCAGGAAAGTTTTATGCAACTTCTCATAAAATTTGAACGAAATAAGCCCAGTAATCTGTGTAGGTTACGTACTTACGCACATTTGCCACATTAAAAGGCACTCTTTCGGACTGAGGAGACCTCATAAAACATCGTAATTAAACACAAAATGTTGAAAAAATAGAATATTTGGTTGCCCATAATACTTTTCCTATACTTCGTATATGAGTGAAAGTAAAACACATAAATTATTATTTCTGATGAAATTAAATTATTTCATGCTGAGAGCTAAATCCTCATAATCGTATTTTACTCAATACTTAACCTTTATTATAAGCCGTTGATTTATGGAACAATAAAAATCAGAGAGTTTTGCTCGCGAGATATAGCCTAGGCTAAAAATTATTTTTAATGAATTTTTGAAATGTATAGGCGGCTCTTCCACTTGTCAATTTTTCTTCAATTTTGATAATATCGTCACCCTAAAGTCAGAAGGGCGTAACATCTTTTGCTCATAACAAATTACAGTCAGATGCGCCGTCATATTTAAAAATTCCGCCTTATTTTTCACGTATGATTATTTTCCGCACATAGAAAGGTAGAACTTGCGACAAGGTCACCAAGTCTGATCATAACTCAATTTCCCCAAAAAATGTTGGTTACGCCCTTCTGACTTTAGGGTGACGATATCATTGACGGAAAATCATCAATGTTGCATTTATATTTTTACACCTCATTCCACTTGTCTTCAATAATTGATCATTTTTGTTTTCAATTTTTTCCCATTTTGTAAGTTTGCCCGCCGTTTTTCTTGTAATTTTATAATCTACAAGAAATTTTATGATTTAAATAATTATGAAATAATACGTTTGTTTTCAAGGAATTAATTACAAATATTAATCCATTGCTTAGTTTTAGTTTGTTATTGTTTGCAAATCGTGATTTTACCCTATGATTATTGATCAATTTTAGCATGCAGATGTTAAAATGAACAATGACACAGAGTAAAGAATCTCAACAATTATTGAAGAAAAATTGACAAGTGGAAAAGTAGAAAACACCAATTTATTTAACATCAAATCTACTATACGATATTAACATCTGCCCGAATATCATTTTTCCCCAGCATTATTCATTTTCCAACTATAAACCCAAATCTAGCAATATTCTCCATAAACGTGTATCCCATATTTTCTATATTTTCTCTGGAAGCGTGATCCATATAACTAAAATTGATTACAACTCAGTTCATAGTTGATCATGCTTTACATGAAACCGATATTTTTCTATCAAATATTTATAGGGCTCATGAAGGTTTCGAGGTCATGAAAAATTTATAAAAACTGGAGGAAAAGGATTTCGAAGATTTTTTGGAAAAGCAAAGAAAATCGGAAACATATATAGTACCTATATGGTTAGCCAATCAGCTTTCAGATGTATGGCTTTTGGCTTTTTCATGCTCGCTACCCTTTCAAGTTTTGTACTTTGGACTTACAGTATATGTATCACATGATTCTTTCATGATTTAAGGTTTTTTCGGTATATATTATATCTGTGGATTTCTGGAGCTTTGAAAAGCGTTTCCTCACAGCATGTCTTTTTTTCAGGAAACATACGGGTAATGTCGACTGGAGACGGAGATTTCCAAATAAATATTCTGTAAACAAAACATGTGCCAGTACTTATGACGAAATAAATTTATTCCTCACTTCACATCCACAAAGATATGAAAATGAAATTGAAAAATGAAAAAAAAAATAGGACCATACCCTACTACGACTAGATTTTGCAACTCCGAAAGAAATATCCTAACAATTTTCAGGAAACATGCAGGTAAAGTCTGCTAGCGGCAAAGATATCCAAATAAGTATTCTGTAAACAAAACATGTCCCAGTACCAATGACGAAATAAATTCATTCCTCACTTTACACCCACAAAGATACGAAAATGAAAAAAATAGGACTATTTCCCTGCTACGACTAGATTTTGCAACTCCGAAAGAAATATCCTATCATTTTTCAGGAAACACACAGGTAATGTCTACTAGCGGCAAAATATCCAAATAAATATTCAGTAAACAAAAAATGTCCCATTGTTTTTGACGAAATTAATTCATTCCTCACTTTACGCCCAAAAGGATTTGAAAAAAAAAAAATGAAAAATGAAAAAAATATGACTATTTCCCTACTAGGACTAGATTTTGCAACTCCGAAAGAAATATCCCCCCAATTTTCAGGAAACATACAGGTAATGTCCGCATGGGGCAATGATTTCCATTTAATTATTCTTTCTGTAAACCATACATGTCCCAGTATTTTTGACGAAATTAATTCATTCCTCACTTTACGCCCAAAAAGATTTGAAAATAAAAATGAAAAATGAAAAAAATATGACTATTTCCCTAATAGGACTAGATTTTGCAACTCCGAAAGAAATATCCCCCCAATTTTCAGGAAACATACAGGTAATGTCCGCATGGGGCAATGATTTCCATTTGAATATTCTGTAAACCAAACATGACCCAGTATTTTTGACGAAATTAATTCATTCCTCACTTTACGCCCAAAAAGATTTGAAAATAAAAATGAAAAATGTAAAAAATATGACTATTTCCCTACTAGGACTAGATTTTGCAACTCCGAAATAAATATCCCCCCCAATTTTCAGAATTCATACAGGTAATGTCCGCATGGGGCAATGATTTCCATTTAAATATTCTGTAAACCAAACATGACCCAGTATTTTTGACGAAATTAATTCATTCCTCACTTTACGCCCAAAAAGATTTGAAAAAAAAGTGAAAAATGAAAAAAATATGACTATTTCCCTACTAGGACTAGATTTTGCAACTCTGAAATAAATATACAAGTCAATAATATAATGACTTTCTTATTCCCATCAAAAGTGCTTACAGTTACAATTATAACATACTGCAGGGCTCAGCCCGTGTGCAGCTTACAATTGGAAAAAGGCCTAACCTAACATTAAGTAATTAATTCGTAAGTAGTGTGCGTAAACGTTATTGTACAGTCTTCGTTTGTCGGTGTTAATTCATTGAGATGTCTTCGAAATACGTTCGAATGTTGAATTGTTTTTCCGTCTCTTGCGTGGTTTCAAATCAGAGTTCACTTCGCTACTCAATTTTCGACTTATTTCAAGTAGGGCTATTAGACAATTTATCGTTGTTAATTTATTATTATTTACAAAACGTGCTACCAATTGGGGAAGTGTTTAATAAAAATTAATAAAACGCTCATTCGTTTTTTTTCTCAATATTTTTCAATCTTTTACTTTTCTTACAATACTTACCATATAGGAAATATGGGATACAACATGGCGGATGACAATACCCGCGTATATAGTGCCTTAATTTCAAGTAAATAACAGACGAATAATAACCAAATTTAAATGAGAAATAATAAACAGAACACAAAACAAATAGCCAAAAAATATATTTACGGTACCTCAGTTGAACAATTAATAATTTAACTCAACTAAATTATAATAAAGGCTATGACATGCAAATTTTAAACCTAAAAGAAAACCAACGAAACCGATGGCCCTTGAACTTGATTAATTATTGTCTTAATGCGAGCTTAATTGAAAAATCGATAAAGTTTCGAAATTATAAAACTTTCCAAATTTTCCGGTTTGCAGAGTATCTTAATCCTTTACAGCGAAATGATTATAAAAAATTTTAGCTACCTAATCGAATATTACTAATGAAATGTTCAGCCATACGGAATATTATGTGTATTGGATTAAGATTAGAGAGGCAGGCCTATAACCTAATTACTCGTGCCTACCTGCAGCCTGATCAAGGCGATTATACAATAATACCGGTATTTATTTAATCCCCTGGTATTAAAAATGCAAACAAACAAATTTTGAATGGCACTTTCCATTATAAAATTATCTTGTTTACATTTTTAATACCAGGGGATTAAATAAATACCGGTGTTATAATCGCCATGATCAGGCTACTGGGTACAACCACCTGAAGTCCAGAAAGTTTCTTCAGCCGTACGACACGGGTGGCGGGAACAACCAGCGCAAATCGAACCGACCGGTGGAAGAACCTAACACCAAACATCCAAGAAAAAATGGCACCCGGAGCCCAACTGTTGTACCCTACATGGCGGAGCCTGAATAGACTAAGAAGGGGGGTCACAAGATGCCGTGCGAACTTGTGTAGGTGGAGACTGGCGGAGGTCACAACTTGCGAGTGTGGACAAGTGCTGGACGACGGACACCTTCTGGTCTGCCCGAGGCTAAGAGAAGCCGTGTCCTAGAGGGATCTCTTGGACGCCAACGACAAGGCCATCCAGGCCGCAACGTTTTGGATCAACGTGTCTTAGGCCCGGACACGTTAAGTAAGTAAGGCTGCCG
Organism: Psococerastis gibbosa; assembly: GCA_963971405.1. NCBI lineage: Eukaryota > Metazoa > Arthropoda > Insecta > Psocodea > Psocidae > Psococerastis > Psococerastis gibbosa. Next base: position 47,361,500 of record OZ020485.1, read on the forward strand.
GTGCCGGATTTACTCAGTAAACCCAGTTAAGCTTGGGCTTAGGGCCCCCTGAAGCCATGGACCCCCACTAGAATAGGGCTCCCACGTCACATGTACCAATGTTACAGGTCTTTTGTATGCTAGTATGCCCCAAGATGACTTATAATGCAAAACAGTATATGCTTGATGCCCCCAGTATACGTACTTGAAAGGGTTCATCTCAGAGTTAATCTGAGATAAACAAGATTAAGAACTCTGTTTGTGGCCAGGCGTGGATCTACGGGGGGGGGGGGGGCTATAGGTTCTGATTTTACACTAGATAAAACTGTATTTTTAACTATTCAACTAGAAAATTCATTACCTCTACTACCAATCAACAGACAAAAATCATAAATCCAAGTGTAACTGCTCTCAAAATGCGTAAAACCCAACTATTTGAGTCTTATTTTTCAAAATTATTCTCCCGGGGGAGACCCCCAGGCCCCCTTGTGCACAATTCTATTAGTTCCATGTAGTATAGAAACCTTATTGCTCTGAATGTGCCTGAAACCCCAATATTTCAGCCCTATTTTTCAAAAATAAACTACCATATCTTCCGAACCCTCTGGCTCATGGGCAAAGGACACTAACTAAGGTTATTCATTTAAGAGCTGCGTACGTCCATGAGAACGGCTTTCCCCAATTTATGCCCTACACATTTATGAAAATTGTTGGAGGGGCGCCAAATTATACACCGCCCCCTTCGAAAACCTATCGTCACGCCACTGACAAGTGCCTCCCCCTTTTAAGAGGTCTGGGACCGCCTCTGATTATATTGGCAATTTTTTGCAATTCATCTTTTTTATTCGTATTTAATCTTAGCCCCCTCCTTGGTCTCATTCTAGATCCGCGCCTGCTTGTGGCTAATTCGCTGTCCAAGGCTCCACTGTCTAAACTTTTAAGAACAATTAACGGATACGGTGATCTAGACCCCTTTTCCAGTCAACCTCTTTTAAAATTTGTTTACGGGGTTTTATAAATCTGACGATTGCTTTAATGCTTTAATACGTTTAATTTAATTGTTCAATAATTTTATGTTGTAAATTGTGTTGTGAAAATGTACGTACTGTATATATGCCAGCGTTGTGGATCTGATATCTGAATCTGTTCTTGGCATATTAAACGCTATTTATTTATTTATTTATTTATATAGGCCTAGCTGCTGACCAATTTGAAGCTAACAACAAAGCCGTCCAGGTCGCTGCCGTGAATGGTGCTGAATTGGGTCAAAACTGCGGCGTGCGAGAGTAGTACTCAACAACTAAAACTGACTAAAAGCAATTTTGACTGCCCCCCCCCCCTCAGAATTCCTTGGGGCTTAGAACCAAACAAAAGCAAAATGTATGTTTTGACCTGATTCACCACCGCAATAACCATATCGCTTTTTTAAATTCAAATTTAATATTCTTTTGTAATCCCGAGACATAATTTTTGTGAACCAACATGCCAAATTTTATCAAAATCCACCGAGTGAGTAGTTCACAAGTCAGACAGACAGACAGACACAACTTGTTAATCCTTAGAAATCTCGAAATCAAAAAATACGACCATCACATAACTTTCTATAGATATAGGATAGGATAACATTATAGGAAAGCAATAAAAAATCAAAACAGACTGTATATATAATTAAACTGGCAAGCGCAATATAATGCTTCTCAAGTACCTAATGGCGCAATAATCAGTCAGTCGTACCAACATGTTTCATTAATTCTACTACTACTAAATAAAACTATATAAATTCTCATTACTCGTTCTAACTTATCCTTGAGCTCACGGATCATTACACATTACAGCATTACAAACTGCAATTTAAACCGTTATTCGATGTAGCTGCCAGAGATATACGATAGCAGATCCAGTTTCTACTTTCTACGGGGTACTGCAAAATTTATGATTCTAATTTATATTAGATGCTAGAACTTTTGCACCAATTTGCATTATATGATCGCTTTTCATATTATTTAGTTGAGCAGGAATCCGGTAGCTGACGTATACGGTTGAGCATTAGTTTAGGCGGGGCTTCCACATGCGTCAATCGTCAATGAGACATGTGAAATTGAAGGTTTAGCAGACATTAAAGACATACTAAAAATTCTGCTACCACGTCAAAACCATATTTCTCATTTACGATTGACGTATGTAGAAACCCCGCCTTGCCAACGCTCAAAAATGGTTGCGGAAACTGTATAAAGAACCAGTGCGAGTGAAGCTGTCCATGCTTTCCTATTGATAAATTAGTAGAGGTACTGTAATTGTTCCATGGTAAGGTGCGGTTTCCACCGACCTGCAAGTGCAAAATACACATACGGTGACGTGGTAGCAGATTTCATTAATAAAGGCGGGGTTTCCACCGACCTCTCATTGCAGAATGCAAATGACATTGACCGAAATTTGAATTTTTCTTTTTATAGTAATCTATTAAAATGTTTGTGCTTAACATATCCCATGACGCCATTTTTTAATTTTAGTTTGTTTGTTTGTGATTAACCTTGTGATCATTGATCAATTTTAACTATGGCATAGAGTAAAACAAAAATGAGAGGTCAGTGGAAACCCCGCCTTTATGAATGATATCTGCTACCACGTCACCGTATGTGTATTTTGCACTTGCAGGTCGGTAGAAACCGCGCCTATATAATTTCGCCTATGAGCTATTGTTTGATGTACAGGATATTGAGAATTGCAGGTAGCACTAAGGCCCGATCCCACGACTGATGCCTACTTATTATTTTAGTGACGCTTTTCTTGTTATTATGTTTGTTATTATAATTGAATCGGCTGACGTAGTTAGCCTATGTGAGCGGTATAATAGGGGTATTCTGTATTCACTGTGTTTGGTTTACCCTAAGGGAAAGTAAGAAACTGAGGGAAAACAGAAACATACGTGTAGAACTCCAGTTTTTCTAATTAGAAAAATAATGCCATAAGGAAACGTGTTTCTCTAATATTCCCACTTTACTCAATCGGTAGGTTGGGGAACTGCACTTGGGGAATCGAAAACGGCCAAATATGTAATTGTTTTGCTTTTAATTTTTATTTAATTCAAAAAAATTAGCTCTGCGACAGAAATTAATTAAAAAAAGGAAACATGTGACAATAAGTGGACTACAGCAGATGTTCATAAGTTAATAGCCAAAGGCAAAGAAACTTTAGAGGTAAGTTAGGTTAGGTTTTTCTATTTCAATGGTTGGCGGAGGTATCCTCACGCTGAGCTATTTCAGGGCTTGTGGTCCAGCGGTTAAGACGACGCCCCGGTTAGGCGTAGATCGTGGGTTCGAATCCCGCCAAGGCCAGTTTTTCCATATCCTCCAATTTCGGTTCTCTATTTTCCCATTTTCTCTTTTCTACCAACACAGACAAAATTGGTTAATAAAGTTTTAAATGGGGGAGAAATCCCAGAGCAGTGGAGGGCAAGTACAACCGTGCCCATATACAAACAGAAAGGAGATGCCCAATCGTGCAATAACTATAGACCTATCAAACTAATGTGCCATTGCATGAAGTGGTACGAGAGGGTAATTGACACCAGATTGAGAAGCCAGATAGAGTGCAACATTTCAGAAAACCAGCTTGGATTCAAGAAAGGCAGAGGCACTACAGACGGTATATATGTTGTGCGAACAATGCTGGAACGGCATAGAGATCATCAAAGACAACTGCATTACGTTTTTATCGACTTAGAGAAAGCCTACGACAGGATCCCGCGGGACCTAATATGGGACTGCCTGAAGAAGCACGGAGTGTTGGCGGAGTATATAAGGGTAATCCAAGATATGTACCGGGGGTGCACCACGAAAGTAAGAAGCGCAGCAGGATTGAGCGAAAGCTTCTCTGTCAATTTTGGGCTACACCAGGGCTCTGCACTAAGCCCTTTCCTCTTCTTGATAGTAATGGATGCGGTGACGGAGCAAATCCAGGGCGAAGCTCCGAAGAGTATCCTATTTGCAGATGATGTCGTCCTCACAGCAGACAGTCGCCAAGATGCTGAAGCTAACCTGAATACATGGGTAAAAACGCTGGAGAAGGAGGGACTGAAAGTGAACAAAGATAAGACGGAGTACATGGAGTGCGTTAGACAGGAGCCGGGATCCATCAGCATAGGCACTCACACAATAAACAAGACTAACAAATTTAAGTACCTGGGCAGTACTATTGAACAGAATGGCGGATGTGAAGATGATGTCAAATGTCGAATTAAGGCCGGGTGGATGAAATACAGGGATATGGCACCTATATTGACGGACCGCAAGATGCCGATGAAACTCTAAGGCCGAGTGTATAAACAAATGGTACGTCCGAGCATGCTTACGGGTCGGAATGCTGGCCACTCAAAAGGGACGAGGAGAATATGCTACATGTAGCCGAAATGCGTATGTTAAGAAGAGCATGTGGCTTTTCTCTGATTGACAGAGTGAGAAACACCGACATAAGATGCCAAATGAGAACAAGAGACATCCACGAAAAGCTGCGAGAAAGACGACTAAGCTGGTGGGGGCACGTCGAGAGGAGGGGGGACAACGAGTTGATAAAAAGAGTGCGATCAACACCCGTACCAGGAACCAGAGCACGTGGACGACCAAAAATCTCACTGGCGAGTAAAACACGGAAGGACCTACTAATTGCCAATCTCTCGAAGGAACAGGCCCAAGACCGGGTGACCTGGAAGCGTTGCTGTCGTGCCGCCGACCCCCCGTGAAGGGAAATGGCGCTGAAAAAGTAAAAGTAAGTAAGTACAGTGAATACCCCTACTAATAATCAGGTAAGCGTCACGTAAATGAAAAGGGCCTAAAATTAAATTTTTAGACGTATGGGAATAGTTTCATGTACTGGTAAATAATTGGGATTACCGGCACCTGAAATTAATATGAGCCCAATTTTAGTTTAACTTTTTCCGAATTTAATATATTTTGATTTTTGAAATTGAGATGATCTCATGTTATTGAGAAATTCCTAACCCGCGCCCCTCCCGAAATTCTTTCATCTTTCAACACAAAGATGAAATCGAAGAAACCCTTTCATTTTATTAATAGTCCATCTCTAATACTTATTCTTCGAGATATCTTCAAAATATGAATTGAAAAAAATACAATACTTGTACGATGAAATAATCCAATGCTACTGAAATTGGATATGCAGTACAATATGCCCTCTAACTCCTTATTATGTTGTTTTGTGAGTATATTGTACCCCTCTTGAAAGAATTCAATGCTATAGATAGCCCATTTTGAAGAACAGATCATAAGCAAAAATCGATTTCAACAAGCTGCATGTACCCTTAGCCGCCGCATGTACATAATACTGTATGTACAGTACTTCTATACACAAAATAGCACTCAAACCCCAAGTGGTGTGCCTGATTTGCAATGGTAGAAGCTGTGTCAGTACCCATGGGCGCCGATTCCATAAGGCTTGGTATGGCCCGGGCCATACCAATAATTTTAGGAATAACCACCTCATATTTTAGTGTATTTTGATAAATAAATTCACTAATTTACATTGGACTTATTTAGAACAAATCTAATAATTTATCATGAAAATTAAAAATTAAAGGAAATGAAATCGTCAAATTGATTATTTAAATCGAAATTGGCGGGAGCCAACAGATTTATTGAAATTATAGCTACAGAGTGAAGCCATATATTTATTGGTGGAGGGGGAGGGGGACAATTGACTCCTTCCCCCCCGAAAAAAAATTTCCTCGGGCAATGTTGGGCCATACCAATAATTTTCACAACACGGCCTATTAAGTAATATACTGTATTATGTATAGCATTCATTTATTGCTTCATCAGAAGAACAACTGCAGTCGTTCTTACTGAAAAACATTAGTAGAAATACTGGCACATTTATAAATTATTTTGTTTTCTTTTAAATACAATTATTATATTTGGATAAATAAATTAAAAAATTTCTTAGACTAGTTAGACTTTATGGAAACATTATTGAATCTAACACCATATCAAATCATTAATATTGTATAATTATTAATGATGCCTGTCAGTAAAAGGGCAAAGGCAAATCTTAATATTGCATTGGATGGTGGGCATATATTACAATGTAAGCAATACCGGTAATTCGGCTTCATTGTAAACTCATTGTTAAAAATAACATTGTATAGTTTTACGTAATAAAATTAAATAAAAAAATACAACAATTTTATCTGTTTTCAATCGCACTTGACGATGGCGTGAATCGAAACCGGTTGTGTATTTTTTAATTTTATTTTATTACGTAAAACTATACCAAGTTATTTTTAACAATGAGTGACAGCAAGTTTTACAAAGTTACTAAGGAGACTATTATGTTTATTCATTGTAAACAGTGAGTGGGAGTTCAGTCAGGATATTCGCAGCCAAGTTGAACAAGCCCGAAATGTTTTCATCAAAATGCAGAAAGTAAGTCCCTCAAATGTACATATAGTATGATTATATTATATTGATATTGAAAGTCGTTGTCGGAATCTGCGGCTGGAACTTCGACCGAGAATGTTCAAATGTTGCGTGTTTCCAACCGTTCTATTGTATGTATATATAAAGCTATAGAGAACAGAATCAGAGCGTTTGAAATGTGGATATGCCGACACAGCATCGCATGTCTAGCAGAGATGCTCAGGTCCTGAGACGAATGGATACTGAAGGCATGTTGCTGATTACGGTTAAAAAACGGAAATATACATTCATGGACTATGTGATGACTGATGAGGAACGAAAAATATCGCCTTCTGAATGTTATAATCCAAGGGAAGACTGAAGAAGAGAGGGCTCCCAGCAGCAGAAGAAGAACACCCTGCTTCATAACTCATTGAAAGAGTCTGTATGTATTTTTGAAAAATTATACAGTGATACCTTTGCCAACGGCCTTACCATGTTGATTCCATTAGAGCAGAGCATGTTTCAAACTGCGGCAACTTGGTAGTGTGCACAGCGTTGGCAGGGGAACCTGCAGTCTGATCGAGGCGTTTATAATACCGGGGTTAAATAAATACCCTAGGATTATAACTGCAAGCAAACAAATTTTGAATAGCACTTTCCATTATAAAATTATCTTGTTTACCAGTGGATTAAATAAATACCGGTATTATAAACGCCCCGATCAGGCTGCTGGTGGGAAATGATAACGCGCTTAGGCAGTATAAGTCGAGTCCTGGTCACCTCCGATTTAATTGTGTGACTTTACCATGTTCCCCAAGTGGTTCGGAATCCACTATAATGAGGAGGTCCACCCTGTTAGTCAACTCCCCTTTCCCCGAGGTGAAAGAGTCTGACCTTAGGGTGCCTCAAGTTAACAAACAGACTCACTCCACCCACCAGGCTGACAGGGTTGCTTAAAGCAGAAATGCTGAAAGCAGGCGTTAGAAACAACAACAACAACAACAACCTTTGCAGGAATCAGCCTAATTAAATTCGTCGAAAGTAACCAGTTGTGTACAGAATATTTTGTTAACAAAAGACAAATTAGTCATGTTGATGAAATTACTTAATACCCGTATGTTTCCACAAACTATCGCGAAGCTTATACCAAATCAGATTTCTCTAGTTTATTTCCGAAATAACACCCTTATTGAAAGGGGGAAGGTCCTTTATTGAAATTGGAAGGGGAAATCGGTTCGTTGTTATACCCTCCCCCCACCGTTCTCCTCCCCCGGGGGATTCCCCTATCCTTCCTCTGTTGAATATCTTTCATCGTTCTAGTTTCTGACATTCTTATTCGGTTTTTTCGTTCTGCGATCCCGGGGGTGTTCACTTCTTTCACTCGGGCAACGTCATAAAAACTGTTCTGCTGCTGCCGACACTTTCATAGTTTTAGTCTGCTTTGTTTGTATATTTTGCTGTAGGCGTTTCTTTGTTACGCCAACGCCTTTGGGGTATCCGGGTCGTAAGGTTATTGTTTTTGTTGTTGTTGCGTAATCCTGTTATCATGTTTAAGCTTGTCTGAACCCTACCTAGGTATGTTGGGGGGGGGGGGGGGAGGGTTGCTAAGATTAGATACTGTACAACCGGATAGGAAAAACCCTTCTACTGTATCAAGAGTAAAAAAATTCAAATTTCTTTGGAAATACCGATATTTGTTGTTTTCCTTCTAGATTGAAACCGGTCGAGTTTGGTAGACTTTACTTGTCTTTTGTCTTGTTGCAACCCGGTTCGAAGAGGACAGCTGCTACTTCATATAGCAAGTAGAAGATTAAAATGAGTAGAGCATTTATTAATACACGAAAATCTGGTGCACACCGTCATTGGGGGCACAGTGGGAGGAACCAGTAGAAGGGAGTGGCCGAAGAAGGAATTCATGGATCAACTGAATTGGTAGACGCAGGAGTTTGAACGTATCAAGAGCTTGAGGATGATATGCAAAGAGTTGCTGCCAACCAATTGTTGAGATCGAAAGAAGAAGAAGAATCCGATTTGCATCCTTTTTACTTTCCAATTTACACAGAGTATAAGGAGAGTAAACCGTTCCAACGAGATTAGCCGCGTGTAACTGTTAACATTTGTCACCAAACAGTATTAATACAGTACAAAATTGTTCAGCTTATCCATCAGTTTAATTAATTTCACAATAGCTGACTCATAATTGAAACAGTCGGGAAACAAGTAAATTAGCAATACTGTGACAACCGATGAAGTTGACACCCAACTCTTAATTAATAATGAATTTCAAACTGAAAACAAGGTAGTTCCAACTGTCGAAAAAAGTTGTGACTCCATCTGAAATTTATTGAACTCGAAAATGTTTTTCACAATACCACTTCTCTGTGAAAACATTCCACCAAAAGGACAAAAAAAATTCTGGTGACAGCTATTGCTATCAAACCAAATTGAGCTACCGTGCTTTCTATCCGTTTCGGACCTTTTTTTCTATACCAGCAATGAAGTCCCAACCCCATCGCTGACGATTGCTGATGTAGTTAAGTCAAAATAGCGTTTATTGGCGCGGTAGGTCTTTTTCACAAATTCCTTTTAAAATACCATACCATCAACAGTACACCTATCGCGGCAGACTTGTACAAAGTGTTTACCACTGCTTGTCTACTTTAACAACTATTGTACTTTTCGTCAAGTAATATATGCATCGCTATAAACAATTTGAATAAATCCTTTGTAAGCAGTGGCAAAGCATAGCAGCGCTTGGAGCAGTAACCCCGTCAGTGTTCAGTGTTTGCTGACTATAACTTTGTAATTTTACTGGAGGGTAACTTCAGCGTTTTACCATATAAGAACTCCTGTATTCACTATACACAGACTCAACCTGTCCCCTTTGGCTGCTGACATACTGCAAGTACGTAAAGTCTGCACTGTGTGCTGTTTTATTTTGTGCTTATGTTTTTGAGTGATGTGGTGTTTGCATATATCGACCAATTGATCCGTTGAAATGTTCCATAGCCTCGGGGTGTCTCTTAAGACCGGTACACACAAACGTTAGGGGCCGGCATCACGCGCTTTGAAATTTGTCATTGGAGCAAATAGGTTGGTGAATGGTTGGTGCATAACCACAGAGTTCATTATTTAACAAAGGGTTAGTTGGACTTACATTGCCTGCTGTGTTAAGGGCCATGGTCGAGTGGTTAGAGAACTTGCATTTCAATCGGGAGAACGGTAGTTCGAATCCTCAAGGGGATCGGATTTACTCAATAATACAGAGCAATGAGTAAATCACCCAGAAACCGTCAGTTCTTATCAGAGCTTAGCCTGATGATGGAAGAAGCATCCACTCCCGAAGCGTCGCGTAATCCTTCCCCTGACAATGAGCTCCGCCCTAGTTGTTCGATGACTATGAGACAAAGCCTCTATTGACTATTTACACAGCAGACAATGTAAGTCCAACTAACACTTTGTTAAATAGTATGAGACCATTACCAATAACATTTACCAATAGATCAGAGTCTATCTCTACCTCAGGAGATTTCTGTCCCGTCCATCTGCGTGAGTTCAGCGTCACGCCAGTAGCGGCTGAAATCTTCTAAGGCGCTGATTCCACCGACGTCAATAGTCAAAATAATGCTGATATTGACGTGGTAGCAGACATTTTTACATTGTCTTTAATGTCTGCTACCACGTCAAACACCTTCAATAATCATTATTGACGTCTGTGGAATAAGGTTTTGCAACAGTCAACGTGCAACGCAGGCGTGAAATGTGTCACGCTCTTTTAAAGGCTCGAGGGTGCCCCAATTATGGAAAAAATGTGTACATATTCAGGAAAATATAGAAATTATTATAATTTTTGTATGCTGGGCCTTAAATAATTGATATGGTTCAAAAAATAGGCAGTCAGCATGAGTCCATTAAGCGTACGGACGTTATATTTCAACCTCTTACACAATTTCGGAATTGAGTACAGAATCGGAAGGATGGTGTATAAAATAAAAGTTTAGAAAAAAAATTATGATAAAAATAATAATTAATATTTTTTCTTTGTTTCTAGTCGCAATCTATCGATTGGTTTGCAAGAACTCTTTCTATCTTGTCCATTCTTCTCTGCCCTCCCTTTCAAATCCAATGATCTCATATTTAGCATGAGGTCTTCCGCGTAAACCTTCGTTGGCCGGCGCTTGGCATTAATGCCCTCAACGGGCCAACGGTGCCTTCTTACCTGCATACTACTTAAAATTAAAAATCATTGGCGGGATTATAAGTTTGTGCAGTTTACGATAATATAGGTGCTCGAAGGGTATAATATATATACAATATACTAACTAGTAATATAATATTTTTACAGCATATTATTAATAGCCTACATATAGCCTATAATATATATTATATCTACATATCAGAGCATGTAGAAGGGTTGAAAGGTAGCAGGGAAGAAAAGGTAGGTAAGTGAATTTTCAAACTCAACATAATAATGCTTAAAAAGCTAGCCCACAAAAAAGACCAAAAAACAAAGAAATCAGGAAAAATGGAATTTACTAAATTGGAAAACCGAATATCTGCAGCAGACCCCATTAAAATGCACGAAAGCATGCAATTCACACAGGCACTGGTTATGACATTTTAAAAACGCCGCAAAACCGCTACACGTATTACAGGAGCCCCCTGCAGCTCCCCCCCCCCCCCCCCTCAAACCAACCATCCTATTTTTACATAATGAGAATAATGTTTACAAAAACGTGCTTACCCAGCGATTATGACGTAGCCTACCCACCTTTCCCCTGTTTTATGGACGAATTAAAAACATATTCATGTTGTAGGTAATTACGAATTTCCCACCCCAGGAACCCATCAAAATCTGGCATTTTTTATTTTTTTATTTAATTTAATATGTCAGGACATCTACAGTAGTGGTACGGACCCCGGCTTTCACCAATAGGTTGTTGGTTCGAGTCCTACACTTTATGTTTATGCTTCCGAGGGCATTCCTAGTTGAGTGTAAGAGAGGGCTCTCGGGCTTGCTTGATAGCTCATACTCCGCTAGGCTGCGCTTAGTAATAGAAAAAAGTCATTGTTTATTATTTATATATTTATTGCTTTCCAATTTATACGTAGTATAAGGAAAGCTTTGTGATGGTCGAAATTTCCGATTCCGAGATTTCAACGGAATTACACGTTTTGAGGTCCCAGGAACCCAAAAACGTGATTTTTACGAAATGTCTGTCTGTATGTCTGTATGTCTGTCTGTCTGTTCATCTATTTCCGGAGAAACTACACGGCCAATTTTGATGAAATTTTGCATGTAGGTTAACAAAAATCATGCCTCGAGAACGTTTTTTTTTTACTTTGGGCTAACTGAATTTGGGGGGGGGTTTTATTCTCAAAAAACTCCAAAAAAAACGTCTAAAAAAATTATTTCTCAAAAACGCCTCCAACGATTTCTTTGAAATTCACATATATTGTAGTCGTTATTAATGTTAACAAAATGCGGTGGGTCGCTTGCCCCTTGATGGTTTGCTTCTGGGGGTAAAAAAATAAAAATAATTAATTTTTAATGAAAAATGACTAAAAAATAATTTCTCTATCTACTAATTGATAAATTGGAAAGCATGCTCGAGTAAACTCGGACCGGTTCTTTAATACGCATTTCATTAGCGATGTAGTCTGTCGAATCTCTCTTAGTACATCATTTATAAGGTGATGATGATGATGTTTATAAAAAGGTTAACCGCATGCAATCAATTAAAGGGATGCATCCGGTCGCCATTCAGTTGCCTCACTAAGACGTAAGACGTAAGCAAATGGGTTCATGTGTCTAGTTACACCACGCCTCCGATCACAAGGTTTGTAGAGGCTTGCACAAGTTAAAGCGCGCTACCACCTTGCCACCGAACCCGATTAATTAAGGTATTGTATTGAGCAATTTTTAATTTTTTTGGAGAACCTAAACCATCAAGTGGGACGTGACCTAGTGAGGTTTGCTTAATTTTTATAAGTAACACCGAATTTAAAAGAAATCGTCGGAGACGTTTCTGAGAAAAAATATTTTAGTCGTTTTTGGGGCAATAAACTACGATACATGTAATTCCCAAAATGGAACCCCTGGACCATATTTTTGTGAACCTATGTGCCAAATTAATCCAATTCTATCGAGTAATTTGGCACCAAATTTAGTTTTTTTTTTTTTTTAAGGTAAATCGCGTACAAACAATTTAATAGATGTATCCAATTGACCTCTTCAGTCGTTGTTGAGTTACGACACGTCTCCGATTGCATGGCACTTAGAGACTTGTACAAGCACGCTACCACCTGGCCATCGAAGTCGTAACAGACATACAGACAGACATTTCGTAGAAAACCTTTTTTGGGTTATTGGGACTTCATACCGTAAATCCATTGCAATCTCGTTATCAAAAAATTGGCCACCACAAAGCTAAAAGCTTTCATTATGCTAAGTTATTTAAGTTATATAGGACAGCATAAAAGTGCTCAAATATAATTAACTGAATAAAAGCTAAATAATTTACGTTAATATCCGCCGCATTTAGCCTACATTATGGTGCTTAATTTTCTTTAATTTCCTTATTACGAAAGAAAGACATCCTGTTTCCACGCCTGCTAATGATGTAAAATTAAAATACAAAGATGAAACAAAAATCTGTGATTTTCCTGATTGCATTTAAGAAAACTTTTTGAGATTGAGTTCCCCCCCCCCCCCCAAAAAAAAGAAGAAAGTGGAAAAATTTTCCGACTGTATCCTAATTGTTATTCATTCTTTTTAAATTCTGGAGGATGAAACAGCTCGTATATACCGAGTTAAGCTGAGTTTTTATTAAGTTTGAAGTCTGTTTCTAAGATATATTTCATTTTTTTTCGTACAGCTAAATGTTTTAAGTGATTTCTTGCAGAGTAACGAATGCAAATGGCTCGTTTTTATCGTTTTAGTGCTATTAAGGGCAGTACCTACCTTACAAAGGGATATTTATTTCACTACCGAAAGCAGTCTAGATTTAAATTATTAATTAATTAAATCTTTGGAGGCGCAACAAAGCGCAAGTAGTTATATTAATGGAGATACTCTAAAAGCTATTGAGGCAAATAAGTAAATTATTATAAATAATAATAAAATTACACTTAATTCCATAACATATATTTTTTTTTTAAATCCAGTGCAATTTTATTTATAATTTATTTACTTATTTGTCATGTATCACTTCCACGAAGTGACTTAAGAAACTCTCTCAAGCTATTGAGAGGAGTGCTTACTGTGCTTACCTATATTGATTTTTTTTCTACTTACCTATACCTTAATATATGGGGGTATTTAGCTTTATGCCACTGGTTAACGTAACATCTTTGCTCATGATTTTAAGGTTCCAGGCCTAGCACGGGTCGGAAGGAATAACTTACCGCGGAATTTTTAAACCCGTTTCAATACTAAACGGACTTAACTTAGTTAACCTTTAATTTTTTACGCCTTAAGAAGTTGTGACCGAACGGTATCAGTGCATGGCTTCTACTTCTACTCTCGTTTATGGCTCTATGATCAATATTTCATTAATACTAGTATAATGCTATTTTTGTTTCTTTAAAAAAAACGAGTAGTGGGGATTTCTGATTAGCACTTTATTCTTTTGGTTTTTTCTTTCTGCTAACATTGATGGATATATAATTTTTTCTTGTTTTGGGGGTGGGGGGCTGGGTCAGATTATTTCCAGCGATCAACTTCTGGGCGCGGCCCGCGAGACGACAGCCAAATCGCTTACAGCTAGTCAGCACTGTTGACCCTGACACCCATTAAATCTGACAAATTATGCATTACAACAAGGCACACAAGTTAATATTGTCTTAAAGTTTCCTGTTTTGGGGAGGGGGACTTACCCCTCTTATATCTACCACTGCCTACTTGGTTTTAAGTCCAATGAAGGGCGCAGATCCTGTGAACTCTGAACCCCCTTTTAGATTGCTACCGACTACAAAGCAAGAGCTTATTTATTTTTTACTTAAAAAACTCGTCCAAAAATTTTACCCCTAATAAACTCTCTTCAACTTTACACAAATAAACGGGGTGATTTACCAGAGTTTATTTATATGAAACTGGTAAAGAAAGTTAAGCAGCAAAAAATTGCTGATGGAGTAACAGAGATGGGGGCTTGCTCAGAAGGAGGACGAGGAGGTGGGGGGGGGGGGGGGGGTTTCAGCAGTGTTTTATATTGCCCGGGAAAGTTGGAGAGAGAATGGCTTTCTTTTAACTAAAAGAAGCTGAATGGTAGACATTAAGCGGAATATATCTAGCCGTCAAAAAGATGGATCCTGCCCCTCTGATGGGATCATTTATATCGCTTATGAAAGCCCTTTCTTGCCGAGAACTCCCCTTTGTACTCCTCCCCAGTTTTTGCATTTTGCGAAAACGCTTGTATAGATGGTAGATTGCAGGGTTTTTTACCCACACATAGACGTTGAATATATAGATATCGTTCAGAGAAAGTCCCATCATCTTATGGGTTTTTCCTCGTGTAAATTCGAAATACCTTCGAACCTATGATTTTTTTTTTTGGGGGGGGGGGGGCTTTCGGGTAAAGCCATAGGCATAGCTTGTGAAAACACATTATTTCCAGTTGGAAATAATGATTCGCAGCAACCTGCAGTTTGAGCGAGTTGAACGCTGTGCACCCAATTTACTGTTCACCAAAATGCAGAATATAGGTACTTCAGTCAGTTCGGTGTCAGAATGCGGTTGGACCTTCGATTTAGAATGGTGAAATATTAGGTGTTCCCAATCGGTCTATATGGTATGGACGTTGTTATAAGATATGAAGAATAGTATCAGTGCATTTGAAACGTGGATACATAGATGACTACTGCATACAGTGCCGGGTTTGGCTATGGGGCACTGTGGGCCCGGGCCCCAGGGCCCCCACAAAAATGGGGCCCCCACAAAACGAAAAAATACAAATAAAAAATTGAAAAAATTAAAAAAAATCAAAACAGATAACTTTTTAAATTTTCGCGGGAAATTCGAACGCATCGTGGCATTAATGACTCATTTTTGATAAAAATTTAACAAAAAATGAAGTATGTCCACTCCTGCTCTGAAACCACGATTGTTTTGCTTCATTAAATACAAATTGAAAATTTGAAATCAAATTTCTAAATTGAAACTACTTTTATCAGCACTTTCTGGTTGGTATATTGTTAAGGTAAGTAGCATAAGTTAATTCTTATATTAGAGGCGGAAGTACCTAATAGTTGTTCTTTATAAGATAAGGTCCTTATTTTTCGTATTCTGCGCCCATTTACCACAATTCACAGAACGCATCAAAACTTTGTAAGCCTATTAATTTTAATACGAAATGTGCCCAGCCACGTGGTCGCCACAAAATCGAGCACGTTATAAATATAAAATTCATTGGTCTAAAATGTTATATGTCATAAAATGTTATATTATAAGACGCATGATTCGGAATTTTGAGATGTTTTATACAAAAGGGGATAAAAAATAAAATGTATTCGATTTTGTGGTGACCACGTGGCTGCACATTTCATCT
This sequence comes from Psococerastis gibbosa, assembly GCA_963971405.1. NCBI lineage: Eukaryota > Metazoa > Arthropoda > Insecta > Psocodea > Psocidae > Psococerastis > Psococerastis gibbosa. The sequence goes on from OZ020485.1 coordinate 47,377,437, forward strand.
TAAGTAGGGCAATAGGAACAAGTGGACTAGATAATTAGGCTCTGGCTAGTGAGTTCTGAAAAAACTAATTTATTACAATTTTTATTTTTGATTCCGTAGTGAAATAATGGATCGTCACAAGGGAAAACGCGAATATGCAAGCGGCAGTGAAAAGCGGAAAATCGCAGCAGATAAAGAAAACAAAATTCAAGATGTTTTATCTAAAACGCGCCGTATAACGGATTTTGTAACAAAAATAGAGACGGGTCCATCTACTCCTAGTTCTACTTCTAATTTTGTTGAAATGATGAGTGGTGATTCTGATTTTCCTGCATCTTCTCAAGTTATTGCTAGCCCTACCCAAGAGGTAAGAGTTTGACTTTAATTACTTAATTAAGGTGACCGCAATCAAAAATTACCGACCCCACTCACCCCAGTAATTCTTATGGAATTAAAAATGGGGGACTCCTGTTAATTTACTGTATGAATTAAACCTACCTAAACTTGAGTCGGCCATGCCGAAAGGATTGTTTACAAAATTAATTACAACTGTAATTGTTTTACTTGTAGGCAGTAATTGATAACAATGACGAATCCGAAAATACTGCTGATGATGGATTTTGCAAAGAAAATGACGTGGGATTGTGGCCAGCAGTTCTTAGTCAACAACACATCGACTATTGGATCAAGAAAGGAAATTTGGAAACTCAGCATTGTAATGAAGATATTTTGAAAGAAAAAAGCTTGGGACAAGTAGATGCAGTGAAAAGAAGAAAATGCCATGCAAGTTTATTCCTTCGTCAAACTCAGGCAGGCAAGTCTATAAGCCGCTCTTGGTTATGTTTTTCACCTAGTACGGGGAAGCTATACTGCTTTTATTGTAAATTGCTCTGCAAATCAGCAAATCAGTTTTCAACTGAAGGGTTTGCTGACTGGAAGCATGCGTCTGAGCGTTTGAAAAGACATGAAACTACCGTAACGCATTTGCAAATAGTTTGCCAATTTAAGCATCTCTCAAACGAGGCAATGCGTATTGATCGTGAGTTGGCCACACAAGTGAAGGAGAGCATTGCTTATTGGCGAAACGTTCTAAACAGATTGATTTCCGTCATAATATTTCTTTCTGGACGAGGACTTGCCTTTCGAGGGGACAACGAAATTTTGGGATCAACCAAAAATGGCAATTATTTGGGAGTCCTTGAGCTAATTGCACAATATGATCCGTTTTTAGTAGGCCACTTAGAGAAGCATGGAAATCGTGGCAGTGGTAGTGGCGGCGTTAACTACCTATCTGCCCACATTTGCGAAGAATTAATTGCGCTGATGTCCACCAAAGTTAGCGATGAAATAATTAAACGCTTAAAAGCCTGCAAATATTATTCGGTTTCGGTAGATTCAACAACTGACGAAGGCCATATAGATCAAATGACTGTGATTGTCAGGTATCTAGAAGAAAGCACACCAAAGGAAAGATTTCTTAGTTTTATGCCAAACCAAGGCCATAAAGCTAAAGAATTATTTGATGGCCTCAACAAAGTTTTAAAAAAGTTCGGCCTGGATTTGAAAGATATTCGTGGGCAGTCGTATGACAATGCTTCCGCTATGAGTGGAGAATATAGTGGTCTACGCACTTTGGTGCTAAATGAGAATCCTTTGGCTTTATGGGTTCCATGTTTCAATCATTCCCTCAACTTAGTGGGCACAAAAGCGATGGACTCCTGCTCCCAATCGAAATTATTTTTTAGCTTTCTTGAGCAAATTTATGTATTTTTTACAAGTTCCACAGCTCGGTTCAACGTCCTTTCAAATGTTCTAAAAAGTGCTGCGAAGAAGTATGGCCACAACATACCAGTGCCCAAAAGAATCAGTTTAACCCGGTGGTCCTCAAGAGCGGAAGCTACTAATAGCCTAGTTTTGGGCTATAACGAAATACGAGAAGTCCTTAAAGATCTCTCCGAAGAAGATGTCCAAGCAAGTGGACTCTATTTGCAAATTACCACGTTGGAGATAGCAATTTACGCTGTTCTTTGGAACGATATACTGGCAAGGGTGAATGCAGTAAACATCAATCTCCAGAATCCAAGAATCGACATTAATACTTCGATCAGTGTGATGGAGTCCCTTAAGATCTTCATTGGGGAATTTAGGGATTCTTTCCAAGAATATGAGAAAAAGGGTGTTGAATTGTGTGGGCACAATTCTTATAAATCGGAAACTTTGCGGAAGCGGATCCGAAATGTGAGGCTAAATCCTTTGGATTATGGGAAAACTGAGGAAGCTGAATTCAGTCATAGCGAGAAATTCCGAATCGAAAGTTTCATTCCCATAATTGACCAGTTTATGCAATCATTGGATCGGAGAATTTCAGCATATGAAGACATAAATAGGAAATTTGGATTTTTACAATATTTAGAAAAAATAAGCCCTGATGATTTGAAAACTAGGGCAGAGAACCTGGTGAGTTGTTACACAGGTGACTTGGACGGTAACTTGTACTTCGAGCTAGTACAGTTTCGTGAGTTTGTGAAATTATTTGTGATAGATGATGCACAAAAAAACAATATAATCGAAGAAAAACGTATCAGTTTTGAACGGTTCATGTACAATTTGATTTTAGAAAGAGGAGTAGCTGATAGCTTTCCCAATGTAGAAGTACTTTTGAAGATGTACTTAGTTATAATGAGTGGCAACATAAGCAGCGAGCGATCTTTTTCCGTACTAAAACACATAAAAAATCCTCGTCGCACCAGTTCTTCTGAAGCTCGGCTTAGCCATCTTTCAATGCTGAATATAAATCACGACATAGTGGCAGCGTTAAATTATGACGATATAATTGACAGTTTTGCTGTAATAAAGAGTCGAAGAGTGCATCTTTAAATAAATTAAAATTTTGTGTTTATAATTAGGTACCTATTAATTTATTCCTTTTAAAAATACACCGCAGTGTCTACAGCTTTAGTTGAGTAGCCCTTAGGCTTGTATTGTACTATTGACTTGACTTTATATTACTAAGAATCGCTTTTCTTTTTTATAATGATTTTGCAACCTGTGTCACCATTTTATAATTTATTGTGGGATATTCGTCTAAGGGGATTAGAAATTTCTCCCCGAGAAAGGGCCCCCACATAATTCGGGCCCACGGGCCCCCACAAGCCCAAACCCGGCACTGACTGCATATATCCTGGAGGGTTCGTGTCCCTAATGCTGAGGCGAATTGATAAAGGAGCCAAGTAGCTGCTGACGGTTAAGAAACGGAAACTAACATATTTGGGCCATGTGATGAAGAACGAAAAGTATTGCCTTCCGCATGTAATAATCCATGGGATGATAGAAAGACTGAGGGCTCCTGGCAGAAGAAGAACATCCAGGTTGAGAAACCTGTGGCAGTGGTTTGGCAAGATCACGACTTCTGTAATCGCCAATCTTAGATAGAAGAGGCATTGGAAGAAGATGAAGCACCCAATTTACAGCTGTATCTAAATGGCCATGAACGGATGCGTACCAGATCACTGCGACCAGGAAACTGGGAACGGAACACTGTGACTGGGACACTGTGGCCGGAACACTGTGACCGGAACACTGTGACCGGGATACTGAGGCCGGAACACTGTGACCGGGACACTGAGGCCGGAACACTGTGACCGGGATACTGCTACCAGGACATTGCGACCAGGACACTGCGAACTGGACGGCAATGGGCTCGCTGGCAAACGCTGACAAAAAGCTGGCTGCAACAGGCCGCAAGAAGTTAAAGGCTGCTAGGGCTACTAAACCACCGCTCTCATGAATATCCTTGTTGAAACAGGACGCTGTGGGAACACATTGAATCATTTGAATCTATATGTACCGTAAGGCTAAAGCTACAGTTGCATGTGTTGAAGAGGCAGTAGCAACGTCAAGTCATAAAAATAATTTTGACATGTGTGCAAGAGATGGCTGCTGAAGTACAATAGCGGAAATCAGCACATATAGGGGAGCTTTATTAAGTGAAGAGGAAAACCGCGGGGCACGGGGGAGGGAAACTTTGGGGAGTTCTTGGAAGTCTCTTGATCAACGCACGGCATTTCCTCTTTAAACAGTCAAAGAGTGATGTGTGCTATGTGGGGGGCGGGGGGGGCGTACCTGGGGACAAGCTCGATATTGGGTTTGTTGAGAGGGTTTTGCCCCCTCGGGGGGACGCCTCTTCATCAGCAGATATACAGAATTGTCCCCAGTTCTCCCCGTAGTCTCTAATTCTGTCACTGACAAGAGGGTTGGCAGTGGGAATTTTTTCGAAGAGAAGGCTTCCTTAGTCGCTTTATGAATTTTTGCGACTTGTTCCAATACTTGCAGTAAAGTCGAGCTAACACCTGTTACAAAGTCAATGGCAAGCGTGTCTAAGCTTGACCACTGGCACCTGCATTTGGTATGGGCTAAATAATTAAATAGTGACTTTTATTCTATTACTAAGTCAACCTAGCGGAGTTAGGGTTATAAAGCCCTCTCTTTCCTCAGACAAATTTCAAGTGCTTTTCCTGATATTTTTGACAACTTTACGATTGATACAGTGCCGGGCATGGCTATGGGGCCAGGACGGTCATGCCCCAAGGCCCCCACAAAAAAGGAGGTCCCCACAAAAAACCTCAAAATACCAAATCGAAATCGATTAAAAAACCAAAACAAATAAATAGATTTGTCAATATATTTGGCGGGAAATTGTCGTGACATTAATGATTAATGGCCTTGCTCTATTCTATTCTATTTTTCATCCTATGTCTCTCTATTATAAATGATCATATCTTTGCAGTCGTGACACGTGGAATTGATTAAATTACTCAAAAATATCCCGACCTCCTTTGTTTACAACATATTTGGACATTTCCGCCTTTAGGATTGGATTTTTAGCGTGGAGAAGCCCGTAGTCCATAAATCTGTCCTTTTTGGAACGGAAATTAGTGATTTGTCAAGTTTCTCGGCGTGTGAGAGGCTACATCGCGATAATTGGCAATGAATTACGTTGGGGTGTGATTTGGTTTTGGCACTCGTCCACAGGAGGCGGTTTTGCTCTAGTTGGCACAATTGTCTCAACAGGTCGATTTGCCATTTTAAAGGGATCCCTTCCGGCCCGCCATTACCGGAAGTAGGATCTTCCGCCTGATTTATTGGCGCAAATGCTATACGCCATTTAAATGAAAATTAATGGGAATATTTGTCGTAAGGATGTAAGGAAGGTTCTACGCAGCTGATCTGCTGCGTGATCAGTCGTAACTTAAGACGCGTTTTACCTACAAAGAAATAAAGAAATAGAGAAAATTGCTTTATTTTCCATAGAGACTTATGTGCGAATTTTGGGCCTTTCACCCCACTCTTACAATTAACCCAATTAACCAACAAAGGTGACTGAAGAGTTTTTTTCATAGGTCAACACCGGTCGGCCTTAACTTCTTCATCTTCTTCTTCCTCAATGCCACGTGCCCGGACCCATTTCCTGAACTCGCCCTGGTCGAACGCTAACGCCTTGAGCTCGGCCATTGTTTTCCTTTTTGCTCTGGCAAATTTTTCAATCCTTTCCTCGAGGGTCGTTCTCGGTCGGTCGATGGGTCTTCGTCCTTGTGGCCTTTCTTCCGCCAACCTCCGGGTGGTCCTGTTCTCGTCCATCCTTTGGACGTGGCCGAACCATTGCAGCTGGTTGTTCTCCATTCTTCTCTCTATGGAATCCACTTGCAGGTCTTGTCTGATGCGGTCATTTCGAATTCGGTCCCACCTTGTTCGACCAGCAATCCGTCTGTCGGTCTTAAGTTAAATTAAATTAGATTGAATAATGACGTTTTGTTGTATTACTAAGCCTACCTAGCGGTTTAAGTGGCTATATAGCCCTCTCTTACACTCAACTAGGAACTAGGACCGCCCTCTAACTTGAGAAGAACTCGAACCAACAGCCTTTCGGGGGAAAGTCAGAGTCCGTTCCACTACTCTGCATTCCTTTACAGTAGACTATGGCATATTGTGAGCCTGTTCGCCTCCTTTTTCTAATTTGAGGTTTCGCATTGTATCCCTCTAGTTACACCTTCCCTTATTAGCGAGGTAGCTGCTGTTGTAGCCCCTGGCCTAAGTCCTGTTTTGTTACGCTATAACAGCATAGGCACTCAGCACAACCGTCGCAAAAACTAACCAACACCTACGAGACCAGCAAATATCTGCACATTCATACAGGTTTCTTCTTCTTCTCCAAATGCCTTTTCTATCAAATATTGGCGATCATCATGGCAATTTGGACCTTGGAGACTGCTGCTCTGAAAAGGGAAGTCGTGCTTTTGCCAAACCATTGCCTCAGGTTCTTCTTCTGCATGGAGCCTCCAGGTTATATTGTCATCTGCCACAAGGCAACCCATCAACTTCGCAAAAAGCCGCAACAGGCCAACGACTGAACGAATTTTAGTGATACGGTTGGTTTTTAATTTCCTGAACCTTCCTCAGGCCCGAAAACCAGCTATATATTGCAGTATTATATAACACTGACATCAAACTAACTTGGGATGAAGTTATAACGAAATTAGACGATATAGAAAAACTGGACTTGGCGGGATTCCAATCCACGATCTACGCCTATCCGGAGTATCGTCTTCATTCGAAGCCACACGCCACAAGCTACGATAGACCAATGGACAAGCTGAGATATGCTTGCGATTGACACAAAGTCGCAAGCGTGAGTGTTACTTAACCCTGTTCGGAAACGTTTCTCATTGACAGATAGCCAAACATTCTATCGCACCTATCTCGAACTCTCTCACACTATACAATGGATCGCAATAACGATTGAATTAATTAATTTATAATCTCATTTCTTAAGATCCTGGGAAACCCCGTCTAAGTTAATAACTTGATCTTCCTGATCGTGTTGACCCCAAGTTTAATAAGGCATATTTAGTTCAGCGAAAAATTTAACCCCGTCGATCAATGTCAGCCTTCATCGTAAATTCATTAAAACTCCACCCTACAGCAACCCCCCCCCCCGGGTTTCTTGGGGGCCTAACCCTTAGCACTCCCTCCCCCCCGCCCCCCTCTTCGTCAGCTCTCCTGACTCCTTCCTAATCAGTTTTGTCATCCCTCCAAGCCAATTTCTATTATTCAAGTCGCGAAGCCGCTTATGCAGGGGGTGAGTTTTGTTCTATTAAGAGACGATTGGACACCCCCTCACAGCCCAATTTTGGAAGGGAATCTAATTACACAGGAAATATCAATCGTAGAAACCATAGAAACATATTATTGTAAAGCAGACGAAGTTTTAGTAGTGATAAAAATAACCATTTTAAGCATTTTGGGAAGAGTTCAGAGCACGCACGGGGGGGGGGGGGGAGACTGAACATGGAAGAACATGGAAGAGGCTGCAGGGGAAGTTCATCGCTTCAGGTACCCTAGTAACCACGAAAAATGGCACATGCCAGTAGAAAGTGTAAACAAAAAAATCACTACATAAAGGTACATTGCAGTGTAATATGGTACGGATATAAAATTAACTTTGGTTAAAGAGATGGTAACCGTAACTTCATCGTTACATCCGAAATTGGAGGATATTGCAATGTATTCAATATAGCATGGGATAAAGTAAGCACAGAGACCTGTTCGATTAGATAGTTGTGTAGCTGTGCTAACCTGCTAACCTGCCTAGTAATACGAATCTTGTCAATAAAAGCAAAAGTAGCTGCTCGACAACACTCCCCCCAGTCATCTCAGTTTTGTACAACGCTCCACCACGGACTCCCAACTCGCGAAGGTCAGTTTCCAACTCATTCTTCCAGCATTTTTGCAATGGTAACATAATGTAATAATGCAAATCATAATTCATAGAAGAACACTTCTTCCACATTATGACATCTCATTTATGGCTGTAAAATAAATAATTCAATCGAAATTTGACTTTGTACCAATACAAACAGTGGGTGGCTCCATTTGCAAGGCGTTTCGCAGTGACTCGCGAGAAATTTTCCTCACATCTTGCTGCAAAAGCAAATGCCGGCAGAGAAATTTTCCATTGGGGGCAAACGGAGAAAAAGAAAGAAAGGACTTAGTGCTATTTTATATAACTCGAAAAAGCTAGCGAAGGTTATATTTTATATTGCATTTAGAATTTCCCTACAAAACTTTATTTATTGCAGTGCGCAAAGGTGTCGCTCAGGTTTCCCCTCAAATGAAAATTTCCTCCACAACAGCGGTCCCCTATGTAACATCCTCCTTGTCTCGGGTGGTAGCTAAAATTTTGAAACAGAGTACTTTTCCCCGTGAACAAGACAATAAAGCATTGTTAGGGAAAGGAGCTGTGAAGATGGAAATAAAACTCTTTACGCGGGGTAGTAGAAATGTCTTAAGAGGGTGCTGAGAATTTTTTCAATGGCTCTGCAGAGTACCATTTCCAGCAGCGAGTGCTATGAAACTTAATAAATATATGTGGTTTTGTGAATGGAGTGTTGCCTGAGCAACAGCAACATGCTGTATTCCCGTAACAATAAGTCCAGTAGAGATTTAATTACCAATACCTGCCAGGCGGGGCGAAGGAGGCTTCCGCGCTTCAGGCCTCGCGCTCTAATCAGTTGCGGAACTACTATGGTGCGAATCCCTAGACTTACATACTATACTGTATGTATCTTCTTTAAATATAGTAATGAAAATATTTACAAATTAAAGCAGTCTTTTACTAAACAAAATGGTAAAAAATATTAAAATTAATGCAGCATTTGAATTTGAATTTTGCCGGCTTAGCGAGCATCTATATAATTTATGTATGCTTCTGTATGTGCTTCTGTGGGCCCATAATGTCTTATCTTGCACCGGGGCCCACGAATTTTAGTTACTCCACTGGCGCTCTTGTAATCCTATAGCACATGTTCTAACTATGTAAAGTCAGGACATGTAGAGTGGTGGTACGGACTCTCACTTTCACCCGAAATGTTGTTGGTTCGAGTCCTACACTTTCTACATTTTCTGGCCATGCTTCGGAGGGCATGTAAAGCAGGCGGTCCCGGGCTTTCTTGGTTGAGTGTAAGAGAGGGCTTTAAAGCCCTAATTCCGCTAGGTTGGCTTAGTAATAGAACAAAAAAGTCTTTATTTATTTATTTATTTATGTAATATATGAAGAAACCCACTATTTCACAACTATGTTTTCAAACATTTTCCCCAGGGGCTGACCACAGGCCCCCTGTTTTCTTTTTAATATGAATGAGTCGGCCTGTAAAATCTATCTCTTACTGCTTTCAAAATGCACAAGCTCCCACTATTTCTAAGTATATATTCCAAGCATTTCCCAGGGGAGAGACGTTTGGAGTAATGGCAATCTAAACTTTCTAAACCGTTGAGTGACTTCACTTAGTGAAAAATTTTATTCCAACTTTGTGCAATATGTTACCCGAAAGAGACATTAATTCTCACTTTAAAAATGTGTTTCGTGTACAACAGGCCACATTGGGTCTTCTGTCATTTTTTTTCTACGTCGTTACCCCACAACGTACAGTGGGCGCATATATTTAACACAATTGCGGTACAGTTCAATTTTTCAAGTGTCCAACAACCCTTTCGGGTTTGTCTGGTGCAGTTATTATTTTTTTTCGCAAAACTAGCTACCGTCTTGGGAAGCTTAACTTTTTAAATACTTAGTAAAAGAAGACAAGTGCCGTTATGATAATATTAATTATATACATACAGACAGACATACAGACAGACATACTACAGACAGACATACAGACAGACATACAGACTGACATACTACAGACAGATATACAGACAGACATTTCGTAAAAACTACTTTTTTGGGTTCCTCGTACCTCAAAACGTGTAAACCCGTATAAACCTCGGAATCAAAAATGTCGACCGTCACAAAGGTTTCCTTATACTACGTATAAATTGGAAAGCAATAATATTACCTCAATAGCCGGACAGTTTAAATGGTTTTTACATCTTGCCAGACACATTGAAAGTCCCCTGTAGGTGCGAGCGCACTCGACTATATAAAGCGCCCTACCTCAAATCACTCGCACCCGTTTCATTGTATTGTTACCTCGCGTTCGCACTTATGGCGAACTTTCAATGTGTCTGGCAAGATGTAAAAACCATTTAAACTGTCCGGCTATTGACGTAACATTTTATCATAAGTCCCCAAGTAACATAAGTAAAATTTAGCTTTTATACTATGACAAAAGTATAATGACTTATAATTAATTAAAGTTTAGGGGTGTCTGGCAGGGGGTAGCAACCATCATAAGTGTCCGGCAATGAAGTACGAGATTTCTAAAGTTATCCCTAGTAGTATTTGTAGTAGTAGTAGTAGTCGGGACCCAGGCCGCAATTTGGGCCCATAGGTCCCCCAAAGTTATCCCTAAGAAAATATAAAAAAATTAAGCTTGATATGATAAGATCAATAAGATCAATAAGATTGATAACGAAAGTTTGGTACTATTTTATGCACCTTTACTACCAGTTAACTGCCAAAGTCACCACAACCAAAACTCCATAGTCGCTGGTCGTTCTTATCTCTGTGGGGACCACTTAGTCCCACATGTGTAATAACCAGTCTGCTTCCAGCTTCACCTTTTTCCCTGTAGATGGCGCTGTTCACATTCAGATAATTCAACATTCCTCAATCTTCCTTTAACGTATTTATTTCTCTTATTCAATATCTTTAATCTACCCTCTGTGTCTCATCAGCTCCTTTAGCTGTGGACACAGAGTTGGTTTTTCTATATGGAAGCAGGCTGGATCAAATTCAATATTAATTGTAAGCATGTATCGTTCTCGTCTCACAGCTCATATTGTAACCACTGTGTGTTAAATTACTCTAACTTGAGTCGAAGCACTGCAACACAAACCAATTCAAGTCTACACTGCCTATTCAATTGCATCGTCCTTCGACTAGCTACATCTCTATAGGGGTCATGTACAGAAAAACTTTGAGTTTTATAAAATAACGAAGGTCTGGCCGTCGGGGGGCTTTTAGTGTATTACTCCGGCCTGCAACTATAATTTTCGCGCCAACTTTTCTTTGAGCCTGCATTGCCTTTAAGTATCCCCGTATGTATAGTCCCAAAGAATTTCTAATAATAATATATCAATAATCAATATAATATAATCATACTATATGTAAATTTGAGAGACAAAAAATACTGTGGACGCGATAGCCCGTGGCCCACTTATTATTTTTTATTTACCGCAAAAACCCCAAATAGTGATTGGCTTTGAAACTAACAATTGCCATGCTTATATAAAATAAGACAACCAGGCGGCAATAAATCATAATTATACAAGAGCAGTGCCCGCTGAATTTTAATTCCTTCCCCGCCCCCCCTGTTTAGGCCCCGGGGAGCCCCTCCCCCGTGTTAGCTTAGATTGGGTTTTAGTTCCCAAAGGAAATAACTGCAGCGATAACTGTGGTCGGCCATCTTCTACATTTTGATTTTCTTTTCATTTGCCCTTCAACCCGCTCATTTCATTTCCCAGTATGCCTTGTTGAACAGACTGCGGCTGCGAAATTAGGTCAAAGAAAATAGTAATTTTGCATTTAATTTAATTTTTTTTTAAATTGTGTAACTACTTCCACCTCTCTTGCGTCTGCTATGGGCAGCAGTGGGGTCTTCGGTCTCACGCCCGATGTTTCCTTGAAATTGTCTAATTTTATAGTAGTTACTTTTTATAACGTTGCTTACGTTTTTACTCGATTTTTTTTTAATTTACGGTATTTTTTCTGAAATTGGGACGAGGAGGAGTCCCACATATAGTTAAGGGTTCTTTTTTTATGGTTTCAGCCATTTTTGTCTTCAGTTGAGATATCATTGGGAAGGAAGAAAATTTTACGAGTGTAAAACATTTCGCAGAAAATATCGATTGTAGAGAATCTAAAAACAATGTACACCAATGGATCTGAGATGTGTCGTAACTCGGCACAAAGCCGGCCGCCTTACCAAGATGAATCGAGCGGACCAGAGCAGGTTCAGAAGTTGCAGATAACTTGGTAGTGTGCACAGTGCCGGTAGGGAAACATGGTAGGACTTGTCCTGGTCACCTCCGAACTGATCGTGTGACTTCACTGTGTTTCCCAAGTGGTTCGGAATCCACTATAATCAGGAGGTCCCCTGTCCTATGGGCCCACACCGTGGCCTGGGACTGTGTCCAACCATACTACTACTACTAACTCGGCATAAGTTTTAATTGAGTTCAATTTAATACTTTGTTGCTGCATGCCACAGTTCCAACATGATTTATTGAGATTCCATACTTTTCCGTTACTTTAATTTGGCGCAGTCAGCCTAATAGGTCAATAGGACAATAAATAGTCCTCCGCATTTCGCGGTCCTCAGCCATTATATTACATTAGTAAAGGACAAGTTCATAATTCCAAAATATCCAGCACACGACTGCCACAACGACGTCAGCTATTCCGAATTTGCTCGACAGCTGAACTAATAGATGTACTTGCTGCTGACCTAGATTGGTTGTCTTGATCCCGAATGTAAATGTTAAATGGCGAATGGGCCATACAGGGGCTTGGATAGATGAGGAGGAGGGGGGGGGGTTCCCTACCCCAGACTGCACACCACCATCTGTTTGTGTCAACTGATGCCCACAATATTTTATTTATTTAACCCCCCCCCCCCCATCTCCAACTCTTGGACCCTCTTTTGAAGCCCTTAATTTCAATTTCCAGAGAACCAATGATGATCTGTAAAGGAGAAAAAGATATGTGATGCTAGAATCGGATGGATCCTACCTTGTCGTTTTAATTATTTAATTTTAGTTTTTTTTAATGTAATTAATTTTTATTTATAATTAATTGCTTCCAAGTAGCAGTGACAAAGAAGTCTGCTTACAATGTGGCGTCTGCGCTTTTCCCTGACGCCAATAATTTAAAAGTTGTTTTCCATTTCAAAATTAAAATTACCCTTTTTTTTACCTGCATGTCTGAATAAGGGCTCTATTTGTATTTCAGTTGTATTTTCCCCATTCACTTTGCATTACATCTTCATAGCAACTTCAATAAAATAAAATAACAAGTCAATAACTATTTACTGTCAAGTATTACTAAAATATATATTACTTATATATATAATATATATTGACTTAACTAGACTTTCACTTCCAGTCAATTTTTTTTTTTTTTAATTTCTGGCGCCACTTGCCACACGATTATAATACCGATATTAGCCTAATTTAATCCCCTGGTATTAAAATTAAACAAAAAAAATTTGAATAGCACTTTCCAATATAAAACTTGTTTATATTTTTAATACCAGGGGATTAAATAAATATCGGTTATCGCCATGATCAGGCTGCAGTCATGGAAATAAACGTAGCAACGTAGGAAAAAAAAAATACTTTTGGCGGGCTCAAACATATCCCAACCCTGTCATATTAAACTCTAGAATTAACCAAGTACCTACGGAGCTTCACTTAATAATGTACCATGTTATTCTGGCAGCTTGGAAATGCGTGGCTTGGCGGGAAAGCAATATCTCGCGTTTCACTTCACCACAGACAAATAACAAATGAAGAGCTCAACTAGCAGAAGAGAAATTAATCATCCTCCATTATGCCGCCATGTTTATTAGACTGTATACACGCTACAATGCGAATTGTGTACATATATGACTTCTTGCCGTGTATCAGCTGCCGACTGTGTGACTTGTGTAATTTGAGTCTGTCTAACAAGTTTAATATGAGTTTTGCTCCGAAATTAAATTATTTTGCTCGTTAGACGTTAGGTAGTCGTTAGTCGTCGTTATATTCCGACTCAAGACATAAGGAGATTTCCTATTGAATATGCAAACTTTCTGCCTCTGTTAGTTTATGCGTTTTCCCTTGTTCTCTCTGTGGATGAATTAATTAATTTTTGGTCCTTTGGCACTATGAGCCTCGTTTATAATTACATTAAATAGATGAATAATGACGTTTTGTTCTATTACTAAGCCAACCTAGCTGACTTAGGGCTATGGAGCTTTCTTAACATCCCCCGAAACACGACATGAAAATGTAGTCCTGAAGTGTGGGACATGAACCAACAACCTTTCAAGTGGAAAGTCGGGGTCGAGGTCCGTGCCCACTACTCTATATAATGTTCAGAGGCCATTTTTAGATTACCTACTGAACAGTAATGACATATCCGATAATGTCATTATTATTGACCGTGTAGGGGCCACTTTAGACTCGTATCTGTACTTGGTTAAGGCGCCCATTCCACCGACCTGCTAGGGCTATTTACAAAAACAGTGACGTGGTAGCAGACATTCAAGACATAAGCGGGTTTTCCACCGACCTCACATTGCAGAATAGACGGAAATGTTCATTTTCCTCTATGCCATAGTTAAAATTGATCAATGATCATACAGTAAAATCACAAACAAACTAACTAAAATTAAAAAATTGCGTCATGGGATATGTTAAGTACAAACATTTTAATAGATTTCTACAAAAAGAAAAATTCTAATTTCCGTCAATGTCATTTGCATTCTTCAATGCGAGGTCAGTGGAAACGTCACCTAAGTCTTGAATGTCTGCTACCACGTCACCTTTTTTGTAAATAGCCCTAGCCGGTCGGTGGAATGGGCGCCTAATTCATGCTTCCGCCTGGTACATTGCGTCAATGGTAAGCATGCTTCAGCTTGTCCATTATCACTCGGTGTAGGTTTGCATTAGGCGCCGATTCCACCGACCGGCTAGGGCTAAATACAAAAACGGTGACGTGGTAGCAGACATTCAAAACTTAGGCGGGTTTTCCACCGACCTCACATTGCAGAATGCAAATGACATTGACGGAAATTAGAATTTTTATTTTTATAGAAATCTATTAAAATGTTTGTACTTAACATATCCCTTGACGCCATTTTTTAATTTTAGTTAGTTTGTTTGTGATTTTACTGTATGATCATTGATCAATTTTAACTATGGCATAGAGGAAAACAAACATTTCCGTCAATGTCATTTGCATTCTGCAATGCGAGGTCCGTGGAAACCCCGCCTGAGTCTTGAATGTCTGCTACCACGTCACCGTTTTTTGTATTTAGCCCTAGCCGGTCGGTGGAATCCCCGCCTTAGACAAGGGGCCAATGGGCCACTATATAAGCGTTATGTTGGTATTATACAGCGGGTCTGGAATGTCGTATTAATATAATAAAAATATGCATAAAAATAAAGCATGTGGTCCTTAGAAAGTCCTTCAGGACAATATTATTATCCCCTTTCCATAGTTATCTCTTAAAATTTGTATAACCTGTAGTAATATAATCTAAGCAAAAATAGATGTTTCTTGTAGGCCCGTTGAAGCTAACGCGTTTTATGTTTAAATATTATACAGCACTCAGTACTCTGGCTCTGAGTGGGGCCGTATGTTTGAAATGAAATGAAAAACTACTTTTTGTTTGGTGTGTGCCAGCGTGGTTTGGCAAAATATTTGTAGATACACGTAAATACACATAAATACGTAACTACACATGTTTCGTAAAAAGTGTGAATTTCAATTTCAATATTATTGTTTATTACCACACTACTCTTTTAGGCAGTTAATGGTAAGTCTTTGGCCCTAATATTCGTTGCTAAAATGGTTATGGTTTTTTTTTTCAATAAAGGCGATTTTATTATTATTATTATTAGAAATAATAAAAGATATATCTTGCAAGGACAACAATTTTTTGAAGCTTGTCCAAAAACCAATAGGGGCAGGGGGTCGGGGTAAGGTGAAATAGAGCTGAAAAAACGCGTATAGCTGGGGGGCTGAAGGAAGGACAGCGGGCAGGAGCCAGGGGGGAGGGGGGAGGGGGGACATGGGACACTTTGGCACCATTCCACGCCTTTAGCGAAATCCCTATAATGGATTTCAAAGCCAAATGTGTTTTCCATGAGATCGCCGCTTTTCCAACGGAGTTGAACATGGCTTTCCCTTTCCTCCCTAAGACATGTCTAATCCTAATAATGTGGAAGATTTCACGTATTAATTTAATTAGTTTTTAGTCTTAAATTTATTTGATTTTATAAATTTTTATTCAAATGTAATAATAGGGAAATTGACCATTGACATTGGCTAGCCTTTCTATATGAGCCTACTAAGTTGAGTAGTATTCTTGGAGTTTTTTTTTTTTTTTTTTTTTTTTTTAAGATTAATCGCATACAAACAATTTAATGAATGTATCCAATTGACCTCTTTAGTCGCCTCTGTAGGTTAGTACCCGCGTTGAATTACGACCCGTCTCCGATCGCATGGCTTGTAAAGACTCGCACAAGTGCAAGCACGTTACCACCTGGCCATCGAAGTCGATAGATCGATAGTTAGTTATTA
This sequence comes from Psococerastis gibbosa, assembly GCA_963971405.1. Lineage (NCBI taxonomy): Eukaryota > Metazoa > Arthropoda > Insecta > Psocodea > Psocidae > Psococerastis > Psococerastis gibbosa. The sequence continues at coordinate 47,393,704 of OZ020485.1, forward strand.
TATTTTAAGGACTTTTTATGGATCCAGATCCATTGATCCCTCGTTCAATGCCAGCGACCCTCATTCTGGACAGGATTTTTGCAGGCAACCCTACATCATCGTATTTGCAAAAAAAAACAGTGCTTATTCCTATGTTTTATTTATCCATTAAACAAGTAGGTGCATACCTGTATTTTTAATACCTGTTTAAACCCTGCCAAACCCTATGTATAGCCAAGAAAAATATAGGCAACCCTACGTCTTCATACTCTATAGGCTTAGTACTAATGGCTAGTGCAAAAATTATTCGTTAAACACATCGGTGAAAATTCAACAAAAAAGTGATTTTTGAATTTTGAATTAATACTGATAGCCTGGCCAGGGTTTTTTCAGACAACCCATTATTTTTATGATTCTTAACTTACTAAATTGCTTATAAAACCATTTTTATCCATTAAACAGATCGGTGATGGTCGATCTTACTTCGGAGCAACTACTAGAGCAAACGGACCCTCACATTTTCTGTTTTTTTTTTGCACATGGGTAGGATTCGTTGAGATTTCACTCGTCCAGTTATTATATATTATGAATGTGATGCTATAGAGTAGAGGAAATGTTCCTCGCCATTTCGATATGTATAGTTTTGTGGCCGTAACTAACATCAAACAGTCACTGTTGTGGATCTCCTTCGACCTGCAGCCTGATCGGGGCGTTTATAATACCGGTATTTATTTAATCCACTGGTAAACAAGATAATTTTATAATGGAAAGTGCTATTCAAAATTTGTTTGTTTACAGTTATAATCCTAGGGTATTTATTTAACCCCGGTAATATAAACGCCTCGATCAGACTGCTGACATCCTCATCAGTGACTGTTATCTTTAACTAATCATAATAATATTAATATATTAAACGTCATATATCTTATTTATGTTTACTTTTTCTGTCTCACCCAGGCTCAAAAAAATAATACAATTTCCAAAATACAGTACACAGTCAAAAATACAAAAAATTAACTGTTATGGCTTAACTTATAATCTTATTCTAAACGTATCATAAAAATACACATGAATCGTATTCTAAAACATAGAGCATGCAGGTAACAACTGACTATTCCATTCATGTTGTTCTGATTTCCACCCCTAGCAATTTTTTTAGCAACTGGTTTTTAACCCCACGAATCTTAGGCTGTGACCTGATTTCCTTATCAAGGGATTTCCATTATTGTGGCCCCTTCGGTGTTAACGATGGCACCACGATCTTTCATCAAAGCGTAGGGGATGATACTTTCTATTCTATGACACGTCACTTATGATAGATTTAGGCAGACTTCTGTTTGAAAATTGGATCGTCTTCCATGACGTATGTTCTTAGTCATAAGGTACATAACACACGAGCCTAGGGTTCGTAGAGGCAGAGCTGTGCAACACCGTGCAAGCTAGAGTAGTACGTTTTCATATTGCCCCCCTAAGTTACTAAACTGCCCCCTCCCCTTTAGTGTGGTTAAGTTGTCCCTAGAGTACTCACTAAGATTGTTATGTTATGTTACCTACTGCTTGCATTTGTCCCTCACGGAAGTCCACCTAGAATATGCGAATTCACAGAAGGCCCCAATTAGTTGGTATTCGGAGTGTGACAGTGCACCTAAGGAAGTTTTAACTTCAAAAAATCTTAATCCTGAAATATCGTCTTAGAGAAAGCATGTGCTCACGTTAATGGGCTCTCTTCTATCCTCCTCGATGTAAACAAACAAAAACAGAACAACATCAATCAGAATGTCTGTGGTGAATGGCCGAAAGAAAACACATGTTGTCAAGAGGGGGGGGGGGGACAGGTAAAATGTCGTTTGTTTTGCAACCCGATCGACAAATGCTTTTTGCCCCACGTCAATTTGTTTACTTTCTACTTTGGTATTTTTGGAAAGCCCTTGTGTCATTTTCCAAGAGTGTTATGAGATGTAGGTATAGAGCAATCTTTTGCGTCTTGCTGCTGTTATTTCGAGGTCTCAATGACAGTGTACATGACAGAGACTGCCAAGAAACCTGTTAGAATGTGCAGGCTACATGCAGGTCTGATGGGAGTTGGTAAGTGTGTGAGGCGTTTGTCGTTTGGCTATGCTTGGGGTCCAATAATACCCGGACTAATAGCGAAGCAAAATGGGGACTTAGTTCTGACTGCAGAAAGGGCTACAAAAACCAGTCCGGTTTCGATATAACATAAAAAGAAGCAAATTTCAAAGCCACAATTGAAAATTTAGGCTAGATGTTAATTTCCTGTCTTTGAAAATTATTTTTATATACGGTACTGCAGGTCATATTAGCAATGGGTTGTCAAGTAATGTAGGCCTACCATGGAATATGCTGTAATATACCAGGCTATAACTCCAATTCCTAGTATAGCCTACCAGCTATTGTATTTTTGATTTTTTTTTCAAAAGCATGGAAGTGGAGCAACAAAGCAATACCAATCATGTAAAAAAAAAGTAATAGGATCCTTAACTGATTACAAATATGAAAACATCTTAAACAACTATTATATTATATTATATTAAGAATGCTGATACCAGGCAAGAATTTTGCATATGTCCATTTCGACAAACAAATTTGGAAGAAATTTTGGGGGAAAATGCCTAATTGGATCTAAACATAAGTAACGTAGCAGATACATAGAAAATAAAAAAAAATTGGACAAAAGTCAAAAAGTCCACACCATAAATCAAACCCATAAATATAAAAGCGCCAAGCAATTTCAACTCCTTGTCAACTTTAATATTACAAACAATTCAAAAAAAAAACTTTCCCTCTCCGCAATCTACATACTCATATTGATTTCCTATGTAAAATAAGAAAGCATGACGGTACGGTTTACGGGGACGGTCGTGATATAGAAAAAAAGGTGTTTGGTTCTACTATAAAAGCCATGACACTGAGGACTGGTAGTGGATCTTCTCACTTGACAACAGCTTTATTTGGGATATTGTGGTCAGCAACATGCCCGCAGTAGTCAATCTCGCGCTCCGATTTTTTTCATACCGTCATTCAATATTACAAAACAATAACTTTATCATTTCCGTTAAAAGTCCAGTTACAATAATTGTAACATGCTACAAGGCTCAGCCCGTGTGCAGCTTACAATTGGAAAAGAAAGGCTTAATCTAACATTCAGTAAGTGATTCGTACGTAGTGTGTGTAAGCGCTATTGGCTAGTCTTCGTTTGTCCGTGTTAATACCTTGAGATGTGTTTTTAAATGTTATTCATAATGTCAGATACGTTTATTAACATAATCTGAAATATCCTACATAATTAGGCGTACAGGTATAAGCAAACAGCGACGGGCTTAGCTTTGTTGATGACAAAGGCAGATGACATTCTGTGGACATGCAGCCTGAGTCATAATGTTACAATTTATCTCGGCTTAGATTGTATAGATATAGTCATATTCCCATCATCCCAAAGAGGAGGTCCAGCGTCTCCCCTGGGGGGGGGGGGATTTTTCAAAATATAGGCACATAATTGTAAGAGTTGGCGCGTTTTAAGTTCTGATTTTACACTTACCTTACTTTTTCGTGTCCGAGAGATGGAGTTTACAGAGGAAGACTTATTCATTTTTTTTTCTTTAAAAAAAGATTAATCGCATACAAACAATTTAATGAATGCATCCGATTGACCTTTTCAGTCGCCTCTGTAGGTTATTACCCGTGATGAGTTCGACACGTCTCCGATTGCATGGCGTGTAAAGACTCGCCCAAGCGCAAGCACGTTACCACCTGGCCATCAAAGTCTTATTACTGCTAACAGGGGGGTTTCAAACGAGGGAAATTTGGATAAATAGGCGCGAAATAGTGCGTTTCTTGATACTTGGTGAACGTGTCACAAAGTGGTATCAGGACATGTGGAGTAGTGGGACGGACTCCCACAGTCACCCGATTAGCTGTTGGTTTGAGTCCTACACTTGCTACATTTTCTAACTCTGCTTCGAAGGGAATGTAAAGCAGGCGGTCCCGGGCCTTCCTAGTTATGTATAAGAGAGAGCTTTATAGCCCTAACTCCACTAGGTTGGCTTAGTAACAGAACAAACAGCCATTATTTTATTTTATTTAATAACCAACAGTATAATTACTTTATAAACAATTTGTTGAGTCTCTTTTATATAGCTGGTATATTACATTTTATTTCTTTTCAGATTATATATATAGCATATTTCATGTATTTGAATACCTGAATACCTGAATACTTTGAATGCTAAAAGAGCTATAGGGCCTATGACAGTTAAAAATTTAAATATGTCACTGTGTGCCCACGTGAGTAGCCTACCAATAATGTCAATATAAACTGTAGGTAAATCCACTACTTTAACTCGGTAAGCCACTATTGCCACATCTGATAAAGAATGAAAAGATGTAAAGAAAACATAAATATTGGCCAAAAGTCAATATATAATTTAAAATGGCTGCATGGGATAGGAAAAACAAAGAGGAAGCTCTTTGCTTCTACAACTGGTATTGGAAAAATCGTCTCATTTGCCTTTAAAATTGCATCGGAACTTTTAATATGCGGTCGTTATCGAGTGGAGACTGGCGACGGGAAGACGCTTATTGAAAAGGTTTAGCCGTTACCGTAGGATCAAGAGCCTTTTTACCGAGGACACTTTGCCGTAGCTGGCAAAGAGCCTGATTTGGAAAAAGTCAAAGTTATTTATGGGGTAATTCGCCATGTTATTGGCTTTTTGCATGCATCATGCATTTCCTTTCTGGTTATTTTTCAAGCCATTGCCGTTTTAATGTGTTTCGTTTTTATAATTTAAAAGAGGGGGGAGAAGCCAAATAAGTGTAAAAATCAAATATCTCATGAAATATCAATTGTTGAGTAGTGAAAATTATCAGGACAAGCAGAAGATATTTTTCTGAGCATTTCGATACACATGATATGAACAGGGGCGTAAAGTTGAGGGGGGGGGGCACGGTCCAACTTGCCCCCCCCCCAGCGTCGAGCATTGTATGACGTGTTTCATACTTCATGGTCCCCTCAGCAATATGAATGTATAAGCAATCCTTTTTTAGCTTTGTAAAATCTACAGCTATACTTTACAACTATTAAAATGAGTAAAACCCTACTATTTTGCTCTTATATTTTCAATTTTTCCTTATCTGCCTGATGACGTCACAAGGCCTACTTAGTTTTGCCCCCACCATCATTCTAAAACTTTAAGCCTCTGAATTATGTACCTCTTTCTAACGCAGAATGGCCTCAATTGTAGAATTTGATTTGAGGGCGCTAAGTGTTATATGCATATATATCATATCCTAGCAAATAGATTGTTGTGTTTATTTATTAATAATGTTGGGTATAGCTCTCTTCCTCAAATAATTGAGTGCAACGTCATTGTAGTGCTTTACTCGTAATTCAGTAATTGCATAATCGTATTTTATAATAATAATAATAATAATAATAATAATACTAATAAGGACTTTTTTTTGTTTCTATTACTAAGTCAACCTAGCGGAGTTAGGGCTATAAAGCCCTCTCTTACACTCAACTAGGAAGGCCCGGGACCGCCTGCTTTACATGCCCTCCGAAGCATGGCCAGAAAATATAGCCAGTGTGGGACTCGAACCAACAACCTTTCGGGTGAAAGTCAGAGTCCGTACCACTACGCTACATGTCCTGACAATTAATTGACATTTTAATTACCTCCATTTCGGTGAGAAGAGCAAAATGGATGTGTCACCTGATCAGACAAGAAAGACTCCTAAAAGCACCATAATAGAAGCTACAATCGAAGGCACCAATGGAAGAGGGCAACCAAGGATGGCGTTCGCAAAAGACCTCATATGAGATGCGGAACCTACTTGGAACTAAAAAGAACGGCCGAAGAAAGGGAGGAGTGGAGAAGGAGGGGGAATGATTTGCTGCATACCAATCGTTAGATTGAAACTAAAGAAGAAGAAGATAATCGTATAATAAGCAATAATAAAGAACCAAGTGAATGCCTTATAAATGAGTTGCCAATTAGCAAAAGCACTCCTGTCCACCCAGGTCGATTTTTCAGAAACCGCAAAAAACTGCTGTGCCGCAACGCCATGAGGTATAACATTACAGTTTTTACAGCTAATTTTAACAGTATTAGAATTGCTTTTGCGTCTCAATATCTGATTCATCGGATAGAGTAATGAAAAATTAAAAAAAAGGCGCGAATATCTCAAAACTGCAAAAAAATGGAGAGGATTGCTTCTGCTAATAGGCAACTCAAATAGTCTATATACATAGGCAATACAAGTAGCAGTATACATATTTTACTAATTTACTTCGAAGCGTCTTTTATTTTCTATTATTCTATTATTTGTTTCATGTTCATTTCTAAAAAAAACAATATTACTATTTTCAACGATTAATTTTTTGACCGTATTTATAATAATATAGTAAGTTAGTCTTTTTTATATTAGTTTTTGAGTTAGTTTATATATTAGTATTTAGTCATAGGCCCTAGTTTGAGGGGCCCATCACTGGAAAATCTTAATGGTGCCCCTCACAACCACTAATACTAAAATTGCATACCTTTTGAAATGAATTAAACGAAAGAAATGAAATGAAATGAAAAACGTCTTTATTTTAGGCGAGCTTTAGCCCCGAAGGGCTACTCTACCAGCTAACCTTTTCAAGTACGTGTCGTAATAAAGATTCACATTACTTTACTTTACCAATGGGCAACAATCCAAACAAATGGTAATAACCCAATAGGTACTCCAACACGGATTAACTCAACCTTAAAAGTCTGTGTAATTATAAAGGACAAGACATCTCTAAGCAATCAAGTTTTCAAGAAGGTGAACCTGCTGAGGGAGGGGGGGGACCACTGGGGTTTGCTGTTCTCGATGTTGTGACGTCTGAGGTTAATTTTGGTTTTAGCAAATGGAAGAGGGCAAACTTGCGATTCATCTCTCCCCCTGCCACCCCCCCCCCCCCCCATCCCCTATGTTCTCACTATTTAATGCCTTTACCCTGCTGCTTGTCTTCCTATCCTTTTTGCCGTCTCTCGTTTCTGCTTGAGGAAAAAGTCATTAATTTTTCATAGAATTCTTCAAACACTTCCTGAGTCAACTATCCTCTTTCCTAAGTTAAATTAAACAATGTTTTTAGCTCGTCTTGTCATTCAAGTTTGCAATGTTTTTGTCTGTTTTTGGTTCTTTTTACTAATCCCTTAAGTGGAGCATTAATTTTTTACGTTATATTTTGGTTCAAATTGACTTACGCTGCTGCTGGCAGTCCGAAGAGAAATGATGTAGGAAGTGTGAGGAGTGTTTTAAGAGACAATATGAATTAATATCGATCGTAGAGCTATAAGAAAAGATATCAGAACCCTTTGAACATACATATACATCCATGCATACACCTAGAACCGGTCCGAGTTTACTCGTACATGCTTTCCAATTTATCAATTAGTAGATAGAGAAAATGAGTACTTTCATGGTAAATAATATTCCTATAGTTAAATTTCGGACATCTCGGGGGGTAGGGGGGGGGGTTGTCCACCTGACGTCACTGGAGGTGAAGTAACTTCTAGATAGGTCAGACATTACATTACATTACCACACAGGAACAATGGCAGGGCACGCAAGACGCAATGCATTAGAGCGTGAATTTTCATTTTTTCAAAAACAATTTTTTTTTTTTTTTTGCACAAACCAAATGGATTTTTGGGAAAGCAACCTGTCCCGTTTCGTTACTCAATGTAACAACTAAAACATGCCTGAAGGTAGAAATCATCGATTGAAAAGTTAAACAGAAAAATTATTTTTTAGTCATTTTTTATGAAAAATGAGTTATTTTTATTTTTTTACCCCCAGAAGCAAACTATCAAGGGGCAAGTGACCCCTTGCATTTTGTTAACATTAATAACGACTACAATATATGTGAATTTAAAAGAAATCGTTAGAGCCGTTTTTGAAAAATAGACTTTTTTTGGAGGTTTTTGAGAATAAAACCCCCCCAAATTGAGTTAGCCCAAAATATAAAAAAAAATGGTCTCAAGACAAGATTTTTGTGAACTTACATGCAAAATTTCATCAAATTCGGCCGAGTAGTTTCTCCGGAAATCGACGCACAGACAGATATGCAGACATACAGACAGACAGACAGACAGACAGACAGACAGACATACAGACAGACAGACATATAGACAGACAGACGGATAGACAGAGCGACAGACAGACATTTCGTAAAAACCACTTTTTTGGGTTCCTGGGACCTCAAAACGTGTAATTCCGTTGAAATCTCGGAATCGGAAACTTGGACCAACACAAAGCTTTCCTTATACTACGTATAAATTGGAAAGCAATAACATACATACTGTATGTCAAAATATAAAAGTACATGTTTACTAAAAGATGGGGCATTTCTTATGGCTCAACGATATACATTTCCAGTGTTTTCTACACTTATTAACCAGAAATATTAATTGTACACTAAAGATGAAGCATTGCGTACATAACTATAAATATTGCACACTTAACAAGAAACATTATTTGCGCACCAAAGTTGGAACATTACACACATAACCAGAAACATTGCACACTGGCCCTGAAACATTGCGCACTTAACCAGAAACATTAATTGCGCACCAATGTCGAAACATTGCACTCTGACCCTGAAACATTGCAAACTGACCCTGAAACATTGCACATTTAACCAGAAACATTGCTCACCGAACCTCAGAAGAATGTAAATCAAATCTAAATTCTAAAATTTACGACAAGAATACAGAAATGGGGGTGACAACGAAGAGCTGTTATTTACACAGTTGGAGAGTTACAATGGTATATGAGACATAAATTGAGATCAAATTTAACGCGCAGCCGTCTCCAATTTTGTCAAATTTTAAATACTGCAACGCCCCCCTCCCCTCCTTCCCATTTTGATCACTCTCAAATTTATAACATGAAAACACCTTTACAATAATTTTATTCCGCAAGTTCGTCGGCATTCGTTGCATTATGGATGAGGCTTCGTCTTCTAGAGAATTTTCTGATTATATTTGATAGTTTCTATTGCGACTTTGAGAATCATGGACATGGTCCTTTTTTTTATTCTTCTCCTTCTTTGTGAACTATCTTGGAAGCAGGCGCGGATCCAGAATAAGACCAAGGAGGGGGCTAAGATGACCTACGATTTAAAAAAACAAAAACAAAATAAGGCCGAAATATTGGGGTATTACGCATTTTCAGAGCAATAATGGTTCTATATTATAGGTAATTAATACAATATAGCCCAAGAGGGGCCCGGGTGTCTCCCCCGGGAGAAAATTTGTGAAAAATAGGGCTGAAATAGTGGGGTTTTACGCATTTTGAGGAAGCTAATGAGGCTATATTGCCCCCATAGCCCCCCCCCCATAGATCTGCGCCTGCTTGGAGAAGCTTTCCAGCATTACATCAGGATAGTCGTGTCATGGACATGGACCTAGTTATAGTAAAAATAACGTAGTTTTGTGCTTATTTGCATATTTATTTATATTTTTCATTTGAGGGTACTAGAAGCAAAAGGTTCCAGTTTAAATTTTTTTGCGATATTGAGTTATTGGTATCGTCGGAGTCGTCTAGTAAAGGGCTACAAAGAGACAGTGTTGTTAGGAGCAAAATAGGACTTACTAGGTGTTAAAATATAGCGTGAAAGAATCACATTCCTAAGTACGTTATCAGCTAACCTACAGTTTTTGGTCTCTCATTAAAAATTTAATTAAGTGGAACTGGAACCTTTTGCTTCTAGTACCCTCATTTGCTTTGTACACCTTGTTCAGCAAGAGGTCGTCGGACTCTCTTACGTGTCCCAGCCATCTTTTATTAGGCGTTGCGCTTTTATAAACCGGACTAAATATGACTATTATGTCCGTTGAGTCAATTTTGGCGTTGTTTCTAACTTCGTCTTCGCAGAGGGGTTCACAGATCTTCCTTATTATCTTTCTTTCCAATACTCGCAGTTTGTTTGCGTCATTGACAGTAAAATTCCAGGTTTCCCGCCAAGTCCAGTTTTCAAAATTCTCTAATGTCGGTTCCACACCGTTAAGTTGACAAAGAGTTCCCACTCAATTTAGGGAGGACAAGGTTTAAAATATTAACGGCAGTGTTTTCATTTCCTCTTAGATAAAACAAATTACCCCCCGCCCCCCCCCCCACCCTGCAACCTCATCCCACCACAGTTGTGGGAATTTCATCGCAGATGACTGTTCTCACCACCAGTTTTTCATCATTTCTCATGGCTACAAAATGAATGTTTCATTACCCGTGAGATTTCTCGGGATATTTTTTTATTATTGCTCTGCTTGACAAACAATGCTGTACAGTACAAACTAGGGCAACATGGTTTCAGTCAGTTACGTGATATTGACAAAAATGCAACAGACTTGGTTTAGCCCCGGCTAGGTGGAGACTCAGGTTCAAATCCCATTTCCGTTATGTTGTCAATGTATTTTTCTCTCTCATTCTTCTACCTGTAGAGTAGGTAACTCTAATTTTGTTCTTATTGTGCGGGCCTACTTTCCCTGTGATAAGTAGCTCGCACAAATCATAAGTAATTTGGCTGGATCCGACCCTGCTGTTGTGCGTCTTTCACATTCCCCCCAGCAGTAGCCTGAACATATGGCGCATAGTGTTAAGTGTTTAGCTTGTAAGCCGTTGACCGGTCTGGCATTGCTTTTTTACCTGCCTTAATGTTTAAAAATTAAAGAATTTTAAAAAATGTAATAATTCAGTTTCTCTCAATCTCAAACCTATGCTTATATTACTTCACCTTACTAACGCCTCGACAGTTATATAGTGACGTACAATATTGAAAAATGTGTTTGGTGTATATTTTGAGGATTTGTAAAACGGATTTTCCAAAGAGAGCATGTTTGAACTTGATAGTGTCCACAGCGTTGGCAGAGGAATATGTTGGGACATGATAACGCGCTGAGACTATACCAGTCTATGTGCGTGTCGAGTCCTAGCCACATATCCGAATTAGTCGTGTGACTTTGCTATGCTCCCACTATCCACTATCCACTATAATCAGGAGGTCCACCCCGTAAACGAAACGTTAGGCTTGCTACGAAATGTTGTTCGTTTTTCCGGTTTTCAGCTGCAAAATCCGATTCTGCCATTTCCCACCAAAATCAAAATCTCTGAGTTGACCTGTACAAAAATGGTATTAATTTGAAAATAATCACGTCTCTCCGCTGTTTTTTGCCTGCAGTTCGAGTCTACATCAATCCATCCTATGACTTCCGAAACAAAATAACAACACTTACTTACTATCAGCAGCCTTAGCACATAGTACCAATTAACTTATTCTGCCGAAGAAAGAATGCATGGATCAACTGAAGGAGGACGCAAGAGGTCGAACGTAGCAAGAGCTGAAGAGGAAGGCGCAGGGCCGAGAGAGCTGAAGGATGATATGTAGGGAGTTACTGCCAACAAATCGTTGATCATATCAAGTGGTGCCCTAATGGTAGTCTAATATTGTTTCGTTTTGCTGTTTAAACTTTTAACCACAGAATAAGTTAAAATGGCACCTTGTGCTATGGCTGCAGCTATACACTATTCACTTTTTTATAATAAACTAACAATACCTTATTAACATAGCTTATCCCGCCTTAGAGAAAATTTCAATTTTCTAAGCACATTGTACATTGTGTTTCCTCGGTTTTATCTGAAGCAGCATTCATTAATTTACTTCTTCAAGCCCGCTCTCCCTCCTGTATTCACTTAGTCTCGGAACGGGTTGGGGGGGGGGGGGGTTAGTCCCATGGAGCCTATTAACTACCCCGCCTTACCCCTTGTAGTTGTTAAACAAGCTATTGGCCCCTTTAAATGGGGATTACTCGCTCAATGGGCGGCTTTTGCTTGCTGTTGGAAGCTATTGCTTCTGCTAAATAGCCTAAATAGGTATTGTCCTCTATATGTCTAGCTTATGCAATCGAGCCCAAATCGGTTTAAGTAAGTTATGTTATGTGCTAATGCATGTCAGAGCTTGTCCATAGTCGCTCGAGACAAGTTTGCTTCATGCAGAAGCAATAAGAACCGATAATATGTGGAAAAACGCTGGGATCGTTGGCAGAATGGTTAAAAGATTAGAATGACAGACCCTAGGATAATCATAGTTATGAAATTCATACAATTTAACAAAGGGTAAGTTGGACTTACATTGCCTGTTGTGTTTATTAGTCATTAGAGGCATGGGCCTCATGGTCATCGAACAATTAGGTTGGAGCCCACTGTCAGAGGAAGGGGTTGACGTTTCGGGAGTGGGTGCTACTCCCATCATCATAATAACAGTTTCCTTTTCTATTACAGGTAAGATGTAATGCAACTCTCAGCTCAAGTCACAAAGACCTTCAAGTCGACCAATGAAGTGATGGCGCGAACAGGTACTGGAAAATGTCAAATATGTAATGTGACGTGACTTTACGGCCTTCAATGGCATAGTGGTAGCTTGTAACTGCAAAGGCTTTCACGGCCGGAGTTGTATGAGGAACCTGTAGAATCCGGGCTGACGGGCCGTGGTCGATATGAAAGTGAATTTCCAAACGTTTCGTCAACATCGGCGGTCGACATCTTCAGACTTCGAAAGTTGTACCTCGGTGGCTCCGTAGTGATACGCTCTTCTTCTGTAGTTGCAATCTAGAGATTGGTGTGCAGCAAATCTTTTCACCTTTCCTGATACGCTACTCTGATTAAAATGCCTGAAGTCCTGTTGGAATGACCGTGTCTCACCTAGGGCCAGAACCACCTTGGCTTGAAAAACCTCGATAAGTAGCATTTCTTCTACTTAAGTAGTAGTCTTTGTCGGGTTAATAACGACTTAGGCCTCATATTTGGGCCCATAGAGCGACTCCGACTTGACTGTCCTATGTCAGCCCATAGGACAGTGGACCTCCTGATTATAGTGGATTCCGAACGACTTGGGGAACACAGTGAGGTCACACGATTAGTTCAGAGGTGACCAGGACAAGTCCTACCATGTTTCCCTACCGGCACTGTGCACACGACCAAGTTATCTGCAGCTTTGAACCTGCTCTGGTCCGCTGGATTCAACTTGGTATGGTGGCCGGCCTTCTACTTAAGTACTTAAGCCCTTAATTAAAGCTCTACGATTGTTCGTTGATATGTTTGTTTATATGTATATTTATATTGTTCGTTGTTCTGGGGCTAGGAAACTCAATGAGGACTCAACGGCATAAGGAAGCAGAAGACAACGGAAAACCACTGCAGTACAGTTCCCTAGTAAGGCGGGTATTCCACATACGTCAATCGTCAAAAAAAAAAAATTGAAAAATGACGTAACAATGACGTAAATTGACGTGGTAGCAGAATTTTTAGTATGTCTTTAATGTCTGCTAAAACGTCATTATTCAATTTTTCATTGACGATTGACGTATGTGGAATACCCGCCTATGATAATCATTACATGAACTGTCATGATGATCGCCAATCTTCGATAGAAGAGGTAGGCTATTAGAAAAAGGAAAAGGCTATCGGGTACTAGTTGTTTCTTAACTTGTAGTGAATCTTGTTGGGCAAGAATAAAACAAATTGTGAAAAACGAAGTTGACGTAGTTGAAGGAATGGATCAAGGTGGGCAACCGTGACTATTGAGACCTCGCTAAACTCGAAAAAAGCCAAATCAGGATCGACAACGCGCCCTGTGAAGGTACGTTTATCTTTTTCGGGGCAAATCGATACTTGAGAAACTCACTATCAGAGTTACCCGCGTTGCCAATTACTCTTCTCCCCCTTACCTACTGGAGAAACCTAATGGCCATTTTGAACTTTTTTTGCTTATTCGATAAAGTATATAGAATATGATAAAAAGGATAGAAACTGGATTCGAACCCTATATAGTCTCCATCTTTTGCCGGTGTGGTGTGCTTGCCACTGCACCAAACCAGCCAAAGTTTCCACATCTTTCCGTATCTAGATGAATGCTATGACGACCGGTTTAAAGGATTAGTTGGACTTACATTGCCCACTTACAGGCCTATTTCCCCTGGCAATGGGCTCCGCCCTAATTGTTCGGTGACTGTGAGGCCCCTGCTCCTAATGACTATTAACACAGCAGGCAATGCAAGGCCAACTAGCCCATTGTTGAATAATAGCATTTTGAATTTTTCTCTTGTTTAGGGTATCTACCCTACCTATACTGTATGTTAAGTATTTTACATTTTCAATTTTAGTTGCAGTTCTAGTTCTGTTTATATGGCCGCTCGCCACTGCCCGGAGTGAAGCCAGGCCCCTTATCTTACTCCGCCACTGAGTTATCTGCTAAATAGCTTCTGAAGTCATTGTTAAAAGGGATAACAGACATGGACGATTCGCCCGCCAGTGACTCACTGAAAAATTTTCATAGTAGGAAATTGGTATTTCGAAAACCAGAGTCGATTTCAGTGGATTTCTGAAACTGGCGTGAAGCACCCGAGTCCACGGTTTTCCCTCGACACGCCCAGGACTTGCCAGCTCATAGAAATCTTCTGGAGTAGACTCTGTGCTTTTCCACCAACCGTACCCGAAGCCCATTTGCTACAATGACAAATTTCACAGAGAGTCACCGTGTCTATTGGGTCTATTCTTCTTCTGAGGTCACAATCTCAACGATTGGTTAACAGCATATCATCCTCCAGCTGTCTGGGTCCTGCACCTTCTTCTTGAGCTCTTGGTACGCTCGAGCTCCTGAGTTATGTATCAGATGATGCCTTTGTTGTAGCTGTGTTAAACCCCCTACGTATTAAGCCAATCGCTTCGTATCTTTCTTTCTTTTCGTGTCCAAGGTAGAGATTCCTAGTTTTTGGGTCCATTATGCTGCCAACCTGACGCCATATTCAGCGCACACGCAAAGGTCGTTGAAGTCCTGGGGCTCTTCTCTGTGGTGAAAGTATTAGCCACTAGATGTTTCCGCTTAGCGTTGCCTGGGCTACGCCCGATCGGTTTGTTGTCCACGTTTAAAAAAAAAAACGATCTTCGGGGAGGATCCTCTCTTGTACCCATACTGCTGTCGCTTCGTATAAGAAGAGTTTATGTTGCGTAAAAAGGTGTCCACACTATGTCGCATTGGCAGTGGCAAAGCCAACACGGCAAATCTGATTGTTGGCCTCCCGTCCACACCGGGAGTTGGCCTTCAGCCGCAAAATGTCCACCGAAGAGGATGTACACTGAAACTGAACGTTCCGCGTGGAGCCAACGGTTGGCACGTCCACACTACCCGCTCTCTTCATTGATGGAGACCGAGACTTTAGCGAATTTCTGCGGCGAACCATTGGCTCAATGGCACATGCTAACGGCCACGTTCACATTGTATTGGCAATTGGCACACTACAACTCGTGGACAAAGCACAGCAATAATATTATTTGGATCATTACTAATTTCTGGGGAATATTCTCCCCGCGTATCTCACTCAACCTCCCTGCTTCCCAATATTCCAAGCAAGTTCTATGCAAATATAGAAAAAACAATTTTCTTTCGTGTGTAGAGTCTCTCGCCTGGGCTCTTGTTTATATTAAGCTCAATGTTGTGGAAACTTCATGAATTTTCTCCCGTAGACGGTTTTCTAATATAAAAATGGAATTTTCCCCTCTTCGTTTCATACTTATCATTTCCCGGAAACTGTGCCAAAGGGGTCGAAAGGGAGGGGGATTGCTACTCAAAATTCTGATCGTAATATACCCATCACTTCGGTTTTGATTTACATGAGTAACTCGACCTTATTCCT
The DNA here is from genome assembly GCA_963971405.1 of Psococerastis gibbosa. Taxonomy (NCBI): domain Eukaryota; kingdom Metazoa; phylum Arthropoda; class Insecta; order Psocodea; family Psocidae; genus Psococerastis; species Psococerastis gibbosa. The sequence goes on from OZ020485.1 coordinate 47,409,417, forward strand.
CGCCGTACCTACTTAATATTGAATTATCAAAAGCACGATTCTCATATTTCGCGCAGTAGGCCGTTACGTACATAAAAAACTTTTGGCTGCCCGTCCGTGATGAACTTCGGAAAATTTGGTAACGTATCTTTCACCACGGAATAACCTTTAGCTATTAGTTATTATTTTATAAGGACTTTGTTTATGGACCCAGGCCTATACTTATAGTGGCCCATAAGTTCATGTCCAATGCCAACGACCCCATGGATTTCGGACATTAGGTACTTGAATTGTTTCCGTAAGATTTTATCAATATATGGCCATTGGCAAACTGGTTTACGAACGTTCTCGATGTCAACCTACAGCGACTACTAGACTGAGCTGAGACAATCTTACCATTGACACAATGAAACAGGCGAAAGCTTGACAGAATGACCTTACTTTTAGGACCATTAAGTAACGAAACTTTTACTAGGGGTGCACCAGTGGATAGAGTGACATCTCAATGTCTAAAACACAGGACGTGTAGAGTAGGGGTACAGACTCCGACTTTCTTCCGAAAGGTTGTTGGTTCGAGTCCACACTTGCTATAATTTCAGCTATGTTTCGGAGGGCATGTAAAGCAGGTGGTCCCAGACCTTCCTAGTTGAGATGAGCATAAGAAAAGAATATCTGCAGCAAGGGTGATGGAGGATGTAGGGGCCGGTGAAGCTGAACCAGCCACCCTGCCGTAACTTGACGAAGATCACCCAGGCGCTGATCTACGGTGGGGGGGGGGGGGCTATAGGGTGAAAACCCCAATATTTCAGCCCTATTTTTAAAAAAAAAAATCTAAATTTAATCTTAGCCCCCTCCTTGGTCTCATTCTGGATCCGCGCCTGAGATCACCCACTTTTCGGCACTGTATGCCCCAAAGGAGTGGTACGAATTTGACTTCTTTGTTGTTCTGGATAACGACCATGACGTAGGTACCTAACATTTTAGGTTCGTGTTAGAAACTCATGGTAAGGTTAAACCTGTATATACCCAAAACCTCATTATGTGTTAATTAGTCAATCACTGCTGGCAATACGATACGGCGCAAATTCGCAACAATCCCACACTTGAATGACTCGGTGAAATTTCCCCCAGGCAAATCAGTAAATGCGGCTTTATTTGCAAACACTTGCGTAAATTGGCAAACGGGTTTTCCCCCCTCCTCAAAGTTCAATATAATCTTTCCCTTTTGCTTGATCCTTGTTTTCCGCGCGGGAATTCCCGAAAGGTTTCAGCACAAAGCAAGTCCTCGGGAAATTTCAGCAAAGTAATAGTTTAACGGCTAGAAGTTGTGTTAGGGACCGAAATTCCTTTAAGCAGTTTAAGCTAAAGTCACCTACAACTAGGGTTAGACAGATTTGCCAAACTTTAACCCCGGACATGGGCCTAAGGCATTTTATGTATGTTTACGCATGTTACATACTAGTAGTACCGACGTACATATAATGTTCTTACTTTCACTCATATACCAAGTTAAGTTAGAGTGAATGATAATTATATTGTGATTGACCAAATTTTCGATTTCAAGATTTAAATAAAAATAAAGATTGACTTTCTTTGTTCTATTACTAAGCCAACCTAGCGGAGTTAGGGCTATAAAGCCCTCTGGTACACTCAACTATAGTTGCCTACTTTACATGCCCTCCGAAGTATGGCCAGAAAATGTAGCCAGTGTGGGACTCAAACCAACAACCTTTCAGGGGAAAGTCGGAGTCTGTACCACTACTCTACATGTCCTGACTAGATTTAGTGTTTTCCATGGTTCTTTAGGTTCAATGAGTACGAAAAAGTTTACAGGGTTGCGCATGCATACATGCACAGAGTAAGAATCCAAACTACTCGACCGATTTCGTTCAAATTTGATAAGAATTTGTCAGGACATGTCGAATGGTGGTATGGACTCTGGACTCTGACTTACACCAGAAAGGTTGTTGCTTCGAGTCCCACACTTGCAACATTTTCTGGCCATGCTTCGGAGGGCATGTAATGCAGGTGGTTCCAGGCCTTCCTAGTTGAGTGTAAGAGAGTGCTATATAGCCCTAACTCCGCTATGTAGGCTTAGTAATAAAACAAAAAGTTATTATTTATTTATTTATAAAATTCTCCGATGGTGGTCGTGCAAGAAAAATAAACTCAAAATTGGCGTCTGTATGTTTAATTAGCAAAAAATCTTGTATGAGAAATGGTTGAAGGGATAATTATTAAACTTTGCTCAATCATAGGTCTATATAACAGTGGTTAGGCGGTATATCTGAAAAACCGCGAAATTATGACTTTGGTAACTTTTGTGTTTTTATAGTTAAACTATTTTTTTTTTTTAAGGTTAATCGCATACCATACAAACAATTTAATGAATGTATCCGATTGACCTCTTCAGTCGCCTCAATGTGTAAATTAATCCTTGTGCTGAGTTACGACACGTCTCTGATCGCATGGCAAGTAGAGACTCGCACAATAATTATAAGTTTAAGGATTCTACCACCTTGCCATCGAAGTGGCCTGTTGTGTTTCAATACAAACATACAAACAATTTTAATTAATGAATCCGATGTAGGCTAGTAGGTACTGTACCCGTAATGAGTTATGATACGTCTTCGAACGCATGGCGGGTTTTCCCATAGCTGTTCTTACGAGAGTTAAATTATATTACAAGACGAATGTGAAAAGAAAAGAAAATTGTGAGCAAATTGCAGACGGTGACATTTATTATGAGTAAAAGCTTAACAGCCTGATTACGGTCAATTTATTTTTTTACTCAATTGATATTATGGTAATAAATTACTAATGCACATAAATTTAGTTTTCGATTATAACATAACAAAGAGCTAGTTGGAATTAACATTGCCAGAGGCCCTCGCTTCTCATGACTACTAATACAACAGGCAATGTAAGTTCAACTAACCCTTTGTTAAATAATATTACACCATTGCCATTAACCCTTGCCAAACGGTTATAACTTGTTAAAAACTAGAAAGTGAAACCCAATATCATTATTAAATTGGAATGCTAATTTTTGCATCTGCCTTGAGGAGCCCTTTTCTTCGTCTTTACCTACCTTATTAGCAACCCCTTCAGGGTTTCTAGGGACTCTTAATTATTCCTATATAGCACAATCTCTGTCATTTTCACGAATTTTTCTTGGGCATGGGTTCAAGTATGGAACTTACATAGCGCCAAGTCATCGTATTGGAACATGCTATGATGTGATTGATGTCAAATCCTGATTATAGTGGGCACCAAACCGAATTAATTAAAATTAGAGAAAGGTGAATAGGTGGCGGATTGGGGCCCGTGACTTCCTCTGGCCTCTGCGGAAGTCCGGATTACACTACACCAGAGGTTCTCAAACTTTTTACGTCGCGGACTCCTAAATGATATAAAATGGCTTCGCGACCCACTAAATTGTATATTGCAATTTCCTTCCTATAAAAAAAAATAGCCTTACGCAGGAATAGAAGCAGGGGGGGGGAGGCAAGTCAGGGGGTGGACCCAGAGACCAATAAATATGATACCTTGCCTTACTACCCCCCCCCCTCTCCCCCGAGGCAAATTTTTCATTAGGAACGCCTAGGCCAATGCGTTCTCCCATTGGTCTAGCAATCTATTCTATTTAATATCCATGGTTCCCGCCAATTTCTATTATACAATATATTCTTGGTTTCCGCTAATCTTTACAAAATATATGGCTTAAATTCAAAAAAAGCTTGTCATTCAATTCAATTCTACTTAGTGTATAACTGGCAGATAAGACCACGCCGCGACCCACTTGGAAAGTTTTCGCGACCCCACACTTTGAGAACCCCTGCATTACACTACGACTTTCACCAGCAACTCAGTAACCGCCTTACATCATTACCAAATCCCATCAGACAAGCAAGTGGCAAGTCTGTCAGGTTACAGGTAATTCCAATCCTGTACACGGTCATGAGGCCATCGAAAGAATGTATTATGTAGTACAAGAGGAAGGCGCAGGAGTGCTCAAGGATGATATGTAGGGAGTTCTTCTTCTTCTTCTTAAGGTTACAATCTTAGCGATTGGTTGGCAGCAACTCCCTGCATATCGTCCTCCAGTTTACTCGGTCCTCGATCTTCCTCTTCAGTTCTTGATATGATATTGCTCCTGCGTCTTCTTTTACTTGATCCATGAATTCCTTCTTCGGCCGTCCTCTTCAGTTATTTCCCTCTAGGGAGTTACTGCCAACAAACCGTTGAAATTCTGACCTCAGAAGAAAGAATGTTGCTGCAAATTGAGTACCGATAAGAAACACTGTGCTTTTTTATAAGCTGTGCAAGCTTAGGAAACCAACTTCAACATACTTATCAAAACATAAGCGCAAACAGACCCCTAAAATAACTAAAAAGTTTAATATCTGAACACTTCAAAAGTTTTACCAATTCAGCGCCAAATAACCCATTTTTCAAACGCCGTAGATTACATTTAGGCGTTTTTCATTTTTGTTGTTATAATTTTTCCATAAACTTGACAATTCGGTAAATTTGCGTCCTTTATCAGTTTCACTGAAAACCTTCACCAATGACCCAAACTTATAAAAAAACATTATTACTATGCATATATGAAATAGTCTTCTGTCAATTGACGAGACCAAATCATTGTAGCTTCAGTATTAAATTAAATATATATAGTTTAATTATTTAATTAATTAATTATTATTTATGTATTTAAATAAATAATAATATGAACCAACCTATTTGAGGGTGATCCACGTAAGACCAATGTCAACGTTCAGCTTTCTCTTGAACTAAGAATTCTGTTGCAAGTTTTCACATTTGTCACTTTGGCATTCTTCTTCTTCTGCTTCTTTGGCGCTAAAACTGGGGGTGAGCTTTGGCCTCTCGCACCACATCTTAAGAAATTAGATTGAAGGTTCTTCAAGATTAAAACTTTGTAAAATCGATTCTGCTTGATTCATAAGTTGCAATTCCTTCAAACTTGCTCGGGAGGACTAAGAAGATTTCGTACATTTCCGCGGAAGTTTTACAAAGAACAATGCTTCCGGAGAAAACTTGATCCGTTTATAATATCGCGGAGAAGAGTTTTTTTCGTTTCTATCATTCTTGGCTTCAACTCTCATTTTTGGTGCATAGTTGGATCTCTGATTTTGCTAAGAGGGAGGGGGGCAAGGCCGTAGCCAAGGGGGTTCATGGGGGTTCAACCCCCCCCCCCCCCCGAAATGAAATGGCTTGATACTTGATAGAATCGGATTTTGAGAGGAAAAATAAAACCACTATGTAATACCCAATTAAATTTCTGAACCCCCCCTGGCTACGGCCTTGGAAGGGGGTGTTTATAGAAAGGTGATTGCGAGAATTTCATTTACTACAGAAAATGGATTGAGGTGTGTACGAGTTTCACCTAAGGCGCCCATTCCATTGACCGGCTAGGGCTATTTCCAACAACGATGACGTGGTAGCAGACATTCAAGACTTAGGTATGGTTTCCACTGACCTCGCATTGCAGATTGCAAATGACATTGACGGAAATGTTTGTTTTTCTTTTTATAGAAATCTATTAAAATGTTTGTAATTAACATATCCCGTGAAGCCATTTTTTATTTTAGTTTGTTTGTTTGTGATTTTACTGTATGATCATTGATCAATTTTAACTATGGCATAGAGGAAAATAAACATTTCCGTCAATTCTGCAATGCGAGGTCGGTGGAAACGCAACCTAAGTCTTGAATGTCTGCTACCACGTCACCATTGTTGGAAATAGCCCTAGCCGGTCAATGGAATGGGCACCTAAGCCTGGTTGGTTTCAGTGCATATATAGGCCCTATTATAAAAACCAAGCCAGGGCATGTGATGTGGAACGAAAAGAATCGGCATCTTCATTTAATAATCCAAGGGAAAATAGAAGGACTGTGAGATTTTAGCAGACGAAGAACATCCTGGTTGAAAAACCTGAGAAAGTGCTTTGCTAAGACCTTCTCGGAGCAGCAGTCTCCAAGGTCCAACCAAATTGCAAGGATGATCGCCAATCTTTGATTAAAAAGGCATGGGAAGCCGAAAAAAAATTCAAGAGTGACCCACTACGCGTTCAAGTGGTTTGCAATCCTCAATAATCAGGAGGTCCACCCCTGTCAGTCAACTCCCCTTCTCTCCGAGGTGAAGGAGTCTGCCCTCAGTTAATACACGGACTCACTCCCCCTGCCAGGCTGACAGGATTACTTGAAGCAGAAATACTGAAAGTGTTAGGAAAAAAAATTACGCGTTATTGGTACAATTTTAAAATTCGTACAAAGTCGACACAGTTATCACAGACAGGTATCAAATATTACACATCCGTTATAGGAATCCCCTGAGTTTTAATGGGCTACATGATGTGTGGCCGAGACTAGCTACAATTATTTAGCTTGGTTAGTAAAAAATCACAGGCAAAACGAGGTTCTATGCCTATATATGGAATAACAGAATAAATAACTTTCGAGGGTATATAGCCATAGCGGTGTGGTGGTCCCGAATGCAGTGACACCTGTTCTACAGAATAAAATGGGATAGAGGATAGTGGAATAAAAAAGCCTTTCGAATATTGTAAATGATGTTTTTTATTTTTGTTATTTATATAAAGACTTTTGATGGAACCAGGCCCACAGGTCCCTTGTCTAATGCCAACTACCCCATGGATTTCGGAAATTATTTGTATTGTTTCCGTAAGAATGTTTAGCCATTGGCAAATTGGTATACGTCCTCGATGTCAACCTACAACGGCTACAAGCGATAATGGACAAGCTTACCATTGACAATGCAATGAAACATGCGAAAGCTTGACTTAACCTAGTACTGTAATACGGGTCAATTGTAAAGGAAATATTTGCTGTTAATAGTATTGTACTTTACCTAATAAATGTCAGTAATAAATTCGTTATTATCCTGAAATATTGATTAATCCACATATGTATTCGCTCGGCTACCGGTTATAAATTTTATTTTAACTGCGTAGATAATGCTTATCGCCGGCCAGTAGCTACCTACAAACCATTCACAGCCAGTAAATTTAATCCAAATTAATCCTAATTAATCCAATAATATTCCAATTTAAACACTGCAATATGCGATAGGCTACATCTGGGGCTAGTAAACATTTAGGAAGTTAGTAGCCAGAAATAAACAATGCAGCCCACGACCTGGTAACAACAGCCCCCATAGCCCCCCCCCCCCCCATAGATCCGCGCCTGATACATACATACCCATTAAATAACCACTAACCGAAATTAGATGATATGGAAAAAACTGGGCTTGGCGGGATTCAAACCCACAATCTACGCCTAACCAGTGCGTCGTCTTAACCGCTGGACCACAAGCCAGTATTATATATATAATATAATATATTATTTATACCATATAATACTACAATGTAAGAAATAACCACTAGTCTGAACCAATTTATCGCTTGTAGCCGATGTAGGCATAGACATCAAGAACATATTGAATATAGCCTAGGTACCAGTTTGCCAATGGCCTAAAAGGTGGGCATTACCATTATCGTCGATAAAAATATAACCATAATAAGCAACAAGCGACAGTACACCATCCCTTGTAGTTTTAATGCACAATAAGAAAATCATGGAGAGATATTACAAAAACAAAGTTAAATAAATCCCACAAAAAAAAGGTCACATTCCTCAGAAACACCTGCGACCCCCATATCAATTTAGAAAAGAAGTAAAATAAACGACCTCCCCCACAACACACATGGGGCTGAGAGCGAAAAATAAAATATTAAACAAGTATAAAAGGTAGGGGGTCAATAGGGTAATTAAGAGGTGAGTGACATGAATTATGAGACGAAGGGCTGTTGCCGACTACAATGAACACTTTCCGTCCCTTTGTGTCCCGTTGTAAACAATGGTTTACTCATTGTTATGGTGGTTGTTTGTTTGGGCTAGGTGCGTGACGAGCAGACACTCCCAATGTTTACGTATTGTTCTTTGCAAACAATGTTATATGCCTCAGGGGCAACGTTGCCAGATTGCATTGTTTTTGTTTTCATTTCATGCGTTTTGCAAGTATAAATTTTGTGGAAGCTGGCCGGTATGTCTTCGGCAGCTACTGGACTTAACCATAGAAATATATTGATTGCAACAGCGGGGGCTATAATATCCCTTACGGCACCCGTTAACCATAAGCCAACTATCAGAGATAAGTACCCGGTCAAAACTCTGTACTTAGCTTCAAGGCGGTAGCCAAGAGGGGGTTCATGGGGGGTTCAACCCCCCCCCCCCCCCCCCCCGAAATGAAATGGCTTGATACTAGATAGAATCGGATTTTGAGAGGAAAAATTAACTACTATGTAATATCCAATAAAATTTCTGAACCCCCCTCCCGCAAAAAAAATCCCAGCAAATTTGCGTACTTATCTTGTGCAGGCTACACTAGCATCAGCCATATTGATAACGGTCTACAGCCACGGGATGGACTTAACCTGCTGCCAGACTCGTTTCTGTACTTGGTTAAGTCATGTTTTCGCCTGTTTCATTGCGTCTATAGTAAGCTTGTCTCAGCTTATCCATTATCGCTTGTAATCGGTGTAGGTTGACATCAAGGATGTACCTCTCAATGATTTTGGTGCCCCCTTAATTCGGTGCCCGGGGCAAATGCAAAGAAGCTAAAAAAAAAAAAAAATGGGGATCAGGGCACACGAAGTTATGGAAATAAGTTCCAAATTATTCTTAGCTAGTTTTCAGGAGTTACAGTTCATAGGGTTTGCTTTACCTTTACTTCAAAACTCCTCAGCTGTTAACTTGGAAATTTACGGGTCAAAGGACCGAAGGTTTGTGACATGCTTTACGTAGCGTTCAGGCGGTGGGGGGGGGGGGGGGGGTTGCTCCCGCAGAGAGGCTGCTGGAAGGCTGTCAAAAGGGTTCACATATAGTTTTGTGAAATTTATGCCTCTTTCAGCGGACCTCTATGACTCTATACTGTAACAATGAGTTTTGGGACCACAGGGCCCTAAAGGGACTTGTTAGAATCGCCTGAGGCTATATTGTATGTTAACTGATAAGTAAACAAAGTTTTTTTATTATTATTTATTTATTTATTTATTTTAGTTTCTGGTAGTAATCATAGCAAATATCTCAAAAGTTAATTGAGGAAGCTTACTGTATATATTGGCCACCTCTGGATCCCATCGAAAGAAATAAATGAATAATAAATTATATATATTTTCTTATACTTAAAAAAAGATTATCCGCATACAAACAATTCAATGAATGTATCCGAATAACCTATCCTAGTTTTAGTTGGGACAGAATTTATCAAACAACTAGGTAGGCTGTTACGGTTATAGCAGAAATCCCCCGTTATCTTTTGGACCTAACCAGACTAAATTACGATTCATCTATTCTCTCAGCAAGCTGACATCATAACAATGTTTATGTTGTCTCCCGTTGTCCCTTTGCCCTTACACCCCCCCCCCCCTCCCCCTTCTGAAGTGACAACCACCCAATCAGTTAATTTGAAACTCAACAAAGACAATCCACAATACTATATAGCACAGTTGTTACTCCTGCCTCTCTTTGTCTTCCTCCTCAAACAATGTAGGGTCGGATTATCCCAGTCTTAGATTGCTTAATTTCGTGACTGCCTGATAACCCATTGCGTTCCTGGCAAGAGGTGGATTTGCCCCTGGACCATTTTAGAAGCATGGTCCGAGAGGCACACCGGACCTGTCTCCATTTGGCTTTCTCCTCAAACAATGTAGGGTCGGATTATCCCCGTTTAAAATTGCTTAATTTCATGACTGGCTGATAACCCATTGCGTTTTGCCCAGGACCTTGGAAAGCAGTGGTCCAAGGGGCCCATTGCTTATCGGGCAGGGCAAGTCTCGACAAGACTCACTACTATTTCGTGTGCTGAGGTGCAGAAAGGCAGAAGGGGTTATGTTCTCTATTCCAAATAGGTGAAGACAAGGACGGATCCTTGGGGGGGGGGGGCGGTCGCCCTAGATACTAGATAGAATGGACTTTTGTAGGAAATGAAGAGAATTTATTACTCAAGTAAGGGAAACGCGATATTTTTTAGGCCACCCCCCCCCCCCGAAAACTTTTTCTGAAACCGTCCCTGGGTGAAGATGATGACTATAAAAGTAGCCAAGGCCACCGGCAGCCTCTACGAGTTCTACTGATTTCTCGCAGTAATTTAAATTGAAAGTAAAAAACCCAAATACAATGCACTACGTTCAGGATTCAGCCCCCCCGAAAACTTTTTCTGAAACCGTCCCTGGGTGAAGATGATGACTATAAAAGTAGCCAAGGCCACCGGCAGCCTCTACGAGTTCTACTGATTTCTCGCAGTAATTTAAATTGAATGTAAAAAACCCAAATACAATGCACTACGTTCAGGATTCAGCTGGGTTTCGCAATAGGAATAATTGGTTCCTCTCCGCTCTCCCCCGCCGAGCTGTTGATAATTAACGAACTGCAGAATTTCTGAGGAAGGACGGAGCGTGGGGGGGGGGGTCTCCCCTGGGGGTAATGTCGGAAATTTTGGGTGAAAAATTGTGGGGTTTTAAGCATTTTACATGCGTACATATTTTCGGGCCCTGTGGGCCAATGTAGTATGTTATGGATACATTGGGTATATTATGCATAAAGTTTGGATCTGCCACTGACTATTTTGTCGCCATACACCCAATAGTAACTTACCATTAAGCTAAATAAATGTGAAGCTGTTTAACTATAAAATTCTTCCCTTATTGGCTTTTTTTAAGTTCTCGGGTATAGTAATATACTCGTACATACATTAATTATCTAGCGAAACGGTATAGGTGAGCCTAGCGGGACGCCCTCGGGGTAATTATTCGAAATATAGACGTTGGTTTTTAAGCATTTTTAGGTAATGTTTTAAAGTTCCCGATGGTAGTCGAAAGCGGTGCAGTGGCGGCACACTGCGCTATAGCCTAGGGACTTAGGGGACTCTACCTACTCTTCAATATCAACGCACAAGGTTTCCCATTTGCTTCCTCAGGCAGGGATGCGAGAATTCTGTAGTGTGTACTAGAATCAGTGGCATATTGGGGGAGGGGGGGATGGGAGGTGTAAAAAGAAGACGAAATTAACTAATGTAAGTTGTTGGTATGCATAATTCGCTAGACTTAATGAATGTTTCGGTCAACAGTGAGCGGTAAGCGGTTTGGTTTGTAGAATTCTGCCTCTGCGAGAAGTTGATAGTCAGAGGTATCCCCCCCCCCCTGAAAATATTTATATAGTTTACCTTGGCTAGGATGGTATGATCTGCAAACCTTCCAAGAGCCGTGAGGGAGGCCCGCAATGGCTGAGCTGTGAGCAAGGCGCCAAAGAGCTAAATCTGCCACTGTTCCCGGCTATGCGACATTTTGAAAATCTAGTCAGCATTCACGACTCCATGGATGCAAACTGCTTATTAATTCCTGTGATGTCTCACCTCAGTAGCCCGTTTCCCTCTGACAGCGTCCCTGACTGCTGACTAGTATTTAGGATATCAACTAAATTATGAATTCTCTCTTCGAGCTCCTGACATACGATATTTCAATGTGTATGCGTGGTAGGCTTCATAGATAGGCAACGAGTTTAATTAACTTGCCCTCAAGAATGTGCTGTATATTCTCGAAAATAATGGGGACAGTAACCGCCTTACTGTAGGTAGGCGCCGTGCAGCATTCCTAACCAAGACTTGCCAAGCGTTGGTGGGAACCGTCCTCAGTACGTGACGAGTCACAGAGTCAGTTATTGTTATCAGCTTTGGTAATCAATGTTATCTGAATGCTTTGCATAATCATAAAAATGACTTCATTCTTGACATATAATAACTTTGGCAGAAACTATATACAATATTTCTTCTACAATGATCGGAACGGAATCAACAGTTAGTAATAACAGTACAACTTGTATGTTTCTTCCTTGCCACCCTTTTTGGATTTGCCACAATTGGTGGAAATGATAGAAACATAGCGCAACAGCTTAAGGTACTTTGTTTCTATAATTGGAAATCGTGACTGATCGATTTTCTAGAAACGAACTGTTTCCGATATTGGTTGTGAACAGTAGTGAAAGCTGCGTCGATGAGAGTTTCATTGGATCGGATAGAAAGTACTATTATCAAATTTAACACTAAAGTGAAGTTTTGCCATTTTATTTATTTTTTTGCTCTTTTATAACACTTATATACAATCTAATGAATGTATCACATCTTGGAAAGACATTTGTATAGCTGTTTCGTGGTGGGTCACCCGCGTGCAATGTATTTGGACCAGCTTCACAGAGACTTCAACTGCACGACGTACGGGGACCTCAAGAGGCTGGTCGAGGACAGAACGGAATGTAGGAAGTGGAGCGTGATGCTGCAGACCAACACCTAGGGTTCTCCAGAAGTAGAAGAAGAATAACGTATCGGATTGACCCCTTCAATCGTCTCACTAAATAATTTAATAGGGACTTCTGTCGAGTTACACACGGTATGTAGAAGTTTACACAAGTACAAGCACGCTACCACCTTGTCACCGAAACCAATTTTATATATATAAGTACCTGCACAATATTATTATATATATTATTACCGTGTTGTCAAACTGCTGAATTGTACTTTACACTAAGTAAGGGACTTAATTATTGATACATATTTTGTAAATGTCATGGTAGTGGAGGCACAGTACCAACCCAGTTTGCAGCCGGCACAAAGGGAAATGTGAAACCTAAAGTTAAAGAAGGGATGCGAGCCAAATGAACCTAACCAACCGGTTTCAACATAAGAAAAACAAATTACAGAATAAAGCTATGTGGATATCTGCTTATTTTTTTCAAAGGTAAAATTTATTGAATTTCCATCAGACAACAGTAAACAGTATGTACCTGCTTATCGTTTGTGTAAATAACAGAGGAATCTGCTAACTCTGTTGCTGACGCAATCAGCAGCATCACTGACAACTGCATTCGCTACATGGAAATTACAAAGGATAAAAGAGGTGATGGTACAAAAGCTGCTGTTTTCATGCAGATCTCTGGTTTCCGCATGCTTATGTATGAATGCACATTAACAATTTTAATAATTGTATTGTTACTACAGTCAGTACCTCTTAAAATTGTAATCTATGCTTCTGTTGTTAATTTATCAACACGGCTTATGAGATAGTTAGGTGAATAATTCCATTCAATTCAATTTCTATTTCCTTCAATACAGTACAACCACAACATGTAAAATAAATATAATTATCGTTGAGCTTTAGCAACCCGTAGACCGAGACGCGGAGGTGAGAGAGGCTTCTTTGGAGGAGGTAGTGATTGCTATGAAGGGCATGAAAAATCACAAAGCGCCAGGAGAGGACATGATAGCAGTTAAACTATTGTAGGAAGGTGGGCAATATTTGCACCAAAAACTAGATCCCCTTGTGCTTAAAGAGTGGAGGACGGAAAAAATACCGGCAGAACGGGAGGTGGCGCTGATGATAATTCCAATGTACAAGAAAGGATCTTAACTAAATTGAGACAACTACAGGGGATATCCTTGCTCAACACCATATTCAAGGTACTTACCCGAATAATGCCTATAATCACATGGATGAGTTTGCAAGAAATATCTTTACTGACTATCAGTACGAATTCAGACGTAACAGTAAACAAATATTTAGCAACCTCTATGTCGATTTCAGAAAAGCATACGACAGTGTTATAATGGGGGTTCCTATTTGAAACTCTCAAGGAGTTAGGACTCCCACTTAAGCTAATCGGACTGGTGCGGGTAACCCTCAGAAGTACAAGAAACAAGGTCAAAGTGCAAGGAGAACTATTTGCGTCAGCGCTTGCAGTCCACTCATAGATAGAGTATATATGTAGAAATTTACCAAGGGTTTGGTTTGTCCCTCGCATTTGTTTCCAATACTGCAAGCATTGGCGTAGATAGGGGGGTCCTGGGGGGGGAGGGGCAGGTCCACCCGTAGCCCTCCCCCCCAGGATTTCTAGTGACAACGACGTAACGGAGGCAAAAGGCATAGTATCCACAATAATGAAAGGGAAATTAATTCTTAGTATTCTTAATTTACATGAAAAAAATCAACATATTGACCAAGTACTTTCACAAAAAATATATTGCTCAAAATGCTTAAAACCCCAATACTTCAGAGCTATTTTTTTCCAAATTTTTCTTCAGGGGAGACTCCCGGGCCCCCCTTAATGGTAGGTTTATTCGTCATTATAATATCTCAATTGTACTGCTTGCAAACATTGGCGTAAATGGGGGTTCAGCCCCCCCCCAGAAGCACCCGTAGCCCCCCCCCCCCAGAAGCACCCGTAGCCCCCCCCCCCCCCCCCCCAGAAGCACCCGTAGCCCCCCCCCCAGAAGCACCCGTAGCCCCCCCCCCAGGATTTCGGGTGATAAATACGTTTTGGAGGCGAAAGACATAGTATTCACAATAACGAAAGGGAAATGGAAGGGGTATGCTTATTTCACATGAAAGACATCATATATTAAAAAAATCAATATATTGACCAAGTCCTTTCACAGCCGGCCGCCATACCAAGTTGAATCCAGGGGATCAGAGCAGGTTCAAAGCTTCAGATAACTTGGTCGTGTGCACAGTGCCGTTAGGGGAATATGGTAGGACTTGTCCTGGTCACCTCCGAACTAATCGTGTGACTTCACTGTGTTTCACAAGTGGTTCGGAATCCACTATAATCAGGAGTTCCACTGTCCTATGGGCTGGCATAGGACAGTCAAGTCGGGGTCGCTCTATGGGCCCAAATATGAGGCCTAAGTCGTTATTAACCCGATGAACACTACTACTACTACTACTAAGTAATTTCACGAAAATATATTACTCAAAATGCTTAAGACCCCAATATTTCAGACCTATTTCTTCAAAAAAATTTTTTCTTTAGAACAAGGTCTTGGGGTTCTAAAGCCCCCCCCCCCCCCAGAAATTTTGGGAATTGACGCCAATGACTGCAAGGTAAGTTTCTGCTCTGTAATAAGAGAAATTGTTATGCAGCTTGGAAGTTGCGCCGTTGTCGGTGCTCATGGAAAAATCTCTCCCCCCACTTGGTGAGCCGAATATTTCCTACAGGACAAAGGGCAAAAAATCAAAATGCAACTCAAAAATGCATGGAACATCGTCAGGTAACCCCTCCGTTTCCTGTTGACAAAAATATCTTGCCTCATTGTGAAAGAAACCACTACCATGCTCTGAAGCTCTGCTTATATCACAACAGCTTTGATTAGTTAACTTTCTACATTATATTTATAGAAAAGTTGCGAGTTACGTGTTCCAAGCATGCAATTCATTTACACGAGTTCACTTAACACGAACCTCTCGTTGAAATTGCAATGCCATGCAAAATCACTTGCTTTTGAGCTATGGTATTTCCTTTATCTCAGTTCAAATACGAAATATTGCTAACGACTTTTCTCCCTTCGCTTGAGTATTTTGCTACGATGAAAAATTGTTTGCTGCTTTGACCTTGAAGTTATCGATTTCCATAATCCTTGCACAGTAGTCAGTGCTTTAGTAAAACTTTCTATTGAAACTCGTGTTAGTAAAACCCAAATACTCGTTAAATATTTGATGAAGGAGTAGAATCCGGGGCGATAAGCCGGGAATCCGGGTCGAACTAACATCGTATTATCAAATCATCCAGCGAAGAAAACAAATTAATAAGGTATTAGTTGAGCATACCTCAACAGATGAAAGTCTAAGAAAAACAAAGATAATCTCACTCTCTCTCTCTCTCTCTCTATTTCTCACTACCTCTGAAACCAATAACACTCATTAGTTTTCGATATTATCCTTATCTAAGTCTATTTATCATTGAATCCCCAACTATTTATTTGTTACTACTGCAACTACTACTACACTGCCGCCCGTGTCTGCCAACGTCTCCTACTGATAATCAAACGTCAGGTACTACCTACCTACTTACTTTTACTTTTACTGTGCCTTATCCTCATGGAGGGACGGCGGCAGGACGGCAGCGGTTCCATCACAGACCTGACCTCTGTTGAGAGCCCCAAACTTCTCATATTTCCGGCGATCTTTCTTCCCAGTGTAACTTTGTGGTCTTGTGGCCTTCTCCCTTGTATTTACCAGTTCATTACTCTTTTGACTAGGTGGTTTTCATCTTTACCGAGCTCGGGAAAAGCTGCACCGTCACCTTTAAGCTAAACGCACTAGCTGTAAGTTAGCTTATCATACTAGTGCATATATTTAAAAAAAATTAATTAACTAGATACGCCCTACCCCGATTAAAAAAGAAAGGGCTACATAAAACCAGGCCGGTTCTCTTTGGCACAGTTTCAAACCTCGCTCTTCCGTTTCACAGTCCCATTCTCTACCAGCTGTTAGTACTACAAATGCTAACAAAAACATAATGCATATTCAGCACAAGAGCAACAAAATGTCCCTGTTGCTTTTTAAACTTTCCCACAACTCGCTCCCTCTAATTTCATTAATTATAACTTTTCGTGCGAAGTTTCCAAGCAGGAAGTGGCTGCAGACATTTGTCTAGGCTCTGCTACCACTCCTACGTGATACGGATTAAGCTAAACTCTTGTGCCACGTTCTGCAGAATGGCGGCAAAAGTTTGCATTGTTTTCAATTATGTAAAGTGTTTTACTTATCGTGCTGTGTGGCAAAACTCAACTTTGTTTTAATAAGTTTCCTGGTTTTGCCTAGGAAAGTTCTCTTGTGAGTTGCAACTACAAAGAATGACGTCTTTGGTTGGGTGTTATGTGTTATTGAGCAATTGGAAGAGCTTATAGAAACATATTGATTTTTGTTGGAAATGTTGACAGCAAACTGCAGTTGAGAGAACCCTCTAACTTATTAGTCCTCACGTCTAAGCCCAGTTTGGGTTTACGTGCCAAGGATTTTTTAAATCCTTTCCTTTTATCTTTTAACACTGTGCCGGCCGCAGTGTCCAATGGACACCGTTTTTGATTTTCAAAACTCTGTTACATGAGCTGCCGTTCACTTATGGGGTTGGCTTTTCATGACTTTTCCTAACTATGTGCATACTTTGAGCCCATGAAAAAAAAAATTGCATTTAGTCAGCGGTTTCTCCGGGAACGATATTGACCTACGTTGCCGGCCGCAGTGTCCATTGGACTCTTATGGGAGAATGCATTGCGTCATTGCTATATCAGCAGCCAGCTCGGGGCTATTGGTTTGTTTCAGGTAGTATTTCATCGTCTACAATATAAAAAGAATTGTATTTCTTTTACTTTCTTATTGCCATAGACCTCAACTTAGCTTGCGGACCCAATTTTTTTTGTCAAATTGGCAAAAGCTCAGGTCATTCATTTACTTCATAGTTCATTACTTGACTGTTGTCTTCTATCCAAACTACAGTGTAATATACGTACCATATAGCTTACTTTATCATCGCAATGAGCAAATACAACAAAACAAGACCTCTGAAGGCTTCAGAAATCGCCAAACTTCTCGAAGAAGACGATTTTAGTTCGGACTGTTCAGAATTCAGCGAATTACGTGAGGAGTCCCCTAGACGAATGTCTGAGTCTCCCCAGCAGATGCTAGATTCTCCACCCCATGCTAGTCATTCTAGTTCTTCCCAAAGTTCGGAGGAGGGGGAGCCAATGGACACAGATTTTCACGAAACTGCCGAAGCTCGTTGGTACATATCCAAAGACTGCGAAGAGATATGGTGCTCTGAACCAGTGGTTCAAGCGAGTGGGAGAAGGAGCTCCCGAAATGTTCTGAAGGATAATGAAGGTACGTACTATAACATGCTGTATTTTATTTTACAGTAGAATTTGGAATATTATTTTAAATACCGTATAATGAACAAGCCCATCACACAAAGGTGGCGAAATATTGCTTACAAAAAAATGTATGCAAACATAACTGTTTTATTTTATTATTATTATTTTATTTACAGGTCCAAAGAGATGGGCAGAGCGACAATGCAAGACAGTTTCTGATGCTTTTTTTATATTTTTTCGTCAATCTTTTATTGAAGAAATCTGTAAGTGGACCAATAAGGAAGGAACATTAGCACTTGGTGAAGGTTGGAAGAAGTTGACAGCAGAGGAGTTCAAGAAGTATTTAGGCTTACTTCTCCTGATGGGTGTCTATAAAGCGAAAAATGAAGACATCGACGAAATGTACTCAATTAATGGTGGTCGGCCAATTTTTGGACAAGTGATGAGTCGCAATCGGTTCAAAGAAATAACGCGTGCTTTGAGATTTGATGACGCAGAAAATAGGAGAAAACACCGCTCGCCCGATAAGTTGGAGCCTATAAGACACATTTTTGATACTTGGAACGCAAACCTAAAGGAAGCCTATGTACCAGGATGGAGTATGACTGTGGATGAACAGTTGGTTACGTTTAGAGGCCGATGTGCTTTTCGACAGTACATCCCTTCCAAGCCTGGGAAATTCGGAATAAAATTTTGGGCTATATGCGACTCTGCAAATGGGTTTGTGTGGAAATTACAAGTGTATACAGGGAATGAGCCAGGTGGCACAAGAGAAAAAAATCAAGGCGAGCGCGTTGTACGATCTTTGGTAACAGAAATTGAAAATAGTGGAAGAAACGTCACCTGTGACAATTTCTTTACTAGTCTACCACTAGCTCGTTACCTGCTTTCCAAAAACTTGACATTGGTAGGGACCATTAAAAAAAATGAAGGAGCGCTTCCTCTAGAATTCATTAATCCAAAATATAGAACGGAAAACTCTACTTTATTTTTGTTCCAAGAAGACGTGATGATTGCCTCTTACTGCCCTAAAAAAAACAAGGTTGTCACTCTACTCAGCACACTGCACGACAAGCCAGAAATCTCCGACACATCAGAGAGAGAAAAACCGGATCTGATTATTACCTATAACGAAACTAAAGCTGGGGTAGTTAGGGCAGATCAAAAACTGAGGAACTACTCAGTAAAAAGGAAGACACGGCGTTGGCCAATGGTAGTTTTCGCAAACATGGTGGACGTTAGCGCTCTCAATGCCTTCATTATCTATTTATACACCCATGGAAATGAATTGGGAAGGAAAAGCGGGAAAAGACGCAAGTTCTTAATACAGCTGGGAAAACAACTGGCCGGGCTGGTGGCTGAACGCTCAGAACAGGATGTGAGAATTGGTGCGGTTGGACATCAGGATGGTTCCCAACCTGATGTTGCCCCTGATGATAACCCAGAAAAAACGTCAGGATCCAATAAAAAAAAAAAGATGTTCCGTCTGCCCAAATAACTTAGGGAGAACCACGAAAACATGCTGCGAAAAATGGGGCAAAAATATATGTAAAGAGCATAGCTCAGTAATTTGCTGTAATTGTAATTAAAAAAAAACAAATAAAATTGTCTGTTTATAAAAAAACAACCCCCTACCTAACAGATTCAATCAAATGAATGGAAAAAGCTATCAGGACTGAGTATATTTGTGAAAAGACAATAGGAAATCCCATAAGTGTCCAATGGACACTGACGGCCGTTAACGTAGGTCAGATTCTCCGGCCGGCACAGTGTTAATCATTTAAACTCTTCGTGGCAGTGGGGCCCCTCCTCAACGGAGAGGTCTCAGCTGTGATAGATGCAACCACCCACTAGAATGAAGAAAGAAAAATTGTCAAAAATGTTTAATACAGCCGAATTTTTGGCCATTCACAACTTACTCATAATCAATAAATTATACAATCTTGTACAATATAATATGTTTTTACAATCAGAATCAGTAGCAGCGGTGGCTTTTTTTAGAACTTTGGCACGACTATCTGCAGTCCTATCTGTACAGACTACACCTAGCCGCATCATCCGTTCGGTGACGCCTTCTCGTCCATGGCCGATGTCAGAAGTCAGAACATCCCTACCAGTGCCGACGACCCCCAAGAGCCTTTTCCACCATCAACTGGGCCGCACGACGTCGAAATGCTTCCGTGACAAAACCGGGCGTTGGTTAATGTAAAGTAAAGTTTTTTCATCATTTTTACGACTATGAGCCGGCACGAGACTGGGCATAAAAAAAAAATTCCACCGTACATCAAACCCTAACAGGTCTTATAGACAGATCAACTAGAGGATCTCAGTCCTCAGCGATCAGGCTTACATATATGCTTATATATATATGTTACATATGTCCTTTCTAATCACGCCGTTTTTTTATAATTAATATTAGCCTTAACAAATGGAGCCGCTGAAGGCAATTTTTTTAAAAGGCAGCAGTTATAGTATTTATACAATATTGTTAAATTCAATACACGTTTAATTCATTCATTAGAGAGAGAAAAACGCCGCGCCGCGCCAACCCAATCAGTGTCTGGGTCTGAGAACCTGAGAGAGTCATTTGAGAGTCATATTATATTGTTGTTGTATGTGTTGTTTCCAACGCCTCCTTTCTGCTTTAAACAACCCTGCCAGCCTGGTGGGGGGGGGGGGAGTGAGTCTGTTTGTTAACTGGAGGCACCCTAAGGGCAGACTCTTTCACCTTGGAGGAAGGGTGGACCTCCTGATTATAGCCTAGTGGATTCCGAACTACTTGAGGAACATGGTGAAGTCACACGATTTATTTGGAGGACTCGACACGCACGTTGACTGACTGGTATAGTCTCAGCGCGTTATCATGTCCCACCCTGTTCCCCTGCCAACGCTGTGATGCACAGTACCAAGTTTGCCGCAGTTTGAAACGTACTCTCATGGGTTCAACATGGTGAGGCCGTTGGCAAGAGTCATATAATGATGCATCTCTCTCCATAAGTAATAATAATAATTTTAATAATTTCTTTTTTTCTGAATTTTTACACATTTTTTCCATAATCAGGGCATCCCCAAGCCTAAGGGGGCTTGGGGAAACACCCAATGTCCAACCTAATTTAATTTACCTTATGCATCTACAAAGAACCGGTCCGAGTTTCCTCGAACATGCTTTCCAATTTATCAAGTAGTAGCTAGAGAAAATGAGTAATTTCATGGTAAATAATTTTTCTATAGTTAAATTTCGGGCATCTCGGGGGAGAGGGGGGGGGGGGGTTGTCCACCTGACGTCACTGGAGGTGAGGTAAATTCTAGATAGGTCAGACCAACAAATTACCACACAGCAATAATGGCAGGGCACGCAATGCATTTGACCGTGAATTTTCTATCATTTTTTCAAAAACATTTATTTTGGGGGACCTGGGGCCTCAACACGTGTAAATCCGTTGAAATCTAGGAATCGAAAATTTGGACCATTACAAAGCTTTCCTTATACTACGTAGAAATTGGAAAGCAAAAAAACATGCACAAACATAGAATCTTAGATAATGAGAGTCTAGCTGGAATTTCAGACAACCAGGAACATGAAGAATCAGTAGAATCCGGGCTGATGGACCGTGGTCGAAATGAAAACGAACTTCCAAACGTTTCGTCAACATCTGCGGTCGACATCTTCAGTGGAACTGAATGATGAAGATGTCGACCGCAGATGTTTGGAAGTTCGCTTTCATTTCGACCACGGCCCATCAGCCCGGATTCTACTGATTCTTCATTTGACTCCGGCGTTGAAAGCCTTTGCTGTTACATAAACCAGGAACATGTTAGAATAAAAATAATAATTACATTAATGAATTCTAATAGTATTTATTATTCAACCGTAAATAATTCTACTAGAATATAATAAATGCGTAAGTGCATAACGGATTAACGGCCATTGTAAGCTAACGCCTACTCACAGACACAATAGTCATTACGAGATTATAATATTGAGTGACAGTGGTGGGAAATTCTCTAACAAATTCTCTAACTCGATCTAACAAAATTGCTAATTGATTTTTTAGATCTATTGTAGCATCAGCATGGGCACATTTTGCGTTCATTTTAGAATAAAATAGCTTTAAATACAAGAAGGTGACTCAGGTGCTAGCTTTGGTGTAATAATTAGTAATATTTTATAATTAGCAATAAGTAGCCGGTTTGTGTGGTCTGTCTTGCAACTCCATTTCCAGTGCAGTGAGGAGCCGTTTTCAGTTTTGGGGGTGCGCCCCGCCAATCACAGCGCCGTTTTCCCTAGGAAAGTCGTCTATTGAAAATCCCCACACAGATAATTTTGATAGCTCACAGATCAATGTTCATTTCATTTATTTGGGGCAAATAAGGCCAAAAGGTTATTATATTGTATTTGAACAATGAGTGCAATGGCTGGGAGCTAACTGAAAAGGTCACTATCGATTACAATGATGTGGGGCAAAATGACAAGGGGGGGTTGGGGTATTTGGGGAGTGGGGGGAGGGGGGGAGGGGGGGGGGTGAAATTGACTGCTATATACATGATTGCAGCCTGCATTGTTAGCCCTATATCGGGTAATTGGATATCTGATTTTTTTTTTGCTTTCTTTTTTTTCTCACTCAAGTGAAACGCTTTGCGTAATTGCCGGCATCATTTTTTTTCGCTGCATTTGCTATTATAGAGGCATACAAGCATGTACCAATCTGTTTTTAGTAGAAAAAAAAATCAAATTTTCAAGAAAAAGCAATAGTAGGGCCAAAACGCAATGGAACTACAAGCTATTGCGCTGTTGAGCGGTAGAGAATCCACATTCCACTTAGAGTTCTCTATGGGAGAGATGGGACATTCCAGCTTTCTAAAATTAATTTTAAATCCTGGGGCTACCTTGTAGGCCACATTGTTACAATAGCTGGTCATAGAAGGCTTGGCGAGTGGCCTCAAACATTAAATTATTATTCAATTAAGTATTATTAATTATAATTTATTTTTAATGTTTTTATTTATATATTTTTTAATTATAATTAATTATTATTATTAAGTTAATTGTTGTTAAATCATATTTTTGCGAGAAGCGATTATTGAACAATAGATCTTCTCTTTGCTCTATTTGGAATGTAAATTAGCCTGATGGAAGTAGCAGCCACTCCCAAAACGGCGCCCCCTTCCCATGGCCCCTGTCTCTAATGTGTTTTAACACAGCATATAATGTGAAATGTAACTCCAAGTAACCCTTTATTGAATGAATATTAGATAGGAACGTTACTATAGCATGTTATTTTGGGACTAACCTTTTCCCTTTTATAATATTAAGTACTGTAGGTAATAACTATTTGCGTTATATTAAACAAAAGGCTCAAACCATGATTAGCAGTACATCCACATGCTTCGCTTACGCGGTTTACAAGAAATACCATTGGAGAATGAATTATGGCGGATTGAAGATGATTATTGGCTATTAACGAATAATTATAATAACAATCATAATAATTCTTCCCGTTTAATACGTAGTCTCTTTGAAATAGGTTATTAGAATTATTAAATGATATTATTATTATTATAGATAAATAAATATCACCCCTTTTTTGTTCTATTACTAAGCCAACCTAGCGGAGTTAGGGCTACAAAGCCCTCTCTTACACTCAACTAGGAAGACCGCCTGCTTTACTTGCTCTCCGAAGTATGGCCAGAAAATGTAGCAAGTGTGGGACTCAAGTCAGCAACCTTTTGGGCGTAAGTCAGAGTACATACCACTTTTCTACAAGTTCCTATCAAATTTGAACGAAATTATTATTATTAAAGAATTATCTGAGTTTACGGTAATGTTTGTCGAGTCAGACATTTGTTATTTAATTATTGATATCAGTGCATGCATACATAAGTAAGCTACTATAGTATAACGTTTATTAGCTTATAGAATCTGGTCTAAAGAAGGCTGATGAGGTGTCACTTTTCATCTTAGGAAAAGCTCTTTGGCCGTTTGCCCATTAAAATTAGTAAGTTAATTAATAAAGATTTGAAAACACAGGGCTTTAAGTACGGGCAGTAAACAACGAGGCGTCTGCAGTTTCCATACAATACATACAGTTTGAAAAATAAATTAAAAACTCTGCTGACGTGTCAATGGGACCCCCTCCCCCATTACCATATCGTGCGTAACTATTTACTCCGAAGTAGAAACATGGCTCAAGCTTTTAATAGTAAATACCTCGGCTTACATATAGTACATGCACTGGAAAAAAGTAAATTAGGAATGTTGCTGTGCTGACGCGTCAGCTGGAGGGGGTGGGGGGTAAACAAGCTGCGGGCACTCAGAGAACCGCTGAAACGAATCTGATTGAGCTGGTCGGAACAGGTAGCCCTCGGGGACAACTCAAAATCGATGGCTCTCACAGCACAGAATTCATTAATTCGCCATTGTATCTGAATAAATACACTAACATACTGTATTCTACTGTATTCTGTAAATGGAGGTACCTGTGTAGGTGCCTACTCTACTTATTCTACTCTACTATGCTACTCATTAATTAATAAAAATACGCAGTATGAAAAATCAGGAAATTTTCGTGAAAATTGTACCCCAACTGTTTTAGTTAGCACAATTGTATTTTATCTCGATTTAGTTCTTACCAGTCCACTAACCACATCCACAAAACCCCGAAATGCAGATAATCAGGAATGGAAGTTTTAGTTGTAGGAAACGTCGAGGAAGCAAACGTGATTGAGCAGCTATGTGTGGTTAATAGATTTTGCAATAGTTTTGCAGTTATCTCAGTTAATAAGTTCAACTTTGAAGTTTTAAATTCAATGACGTATCTCAGTAGAGGTGTTATACAAGTTAAATTAAATGCCGATGCGGTAATATCATCAACTCTGTAGAAAACAGTTAATCATGATTATAACAAATATTCTCCAATAAAACTAGAAGAACTTGCCGTCATAGTGCTACTGTCCGATGTTAAAATGTAGATTGTGGACTTTTATGACGTTAATTCAATGGGTAACGCAAAAGAGGCGTTTTTTGCCGCCTTGCTTTTTCCACCAGAAATATCAAAAAATACGTTAACTGTATAAAGATCTATCTATTAAGTTAAATGTCGATGCGGTAATATCATCAACTCTGTAGAAAACTGTTAGGTCTAATCATGATAATAACAACAATCCTCCAATAGGACTGGAAGAACTTGCGGTCATAGTGCTACTGTCCGATGTTAAAATTTAGATTGTGGACTTTTATGACGTTAATTCAATGGGTAACGCAAAAGAGGCGTTTTTTGCCGCCTTGCTTTTTCCACCAGAAATATCAAAAAATACGTTAACTATAAAGATCTATCTATTAAGTTAAATGTCGATGCGGTAATATCATCAACTCTGTAGAAAACAGTTAGGCCTAATCATGATAATAACAACAATCCTCCAATAGGACTGGAAGAACTTGCGGTCATAGTGCTACTGTCCAATGTTAAAATTTAGATTGTGGACTTTTATGACGTTAATTCAATGGGTAACGCAAAAGAGGCGTTTTTTGCCGCCTTGCTTTTTCCACCAGAAATATCAAAAAATACGTTAACTGTATAAAGATCTATCTATTAAGTTAAATGTCGATGCGGTAATATCATCAACTCTGTAGAAAACTGTTAGGTCTAATCATGATAATAACAACAATCCTCCAATAGGACTGGAAGAACTTGCGGTCATAGTGCTACTGTCTGATGTTAAAATTTAGATTGTGGACTTTTATGACGTTAATTCAATGGGTAACGCAAAAGAGGCGTTTTTTGCCGCCTTGCTTTATCCACCAGAAATATCAAAGAATACGTTAACTATAAAGATCTATCTATTAAGTTAAATGTCGATGCGGTAATATCATCAACTCTGTAGAAAACAGTTAGGCCTAATCATGATAATAACAACAATCCTCCAATAGGACTGGAAGAACTTGCGGTCATAGTGCTACTGTCCGATGTTAAAATTTAGATTGTGGACTTTTATGACGTTAATTCAATGGGTAACGCAAAAGAGGCGTTTTTTGCCGCCTTGCTTTTTCCACCAGAAATATCAAAAAATACGTTAACTGTATAAAGATCTATCTATTAAGTTAAATGTCGATGCGGTAATATCATCAACTCTGTAGAAAACTGTTAGGTCTAATCATGATAATAACAACAATCCTCCAATAGGACTGGAAGAACTTGCGGTCATAGTGCTACTGTCCGATGTTAAAATTTAGATTGTGGACTTTTATGACGTTAATTCAATGGGTAACGCAAAAGAGGCGTTTTTTGCCGCCTTGCTTTATCCACCAGAAATATCAAAGAATACGTTAACTATAAAGATCTATCTATTAAGTTAAATGTCGATGCGGTAATATCATCAACTCTGTAGAAAACAGTTAGGCCTTATCATGATAATAACAACAATCCTCCAATAGGACTGGAAGAACTTGCGGTCATAGTGCTACTGTCCGATGTTAAAATTTAGATTGTGGACTTTTATGACGTTAATTCAATGGGTAACGCAAAAGAGGCGTTTTTTGCCGCCTTGCTTTTTCCACCAGAAATATCAAAAAATACGTTAACTGTATAAAGATCTATCTATTAAGTTAAATGTCGATGCGGTAATATCATCAACTCTGTAGAAAACTGTTAGGTCTAATCATGATAATAACAACTATTCTCAAATAGAACTGGAAGAACATGCCGTCATAGTGCTACTGTATGCTGTTAAAATTTAGATTGTGGACTTTGATGACGTTAATTCAATGGTGTTTTCTACCTACTTGCTTTTTCCACCAGAAATATCAAAAAATACGTTAACGATAAAGATCTATCTATCTGAAGTAACTGATCGATAAATGAAGATGAAGAATAACCAGGGGGGGGGGGGCTTACTGTGTTACTGAAAGTTCCTGAAGTTACAGCTTGGACTTTGCCAGCCTACATTTGTTTACACCTGCCTTGGTGTTTTCTGGTGGCTTTGATGTATTCTGTCTCATTGCAGTTTTGCAGTTCTTGTCACAAATACCGAAAAATACTTCATCATAAATTGAAAATATACTCATCAGTAGAAGAAGAAACACCAGCGCGGTGATATTGTTCCTGAACGTTAAAATTATAGCTTTGACTCTTGCCAACATTTAGGCCTATACCTATTTTCAACTTTGAGGCCATTAATTCAATGAAACGTACATAACGCAGTACCGGTAGTGGTGTTTTCTGTCATACCTATTATATACTTGTTAACTGTTACTTACTTCAGTAGCTGGCGGATATATTTTCTGTCACATCTTTGTTATAACTACAGTACGGAACTCGCAGAAATTAAATGGAACATACGATGAGATGTGAGCAAATTAAAGATTATATAGTAACTTTGTGGCAAATAGATTTTGCAACAGTTAATTTCAACTTTGATGCCGTTAATGCAATGGTGCATAACTCAGTAGTGGATGGTGTTTTCTGTTACACCTATTATACACTCTAAACTTGATAACAGTCACAACTTAGTTCAACCACAGTACTCGCAGGAATGGAACATGCGATGATATGTGAAAAAATCAAAGATTATATGATAACTTAGTGGGAAATAGATTTTGCAGCAGTTAATTTCAACTTTGCTGCCGTTAATTCAATGATACATATAACTCAGTAGTGGTGTTTTCTGTCTCAATGCGGTAAATACCACAAATACCGGATACGTAGACAGACAGGAAAGGGGGTGAAATAAAGCGCGCTACCCTAAAGTCACATCTCTCACATATTTCTACTCCTCCCCTTCCCCCCACCCCTTAACCTTAAACCCCCTCCTACACCGTTCAATTTCTACTTTACGTTAGCGTAATAAAGATTTTACGGCAGCGTTTGAGAAATTTTGTCGTTAACACCTCTATTATTATATATAGAGGCAAAGGTTATTTTTGTCAGTGTGGGAGACCGAAGGTTGCATACACATTACCTACATGATACATGGCTGAGTGGTTACTATGGCAACTAGCTTCCTTCTGTTTAAGACTTGATGCTGTTCTGGCCATGTTTGGGCCATGCGATGAGGAACGAAAAGTGTCGCTTTCAACGTGTAATAATCTGAGGGGGATAGAAGGACAGAAGACTCCCGGCAAAAGAAGACATCCTGGTTCAAAAACCTAGTTGAAAAACCTGGTTTGGGACGACTTCCCTTTTCAGAGCAGCCAGTCTTCTAAATTGTCTATCGTCCATCTTACATCTTAGGGGAAAGTCAGGTAAAGTGAGCCACTTAATTTTTGTGATTTTATTTCTCGGTCATCAAAGCCAACATGGATCTGTTTATGTCGCTAACTGATAGTGTGATTGATCAGCTGTCAACGATATGAAGGCTTCATCATTCATTTGTACGGTTTCGGCACATAAGCACTTCTGGCAAAAGTGGACACTTGTCTCACTCTACCTTACAAGGTCAGGCAAAGCGGTACATTGAGTGCTCTGACCAAGATTGTAGATTTGACGTCCTCTAGTAAACATTAGGCATTTCTGAATGAAAAACACACAAAACAAATGAGTGAAAGGGGTAAGACAACTTACGAAAACGGTAAAGTAAGCAGCAGGTAAAGTGAGACACATGATGTTTTGCATATAATGTCTCACCTTACCTCCACCTGTGATTTTGATTTCAATCTGCCCTAACACGGACCAGATATGTACAGTTGTTGTAGTATGTCTGTTATTTTGTAAAAGTAGCCAATAAACTAAATAAAAATAATTGAAAACATGTAACTATAAAATATGGAAGGCTATGTTTACATTAGTGAACATGAAATATTGCAATCCGACCCGTAAAAAGTAGAAAAAAAATCGTACACTAGCAAATTTGTACCAAATGGCTCCATATTTGTTTGTGTAGCGTACCTTGGCCAACGTCGCCTACTGCGTGTCATAAGACGATTTTCCGCCAATAGTCTAGAAATTTAAGGCTTGTTTCACTTTGCCTAACTGTCACACTTTACCCGACTTTCCCCTAGATGGAAGAAACATTTAAAGCAGAAAAAACTGTTCCTGGACATTTGTTGACATTCAAAACACAACGGCCGAACACCTATTGAGGTTTAAGGACTGGTAGAGGATACACTCCGTCGCTCTCTCCCTTTCTGCTCCATTACATCAGTTGCTGCTTGCTGTCAGTCATTCCTGGCAACATCATTTTTTTCCCTTCCTGTGAAAGAAATATGCTCTTATTGTGATTTTTTCCTCATTTCCACCCCACCTTCCACAACTAAGAGCATGATGCAGGAAACAACTGGCAGTTATTTTCATTTGTTCTCATTTCTGTTCAGTCACTGGCTTTTAAGCCCACGAATCTTTGGCTGCGATCTGATTTCCTTATCTAGGGAGTTCCACTGACGGCGGACATTTACGAAAAAATAACTACCATATAAACTACTTGAATAGACTTTTATCAAATTCAAACTAGCATATTCTGGGGTGGTTCAGGGGTAGTCAATATTTACGTTCACCAAAATTTAACATCATCCCATTCACAATGAATAAAAAATAAAAATTGCCCCTTATTCGTAGACTTTCCCTCTTTTAGAAAAATTTCTCCGTCAGCCAGCCTTATTAAAGGAAAATAAAAAGGAAAAAATCCCCCCGGCTAAACGGAGAGTCACGTCTCTCTTTGGGGTCCTGAACTTTATATGCAGCTCCGTGTATTCTATGTTAGACAATATAGCCCGATGAAAACTGAAAACTCATTTAGCTACTTGAAATGCAACGCGCGTTCTTTGCAAGATTGCGACATGCTCATTTTCTTTCTCTATCCTTGCTGTGTAAGCAATAATTTCTATTAGTTTAAGATGCTAGTTTCCCGGGCTTTAGTTTCGGTGTGCTTTGATCTATTTCCGGTGCGCTGCATTCAATTTCCATCAAATGACATTTTAAATGGAATCTTATTATAATATTATATAATGAAAATTTAATTTTGTTTGACAATAATTTCATTGTTTATTACTATTTTTGCCGTTTTCGTATTACTCGTAGCTTCTTCTAAGTTTAATATTCAGTGGCTTTCATGATTTTAAGTGTGGATGTGCGTCTCCTAGGAAATTGACAGCCCGAAATTTAATGCTTGCTATTTTTTATTTTAATAACTAATCAAGTTATTAAAATATTGCTTCTTTTAAGTTGTAGAAGACTACTTTAATGCATCATATACTTGTAATAGGGTATTATTGCTTTCCCATTTATACGTAGTAGGCTATAACGAAAGCTTTGTGATGGTCGAAATTTTCGATTCCGAGATTTCAACGGATTTACACGTTTTGAGGTCCCAGGAAACCAAATAAGTGGTTTTTACGAAATGTCTGTCTGTCTGTTTGTCTGTCTGTTCATCGATTTCCCGGCAAACTACTCGGTCGATTTTGATGAAATTTAGCATGTAGGTTCACAAAAATCATAGTTACCTCAGGACCGTTTTATTTTGGGGGTTTTATTTTCAAAAAACTCAAAAAAAAATCTCAAAAAATGTCTCAAAAACGGCTCCAACGATTTCTTTTAAATTCACATATATTTCAGTTGTTATTTATGTTAATAAAATGCAGGGGATCCCTAGCCCCTTGATAGTTTGCTTCTGGGGGTAAAAAATAAATAAAAATAACTAAATTTTAATGAAAAATTACTAAAAAATAATTTTTCTGCGAAGCCTATCTATCGATGATATCTACCTTCAGGCAGACGTTTTATGGGTTAAATTGCGTAACAAAACCGGACAGGTTGCTTTCCCAAATGAATAAATGATAGAAAATTCACGCTCAAATGCATTGCATGCCCTACCATTATTACTGTGTAGTAATGTGTTGGCCTGACCTATCTAGAATTTTCTTCACCTTCAGTGACGTATGCTGGAAACCCCCTCTCCCCTCCCTCCGAAATATCCGAAAATTAACCATAGGAAAATTATTTACTATGAAATTACTCATTATCTCTATCTACTAATTGATAAATTGGAAAGCATCTTCGAGTAAACTCGTACCGGTTCTTAATTTTTAGTTTTGTAGTTTTTTATGGTAGGCTCATCTATTATACGGGAAATTTTAGCCCTCAGTCATTTTTATAAAAAAAATCTGCGGTAAGTTTACAAAAAATTAATATTACCCTATTATACGATGCATGAGGTAGTCTTCGGCTACTTAAATGAGCCAAATCATTAATATCTTAGGCTACTTTGTTGATTGTGTAAAAAGTGTTAAAAAACAGCCAATTTTGGTATATATAAATTACAGTATATATAGGTATTTAGACGTTGCTAGCATTCTGCTTGCTACCATTGTCTATAACTAGTATACTGTAAATTTACGACCCCCACACATCTAAGAAAGAGAAATATCACAGAACTCATAAAAGAATAAATTATTGTCTTACGCAATTTGTTGTGCAGAATGCGACTGCCGCATTTCTTGGCCATGCCGGAAAATACAGAAAACGCTTATCTTTTCCCATCCATTCACAACTATTGTAGAATGCTGGATTTAATTTTTCATATTTTATACTATAGTGGCCTATATTTTATTCGGGCCTATGTAGGGTATATTAGTTCATATTTATATGCCTCATATTTTGGACAAAATTCAAAATTATTACATGTAATATTTTACAATATTTTCCAGATGATACAGTCCTGTCGCCCCCCCCCCCCTCAATTTTTTTCAATGCACTACATAGAATAAGTATTTTTTAAAACAATGTATGAAATATAAACAGAACAAGTGCCTCTATTTCTTTCCTATTTATACTTTAGTATTAAGAAAGTTTTGTGAGGGTTGAAAGTTTTGATTTTGAAATTTCAACGTATTTGCACTTCTTGAGGTCCCAAAACAGGGAACAACAAAACGGTTTTTTTTATCGGTCCGTCAATTTGGGGTCAAACTACGCAATGGATTTTATGAAATTTGGTATGTAGGCTGGCAGTCTGGTTCTTCATTCGATTCCAGCCGTGAAAGCTTTTGCAGTTCCACTGGTTCTATAACTTGGGTCTCTAAAAAAAATACTAGATCCAGCCATCTCTGTATTAGTTAGCTACTAAACAGAAAAATAAGAGGAAAGTTCATAGAAGTAGAGAAAGAGGCTTTGATTGGCTTT
This sequence comes from Psococerastis gibbosa, assembly GCA_963971405.1. Classification (NCBI taxonomy): domain Eukaryota; kingdom Metazoa; phylum Arthropoda; class Insecta; order Psocodea; family Psocidae; genus Psococerastis; species Psococerastis gibbosa. The sequence continues at coordinate 47,441,243 of OZ020485.1, forward strand.
GCCGCTGAGGGAGTCATTAGCTGAGTGGTCGAATTCGGAACACATCTTCACCTCCCCTTCTACATGTTCTTGAGAAATTCGAATTCTTATTGTTCTTTGGTTCAGACTGGAGTGCACCACGTATTAGGTCCGGTACACACGGACGACGTTTCAGTTGTTAGTCATCTGCTGAGAGATTCGTAATGGGAGTAATTGGGAATAACTGTAGCACATTTTTGCAACAGGCTTGTCGCTGGCATACCACAGTTACAAAAATCTGCAGTAGTTCGGCAGTAGACTGAGTGACCTAATACAGAACTCTTCTTCAGCTTCCCTTATACATGTTCTTGAGAAATTCGAATTCTTATTGTTCTTTGGTTCAGACTGGAGTGCACCACGTATTAGGTCCGGTACACACGGACGACTTTTCAGTTGTTAGTCATCTGCTGAGAGATTCGTAATGGGAGTAGTTGGGAATTACTGTAGCACATTTTTGTAGCAGGCTTGTTGCTGGTATACCGCAATCACAAAAATCTGCAGTAGTTCGGCAGTAGACTGAGTGACCTAATACAGAACTCTTCTTCAGCTTCCCTTATACATGTTCTTGAGAAATTCGAATTCTTATTGTTCTTTGGTTCAGACTGGAGTGCACCACGTATTAGGTCCGGTACACACGGACGACTTTTCAGTTGTTAGTCATCTGCTGAGAGATTCGTAATGGGAGCAATTGGGAATAACTGTAGCACATTTTTGCAACAGGCTTGTCGCTGGCATACCGCAGTTACAAAAATCTGCAGCAGTTCAGCTATAGACTGAGTGACTTAATACAGAACTCTTCTTCAGCTTCCATTATACATGTTCCTGAGAAATTCGAATTTTTATTGCTCTATGGTTCAAATTGGGAGACAGGGAAACACCACGTGATAGGCCCGGTATACACACGGACGACGTTTCAGTTGTTAGTCATCTGCTGAGAGATTCGTAATGGGAGTAGTTGGGAGTTACTGTAGCACATTTTTGTAGCAGGCTTGTTGCTGGTATACCGCAATCACAAAAATCTGCAGTAGTTCAGCAGTAGACTGAGTGACCTAATACAGAACTCTTCTTCAGCTTCCCTTATACATGTTCTTGAGAAATTCGAATTCTTATTGTTCGTAGGTTCAGACTGGAGTGCACCACGTATTAGGTCCGGTACACACGGACGACTTTTCAGTTGTTAGTCATCTGCTGAGAGATTCGTAATGGGAGTAGTTGGGAATTACTGTAGCACATTTTTGTAGCAGGCTTGTTGCTGGTATACCGCAATCACAAAAATCTGCAGTAGTTCGGCAGTAGACTGAGTGACCTAATACAGAACTCTTCTTCAGCTTCCCTTATACATGTTCTTGAGAAATTCGAATTCTTATTGTTCTTTGGTTCAGACTGGAGTGCACCACGTATTAGGTCCGGTACACACGGACGACTTTTCAGTTGTTAGTCATCTGCTGAGAGATTCGTAATGGGAGTAATTGGGAATAACTGTAGCACATTTTTGCAACAGGCTTGTCGCTGGCATACCGCAGTTACAAAAATCTGCAGCAGTTCAGCTATAGACTGAGTGACTTAATACAGAACTCTTCTTCAGCTTCCATTATACATGTTCCTGAGAAATTCGAATTTTTATTGCTCTATGGTTCAAATTGGGAGACAGGGAAACACCACGTGATAGGCCCGGTATACACACGGACGACGTTTCAGTTGTTAGTCATCTGCTGAGAGATTCGTAATGGGAGTAGTTGGGAGTTACTGTAGCACATTTTTGTAGCAGGCTTGTTGCTGGTATACCGCAATCACAAAAATCTGCAGTAGTTCAGCAGTAGACTGAGTGACCTAATACAGAACTCTTCTTCAGCTTCCCTTATACATGTTCTTGAGAAATTCGAATTCTTATTGTTCGTAGGTTCAGACTGGAGTGCACCACGTATTAGGTCCGGTACACACGAACGACGATTCAGTTGTCAGTGATCTGCTGAGAAATTAGTCATGGAAGTTGTTGGGAATTACTGCATCACATTTTTGTAGCAGGCTTATCGTTGGTAAACCGCAGTTACAAAACTCTGCAGCAGTTCAGCTGTAGACTCAAGACTGAGTGACCTAATACAGAACTCTTCTTCAGCTTCCCTTATACATGTTCTTGAGAAATTCGAATTCTTATTGCTCTATGGTTCAAATCGGGAGACAGGAAAGCACACACAGACGACGATTCAGTCGTTAGTCAACTGCTGAGTAATTAGTAATGGGAGTAATTGGGAATTACTGTAGCATATTTTTGTAGCTGGCTTGTCCCTGGTATATCGCAGTTACAAAAATCTGCTCCAGTACATTTGTAGGCTTAGTTGTCGAATTTGGAACACTGGTTCAGTTCCCCTCCTACATGCTCTTGAGAAATTCGAATTCTTATTGCTTTTTGACTGAAATTGGGAGACAGGAAAGCACCACGTATTAGGCCCGGTAAACACGGACGATATGGGATTCTGATAAGCACCAGGAAGTAAGGTATGTTTCCTTTTGGGTTGGGTACACAAATTCTCTTTTTTGTCGAGTCTCGTTGCTGTTCATAATGATAAGAAAACATCGTGGTGCAACAACCCAATGAGGGTATAGTCTTAAAAACTGCTGTCTGGTGGAGAAGATATTTTTCTCTATGGATCACTGGTCTATTTGGGATTTTATGGTCAGCAACATGCCCTATTGGTAAAAGTTAATGGTAATGATATAATACTATTTAACAAAGGGTTGGGTGGAATTACATTGCTTGCTGTGTTAATAGCCTCATAGTCATCGCACAATCAGGGCAGAGCCCATTGGCAGGGAAAGGGGGCGTCGATTCGGGCGTGGATGCTACTCCAATCATCAGGCTAAGTTTTGTTAGGACTGATGGCTTACTCCTGGTAAATACCGATGGTTTTTGGACGATGGACACTCATTGCTCGGGTATTCTATACTCTGAATTATTGGTAAGTCCTTAATCCGAGTAGCACCCCTGACAATGGACTCCACAAGTGGCGGCTCGTGGTGTATCAAAATGGTGGGGCAACGAATTGTAATAAAGTAATAGCATATAACTTACCACTACTTGAATATCAAATAGATTCTTCGGCATTTCGATGTGGCAAACAAGTCTATCACTCGCTGTTTACATTTTTTTAATATTTGTTTACATTACCCTGCCTGGCCGTTGGGCAGAACCTGACTTCCCTAGTCAAAAATTCTTCTTTGAAAAATTTTATAATAATCATAAGTCATGACAAAACAGTGAAATTCTTCTCAAAAATAACTCTTACAATTATGATTTTAAAAAAATACCAATATTCAACGATATTATTAATACGAAACATTTAAAGTCATTTTTGGGGCGCTGCCCCGCTGCCCATGTATAAATGCATATGGCATGAATTGCATTGCAAGGTCCATAAGAGAAAAGTTGTGTACACCTTTTCAATGGTGCGAACGATCTTCTTAACTTTTGCCTGACTCGGTTGCCATGGCGACCCGGGGCTAAATTGAAAATTGCCCCAAGTTGCCCAGAGCACGCACATAGCATAGCCGAATTGTAGCAGTTACATTTTTCTTCAGAATAGTATATTATTATTTTATTATTATTATTATTATTATTAAAAGGAAATTGCTTTGTTTGCCTGTAAAATTATGGGAGGGCTGTAGCCCCAGTGCCCTTATGGACGAGCCGCCTCTGGACTCCACCCTAATTTTTGGATGACTACCAGCTCCATGTCTATAATGACTATTAACACAGCAGGCAATGTTAGTCCAACTAACCCTTTGTTGACACATTGACTGCCAGTCCAAATTTTCAAAATTCCGGAAGAGCTCAATGTCCGACATTTTAGGTGGACAGCATTTTTTTCGTAGGAGACCACGTATACCTTACTAAAAGGTTGCGTCCACCAATTTTGTAGGATATTACAGTGTTTAGCTTACGTTATCTAAAAAGAGTGGACCACAATGAATAATGCGGTGTTTTTGGATCCAAATGGCGACTTTCCCAGCGTGACCACCTTAATACCTTAACCTTAATAACCAGTAATATCATGAAAAATACTTTTCCTATGGTTAAATTTCCGATATCTCGGGGGAGGGGGGGGGGGGTTGTCCACCTGACGCCACAGGAGGTGAGGTAAATTCTAGATAGGTCAGACCAACACATTTGACCACACAGGGCAGGGCACGCAATGCATTTGAAATGAATTTTCTATCATTTTTTCAAAAAACATGTTTTGCACAAAATCAAATAGTTTTTGGGAAAGCAACCTGTCCGGTTTCGTTACTCAATTTAGCACCTAAAACATTTAAAACATTAAAATTTAATGTATTCTTGAAATTACCCCAGTGATACAAGTCTCTTTGAGTACTTAGTACTGGGGTAGACTTTGTAAACTGCACAAGAAAAACTGTAATATACTATTTACTTGCTTACTTACTTTACATACCTGAAGGTAGAAATCATCGATAGAAAGGTTTCGCAGAAAAATTATTTTTTAGTCATTTTTCATTAAAATTTAGTTATTTTTATTTTTTTACCCACATAAGCAAACTATCATGGGGCAAGCGACCCCCCGCATTTTATCAACGATAATAACGACTACAATATACGTGAATTTAAAAGAAATCGTTGGAGCCGTTTTTGGGAAATAATTTTTTTAGACGTTTTTTTGACGTTTTTTGAAAATAAAAAACCCCCAAATTGAGTTAGCCCAAAATTAAAAAAAAATGATCCCGAGATATGATTTTTGTAAACCTACATGCAAAATTTCATCAAAATCGACTGAGTAGTTTGCCCGGAAATCGATGATCAGACAAACAGACAGACAGACAGAGTGACAGACAGACATTTCGTAAAAAAACACTTTTTTTGGTTCCTGGTACCTCAAAACGTGTAAATCCGTTGAAATGTTGGAATCGAAATTTTCGACCATCACAAAGCTTTCCTTATACCACGTATAAATTGGAGAGCAATAACTAGAATGAATGAATATACGGCTTCGAGCTGAACTGCAGATATGAAAACCATCTTGAAAAAAAGACAAAGCAAATGAAAGTGGAATAATAACGAGGTGATCGTGAGACTGAAAGCTAATTCAATTAAAAAGGGATCATTAGGGAAGACGTGAATTGGAAGCGAAAGTATCGGCAGTGAAAATAATGAAAGAAAGTAAAAGAAAGTAGAATGGCAATGAGAAGAAAGTAAAGGCCATTGTTTCACTAATACTGCTGGCTCGGGTTACAATCATTGTTTTCAGAAAAGAAAAAGAAAATCAAGAGAACCGGTACTAATGAACCCGTCCATGCCTTTCATTGCAGCATCATATGGTATATACTGTACATATAACACTGACTTTAAACTAACTTTGATTAAAGATGTAACCTCCTCAAATCCCGCTAAGTCCAGTTTTTCTATATATCTTCTAATTTGGGTACATACATGCCTATTCAAATAAAGTAGTATACCTACCTATACTGACATTAATGAGTTTACAGATTACCGCAGCTCCATGATAAATAAATGTCATGGGGGTTCGATTTTGGCTGCCTTGATTTCCCCTGTCCTAAAGCACTGGATGGATCAATAAGTTAGTCGAACGGACAGGGGAATATCATACTAAACAAAAATAATATCATAGTGTGCAATATTTGCATTGAGACCCAGATTACCCAGATAATTTATGTTATTTCTCTCCTCCTTCAAAATGCTTCTGTATGAATTTTCGGTCATTGGCAAACTGGTCCACATTCTTGGTGTCAACCTCCCCCTATTACGGCCCACCATCGAAACAATGCAAGCCAACTCTAACAGTATGACTTTACCATGTTTGGGAACAAGGCACCACTCTACCTGAAATATCGACAGTTACACAGTTCATGGGGTGAGAAAGGTGAGAAAGAACTAGAGCTCGTGAGGCTAGCTATCCTCTCTTGTCCCACAATTGATTTTCTTTGCGAATGAATTTTGGGTCACTGGCATACTGGTCCACATTCTTGTTGTCAACCTCCCCCTATTACGGCCCACCATTAAAACAATGTAAGCCAACAGTATGACTGCACCATGTTTGGGAACAACTCACCACTCTACCTAAAATACGGATAGTTTATGGGGTGAGAAAGGACTAGAGCTACTAAAAATTCCTCCCCTTTGGGTTCACAGGTTATAAATAGTTCCCGGCGGCAAAGAGTACATAAAGATGTCTCCGGATAATGTAACTTGATTTGCATATTCTGACGATAGGTCAAAATGGGAGCAAACTGGGTTACCTTGCAGGTAAATAATGTCCTTCTTGTTCGCTATCTACCATACATTACTTGTACGTAGCCAGGAATTTGAATAGGGGGTGTTGAAAGGTATTAATTAGGTAGTCTAGATACCGTTTTTTATTATGGTTTGATTGGATTTTTGTGGACGGGGGTATAAACAGTGACGAAAGAAAAACTAAAGAACACCAAATTTTTTCTTGCACATTAAATTTCATATTTGCCCTATCTAATGAGATTTGAATGGCATGGTAGTTGGATAGTTGATTGCCCTCTAAGAGCTGTATAGTTCGATACTATTTTGATACTTGATCAATTCACCTCTTTGCAGATTTGAATTTTTTTTCGAAAATGCGAGGGGAAAAAACATAAGGACGCGAGCAATTAAGGTTCGTTGCATATACTAGATAAAGAGTTTTATAGTGGAAATAACACTATTAATTCAACATAACATCAATATTTGGTGCTATGGCCGTTGTTTTAGAAGACAGTCATGCACCTATAGTATTTATGATGTAATTTTACAATGCGTTTCATTTAGATTCTTTTTATTAAAGATTAAACTCAATTTTAAAGCCGCACTTGTAGCCTACTTTGACCAATTACCTAGGTAAGATGATTTATATTTACTGTATGTACTTAGAGTTTGGGACTCGAACCAACAAACTTTCGGGCGAAAGTCGGAGTCTGTACCACTACTCTACATGTCCTGATCTGACGCTCATGAGTGAGAGGATTTATTGATTGGAGCTAATTAAATAATAATAATAGTAATAATAATATTTTTTATTTATTTTTTTCCCAGCCGGTACCCCCAGCACTGGGAGCATTTAATAGAAAGAATACAATACAACATAATAATAATTAATAATAATAAACCATTGTATAGTACTCACTCTAGCTTTCTGCAATGAGTGAGATCCTTCTGAACTCTGAATGATGTATTTATATATATTTATTATTTATACTATTATATATCATTATATATTGATGTAAAATTATATGTATAATGAAATGGCTAATAGCCTGTGTTTAAAATTAAGTTTTTTTTTAAATTCTTTTTTTATTTTCCCTATTTTGTTCAATTCTTTTAGTTTAAGTGGCAATTTGTTAAATATCTCTGGTAAAACTGTTTCATTGAGGCGTCTGCCGTACTTATTATGTGTTATAGGAATATTTTGTCTCAATGTGTCTACATTTCTCAGTTGCCTCTTATTCTGTGTTTCCAACAATTTTACTTAAATACATAAAATAGTTATTTTTTATTATAAGATATTTGTACAGTTTTCTATCGGTAGTATATCTAGAAATCTGTATTTTTCGTCTATATTTTTAAACTTTTTGTCTAATTTATTAGACAGCATGGTTTTTACTATTTTATTTTGCATTTTTTGTATTTTTGTGAAATAGCTGTTGTTATCTCTCCCCCAAGTTTGTATTCCATAATTTAATATCGATTCTATTAGTGCATGGTAAATCATTTTTAGGGTTTTTTAGCGGAAGGCAATATTTTAATTTTTGTATAGCACAACACCCTGACCTCATTTTTTTGTATATACAATCAATTTGATTCTGCCATGTTAGTCTACTGTCCAATATTAACCCAAGGTATTTATGCTCCTCCTTAATCTCTATTTCTTCTACACAGTCACAGTTTTTTGGGTTTGTTTGGTGAAGACAGTGATGAGTGTGGAAAATAAATTTTTTCCTCTTATAAACCGGTCCCCTGTTTCGCATGTGAACAATTTTTGTTTTATTGCAGTTTATTGTGACACCCACATCGTGTGTTAGTTTCTGTAGTTTTCTTATTATTTTGTTCATTTCTTTTGATGCTTCTTCTGCGCTGTCATTTACTATTACTATGGCAATGTCATCAGCAAACATAAATAATTCTGCTCCTAGAAGTTTTGGTATTGAGTTGGTTGTAAGTATATACAATAGGGGTCCAATTATACTACCTTGGGCCACACCGGACTCCCAAGCCTTCAGTTTTCCAGTTTTTTCATTCAGGCGCAACGTCGCTTTTCTATTTTTTTAAATAATCTTGAAACCATTCGAGTTCAATCCCCTTCACTCCTATTTCACTTAAGCTTGTAATTATGTTATTATGGGGAAGGACGTCAAAGGCCTTCGAAAAATCTACAAACAAGACGAATGCTTGCTTATTTGAATGTAATGCTTTGTTAATGTACTCAGTAAAATCGCTTAGACACATCTCCGCACTTTTTTTTCTTTGAAACCCATATTGGTTGGGAGTAATAATTTTATTGCGGTCTATGTAGGACGTTAATTGGTTATGCACAACTTGTTCTAGGACTTTTTCTGCTAAGCTTAGTAAGCTGATTGGTCTATAATTTTTTATGTCGTTATGCTTTCCGGATTTGTAAATTGGACGAATTGCGGAAATTTTCATTATGTCTGGCACTATGCCATGTTCTAGGGATCCGTGTATTATTTTATAGATTAGTTTTATCAATATTTTATGACTTTTTAAATCCCTTACTTTTAGTTGGTCAATTCCTGGCGAATAGTTATTTTTTAATTTTAATATTATTTTATTTATATCCTCCTCGGTTACTTGGCTAAATTTAAATACGTCTGTTGTGTCTTGCTGCCTGCTGGGGGTAAATACGTTTGAAATTTTTTTATTGCATTTTACAGTTACTAATTTTATTTCACGTATAAATGTGTCCAGAAATTCGTTGGACAACTCTGTCATGTCTACATTTTGCTTATTTTTATAAAAATATTTCATGATGTTGTCCTCAATGGTGTTTGTCTCTTTTCTGCCGGTTATTTCGGCAATCATTTGCCATGTTTTTTTATATAGTTTTTTATTATTTTAAATTTTTGGTGTACGTGTTGTAGTTTTGCTGAGTGTATCATTTTATTAATTTTGTTCCTTTGTTTTACATAATCTTTCTTAGAACTTTCTGTTCTTCTATGCTTCCATATTTTGAATAAATCATCTCGGATTCTGATCTGACTTTTAATTTTTTGTGTTATCCATGTTGTATCAGGTCTTTTACTAGTCATTATTAGGCTATTTGCAGCCCTGTGATAAATAACTCGCATTTTATTTATTAACGTATTGTATATTTCGTTTTCATTTTCTTTATTAAGTATGTTATTTCAATTTTCCTCTTTTATGAGTTTGTTTAGTACACTCTCATCATAACGTAATTTCTTGGCACTACGATATTTTAACTTATCGTGACATTTCGCTTCTATCTCAATGAGTATTGGATAGTGGTCCGAAATTTTAGTTTGAATGACCTTTGCGTTTTTAAGCTTTTGGTTTTTTATAAAGCAATGATCAAGACAACTTGTTTTTAGTTGTACTCCTTTATAATGTTCCCTTGTTACTTTATTTATGCATTGTTCAAAACCGTCGCTTATCATAATATTTAGATAATCCTCTACGTCTCGGCTTCTTTTCATTAAATTTATATTTATGTCTCCTATTATTATAACCTTGCTTGTTTTTATTTTATTTTCTATCACTTCATTTCGGTCTTCCAAAAAGTTACTTATGGATTTATGTAATCTGTAAATTAGAATTAATGTTATTTTTGAGTTTCCACAGTGGATTTCGACCATTAAAATTTCCATAGAATTGTACCTCAGTGATTCATTTACTCTTTGGGAACCGAAACTTTCTTTAAAAAATGGCATTAGCCTCCCACCCTTAACATCAGGTGGTCTACAGTAGTGAAATCTGTCATATCCCCCATCTTGTATAATAATAATAATAAAGACTTTTTGTTCTATTACAAAGCCAACCTAGCGGAGTTGGGGCTATAAGCCCTCTCTTACACTCAACTATAGGAAGGCCCGAGACCGCCTGATTTACATGCCCTCCGTAGGAAATGTAGGAAGTGTATGACTCGAACCAACAACCTTTCGGGTGAAAGTCAGAGACGTACAAATATTTCCTTTTTTTAAGCAATAACATACCGGTACTAGCAATGAACAAAAACCCTTAAACCCTCAATCAATTAGGTAAGACCCAAAAATTCTGAATAGCTTCGCAGTCCTTTTCTTTATTAAAAACAGCTGACTTGCTTAGCTCTTAAATTTTTTGCATGACTACCGAGCACTCAATTTCACTGAGAGTTGGAGAGATTTCCAATCCTTAACAGCCGATCAATTTGTACAGCTGACGGGTTAATTGCTTGACTATTTTTTTCCTGGGGAACTCGCTCGGCCTAATTGGCTGCCTAAATTGCACCCTATTATTGAAAAGCTTTCAAGGAACCTAGGCCTTTGAGGTGTGGCCAATTGAACCTTCCCATGCCAACGACCACAGCATAGGGCCGAACAAAATGTGCAAAGCAAGCATGATGGGAAGAAGAATGAATAAGGAACGTCCACGAAACTGCTGGAAGGACGAACTAGAAGCCGACTTCCGCGTGTTGGGAGTACGTAGATGGTGGAGCGTCGTACGAAACAGAGAAGATTGGAAGAGTGTTGTTAAACAAGCCAAAACCCTTCAAGTGCTTTAGATCCAGAAGAAGAAAATGAAGAAGAAGATTATATACCATAGAAGTGCTACAATATATTAAGTAAGAGAAGGCTTTATTTCCCTAACTCCACTAGGTAGGCTCAGTAGTAGGTATAAATAAAAATCAATATTTATTTATTTGATTTTTCCGAGCATCTAATTTCACTAAGGTTGAGCCCCGACATCGCTTGAAAAGTAAAATAGACTACTGGACGGCACTGCACCGGTAATACATATAGCCGTGTCTACAGTATTCCTACCGAGACTTTACAAGTGATGGTGGGATTTGAATCTATTGCTGAACTCCAAATCAATTTGTACAACTTCAACAGATTGATTGATTGATTGATCGATTGACTATTTGATTAACAAACACGCCACCTCACCAGTTAATTCCTTTCCTGGGAAATTAGCAAATCGGGGCAATTACCGGCATAAGGCTGATTAAGTAAGCTTAGCTTCTGATGGTGGTTTACGGTACTGTAGAACTAAATTTGGACTGGGAGATATTAAGCAATGATTTGGAGTTAATTAAGCTTTGGGTTCTGGTCGTACGCTGAGCTCATTATAAAGGAGCGTTTCTGAACAGCGTCAGGTTGTTTAATTTAAATTTTTTACCGGTGATTGTAGATACTCACCACACACAGGTAGGCCTATAACGGGGTAACTCAGGTAAAATATAAATTTGAAATTTTTATTATTAAAGAACCGGTACGAGTAGTGACACCGTACACGCCTCGCAGATTTGGGGGCCCCGCGCAACGCCTGTACATTTTTTCCCCATATTACATCCAAAACAGTCTATTTGTAACAGTTTTGTTCTATTTGGTACCCTAAACTTGAGAACCTACAGCAAACAAGGGCACCTTGACAGAGTTTGCTGCGTAGGCCCAGCGCTGTCTTATACCGGCACTGTAATTAACACGATTTGCAATGCTTATAATATCGGATATAGTGAATCCCCTTAATACAACAAAAATTAAAATAAAAAGATCCTTCGTAATATACATATAAATATATGTATATTCATGTAAAAGCCAACAAGCCCTTTTTCATCATACTTTTAAAATATTCCTCGCTCAAGATAAAAAAATGAACACCGTGTCAGTCATAAAAATATCATGGTGTTTTAAATTAGAAATAAGTAACATCGTATGTTATATTACAGTATATCGTATATGCAGCGTGAGAAATAACGGGGAGCCTTCTTCGTACATTATCTGCCATATTAACGTCTCAAAAACTTCCACCCTTATTACACGGTCTTGCTTTTCTTTTTCTGCATAAGACTCAGCCACAATGGGCGTCGCCAAGAGGGGGGGGGGGTAAGAGCACAGGAGGTCAGCAGTATAGCCCCCCCCCCCCTGCTAGAATTGTTTAAATTATTAGATTCAATTTAATAGTTTTAATTTAATTAACTTTACTACTAGGGTACAAGACGTATAGGACGATCGAGGATGTCCCTTGAAACGAAAGTAAGGGAAGACCTAAGGACCCTCAGTCTCTTGCCGGATGATACCCAAGACCGGATCACCTGGAAGATGAAGATCCGTGCCACCGACCCCGTGAGAGGGATAAGGCGCCGTTAAAGTAAGGTAGTAGTAGTAGTAGTAGAATGGTTTGACACAGTCCCAGGCCACGGTGTGGGCCCATAGGACAGTGGACCTCCTGATTATAGTGCATTCCGAACCACTTGGGAAACACAGTGAAGTCACACGATTAGTTCGGAGGTGACCAGGACAAGTCCTACCATGTTTCCCTACCGGCACTTTGCACACGACCAAGTTATCTGCATCTTTGAACCTGCTCTGGTCCGCTGGATTCAACTTGGTATGGCGGCCGGCAAGCAAGGTAGTAAGTATACTCTTTTTCGTGTCCAAGGTAGAGATTCCTATTCTGGGTACTGTAGTCTGCCGACCTGACGCCATTTTCTATTTTATTTTTATTTTTAATGACGTTTAATGTACCTAGACCTACTTAGAGTGACTCATTGGTCCCTTGTCCAAAGCCAACGACCCCATGGATTGCAGACATTATTTATATTGTTTCTGTATGAGTTTTGGGTCATTTGCCAACTGGTATACGTCCTCGATGTCAACCTACACCGGCTACATGCGATGATGGACATGCTGAGACAAGCTTACCATTGGCGCAGTGTAACAGGTGGAAGCATGACTTAACCAAGTACAGATACGATTCAACCTAATGCCATAGGCGGTGCACACTGAAAAGTCGTTTAAGTCTTTGGTGGTGAAAGGCTTTGCCTCTAGATGTTTCTACACTAAGGCGCCCATTCCATTGACCGGCTAGGGCTATTTTCAAAAACGGTGACGTGGTAGCAGACATTCAAGACATAGGTGGCGTTTCCACCGACCTCGCATTGCAGAATTGACGGAAATGTTTATTTTCCTCTATGCCATAGTTAAAATTGATCAATGATCATACAGTAAAATTACAAACAAACAAACTAAAATTAAAAAATGGCGTCATGGGATATGTTAAGTACAAACATTTTAATAGATTTCTATAAAAAGAAAAATGCTAATTTCCGTCAATGTAATTTGCATTCTGCAATGCGAGATCGGTGGAAACGCAACCTAAGTCTTGAATGTCTGCTACCACGTTACTGTTTTTGTAAATAGCCCCAGCCGGTCAATGGAATGGGCGCCTTAGAGCAGACTCCCTCACCTCAGGGAGAAGGGGAATTGACTGACAGAGTGGACCTCCTGACTACAGTCGATTCAAAACCACTTGGGGAACATAGTAAAAGGGCATGGTCAATTTGGAGGCGAACAGGACTTGGCACGCACTGACTGGTAGTCTCATCGCGTTATCATGCCCCACCATGCTCCACTGCTAATGCAACATTTTACACGGCTCAACGATCAATATTTTCTGTGAAAATTGATTTGTTGGACCTCTGGCTGCCTCTTTAAGTCCCATTGAAGTTTAATGCAGTGAATAAAATCGAATTGGACATGAAACCAATAACTTATTGGGTTATGTTCTTCTTGAGGTCATTTCCATTTAAATGAAAAACTCTATTCCACCGGCATAATGAAATCTGAGGAAAATGTAAGATTAATAGGCCTTCCAACATTTTCTCATAGACTTCCCACTTCTGATGTTTTCTCAAGTTTTCCCTTCCGAGATTTCCGAGATCATTTTCTATTCCCTATCAGGAGAGATAGGGGGGTGGCTGTAGTTGTGTGCTCACTCTGACTGTCACTCTTTGGAATTGGAAAAGTTTGTTATCCAACAGGTTTCTTATCTGAAGGCGGCAGATTCAGAGGGGCGGCAAAATGTTTTAATAAATATATTTTTTGAAGTGCGACTTCTAATGGCGGGGTCTTGAAATCTAGATGGTTTTTGTGTGACGGAAGAGCAGAGTAGAATACTATTAGGAGGTTAAGGTATGTAATGTCATGAATATTCGGAAAAGCTGTCGGAGTTGCTTGGGACAAAAATTTGAAGAGTTTGCGAGGGTTAGATGGACGTGACGCTCAGGGACAGCCCATTTTTTGGGGGAGGGTCAAAATAGAAAAAAACACTTATGTAGCATCGATTAAATCAAAGCGTAATAAATTAATTTACAATAGATTTACTAAATTTGGGGGGGGGGGGGCAGCTCCCATGTATCCGTCTATAGTGGCGCTACCACCTGCAGCTTGAGTTTGGGAGAGGATTGATTTTAACCATAGAAATACATTAACTGGAGCGGCGGGAGCCATAATATGCCTTACGAGGCACCCGTTAACTATAAGCCAACTATAAGAGATAAGTACCAACGCAAAAAATATCGAAGTCTTACACATTGCAGCGTAGCAGAACGGATACCTGGACCCGGTCAAAAACTTTGTACTTAGCTTGTGCAGGCTAGACTTATCACTGGGTTTCCCCGCCAAATTGCGTACTTCTCTTGAGCAGGCTACACTAGCAGCCATATTGATAACGGTCTCCAGCCCCGGGATAATTTTAACTTGTATAGTTTTGTGCAAGAGAGAAAATGGCGGACGCTCGGTAAAGTGATGAGTTGTTTCCTTGGAAAAGCAGTATAGGGAGCAATGATGGAAGGCCACACAGGAGCAGGAAATGTTCTTCCGTACTGGAACGAGTTGAAGAGGTGGAAATGTTCTTCCTTACTGAGAGCTAACTGCTGAAGGTGGGAAGGGTTCTTCTTCTTCTTTTTGGCGGTGTTTCCACATACGTCAATCGTCAATGAGGAATGTGAAATTGAAGGTTTAGCAGACATTAAAGACATACTAAAAATTCTGCTACCACGTCAAAACAATATTTCTCATTGACGATTGACGCATATGTGGAAACACCGCCTTAATGCCTCTTCCATCGAAGATTGGCAATCATCATGGCATTTGGGACTTTGGAGACTGCTGCTCTGATAAGGGAATTCGTGGTCTTGCCAAACTCCGCCTCAGATTTTTCTACTGAATGTTTTTCTGCCATGAGTCCTCAGTCCTTCTATCTTCCATTGGAATATTACATGCAGAAGGTGATAGACCAATGCCTGGCATTGCCAAGTGATATTCCTTACTGAGACTTTTCAAGGGATGATGGGAACCACCTAATAACAATAATTATGTCGTGAAGGACTCTTTAAGAACCTTGGCCTACTTATGGTCCATTGGCCACTTTTTTATTGCCAATGACCCCATATTGCTCCTGAAAGAATTTTTGGCCGTTGGCAATCTGGTATATGTCAACCTACACTGGTTACAAGCGACAATGGACAACTGAGACATGCTTACCATTGACACAATGAAGCAGGCGAAAGCTTGACTTATGCCAGTGGCGGATCCACAGGGGGGTCAGGGGGGTCATGCCCTTGAGTCTGTCTTATCCATTTACAGATACGAGTCTGGGGACCACCTTAACAGTTAAAAATATTTTTATGAGCCCTAAATATTCCATTATTATGAAAGTACCATGGTACTCTTGTAGAACCCGATACAACCAAGGATGATCCAGCCGAAAATTTAAGGGAGGGGGGGTCACAAGTTTTTTAAAGTTTAAAATGTAATTTTTTTGTTGAAAAGTTGAGTTTTTTTCTTCTTTTTTATTAGGTATTTTATGAATTTACTGTGGACTTCCTCATTTAGGGGGGGGGGTCATGACCCCACTCGTGGATCCGCCATTGGATAAAACTTTACTAACAAAGTTTTGATAGACTCCCATTCCAACCTGCCGCAGATAAAAAAGGGTCAAAATACTCCTCAGAGCTGAATTGTTTCAGTTTCAGTATAGAGACAGCAAAGTCAATCCAGCCGCACGTGAGTAAAATACAAATTGGCTAGTTGGTTTCAGCGAAAGCAAGATTTTGGGGGGCAGCAGAGATAAAAATTTCAGCTGCTGGGAAACGCTACATTGCGGGGGTTTTGTGAAAAGTTTGGGGACCGCTGTGTCCTCTCCAAATAACATAACTAACCACAATTTCCATCCGCCTGATGGGACCTGAGGGGGGCAACGTCAACCGTGGAAATTTTCGGGCTGTGATTCAATGCGGTTTTTCGTGTATACGAAATTTTGGTTGCGGTACCTTCAGGGTAGTAAAGTTTCCCTCAATTTTGTGACTATGCAACCAGTGTAAATAGTTGACCCGATGTGCCTTCGGCTGCCTAAGGGCGTATGGAGTTCGAATCCCTGGTGCTGATGGGATCTGAAAGGCTAAAGTGGAAATTTTCGGGTTGTGATTCATTGTGGATTTTTGTGTATACACAATTTTGCTTGCGGTACCTCCAGGGTAGTAAAGTTTCCCTCAATTTTGTGACTATGCAACCTTGACCCGATGTGCCTTCGGCTGCCTAAGGGCGTATGGAGTTCGAATCCTTGGTGCTGATGGGATCTGAAAGGCTAAAGTGGAAATTTTCGGGTTGTGATTCATTGTGGATTTTTGTGTATACACAATTTTGCTTGCGGTACCTCCAGGGTAGTAAAGTATCCCACAATTTCGTGACTATGCAACCAGTGTAAATAGTTTACCCGGTGTGGCTTCGGCTGTCTATGGGTATATGGAGTTCAAATCCTTGATGCTGATGGGACCTGCGAAGCCAAAGTCAACCGTGGAACGTTTCGGTCTGTGATTCAATGTGGTTTTTTCTCTATACGAAATTTTGCTTGCGGTATCTACAGGGTAGTAAAGTTTCCATGAATTCCATAATTATGCAACCAGTGTAAATCGTTGACCAACGTTGCTTCGGCTGTTTAAGGGCATCTGGAGTTCAAATCTCAGCAGGGCACTGATGATGGCTCCTGAGGGGGTAACGTCAACCGTGGAAATTTTCGGACTATGATTCAAAGTGATTTGTCGTGTAGACGAAATTTGAGTTGCAATACCTGTATACCTACAGGAAGGTAAAGTTTCCCTCAATTCCGTAATAATGTGTTAATAATTGACCGATGTGGCTTTGACTGTCCAAGGGCTTCTGGAGTTCGAATCCCAGTGGGACACTCATTTTCTCTCCCTGGTGGGACCTGCGGCTGCCGCGCTACCTATGTAAATTTTTGGGCTGTGATTCAAACGGGAGTTTTTTCGTGTGTACGAAATGTTGGTTGCAGTACCTAAAAGGGTTGTAAAGTTTCCTTCAATTTCCTGACTATGTGAGTACTTCGGTGCCAGAATCTGCGGTTGGACCATCGTCGTTCAACTGCAAATTGTTAAATGTCGTGTGTTCTCAATCGCACTTTATGGTATATGGACGTTGACCCACGCTATGGAGAACAGAATCAGGGCATTTGCAATGTGGATGGATATATACTGACAAATGCTGCACATATCGACTTCGATGGCCAGGTGGTAACGTGCTTGCACTTGTGCGAGTCCTTACACGCCATGCAATCGGAGACGTGTCGTACTCATCACGGGTAATAACCTACAGAGGCGACTGAAAAGGTCAATCGGATACATTCATTAAATTGTTTGTATGCGATTTATCTTTAAAAAAAAAAATATCTTGGAGAGGTCGTATCCCCCAATGCCGAGGCGGAGACGGGAAAATCCCTAATCTTTACCTCTTCGTGGTGAAGATGGAAGCACTTAGTGGCGACTGAACAGATAGGGGACCAAGTTTGAACTGGATTAAGCAAAAAATATAGTATTTTCTGTGCAGAACACTCTTTTGACCTGGGGTGGAGAAACTGGCCCTAAAGTCGGAGGAACTCAATGAAGAGTCAACGGCGTAAGGATGCAGAAGACAGAAGGGTAACCACAGCATTACAATTCCCCAGTGTAATCATCATGGCTACAATACCCATGATAATCGCCAATCATCGATAGAAGAGGTACTTGAAGAAGAAGAAGAAACATGTACACGGTCTTTGAGACCTTTTAGACAATAGCAGAACTGGAATGCACAGCGTTCCAATTGCTTGGGCTGCAGGTTGCCGCATGTCAGAATCTCGAACATAAAGCACTGTGCTTCCACAAGGTATGCAAATGGCATGGGATCCCACGAACCTATTGAAAAAGAGCAAAATGGAAATTCAAATGGAAATTGGTGAAGAAATGTTTTCAATCACAACCGTATAAAGGAAGTAAGTAAGCGCAACTATTCTTTTCTTCTTGTTTCATATTGCTTTCCTATTTATAGGTTAGTAAAAGGAAAGCTTTGTGTTGGTCTAAAATTTGGGTTTTTACGAAATGTCTGTCTGTCAATCTGACTGTCTGAACCTCGATTTGCTGACAAGCTACTCTATAGAATTCGAAGATATTAGGCATGTAAGTTTATAAAAATATAAGAACTGTTCTATCTGTTACGGAATGTACTCAGTATAGTATGGTACCAGCAGGACATAGTAATAGATTTAAATAAGAAAGCACTAACTCGGTTATTTTGATGAAGTATATGAAAAATCTAACCAATGAGTCTTTGTGACAGAGCAAGAAATAATAAAATGATGAGAAATGATATTAATCAATGCAAAAGTATTATTCATTCTGAACAACAATAGTTTGCTAACAATGTTC
The DNA here is from genome assembly GCA_963971405.1 of Psococerastis gibbosa. Taxonomy (NCBI): domain Eukaryota; kingdom Metazoa; phylum Arthropoda; class Insecta; order Psocodea; family Psocidae; genus Psococerastis; species Psococerastis gibbosa. Next base: position 47,460,010 of record OZ020485.1, read on the forward strand.
TATTGTCATCTGACGCTTTGCAAAACTAATTTTCAGTAATCTATGCTATCTCGCAGAAGTAATGAGTGCCTGGGAAACTTCGGTCTAGTGCTGAAAACTCCTCAATTACAGTCGTCTTTTGAAAATGCTGCTGAGGGGTGCAATTTCGCAGAGTCTGCTGAAAACATTGTAAACGACCTTTGTCAAATGCATCCCATTTCTACAAGTTTTGAATTTCTAGTTTTATTTTCAAGTTTTCTGTCGTCGTGTTATTAACTTTTTACTATACCCTCGTAGATTCAACATGAATTCAGATAGGGTGTATCTACATACCTTTTCCTTTGCTTCTATTTGCCCCTCAGCTTCCAAGGGGAAGGGAATGCCGATCACCTATTCAGCTGCACTGGCATTGAGGTAGAAATCCAAACACAGCTCTACTATGCGACACAGCGTCAAATGGCCTATCAGCCAAGGACGGGCGTTGGCTGAAAAAGAAGGTTTCATTGGATGATATATTTATTCATCTACGTCAGTGGTTTCCAGCTGGTGGTCCAAACCCTGGCAAACGGTCCTCGAGAGTGCCTGCAGTGAATTAGGAGTTGCTATTAAGAAGAACATTAAGCCGAGAATACAACAACTTGTAAAAAACATGCGTGCCCAAGTTTCACATTAACTTTGTGGATGGTAAGCTTGATATCTTTGAAAGGCTTAGAATTAAAATAATAATAATAAATGTAAGCAGTGGTCCGTGGCGACATGCTGTATATTGTCGGAGCAGGATATTTCTGTAAACTATTTGAGGAAGCAGTTCTGGTTGGTGCCCCTGGCAGTAACTTCGACGGAGAGGTAGCTGCCCTGCTCGCCGCATGTAAAAGGCTGGTCAACTTACAGCCTAGACCGGTTGTGTTCCTTGTTGACTCACATGCACCAACTCCACTACAGAATGTCTAAGGACGATAGAATGTAGGGGAGTCATAGCCAGTTTCAAATTAAAAGGATGGACAGTTGCTGTCCAATGGATATCGAGCCCCTTGGGAATAGCCGGAAACAAAAAGGCAGACCTGCTAGCTAAGATAGCCAGCCACAAGTGCAGCGAGTTTGGCTGTTCCTCTAGTGCGAAGCAGGTTATCAACAGCGCATTAGCTAGAAGACACAAGAACGCCCTATCAACCAGCGCAGCAGGAGAGCCATGGGAAACTATGGTAAAAAATCCTTTTTACATGACCTACCAAGAGCTGCTTTTGTTGTTTTCACTGCACAACCGGCCACGAATACCTGCAGGCTAACCTGTGACACTTAGGCCTGGCTGCATCAGACCAATGCCCACTCTGCCTCAGCGGACGCATGAATGCTGCCCACCTTCTAACGTGACAATCAATCCAGAGCTCTAACAAAGACATATCATCACAATCGGCACCAGATGGCGGTAACGCCAAGAGTAGGTGTTGGATGAAGTAAAGTGAAGTAAATATATATTAAATAAATAAATAATGACTTTATTATATATAGCTGAGACCACCCTAGTGGATTTGGGGCCATAAGGCCCTCTCTTACACTCAACTAGGGGCCAGAAACGGAAACAGTATACATTTGCAGTACAAGGTTCCAATAATTCAAAAAATTCCCTAAGACTATAACAGTCACTCACTCACACACACACAAGCATGGGGCGGTTCGAATAAATCCTAGCCTATGTAATATTTAAAATTAGAATTTGAGTCGAATCCTGTACACAGTGACGGCGAATCTTGAATGTTACGGGGGATTGAGTTAAACAGTAAAATTGAGGAAACCAGGAAGGATGAATGAAACATATATGTGTATGTGGTGGGGAATGGCTAAAAGATGATCACTTCTGGTGTTGTATATTGTCGGCCGCAGACCGTCACTGGTTGGGAACCACTGATCTATGTATATATTGTGTAAGGTCACGTCACTAGGGCGATCTAGAATGCCAATTGATGGACAATGTTCACGATACCTGTAAAGAGCGATTCATGCCACCCACACCAAATAATTCAGTTATTATGAGCAATTTTGAGATGGGGTAACAAATGTGACAACAAAATCAGGGTTGAACTATCTTCTAGTTATATTAAATTAACTTTTGGAGGTCAGAAATGGGGGTTGTCTAATGCAATAATTCTGTTTCAAATAGCTTGTGTCAAAGTCTATCCCTCATTACCATATATAGAAGGATTGGGAACACATAACTTTTCAACATTCTCAAGGTTCAACCGCTGATTCCGACACTTTCTGCATTTTGATGAAGACATTTTGAGGTTCTCGATGCGGCTTCAAATTTCCTTACTCACCTCACACACACTGTTTACAATGCAAGGAAGTCAAAGATCCTCAAACGTAGTTTCACTAACCGAAGCCTACTCAAAATGAGTGCTCTCTGTCTAAGATAGGATTAAGTACCGATTTCTTTCTCACAAGTGCTCAGTGTTGAGTTGCCCTGTATCTATATTGGATTTTTAGTTTACCCTAGTCGTAATAATGTCCTGAAAAACTTTTTATGGACCTAGGTCTTCGATGGCATAGTGGTAGCTGCTTCGAACTTGTGCGAGTCTCTACACATCATGCGATCGGTGACCTTTCGTAACTCAACACAGGTATTACCTACAGAGGCGACTGAAGAGGTTATTTGGATATATTCATTTAATTGTTTGTATGCCAATAATCTTTTTAAAAAAAAGAAAAAAAAGTCTACTTATAGTGGCCGTCTGGTACCTTGTGTAATGATACCATGGATTTTGGACATTATTTACATTGTTTCCGTATGAATTTTTCTCCATTGGCAAAACTTGTAAGCGTCCTCGATGGCAACCTCCAATAATGAGACAAGCTTGCCATTGACCCAATGAAACAGGCATGGCTTAACTACGAACTGATACGAGTCTAGTCTACCCTAAGGAATTTTACGTGTTAGGTATAGGTATTGAGTGCTACCCTCGCACGGCCGCTGGCATGAGGGGGCACTTCTATCTCGCTTCTATATCTACTTATATAAAAAATAAATAAAAATAAAAAAAATACACAAATTATCAGAGGCGTAAAGTTTTAGAATGATGGCGGGGGCAAAACTTACTATACCATATGACGTCATCAGGTAGGATAAGGAAAAATTGAAAATATAAGAGCAAAATAGTGGGGGGCTTACCCATTTTAATAGTAGTAAAGTATAGCTGTAGATTTTAAAAAACTAATAAAGGAATGCTTATATAATTCATATCGCTGCAAAGGGGCCCGGGGAGACATGAACCACGTCTTACATTACTCGAGGCTGGGGGGGGGGGGCAAGTTGGACCGTGCCCCCCCCCCAACTTTACGCCCCTGCAACTTATTATTATAATTATTATTATTGGTTATCATTTTCGTGGAAGATTCAGAATTTATAAGTATTCCAATGACATACATTTCAGAGAACCACAAGACTCATTCACACAAGCAAACATACAAGTTGAACAGGAAAACCAGAGTTCCATCAGTACCAACATCTCAAACAGCGTCACTGACAAATCAGACGAGCCTGCTACTAGTCGTCCATGGCGTGATACAACAGGCCAAAACTGCCAGGCTCGACAACCAATGGAACCAAAACTAGAGGAGGTATCTCACTGAAAGTTCAGGCGAACCCGCTACAAACATACCCAAGGTGTGATACAACAGGTCAAAACTGCCCGGCTCAACCACCGAGGAAGCAAGAGGGGGCACCATTCACAATCTGGGGTCCCCAGGGGAACTTTAACCAGATACAAACATACTTCTAGGGAACCTGTAAACAAAAAGGAAACCGAACTCTTGTCATCTACACAACCAAATAGGTTACCAAGCATATTGAAACAACCCAAAGAGAAGAACGACCAGTCAAGAATTTAAAAATGTCACATGAGCCAAGGCTACAATTTTCATAAAATAGGTAAGGCGGGCACTCGCCCTAACCCCAAAACAGTAACCAGTCCATCCAAACACCAACCTATATAAAACACTCAACCTAAACCACGCCAACCTGTACGTATACAGTATGTAGGTAACCTATGTAACTCTACCTAACCCCCCTATGGGCCTCAGTTTAACATTCTAACCCAACACTCCGCCTAGAGCAAATTAACGGTGTAAAAGGGTACGTGTACGTGTAATGAAAAAAAAAACAAACCACACATTAATTCTCATAGTAGGCAAGAGTCAATCAGGAAGTAGAATCTAGATATACAATAATCTCAGTAGCCAATTGTCGGCTGGCAATGCCCACGACAATATACTGGCAGAAATTAACGTACATGAAAAACTTACCCAATTAGAGAGAAAAATAAAAGCAAAAGAAAAAAAAAAATTACGCCTAGTTTCTCAGTAAAGCATACACGTTACTGGACTAACAGCTGATTTTAACAAAAACCAACCTGCTCACACATGTAGCAGTTGACAGGAGGCAACCTAATAAGACAAGCCCAAACCCATGGCTCGCATAGGCACTCCCGACACCTTAGGAAAAATTTCAATTAAGAGTTACACCAGATTACCTAAGAAGACACCAAACTGCAGCAGATCCCAATATAAGAAACCATCCACTAACAGCATTCTCCATCACCGAAACAAGTGAAAATTCGTTCAAGTCGCACTTTAGCCAGTGACCAATCGACCCACGCCAGATGTGCATGTATCAAATTTGGGAGAAATAATTACGTACGCGTTACGTGAATAAAGAGCTCACCAAAAAAACTGTACAATATGAACCTAGTGCAAGGCATCTTATGAACAACATACCGTATGGCAAAGTACTATCTTATACAAATATGACCGCAAACCATGTGCAATTAAAAATTCAAGGAACAATATCATTACGTTACATTGCGAACAATCCGAATTAGCCGTAAGTGGCAAAATGCAAGAGAAAAATAAAACTGCAACACAGAAACATTATCTATCAAAAACCATTAATCAAGTTAAAAAAAAAAAAAAAATTACGTTGGGCGCCATTTTTCTTGTGAAGATTTCTCTTGAACTGACTCTAAAATCTCCTCAAGCATCCGACTAGCTACGGATAGGTCATTCTGCTAATTAATAAGAAATATCGTAGGTAAACATGGTTGTACATTATATTATTCACATATAGCGGACTTACTCTATAAGTGGGATATCACGCACTTGTGCCAGTTTGGTAACTCGGCTGGATTGACAGTGTAGAGGTCCCTGGTAACCGTCGAAAGGGGCGCGAGGGGCAATGGCCCGATGCGCTCAGCTCTGAGTACTGGATCAGCATGATTGGGGGGGAGCCCTCGCTCACCGCCCCATTACTGCGTTCACATGAAATTCATTCTTGAAGTTCACTCACAATTATATCTAATAATCACTATACTGCACTTTTATACGCTCACAATTTGGAGATCTTCTAATAAAGTGATTTTGGCGAGTCAAGAATCAAAAAAAATACATAATATGTCAAAAATAAAAGAACGTTTACGGTAAAAGTTGGATGAGACTGGACGCAGTAACTGTCAGTCGCTGCCTTTTTATCACCTCCGGATGACCGTTAGAGATTAATCAGACTGTACACCGTAAGAAGCCGGTCTCGCCCATGTATAAGCATAAGCGGCCTAGACATCTACGGTACACAGCCTGAAGTTCTACATGCATCAACCGACACCCGAAGTGATGCGACAAAATGCACAAGCCAGATCATGTTTGCAGACCTTGCCAAGGTTTGCAAACCGACCCGGAAAAAACCTACTGTGACAGATACTGACGTCACATTTGTAAATTAATATTATGTGGGTCTGGTATGTGGATTCACGGTAGATCTAAGCTTTGTGTTCTATAATAGTAGAGTGGGGTTCGGTCAAAGAACCCCCCCCCCCCCCTAACTCCGTGGAGTTAGGGCATGGGCACCCTCTTGTCCATGGGAGACGAAAAGCTCCCTAAAGGCGGACGAACTGGATCCTGGCAACAAGTGACGGTCAACGGCATAGGATGCGGAAGGCAAGGGGAAACCACCGCATTATAGGCCCAAGTGGCATCCCAAGAACCAGCAACCATGTATAATTCGAGGCATCGAAGTCACATGTCGCTGCTAACCAGCCATCCGGCTGTGACTTGAAGAAGAAGAGTCAGAAATGGGTCAGAAACTCAGAAATGGGGGTTGTTGCATGGACATAGGCTAGCTGCTACCTCGGTATATTTCAACGTAAACCTATATCAAGTTACACATCAAATGAAACCTTTTTCATAGGGATTTACTGAGGGATTTTAATTGTCTTCGTTTTCAAGTAAACGAAAGGAAAAAGAGGGTTTGGAACAAAGCTGTGAAGTTATTGTCGTAAAAGAAATGTTTTTATACGGTGAAGCTTTTCCCGCTTACGTTCTCTAGCTTAACAAATAAAATTTAAATATTACGAGCGATTATATTATGAGGGGAAATTTTGAAAATAAATGAAAACAGTCAAGGTCTCAATCTTAGCTCATATCAACCAACAAAGAATATCTATAATAAGGATATACAAGTATCCGGGGAATTTTCGCGGGTTTATTTGAAATTTCTTAGAATAAAGACGTTAAAATCTTATTCATTATGATTATAGTTTATATTGCATATTATATTCCCATTTTTATTTTATATTGTGTAAGTTCATCAATGAAAACCCAATTCAATCTAGTGTTAACTCGTCAAATCTTTAGAGCTCCCCCCCCCCTCCCAGCACCTCTATGGCTACGCCCATGATAAATAAGAAAACTTTACTATACAAAACTATTGTACAAAGCATTCTCTATTAGATGTAAAAAGGGTATAAACGCGGATATGTCGGAAACTCGATTGTAGGGTGTCATAAAGAAAATCTTAGTTTTGATATACTGTATGTGGCCGTGACTAACACCCACTGGCCACAGTATTTGGAACTCATTCGGCCTGACATCCTCAGTGGCTGATACTGTTTGCGTTTCAAAACAGCCTCGGCATTAGGGACACAATAGCGGCATTAATTGCATACACGATATATGAGTGGCTTAGAAGCAAAACGGACAAAGTCCACAAATTTCAGAAATTGAGTTTTTGACCCCAAGATTCGTCTGATTGAAATCTATCCGTTGAATTAATTATCAGAAGCTAATTCTAGCATAGCCCAGCGTTAAACTAGTTCAAATATTATATTATATGGGTTTAGATGTAATCACAGGGCAGTTAACTATAGTTTTTTGCCTCTCCTGAAATATTAACTTGGACTTTGCCCGTTTTGCGTCTATGCCACTCATATATATAATATTTGTTTTGAAAAAAGCGTCCAAAACCATCCACTTAGTGAAAGATGAGATTGCAGGTGGCACCTGAAATCTAAAATAATTCGTTGGCCGAAGCCAAGCTTACAGACAACTCAAACTTGCCCTTTCTTCATTTTTTGACGATTTATAAATCATTGTTATTAATTCCTAGCCCAGCAGGCCATTACCAAAAGTCATCTGTCAACTTGTATACGAAAAAACCACACATAAGCTTGAATACAAGGGACAAGAAAGAAAAAAAAAACGAGGGAAAATCAGAAATAACAAAAAGGGTTTTTGTGAATGTTGCCGAGGATATTCGGCCCGTGACGAATGGATGAAATGGACCCGAGTCTTGACCCAAGTCCGGGCACGCGTTTTGGACCCCATCCGCCCCCCCCCCCCTATTTAGCTTCTTATGCGGCTTCAGAAAACCACGGCGTGGAATTTCATTAAAGTTTCCGATAACTGTGGCTTCAGTTTGCTTATACTATATCGCGACTTTTGGTAGTATCAGGCTTGAAGCAATTAGGCTGATGTTTAAGAAGGAGGCCGAGTTTTTGAACTGGAAAATTGCGAATATTGTACAGACTAGATTTCTATATAGGAGAGATGGGACATTCACTTCCCGTCAAATATATATATTTTTTAATATAGGGCCACCCGCCTCGTTCCTTTCTATGACCAGCCAATGAAAAGACGTAGCTGGTAGCCCCAGGAATAAAGAAATTCCCTTTTGGCTCTAGCCGATCAGGTGTAGGGAGATTCCGCAGACCCTACTTTTCCTCAACGCTACGCTACGCTATGTATGTAATAAAAATAAAAATACTTCATTATTTTCCCGACCACAACATCAAAACACAATAAACTCTTGTGTTCCTAATTTCGAACCACAATGCCGACTATGAACTTTACTTAGGCGCCCATTCCATTGACTGGCTAGGGCTATTTCCAAAAACAGTGACGTGGTAGCAGACATTCAATACTTAGGTTGCGTTTCCACCGAGCTCGCATTGAAGAATGCAAATGACATTGACGGAAATCAGAATTTTTCTTTTTATAGAAATCTATTAAAATGTCTGTACTTAACATATCCCATGACGCCAATTTTTTAATTTTAGTTTGTTTGTTTGTGATTTTACTGTATGATCATTGATCAATTTTAATTATGGCATGGAGGAAAATAAACATTTCCGTCAATTCTGCAATGCGAGGTCGGAGGAAACGCCACCTAAGTCTTCAATGTCTGCTACCACGTCACCGATTTTGGAAATAGCCCTAGCCGGTCAATGGAATGGGCACCTTATCAAATTATTTTCACATTGGCTGGACGTCATCTTAAAATGGTTGATTTGTCGTAAAAAGTGTTGACTACCATTATCGTAGATAATTTTCAGTCAAATTTTAATTCATTCCTGTGCAACCAATATTAACTGAGATATGAATTATATAAGGTTTCAATCGGCCGCCATTTTGTAACTAAATAGTGGATCTAGCTGGTTAACGAATGTGTAAACTATTAAAATCAAACAAATTTGCTCAATTTCCACAAAAAACATATATATTGTTAAAAGTTAAAAAATAAAAAATCAGTTACAGCTGTTTCGGTGTTACACCATTATCAAACTATCAGACATCAGTCTGATGATGGTGTAACACCGAAACAGCTGTAACTGATTTTTAATTTTTTAACTTTTAACAATATATATGTTTTTTGTGGAAATTGTGCAAATTTGTTTGATTTTAATAGTTTACACATAATGTTTCGTTTCCACGAAGTCACGAGAGAAACCCTATATTGGACTGGTTAACGAACTCGATCAAGACATTTGTACGATCAATTATTGTGCCAAGTTTGGTAAAAATCAGATAATATTTACGGACGTTGGAGTGTTTCCTAAAATCGATATACCGTACATATACATACATACATGCAGTATATATAACATTTTGAACGGAGGGTGGTTTTAGACTCAGGGGGTCATGAAATGAAAAGTTGTGAAGAAATTTTCCCGAAGTCGAACATTGCTCACCATCTCAATAGGCAGATGAATCTCCCTAAAAATAATTATTCGGGGTTGAGAGTCGTATATTTCCTTCTATATAGCCTATAACGCTATTAGAGTCATAAATAAATAAATAAATAAATAAGGACTTTTTATTGTTTCTATTACTAAGCCAACCGAGCGGAGTTAGGGCTATAGCCTATAAAGCCCTCTCTTACACTCAACTAGGATGACCTTGGACCGCCTGCTTTACATGCCCTCCGAAGCATAGCCAGAAAATGTAGCAAGTGTGGGACTCGAACCAACAACCTTTCGGGTGAAAGACAGAGTCAGTACCACTACGCTACATGTCTCGAGAGACATAGATTACAAATGCTTTCACGGTTGGGTTAGATGACGAAGCAGTAAAATCTAGCAGATTTGAATGTGAACATCTACTTACTTACATCTGTTGGTTGATCTCAGAAGCTTAGAACCCTCTGTTTCAGCAATTTCAACCAAAAAGAACGACAAAAAGTAAACAAACTATGTTATCCAGCTCGGAAGGAAACAAGAACAAAGATAATGACATAGCGAGCCATCGAGGAATCAAGGTGAGATGGCAACGAGCCAATAAGGGGCCAAGATACATTCACCTTCCACCCCTCGTCTTATTATAAACATTAATGCACACCCCCTCAGTCCTCACCCATACAGGAAACTAAATCTCTAAGATACAATCTTAGAAGTGCCACTTAAGATAAATTTAGGCTTACGTAGATGTTGACGAAACTTTCAGGTTGGCCACTGTCAATCTGCTTCCTCATGCAAAATTGATAGGCATACGGTCTTTGATGGCATAGTGGTAGCTTGTTCGTACCTGTGCAAGTCTCTACACATCATGCGATTGGAGAACAACACAGGCTTATTACCTGCAGAGGCGACTGAAGAGGTAATTCGGATTCATTGACTGAATTGTTTGTAAAAAAAATAATGTGGGCACAGGTCTACATAAAAATTAAAATGACGCCTCTGCTGTTATCCTTATACGATAGGCTATATTATTCTAGATTGAATGTGAAATGAAGCTAGGTTTCACAGAAACCTCATCGCCCTTGAAGTTGGAACAAAGTTCATAGGCTGTGAAATTGTTTCGTGGAAAACTTTAAGATTTCTGTGGAAAACCGTGATAAACGCGCCAGCAGATGGCGTGCACTGAGCGTATTGAATATGCTTTTACAAAATGGATAATCTAAAACTATAATTATGCCGGAAGCTTTCTTCACTAGCTAAGGCTGCTTTCGACTTGCTTGCCCAGGGCAGAAAGCTTTTAGTGCTGTAGGAATTATTCTGGCTTTTAATCGAAAGGTTGTTTGTTATAATAATGCCTCATTCTGGTCTCTTTCCATTTCTGGTTAGCATTCCCTTTTAACGCCTTCATTTGGTCTTCTTTCTTTCTGGATAGTATTCCCTTAAATGCCTCATTCTGGTCCCCTTCCTTTCTGGTTAGCATTCCCTTTTAACGCCTTCATTTGGTCTTCTTTCTTTCTGGTTAGTATTAAATGCCTTTATCCGGTCTTCTTTCTTTCTGGTTAGCATTCCCTTAAATACCAAATTCTGGTCTCTTTCCATTTCTGGTTAGCATTCCCTTAAATGCCTCATTCTGGTCTCTTTCCTTTCTGGTTAGCATTCCCTTTTAATGCCTTTATCTGGACTTCTTTCTTTCTGGTTAGCATTCCCTGAAATGCCTCATTGTGGTCTCTTTCCATTTCTGGTTAGCATTCCCATTTAATGCCTTTATCTGGTCTTCTTTCTTTCCTGTTAGCATTCCCTTAAATGCCTCATTCTGGTCTCTTTCCATTTCTGGTTAGAATTCCCTTTTAATGACTTTATCTGGTCTTCTTTCTTTCTGGTTAGCATTCCCTTAAATGTCACATTCTGGTCTCTTTCCATTCTGGTTAGCATTACCTTAAATGCCTCATTCTGGTCTCTTTCCATTTCTGGTTAGCATTCCCTTAAATGCCTCATTCTGGTCTCTTTCAATTTCTGGTTAGCATTCCCTTTTAATGCCTTTCTCTGGTCTTCTTTCTTTCTGGTTAGCATTCCCTTAAATGCCTCATTCTGGTCTTTTTCCATTTCTGGCTAGCATTCCATTTTAATGCCTTCATTTGGTCTTCTTTTTTTCTGGTTAGTGCTCCCTTAAATGCCTCATTTCCTTTCTGAATAGCATGCCCTTCTCAGCCAGTTGCCACCCCTCAGTTGCAACTCTTCGTATTCATAGCTAACGCATCGTCCGCTGCTGAGCCAGATGTGAGCCAGAGAGCTCTGAAGTGAGTGCTGTATTTCGATATTTAGCTCCAATAATTCTGCTTTAATTATTAATTTGGTTCTTCGTTCCTCCTTATGGTGCGTGCGTGTACTGCAAAAGGAAAAGATGAAATTAGTCCCTGTCCTTTAAGCAGTTGATGTAGTTTTTTTGGACTGTAAGTTAAAAAATATTATGTATTGTACTTAACTATTGACCCCAGCGTGACAAGTCATTTTTGTATCTAGTGCTGGGGATTTACACTTTGATTTTTATTGATTGTTCAATTATATATGTACTTACTTACTTTTTACTTAGTTCATTTTAGAATACGAACTGTGGCATCTATCGGAGAGGGGTGCGTTGGAAATATTTGAAGAAGGAGGCGGTCACAGGGGAGGTGGGTTCGGGATTTTTGTTGAAAGTAAGGGCGTAAAATAGTTGAATTTAACATTTCTATTTTATTTCATCTATTCTATTCTTTTCCATAATTTTTGTTAATTTATTCTTCCCTGCAGACGCATTTACCTCACTTATGCGCTCTCCCTCGATTGACTGCCTTACATACGGCAAGGAAAAGCTTAGTAGTGCTGACATATCTAAAAACCTTGGAAAGGGAATGCACCCTGAGCCTCCAGCTGCCCTGCCACGAAGCAGCACTCAGACATAACCTTTCATGTGATGGTTTTTTTATTATTAAAGGCATTCCATCAACTTTGTACAGCAAAAATGCCTGCAGAGTTTGCGTGTTATATTAAACTAATGGATTACCTTTACCATTGAAGACTCCCGGCTGTATAAGGACTGTTATTAGAGACATGCACCCTCACTCGTGATTTACAGCCCTTAGCCGGGATTTGAGCAAGGGGAGGGGGCAGGGAGCTTGGAGGGGGTAAGCTATGTCTCCTTATCTGGCTTCTTGGTAGGAAATGGATTGCAAGTTTCTCCGGCAGGGGGCCCCGCGATCTTATCTTCATTCCCAATTTAGGTTTGTAATACAGGGTGTATTAAACGTTTCTCAGGGTGAATGGAAACTTTGGCTGGGCTATGTGTTTATATATAATGCAGTTATTATATTTCAAAAAAGGCAGCCACCATCTCAGTCTCTCACAAGTTTTGGTCTGGAAAATATAAACTTTACACCAAAATGCTTATGGTAAATCCCCACTATTTGTGTGGCCAATTATTTCAAACATTTCCCCCCTAGAGAGGCTCCCGGTCCTCCAACCCCCCCTCAAGTACCGGATGATTAACCCTTGTGGGGACCCTGAGGCCCACCCAATGTGGGAGCCCCCTACCTACAATTCTTCATAAAAAAGAGAAAACCGTAGTTGGCTGCCTAACCGTATTGGTTAGTTGACTATCCGTCCAGCTTTCATTTGTTGAAGATTTTTTTTCCAACAGAACACTCTAAAATATAAAATAAGCGTCTTTTTCCCCCGCCAACATCAAAAGTTTTTATATATTTTTAATTTTATTGTTTTTTTTTTTAGAAATTTAATAAAATTAAATGATTTTTTTGCTTGCGTCTATTGTAGGGACCCTTATTAACGGTTTTTGTGTGGGAGCCCTGAGGACTGGGCTACATCTTTAATCCGGCACTGCCCCCCCTGTTTGCAGCTAAGTACACAAATCTTCGTATTTTTAAAAGGTTTCCCCGGGGGAAAGGGGAGGCAATAGTTAGATAGTCCAGGGTGGCACGGAGCATACATGCGCCTCTGGCTGGAAGTAATAATAAAGTTTTTATTGTATATTGTAAATGGCTTTATGGCTTTTCCTAATTGATTTTCTTTTTCTTTTGCAGGTAAGCTAACGATGTAGAAACTTTTTAACAATCAGAGCTTCAAGGACTGGGACAAGGGAATTTCGAACTGTAGCCTCACGTGAGTGAAGAAATTAATTAAATGCCGATCTGTAGTACTTTCCGTGACTATGGTAGGTTTTCAATTAAGCCTTACAAATACACCGGAAGTGAAATCACACGCCATCTTCTGGTCTTGCAGTAAACTAAATTGCCTGCCATCCATTTTACTTTTATGAGCTGACAATATAAATTGGCTATTATTATTTATTCGAAGGGCGTTCATAGACGTAGGCCCAATTGTAGAATGACCTATTTTAATAGGGGTACGTACTGTAAGGCTCACGACAGGGAAGATTACATGCTCTTAGGCGCCCATTCCACCGACCAGCTAGGGCTATTTACAAAAACGGTGACGTGGTAGCAGACATTCAAGACTTAGGCGGGGTTTCCACCGACCTCGTATTGCAGAATGCAAATGACATTGACGGAAATTAGAATTTATCTTTTTATAGAAATCTATTAAAATGTTTGTACTTAACATATCCCATGACGCCAATTTTTTAATTTTAGTTTGTTTGTTTGTGATTTTACTGTATGATCATTGATCAATTTTAACTATGGCATAGAGGAAAATAAACATTTCCGTCAATTCTGCAATGCGAGGTCAGTGGAAACTCCGCCTAAGTCTTGAATGTCTGCTACCATGTCACCGTTTTTGTAAATAGCCCTAGCTGGTCGGTGGAATGGGCGCCTTAAATCCTCACCAATGACTTCGGTGGCAAGGTGGTAGCCTGCTTGTACTTGTGCGAGTATCTACACATCTTGCGGTCGGAGACGTGTCGTAACTCGACACAAGTACCCAGTAGGTGACTTAGTGTGGCGATCAAAGAGGATAATCGGATACATTCATTAAATTGTTTGTATGAGATTTATCTTTTTTAAAGAAAGAAAAATAATTAACTGCCATCTCGGCACAGCTGATCCGCTTGAACACTTTCATTGAATCAAAGCAACGGCTGCTGAGAAAAAAAAAACTCAAATTACTATTAACAACCTAGTTAAATAATTAAAAATCCTTTCACGGCCGCATTTATTTGATGGAACAGTAAGAAATCCGGTATGATGGGCCGTGGTCAATCAGACTATAATATCTGCAGCTGTAGACATCTTCAGTGGCACTGCGTTGACATCTGCCATTCTATCTTCCCTTGTATTATTGCATGCAGAAGAAGATACTTTTTGTTCCTCGTCGCATTGCCGAAGTACAATAAAAATGAAATCGTCTTTAATTGAAAAATAATAATTTATTTTTATATATTTATGTATTTTTTTTAATTAATAATATGAATTAGGGCCAGTCCCTAAGTTTCTGTTTCTTAACCGTCAGCCGCAATTTGTATCCATTCGCCTCAAGACCTCAGCATTAGGGACACCAAGTTAATTAGTGTTAGGCTTGCCAGACGTCCCGATTTAGGATGTAATGTTCCGACGTCCCGAAAAGTGAGCCCGATGTCCCGATTTTCAAAACAAAAAAGTATGAACTTTGATATCTTCCCAGGGTTTCAAGCAATGATTTATTGAGACTGAATTACATCGCATACAAAAATTAAGATGAAAAAAAATTAATTTCCTATGACACAATACATATACTAGTATACATACTACCCAAATGGGTATTGTTCAATAGTAGCCTACACTAGATACAATTCTAATTTACACCGGAGAGAGTGGACTTTTGCTCTCCGTCCCGATTTGACAAAATTAAAATTTGGCAAGCCTAATGAGTGTTACCTTTACATCTATTCCGAGATTCTTCGGAGAGCAGGGGGGCCCGGTCATGCCTAGTTGAGTGTACCAGAGGGCATTACACACCCCCAACTTCGCTAGGTTGTCACTGTAATTCTGAAGAACAAATGACTGTATTTATGAATTTATTTAAAGATTCTACCTTTTATGTAACGAAGAGTTTCGAATTTCCCTTTTTTAGACCAGTTCCCTCTAATGGGCTGGAATAAAATAAACCTTACAAACTACCTACGCCATTAAATTCAGAAAAAGGCCCGAAATTAAATATTGATGACAGTAGAATCTGAAACCCCGTAAAAAAAGAGAAAATCAAAATCTACATTTCACTTTCGGAACAAAAAATTGGTAATTTTTCGGGAGGAAAGCAGCAAAGAAATTCATTTGAATTTTTCTTCGCAACTCTAATATTTTCATCTCACGTATAATATTACATTTTTATCGTTCGGGCAATGAATAAAAAAATGTCTTAAATAAGATATTTTCATTAATATTATTGCAAATGAAGAGGCTTTACTCTTCATCAATCAAAAATGTTGCAAAGAATCGGAAATTAAGGCATTCCTTTAGACTATTATAGACTATATTTTTCGTTATTAATAATAGCTTTTGGTTCTTTTGCTAGGCCGACCTTGTGGAGTTAGGACTATAAAGCAATCTCTTACACCTGCTACTGTCTGTTCACCACCTGTTTACCACCTGCTTTACATACCCACTGAAGCAGAGACAGATAATATAGCAGTGTGGGACTTGAACCAACAACCTTTCGGGTGAAAGTTGGGGTTCGTACCTGCCTACCTACTGGCTAGATCTATCTAGCCAGTACGTTAGGAATAGGTAACCAGTCACGCCCCCTCCCACCCCTCTCACTCCGCTCCTAGTCCTATATAAACCAAGGTTTCCTCTCCCTAGTCACATTTGTGTCTTCTCCTCGAGTTGAGCAAGTCTCAAATCGCAGATAAGGTGTAACTGTTCTAGTGGTTTCCCTCTGTAGATGGCAGTTCTTGCCGAAAGCGCTCAGGGTTTTATACTAACACAATTGGGTTTCTTAGCCAAAGTTCATTTCTTAACGATTATTTGGGTTTTACTAATTCGGGCTGTTCTAAAAAGTTTTTGTTATTTTTTGTTTATTAAAATGCTAATGATATACTGAAAATTAAGTACAATTTAAATTCCTTCGTGGTACAATATGTTTTACTAAGTTACGTAAAATATACAGTAGACAGTATAACCATTAAACTATCGAGACAATTCATCCTGCAACTTATATAACCTATTCGTAGACAATAACAATCAAATTATAAAAAGAAAAACATGAGAAAAATGAAATGAAAACAATAGGCTATATGGATTTATGCAGTATTTTTTTATATTGTATTTAAGTAATACTATAGTAGTAGTATTGTTTGCATTTTATATTTTAATATATATATATATATATTTATAATTATATATTTATTATTTATTTTATTTATTATAATATTTATAGGCCTATATATATTTATAATATTCATTTAAGGTCAAAAATTGTGACAATTTTTTTTTTAAAATTACCATATATACGTAATTTTTGGGGCCTGATATAGAGCAAGATACCCTCCAGTTCATAAATCGTTTTACAAGGTACACGTCAGGGAGGTCCATGTTCAACCCCTAAGTCCTAAGGTTACCTTTTGTTCAATTGTTGCTAGAGCTCTAAGCAGCTTTTCTATTACAATGCTGACTGCGGCAGCCTCTTGAGGGCTATTTGGAGACTCAGAGCTCCTAGTCTGGTCAATGCAAAGCTTTTCATACTTTAAAATCGGAAGGCTACGTTTTGAAGAGGTTTAGGGTTGTCAATGACTTTCATATGGGGCAATATGGCTGTTCTTTTATGATAGGAGGGGGAGGTTGGATACATTTATTGTACATTCTTGTATATTTTCATTAGGCCAACCCTACAAGAGCCGGCACGAGTGAACCGCACATATTTTGAATTTACATATTTATCTATATTTTGTATATAATTGCCGTAATAGATAGAAAATTGTAGTTCCATAGTACCAACAGTACAAAAATAATTTAATGTTTAAACCATTACGTTAAACACATCCTCTTATTATAATTATCAATAATTCACTAGGTAATCAATTTACCGTCTCCATCTAATATTCTAATATTTCTACAATATGAACTTTTATTTCTTCTATAAGGTTCAATTTCGGACCTTCCTATTTCCCCTATCCTGAAAGTATACTAACTATGGCTGGTTCGATGGGGCATTAAAATAATTTGAGTTATATTACTATTACCTATGGTTATTATGAAAAAAAAAATTTATAGTCTTATTGATCGCCAATTGTATTGTTGCAATAAAGCCATTATTCATTCATTCATTCAATGCGTGCAATTATGTCATGGCATGCAATGCATTGGGGCACATTCGTACATTATATTTACTTCCAATAAAATTAAGTTGCTTTAAATCGGTTAATCTTGTCTAAATGAAAATTTGCCCCTATAACGGGCCTAGCCATAGGGCAAAACTGTCCCTTTTTTCTTCTTTCTTGTCTTATACCTGTATATTGTCTTGTAGAGATTATAGTCATAGAGATAGAGATAATACCTGCACATACCTAGAGTGAATACAATAAACCAATTGTAGAGAAACAGAATTATAGGAATTACTAATTTCATACAGTACATACAATACCTACATATACCTAGACAGAATTCAAATCCAATTGTAAGGAAACAGAATTATTGAAGTCGGAATTGAAAGTGAATCGTAGGAAAAGGAGAAAGACTTTTTTAAGTGGTTGTAGCGGCCTTTAAAGTAAAATTACCGCTAAGCCTTTTTTTCAGAAAGTGCTCGTAACACGGTAGTAAAAAGGCCGTTACTATGCTACCCAAATCTTTTTTTTATATTTTGGTAGGATTTAAGACCGTACTTACTCTCCTCATCAACATGGATGTCAGAGTCGAGATTTTTTTAAATTAGTGTTCGTTGTAGGTCCGGAATAGTCCATTTTGTAGAGAACTGGCCTATGGAACGGAAGGTCGGGGTTCGAAAATAGCCATTAAAGGAAAGATTTTCTAGTTATAGGATAGGATCTCTCTATTTTGGATGTTCTGGTCCGCAACACGGAAAGTCGGGCATGTCACTACCACTATTAATTGTAAAAGAAAAGGCCCAAAATTCGCCCATATGAAAAATAAAGACAATTTTCTTTCTTCTTTCTTTCCTTTACCCAAAACCTCCTGGAAATTTTCGAGTTGTACCAGGTCGAGCAAGCTATAAACAGTAATAATTCTTCTTGGTTGGTGCTAGGTCTGTGGAAGACCACGCAATCTATTCTATTATATATAAATTTTCCCTCAGATTCATTCAGATAAGACTGCACTCTTACATGTAGAAGGTCTCATCCTTTTCAAAATGGAATGAAATGAGCGCAATAGTTTTCCCCATGGACCAGCAATAACAGTTGGCTATCTTCACCGAAATGTCTTCTAAACTTCTTATTGCATTATTCTGCTCTTACCCCTACAGAGATTTCAAAAAGTCTGCCTTCCCCGATTTTCCCAGTGGAGATGGAGTATGATTTGAGTTTTACCATAATGAAGAATTGAAATGTAATACCAAATAAAATGGGCCCCACTGGGCCTATACGTTTTCTTGCCGAAAGTCAATTTCCTCGTCAAATATTGATTGACGAGGCTTAAATATGGCGTCATCAAGTAAAAGAAATGCTTCTCTACAACATCTTGATACACAGTATGTGACCGTGACTAATACCATGCGATTGGCCACAGTTTTAAAACTCATATAACTCATAAATATGACGTTATAAAGTAGAAGAAAAAGCTCCTTTTAATTTTGATTCACAGTGTGTGGCCGTGACTAAAACCAGATTGGCCACAGTTTTAGAATTCTTATAACTCTTAAATATGACGTCATACAGAGAAGAAAATAAATGCTCCTCTAATTTTGATGTGCACAGTATGTAACTGTGAATAACACTAGATTGGCCACAGTTTTAGAAATCGTATAACTCTTAAATATGACGTCATAAAGTAGAAGAAAATAGAAATGCTCCTCTTAATTTTGATTCACAGTATGTGACCGTGACTAAAACCATATTTCCCACCGTTTTATAACTCTTAAAACTCCTAAATATGGCGTCATAAATTAGAATGTGACGTCATAAATGAGAAAAAGCTCATCAGAATTTTGATACACAGTATGTGACCTTGTCTAGCCCCAGATTGGCCACAGTTTTAGAATTCTTATAACTCTTAAATATGACGTCATAAAGTAGAAAAAATGCTGCTCTAAATTTTGATACACAGCATGTGACCTTATCCAGCACCAGATTGGCCGCAGTTTTAGATTTCTCATAACTCTGAAATATGACGTCATACAGTCGAAAAAATGCTCCTCTAAATTTTGATACTCAGCACAGACCTTGAATAGCACCAGATTGGCCACAGTTATAGAACTGTTTAGATATTCCCAGCGCCCGACAAAAACATCAACAACAACCTTGAACCAAAATATTATGAAACCTTTGGGTCCACGTCATTCTTTAACTCGTCCCTCAACATCGTCTTTCTTCTAAAATCACAATTTTAGCAGAAGAAACAGGTCGCCTTTCACAAAAAAGTTTTTTTCGGCTATTACTGAGTTCTCTACTAAAAGAAAATTTCTTGTGGGTGTGGCAATTTTGACAGCTCTACGGTCAACATTTACTGTGGCATTAGATTTTTTACACCCATAAGGTTATTCCGCTCCGACAGTGTCTTAACATTCTCATGTTTCGCTGCATATAAAACTTAACTTTAAAATAAAGGACAACCCCGCAGCACTTGCTGTTCGTTTTCCATTATTATGTTTACACGATGGAAAAATATAAAGATGTCGCTGACACGTATCTGTATTTCACTGTATATGACATTCATCTCATAGACTATACAAAGGTAGAAAAGTTGTAATCTCGGAATGCTTCTGTCTGTCTCTCTGTAATTTGGGGCCAAACTACTCGTTAGAATTTCATTAAACTCGTCATGTAGGTTCACAGAAATATAGTCCAGGGAAGGTATTATTTTCATTATTTTTTGAATAGCCTACATCTTTCTGTGGGGTATATTATTACCTGCAAAACTCCCAAAATGCCTGAGTTTTTTTTACAACGGCACCGAGGAGTTGTATACATTCATGTATTGTTATGTTACCGATTTCAAAGAACCGGTCCGAGTTAACTCGAACATGCTTTCCAATTTATCAATTAGTAGGGAGAGAAAATGAATAATTTCATGGTAAATAATTTTCCTATGGTTAAATTTCGGATATCTCGGGGGGGGGGGTGTCCACCTGACGTCACTGGAGGTGAGGTAGCCTCAATTTATTTAAAACACATTACAACACAGTAATAATGGCGGGGCAGGCAATGCATTTCAGCGTGAAGTTTCTATCATTTTTTTCAAAAAAAAAATTTTTGCGCAAGAGCAAATAGGTTTTTGGGAAAGCAAACTGTCCGGTTTCGTTACTCAACTAACACCTAATACATGCCTGAAGGTAGAAATCATCGATAGAAAAGTTTCGCAGAAATATTATTTTTTAGTCATTTTTCATTAAAATTAAGCTATTTTTATTTTTTTACCCCCAGAAGCAAACTATCAAGGGGTAAGCGACCCCCCGCATTTTATCAACATTAAGAACGACTAGAATATATGTGAATTTAAAAGAAATCGTTGGAGCCGTTTTTGAGAAATAATTTTTTTAGACGTTTTTTTGGAGTTTTTTGAGAATAAAACCCCCCCAAATTGAGTTAGCCGAAAAAAAAAAATGGTCCCGAGGTATGATTTTTGTGAACCTACGATACATGCCAAATTTCACTCAAATCCACTCGGAATTGCCCGGAAATCGTCGAACAGACAGACCGACAGACAGACATTTCGTAAAAAACACTTTTTTGGGTTCTTGGGACCCGAAAACGTGTAAATCTGTTGAAATCTCGGAATCGAAAATTTCGACCGTCACAAAGCTTTCCTTATATTACGTATAAATTGGAAAGCAAAAAACCGTTTTTAAAAAATATTTTTATTTCCTATCGCCTAACTCTCGAACCGCTCAGCTCAAACTGTCTTTCCTTGCTACTCGGAGCCTAGGTGCAATGGTGCATGGCCTGGGTTGCTGACTCGGTAATGGTCCTGTCAGCATGAGAACCCAGTGTTGACGGTTTCTGAAACGTAACTGTTTATTATAGCCTTATAGCCGAAATTAGAGGATATAGAAAAACTGTGTTGGGCGATCTACGCCTAACCGGGGCAAGGGCGGATCCAGCCGAAAATTTAGGGGGGGGGGTCACAAGTTTTTTGTAAGTTTCGAAAAGGTAATTTTTTTGTTGAAATGTTGAGTTTTTTTTACTACGTATCTTATGAATTTACTACCGTGGATCCGCCATTGAACCGGGGCGTCGTCCTCGTGGGTTCGTATCCCGCCAAGCTCAGTTTATCTATATCCTCCAATGTCGGTTATTAAGTGGAGGTTCCTCTTCAACCAAAGTTAATTTAATGTCAGCGTTATATACACCATATAATACTGCAATATAATGCGTATAGCGTTATAGCTACAACTTCCCTTTTCGAAGTAGCAGTCTCCAAGGTCCAAATTGCCATTAACATCGCCAATCATTGATTAATAGAATAATATTTTCAATTGTTTCATTGTTTCAATGGTAAGCTTTTCTCAGCTGGTCCATTATCGTTTGTTGCTGGCATCGGTATCGACGACACATACCAGTTTGCCAATGGCCATGACCGTGACCAGGGGGTGGTCCCCCCCCCCCGAAATAAACAGGCTTTACACAAATTTAAATTACATTTTATATTTTAGGGATACAATCTATCATTTTTTGTAAACCTGTTTTGTTGGAAGAATTGGAATAAATTTATTGAATTTGAAAACTGAACATTAATAATTTACGAAAAAAAATTTGGACCCCCCCCCCCTGAAACCGAAACCTGGGCACGGCCTTGCCAATGGCCAAAAATTCAAATAATGTCCGAAATCCACTATGGGCCACCACTATCATGTAGACCTAGGTCCTTTTACAAAGTCCTTCAAGCAGTGGCGGCGCTAGAAATTGTAAGGCGGGGCCATGGGGGGGCATGACTTCTATCTGGGGGGGGGGGGGGTCAATTAAAACCCAAAACATTTTCCATTGGGAGTAGGTATACCGTTCAATAATTCTGCAATTTAACACCATGTAAAATATTTCAAAAGTGGGGGGGCCCCGGAGGGGCCGGAGAGACGGTTGGGGGCAGGCCCCCTCGGGCACCCCCGTAGCGCCGCCACTGCCTTCAAGGCATTATTACTACTAAAACAGTGCCAGTAGAGATTCCCTTAATCAAACTAAATGGAAAGGTTAGACAACCCGTAACAAATCTATCTGGTTAAATGTTGTAATCGATAACATCTAACAGAAATACTTCAACTGACGTTGTGGTGAATAATTCAAAAATTTTGTTTTATGTTTGTGACGTGCGTTCATCGAAATTCTGGGCCCGTGCCGGAACAAGGGGGATATGCCGCCATGACTCTTCACCCCTAACCAGCGCCCATTCCTTTTTTGAGCCTCTTAGACGCCCGCCACTTCCCCCCTCCGTTGTGCCACTATCTTGCACGCAGACTTGCACCATTTTCCCATTGGGTTTTTTTATTTTAATGAATTATTAATACTGATTACATAAGCTGGCCCAGTATGACATTAGACACGATTTATGGTTGCCATAAGTTAGGAAAAAGCGAGGTTGCAGAAGTTTCAAACTAGTACGTATACTCTGGCGGTCGAGAGCCGCGCTCGAGTGGTTAGAGACCCTTGCATTTCAATCGGGGGAACAGTAGCTCAAATCCTCAAGGGGATTGGATTTAATCAATAATTCAGAGTAGAATACAAGAGCAGTGAGTCGATAATAATTAATGATATGAATAATGATAAGCAGGAAAGCATGTTCGAGTAAACTCGGACCGGTTGTTATGCAATTGAGGACTAATTCTCAGCACAACATCTGGTATGCTTACTGACTTTGAATTTATCCCCCCTAATACACACTTTAATATTTGAAAAATTTTCTATTCAAAAAATATGGGACTAGGAGAAGTTGGAAAGTGTAATATCTAAATTCAGATTCAAATCGTATGGGCCTCGGTACTGTTGTGCAATACAACAAAAGCATTCCAAGTAATTCATCGGCCGAATAAATATCGGATCGAATAAATATTAGTGTGTAATGATAAAAAGTAATGCAACATTGCTGACATTCGATATAATTTTTGCAAAATCTCTCTGCACCAAGAAAATTACATTTCTCTCCTTGCCAATCCATAAGTATAATAATGACATTGGCAATAGCAAAACGAAATACACGATCCAAATTTCCATATTAAAATTGTTTATTTTCTTATCAGAAGAGGCAGGCATTGTGTCAATTCACGAACATTAAATAGAATCAAAGCTGCCTATTCTGTTTTCAATTATTTCAATTTCAGAGCGCTTGAATGAGATTTCGTCTACCTACGGACTACGGTATGTAAGCTTATTAGGCATATCCTATTACAATAAACTTCCAATCCAAATAAAGTCATTAAAAAACTTCAATTGTTTCAAAAGAGCAGTTACACAATGGATAAAGACCGATCTACTACCAACATAAAAGTATACCACCCCGTAAACACTCCACCCCCCCCCCCCCCCTCCCTCCATAGCCAGATAGTATAAGTCGCACACGGGCCCTTGCCTTGCGATATGGACTTAAGACAACGCTGTAACATGCCATTATTGTATTGAATTATTATATTATTATATATTATATATTTATTATATATTATATATTTATTTGGTTATATTGTACAACTGAGAGACAAACGTTTCTATCTAAAGACTGGATTTAGAGTGAGTGGCTTAAAAGCAAACCTGACAAAGTCCATTTTAATCAATTTTTCAGGAGAGCCAAAAAATACCAGCTAAGTGCCTTGTGATTGCATCAAAACCAATATTTGAGAATTATATATATATTATACATAGGCCTATATATATTATATATTTCAGAATTATTATTTTTTTTTTTTCCTGGCGTCGGCGATGGGGAGCCATTCAGCCACCAATGTGCGACGTTAATCCGGTTCATTCCTAAATAATTTTTTCAGTATTATTAGCGTCTTATAATAAATTCCCGTATAGATTTCAACCCGACGAATCCATTGGTACTTACTTTTACTTTTACTTTTACTACGCCTTTTCCTCATTGAGGGTCGGCGGCACGGCAGCGTCGTTTCCACATGGTCCTGTCCTGTCCTTCTTCAGTTGAGAGCCCCAATCTTTTCATGTCTTCGGCGATCTTTCTATCCACTGTTAGTTTCGGCATCCCTGGTAGTCTTCTTCCTGGCGTCTCCAGTTCCATTACTCTTCTGTCTAGGTGGTCTTCGTCTCTACGTAGTAAGTGTCCCCACCAGTTCAGCCTCTTTTCCCTCAGTTTTTCTTGCACGCAACACGTTCTCATCTCCTGCCTTATGTCCTCGTTTCTGCGTCGGTCTTTCAATGTTACACCGCAGGATTTTCTGAGCATTCGCATTTCTGCTGCGTGCATCATGTCTTCTTCGCGTTTTCGCACGGCCCAGCACTCAGACCAATACACCATGCAGGGACGCACCACTTGCTTGTATATGCGTATATATGGTATATACCAAAAACCCGATTTCAAAAATTTGTAGCTCCCCCCCCTCCATGAGTGGCGAAAATAATAATCAAGTTTTGTGAACGCAAGGGCGGACCCAGAAATATATTTTGGGGGGGGGGGGGTGGTTACATGCTATGGCAATTATTTGTATTTGTTTTAATTTTATTTAGGCTTCACTGGTTTTTCTCGTTTTCCCCACCCCCCCACCTTGGGGCCACCACTGCTGACTGCGTGGACGCAGGTTTGACCTCCTCCGAAATAATATATTTGCTACAGTCGTGTACAGATACAGCATGTTCCAGCTGATTCTCAGTTCATTATTCCCACTGCCGTATAGCATGCATTAATTCCGTATAGTAATGAACTTATGTAAGCACATCGTTTCATTGCACATAATACCTCAATAGGTGGTACGGGAATTAAACGATTATGTGTGCATTAATACCGGCAAAGAACTAAGCACCGATTGCTGGAAATATATAGGGATTTATTATTATTAACGGTTCTATTCACAAAACACCCCATTGAGGGTGTTATTTGTTCGGATATGAGGAATCCTGTAAATGTATGGTTGAGCCCTCCCCCTCTCATGTAATGCTAGCACTAAAAGGATTGCATTGCTTTCAATACGTAAATCACGCAAATTGGATATTTCTCGGTAACTATAGACTGCCATATAAGTGCAAACTAGGGTAAATTCACTTTTTTAACTAAATTAGTTTTTTTTTTAAATATACAGTATTATTGGATTCATCTTGTTGGGAACTGTTTTATGTGAGCATGCATCATGATTCATCTATAATATTGTATTCCGCGCTGGCAGTCATCACCAAAGTATCGTACGGTAAGTCTCAAAATGGAAATGATTAGGTAACATTATTAAAATAGGGTAACTCTCATTGCCTTACAGGAAACCAAATCAAATCAAAGGTATTTAATTCTATATCAAAAATACAAGATACAAATGAACAATTCCGAACCCCATTTCATGGTAAATAATTTACCTATGGTTAAATTTCCGATATCTCGGGGGGGGGGGGGGGTGGTAAATTCTAGATAGGTCAGACCAACACATTACCACACAGCAATAATAGCAGAGCACACAATGCATTTCAGAGTGAATTTTCTACCATTAAAAAAAAAAAAAACTTTTTTGCACAAACCAAATAGTTTTTTGGGTAAGCAACCTGCCCGGTTCCGTTACTCAATTTAACACCTAAAACATGCCTGAAGGTAGAAATCATCGTGAGAAAGGTTTCGCAGAAAAATTATTTTTTAGTCATTTTTCATTAAAATTTAGTTATTTTTATTTTTTTACCCCCAGAAGCAAAGTATCAAGGGGGCAAGCGACCCCCCGCATTTTATCAACATTAATAACGACTACAATATATGTGAATTTAAAAGAAATCGTTTTTTTGGAGTTTTTTGAGAATAAAACCCCCCAAATTGAGTTAGCCCAAAATAAAAATAAAAGCGGTCTCGAGGTATAATTTTTGTGAACCTTCATGCCAAATTTCTTCTAAATCGATAGTGTGGTTTGCCCGGAAATCGATGAACAGACAGACATTTCGTAAACACCACTTTTTTGGGTTCCTGGAACCCCAAAACGTGTAAATCCGTTGAAATCTCGGAATCGAAAATGTCAACCATCACAAAGCTTTCCTTATACTACGTATAAATTGGAAAGCAACAAACTTAATAGATCTGATAAGTGAGGATAAGTATAGTACAGATTAGTAGCATATGGTATTTCAACGTGCTGGGTGACGATTTAACATATTATTCTATACAAGATGGTGCGTGGTTACCTCCCACACTGAAGACATTCTGACGGAGGCAGCCATAAATCCTACATGGCAGGATATGAAATAGAATTAAGAGAGAAGAAAGGGTAAGGCAAGTGGAGAGGGGGCGTAGATATGGACTACGTCTAATGGGGGGAAAGACTGTGCAGATGTTACAAGTTGCCCCGTTTGCGGTTACTGCTCTCAAGTTTCTTCATTATGAAGCTTAGGCTACCCGCGAGAACCCCCAGCCCCCCCCCCCTCCCATCCGCATTTTGGGGAGCTCTGCGAAAACCTTCAAGATAACAGTTTCAATGTGGCGGCGGATAATGGAAAGGATAATTTGAATTGAGTTGAATTTCGTTTACGCATTTCATTATTTGATTATGAAATTAGGGAACTTTCTTGTGGAAATCCAACATGGCAACGGTATCTCATCTGATTGACGGGGCGCGTCACCATAATTATGTTATGATCATAAGCAACTAGGCCCCACCAATCAGGGCGTAGAATTATATTCGAAATTGATACTCTCTATAAGCTAAGTATGGAGTTGCATTCGGCTAATGACAGCCCAGTACTTCTTAATGTTGTATAATCTCTGACCTGCAGCAGCTTGTTAAAGTAATCAATCTCAACACTGTGCATCCTGTGGCTGCTATGTTCGATGGTCTCAATGACCTAAAATAAAGAATGTCAAAAAAAGCCTTTCAGAATGTGTAGAGCACTCGCAGATCTGATGAGAGTTGGCGAGCTTGGCAGGCGGCTGTTAACGTGTTATGCATCAGAGTTGTATGATACCGAGGCTAATAATAGCAAACCAAAAATAGGATTTTGTTCAGGGGCTGACACAACTACACCTCAGCTTAGGGACAGGTTTTGCCAGAGGGACACAATGGAAAAACTCTGGTTACAGTATGATGCAAACTGGGCTACAATGGCTACAAAAGGCTGCAGGCCAAAAACCTGACATAAGAATAAAATAAGATGTACAGAAAAGATTAGTACTTGGCAGCGGTATATAATTTCACACAGGCTGCACCATTATTGGAAACACCTTTCCCGGTAAGTCGTACTGATCACGGTTTCGAATCCCGCCAAGTACAGTTTTTGCGTGTATTTCGAATTTCGGGTATACTTCACCCCATCTTCACTACTATAGGTTCCATGCCACTCAATCGGTCAGAAATAGTCCAGTTGGGAGAGAACTAAACTATGAAACGGAAGATTAGGGTTCGATACTCGACAGGAAGGAAATAATGTTCCACGCGGCCTGGGTTCACCCAACCCTAATGAGTACCTTACTTTCATAGGAAGGGAAAAATGCGGCTGCCTGACATGTTGCTGACCCCAACATCCCATATAGAGCCGTTTTCAAGAGAGAGAATTCTCTACCAGATCTCAAGCCTACAGAAGACCCACATTGGGTTGTCACACTACAGCTTTTCTAAAAACAAATTTTTGTTACCTATTTAAAATTTCTTCACCCAGGCTGCAACATTATTGGAAATGCCTATGCCTAACCACATGTTCGCGAGGCGCCAAGCCACTCAATTTCCAGCTCAATCCCACTCTATAAGAAGTAATTAATTAGTCTATATATGTGAGGAAATGTAATTATACTGTTCTGAAGAGAGTAATTATGCCGTGGAAGACTCCTTTATAATTGCTCCGCGGAATGAAAAGCGAAATTACTATATATTAACACTCTGCAAAGTTCGCTTAAGTAATGCTAAATCATTGGTGACGAAACTAGGGTTAGTGTAAAATACGGAATACATTACAAAGGGTTGACATTCATTGATGATGCTGATGAATGGTAATGATGACGGATGATTGTAATGATGAGCGCAATGGAATTCGGGTATATAAAAAATTACCGCTACATTATATTACAGCAACTTTTAATTTTGGGAGTTGTTTAAAAATTCAAAAATGTACCAATGTTCAGTTATGGTAAACTGTGTGTGTTGTGTGTGTGGTTTATTATAATAATTAATTTTATATATACTGTATATATATATATCCCTACTGCATTTATTTTTTATTATTATTTATATACATATATTATTATTATTATAATTTTTTGTGTGATGGCAGCTATAAACAGATTAATGGATAAATATCTTGTCTCTACCGTCTATATCATATGATATGGTCAGTTAAGGTCAGCACTTTTGGAGGAAATAGCCAGTAGTTTTCTCTCACGGTAAGCTTATGTATTTATAATTCATCTTAAGCAGAGAGAGAGAGTCTCATAGGCTCGCGAGGAAAGTGGTGTAAGGGAGGAGTCGAGGTATAGGTTGGGGATTATATTAATGACCAAATAGAAGCCTAGGAAAACATTCCATGAGTAACGTGTCCCTACTTCACTGACGATGTCACTATATGGGTCACTGAAAGCATTATACCGGTTCTTGTTGAAACACTAAACCAAGTAATAGTTTACTTAGAAAGGTGGACCAGATTGAAGTCAGCGCTGAAAAAAACCGTGTGTCAAAATTGTTCAGAATGTCCGCATAAGACCCCCCACTAGTCGACCTGAAATACAAAAGAATCTCTCTGGAGCAAGCATCACTGCCCAAGTAGTTCAGAATTAACCTAGACAACAAGCTGTCCTGGAACTTCAACAGAAACAGCCGAAAAAGGCTTCTGAAGAGGCTGAACCCAACTTTAGGAGGAGAGCTAACCAAGAAGTGCTTGAATACGGCTGTGAAATACGGCTGTGAAATCGCAAGTAGCAAACCAAAAATGTAGCCTAACTAACTAAGTAATAAATATATGTATATTTCTGTTAAATTATTAGGTACATTAAAGTACTGATCAACAAGAAAGTATAAAGTAAAATCGTCCAAATATCGTCAAAATCAAATTGTATGTCATTGTCAATGTGATGCGTTTGAGATGAGAGATGAGATCGTTTCTAATAGGCACCCATTCCACCGACCGGCTAGGGCTATTTAGAAAAACGGTGACGTGGTAGCAGACATTCAAGACTTAGGCGGGGTTTCCACCGACCTCGCATTGCAGAATGCAAATGACATTGACGGAAATTAGAATTTTTCTTTTTATAGAAATCTATCAAAATGTTTGTACTTAACATATCCCATGACGCCATTTTTTAATTTTAGTTTGTTTGTTTGTGATTTTACTGTATGATCATTGATCAATTTTAACTATGGCATAGAGGAAAATAAACATTTCCGTCAATTCTGCAATGCGAGGTCGGTGGAAACCCCGCCTAAGTCTTGAATGTCGGCTACCACGTCACCGTTTTTGTAAATAGCCCTAGCCGGTCGGTGGAATGGGCGCCATAGTTCAAGTCTCAACACCGGCTACGACTGCTTGCAAGCCTACCTGCTGTCTTGCTATTAACGATACTCACTTTGCAATCGCTCGGAAGCATGCACGGAGGCCACTTGGACAGCCAGCACTTACCCAAGTGAGGGCATCACAAATCGCTACTGCGAAACTCGGCGTCGAATGGTTGAACAATGCTATCCACCGTAAATTAAAGTAAGCGTTTTCTGTGTTAGAATACGAATTACGATACATTGAGTGGTTTAAGTTAGAAAATGTTGACATATATACTCAAGAAAAATTATAAAATCAGCGTGCTCCCCTTCATTCTTGCTGTTTAAATAAGGTACTTTCAATCTTTCATGTTTAATCGATCAAATCGGTAGAATTTGTTATTTTTCTCGATTCCGTGATTGAACTTTTGTTTGCATTAGCAATGTAAATGAAGCGAGAATTTAATTAAAATTTTTAATAGCCGGCACCATCAGTTTTCCAGCACCTGTGGGGGGTGGGGGGCGATTTCTGGGCATGAATTCGCATTTTTATTTCAAGGAAACAAGTACAAAAAAATTCACCCTATATCACGATATTTTTTATTTTTTTTTATGCGTCATTGTTGACGGTAATATAGGCCCAATATATTCTCTGAAACGCAGACGTATTGACAATGTGTATATTAAGTACTACCAAAAGAAATGGGTTCATTTGTAAGAGTGGGCCGAAAGACCCAAAATTCGCCCATATGGATATAATTACTAAATAATTCAAGTACAAAAGGAAAACAATAACATTGTTAAGTAGCGTCTGCTGCTATCACTGTTTGTTTACGCAACAATATACAAAAATTGTTTCAGATTGAAAATAAATTATTATTATTTTCAGCATCATCAGTTTGGCGCCCTTTGCGGCCCGTCTCTTTAGTCCCCTTTCCCTCCCTCGAGAACTGGCAACGCCCCTGTTTGACAACAGTATAATAGAGAATTTCAATTTCAAAAAAATTAAAAGCTATTGTAAAAACATGGGCGTTCACCCCTTTTACACGGATAAACATAAAAACAAATTCCTTCCCATCGCACACTTTTAACAGCGGGGAGTGCCCTAGAGACCGGAAGATCATCCACAAACACGAAAAACGCCGGTGTCGGCAGGATCCCTGGGGCAATTTCCGTAAAATTCTACCCCCTCTCATAATGTAGGTACACAAGCCGCTGTTGCAGAATTTTTTATATATTTTTAAAAAAATTGTGGAAGTAAAAGTGGGAAAAGTAAATCTGGAAAATGTGACGCTGAGGTTTTTGACTTTAACATTAAGCACGGGAAATAAAATCCGCGTGGCGTCAGGTTTTTGGCGGGAATTTATGAGTCTGTGTTTTAGTAACCGGAAATAAAGTCTGACCTGTCCCCCCTGCGTCTTTTGCTGTGACTTTTTTTAGCTTTTTTTCGGCAGATGATTTTACGCGTGAGTTCCTCTTCGGGGCCCGGGGGAGCAGGGAGATTTATTTCGGCGTGCCTACATAACCTAGGCTATCCATTATCCATAATTTTGAGGGGTTCTTAAAGGGCTTAGAAGGGTCCATCCATTGTGTCATGTCTGGAAGGCTCTTTAGAGAAGATGGCACCTAACCATTAGCTAATTATGAGACAGCGACAGCGGTGAAATACGGGTGGGAAATGTCACAGAAAATAGGAAAAGTCGTCAAAGGAACTATGACCGAGTTGTACGGTTGCAATATAAAAAAAATTGAAGAATGAAAAACAGGTCTTCAATTCAACAGGCAAGGCGTCAAGACACGTAGAGTAGTGGTACAGACTCTGCCTCTCACCCAAAGTGTTGTTGGTTCGAGCCCCACACTTGTTACATTTTCTGGCTAGATGCTTTGGAGGGCATGTATGGCGGTCCCGGGTCTTCCTAGTTGAGGGTAAGAGAGGGCATTATAGCCCTAACTCCGCTAGGTTGGCTTAGTAATAGAACAAAAGTCAATATTTATTTCAAGTTCCGAGCACTTGGCCTCAGGTCCCTGGCGATCTTAATAGCTTAATGTTGCCCCTTTATTTGGCTTATGGTGAGAACCACCCACTTACACTCTGTCACAACTGCCAAATCGTGGATTGTCTGCGTCGCTGATGCTCGCTTTACCCGCTTGGGTCTGGCTAGACCCAACGATAATCAAATAACTATACGGTGCGTAACTATAAGCTAAGTATTGCCCATATCGGTGAATTGTAGGAGAAATGGCAAAGGAAGTGGCAAAGGAAGCGTCTAATGGTTGGAAGGTTCAGGTTTTAGGCTCACTTGACCATGACCTAAGGTCAAAACTGGTTTCGTGTTTTACGTAATATTTATTAGGATATAATATGGTTAAAAAAACTCCTGCTGCGTGTTTTCAAATATTGGCTATAGTAGACTTGACAGAAATTCAAAAGTCTATTTTTGGCGGGTAGCGAATATCCCATCTCTCCTTTATATGGGTAGAACTCTAAATACAACGCTCTATTTCCTAATTTGGCATATTACAGACTAACTGCTGATCCGATTAAAGTACATAATAAGCACATAAACATTTTAACTATAGCCCGTCAAAAAAGGTTCGTTTGATAGTAAAAGCAGAACATTATGCAAAAGCTTTTCTAGCTACTCAGAATCACTGTGCCATGGCTAAGTCGGATCATATTGGAAAAAATTTTCCTTCAACTTTCCTCCGAGCTCTGAATTTTCAAATGGAGCTCTGGGTAAATGTTTGGGGCCGGATTTGTCCCTTTGGTGGGTAAACTTTTTTTTGGAAAATGAAAAGAGGCAATTTCAAATATTAAAACATTTTTTTCTTTTCAAATTTTTGTGGGAATGAAAATATTGGGCTTCCTTCTGCTATACAGGAACTGCATATGAAAAAGAAGTTTTTTTTTCTAATTTCCTACCCTTTTCACGAAAGTGGACTGAAAAGTGTTGTATGATTGCATAAAAATGAAATACAATAGAAACAGTCGAAAAATTATATATCCATGTTTAGCTTATGCATCATACACATAACTACCTCATGATTTTTGCGTTTGACGTGGAAACCCCTTAATTTAGCAGGCAGCTGGTTGGTAACGCAAGGCTCTTTGGTTCATTGGGTGCGGCTCTTCCCTATATTCCCGGTTCTATACACAAAAATTAAATTTGGAATGAACAGAGCACATCCAGATGGCTACCTGCTTATTGTTATAGTGCATTAGTAATAGTGTATAAAGATACCTGTTAGGTGTTTCTTATAAAGTTGGTTGCATTTTTGTTGTTTTATTTTTGGGTTTGGGATATGTGGCTCTTCAAACAGATCTAAATGTGGGTATTTCGAAATTTTTTACATCTACTAAAAAGGGCCCTAGGGCCTAGCTGGCTAGCACAACAACGTGCTTAATTTCTAAAAAAATAGTTTATTGCATAACCGCTTGATTATTAATTTATAGTTTATTATTAAACGGCAATCGGAGGGGGAAATCCTTAGGCGGGGTTTCCATTGACCTCGCATTTGAGCGTGAGCGTGATATTGACGTGGTAGCAGACAATAAAGAGTGCCTAAAAATGTCTGCTACCAGGTCAATGTCACACTCACGCTCAAATGCGAGATCAATGGAAACCCCGCCTTACAAGGGTAAAGAACCGGTCCGAGTTTACTCGAACATGCTTTCCAATTTATCAAAATTAGTAGATAGAGAAAATGAGTAATTTCATGGTAAATAATTTTCCTATGGATAAATTTCCGATATCTCGGGGGGTGGGGGGGGGGGGAGTTGTCCACCTGCTGACGTCACTCGTCACTGGTGGTGAGGTGAATTCTAGATAGGTCAGACCAACACATTACCACACAGCAATACTGGCAGGATACGCAATGCATTAGAGCGTGAATTTACATTTTTTCAAAAAAACATTTTTTTGTACAAAAACAAATGCATTTGGTTGCCCGGTTTCGTCACTCAATTTAACACCTAAAACATACCTGAAGGTAGAAATCATCGATAGAAAGGTGTCGCAGAAAAATTATTTTTTAGTCATTTTTCATTAAAATTTAGTCATTTTTATTTTTTTACCCCCAGAAGCAAACTATCAAGGGGCAAGCGACCCCCCGCATTTTATCAACATTAACAACAACTACAATATATGTGAATTTAAAAGAAATCGTTGTTGCCGTTTTGGGAAATAATTTTTTTGACGTTTTTTTGAAGTTTTTTGAAAATAAAAACCCCCCAAATCGAGTAAGCCCCAAATAAAAAAAATTATCCTGAGGTATAATTTTTGTGAACCTACGTGTTGAATTTCATCAAAATCGAACGAGTAGTTTGCCCGGAAACCAACGAACAGACAGACAGACAGGCATTTCGTAAAAACCACTTTTTTTGGTTCCTGGGACCTAAAAACACGTAAATTCGTTGAAATCTCGGAATCGAAAATTTCGACCGTCACAAGGCTTTCCTTATACTACGTATAAATTGGAAAGCAAAAACAACTTCTCGTGACATATCAGTCACAGAGCAGTAGAAAATATCACATCTACTAGAAAAAACATTTCTGAGCATTTAATTACATGATAGCCTATATATATTGTACCCCTTTCTTACACCGATGAGTCACAATATTGTTATACAACATAATTAAATATTGATTTTTTTGTTCTATTACTATGCCAACCTAGCGAAGTTATGACTATAAAGCCCTCTCTTATTCACTCAACTAGGAAGAACCGGGACCGCCTGCTTTACATGCCCTCCGAAGCATGGCCAGAAAATTTAGAAAGTGTGGGACTCGAACCAATAACCTTTCTGGTGAATGTCGGAGTCATGTACTACACGTCCTGACAATCGGGACAGGTTTGTGAAAAAATCATTGTGGTGCGCGTTCGGGGGATATAGTTCGAAAACTGAGGCCAATCAGTGTTTTCTGAATTAGTGATGGCCACATATCATAAATCAAAATATAGAGGAGTGGCTTTTAAAGGGACGCGATCTTTTTGGTAGCTCTGCAATGGATATTTCAGAGAAAACCGACTAGTAAAGTAGTAAAGAACGCATAACCAAAATTAGTAGTCCGGGAGCCAGGGGGGGTCTCACTTGACGAAGTTCCGGAGAAGGTTTGAGCTCATGAGGCGCTTAGGATGTGTCTCTAGTCTGTAAAAAACCTTTTCTTACGAGCCGGCTCTGGGGCTTTTGGGTGCTACAAATTTTTTAAAGTGCCTAATTTTTGGAAAAACTTGACGAACTGGTGGGTCAAAAATTTTCAAAGAAAACTACGCTGAACTATGTACAGTAGACGAAATCTTGAAATCAGAGGATTCCCTGGGGACTTTCACCTCATAAGAAGCAATCCAAAAAGGGTGGGAACGGGAAAAATTTGACAAAGAGGTGGGCTTATAATTTCGCTATATATGATTCCCATCGTTCTCCTGAGCACAAAAACAAAAAATAAGAAGTTTCTGTTGGGACATTCATCCCTTAAGAGGGGGATAAATTTTCGTCAAATTAAACTTGACGAACGAGATTTTGAGAAATCTGAATTTGGAACAATGCATAGTAGTTTCTAGTATGACAAAACGTAATTATAAGAATATTCCATTGGGGCTTTCACCCCTTAAGAAGCAATCCAAAAAAGGAGGGAACGGGAAAAATTTGTCGAAGAGGTGGGCATGACATCCCTTATGAATAGCGTCTTAAAGCGTGAAAGCCCCGACGGAATTTTCTTATATTTAAGTTTACACATACTAGACACTATTACGCATAGTTTCAATTTGATATTTGTCATCCTCTCATTCGTCAAGTAAAATTATACAAAAATTTGAACCAGTCTTAAGGGATGAAAGCCCCAACGAAAAATTCTTATTTTCAGTTTTCAGACTTGGGTGAACCATGGTTTTCAGATAAGGGGAAATTATTAGCCCACCTCTTCGACAAATTTTTCCCGTTCCCTCCTTTTTTGGATTGCTTCTTAAGGGGTGAAAGCCCCAATGGAATATTCTTATAATTACGTTTTGTCATACTAGAAACTTCTAGGCATTGTTAATAATTGAGATTTGTCAACATCTCGTTCGTCAAGTTTAATTTGACGAAAATTTGTCCCCTTCTTAAGGGATGAATGTCCCAACAGAAACTTCTTATTTTTCTTTTTCGAGCTCAGGAGAACGGTGGGAATCATATATAGGGAAATTATAAGCCCACCTCTTAGTCAAATTTTTCCCGGTCCCACCCCTTTTGGATTGCTTCTTAAGGGGTGAAAGCCCCAACGGAATTTTCCGATTATTACGTTTTCACATACTAAAAACTACTAGGTATTATTTAAAATTGAGAAATGTCATTATCTCGTTCGTCAAGAAAAATTTGACGAAAATTTGAACCACTCTTAAGGGATGAAAGCCCCAACGAAAAATTCTTATTTTCAGTTTTCAGATTTGGGTGAACTATGGTTTTCAGATAAGGGGAAATTATAAACCCTCCTCTTCGACAAATTTTTCCCGTTCCCTCCCTTTTTGGATTGCTTCTTAAGGGATGAAAGCCCCAACGGAATTTTCTTATAATTACGTTTTGACATACTAGAAACTACTATGCATTGTTCCAAATTCAGATTTCTCAAAATCTCGTTCGTCAAGTTTAATTTGACGAAAATTTATCCCCCTCTTAAGGGATGAATGTCCCAACAGAAACTTCTTATTTTTCGTTTTTGTGCTCAGGAGAACGGTGGGAATCATATATAGGGAAATTATAAGCCCACCTCTTTGTCAAATTTTTCCCGATCCCACCCCTTTAGGATTGCTTCTTAAGGGGTGAAAGCCCCAACGGAATTTTCTGATAATTACGTTTTCACATACTAAAAACTACTAGGTATTATTTAAAATTGAGAAATGTCATTATCTCGTTCGTCAAAAAAAATTTGACGAAAATTTGAACCACTCTTAAGGGATGAAAGCCCCAACGAAAAATTCTTATTTTCAGTTTTCAGACTTGGGTAAAACATGGTTTTCAGATAGGGGGAAATTATAAGCCCTCCTCTTCGACAAATTTTTCCCGTTCCCTCCTTTTTTGGATTGCTTCTTAAGGGTTGAAAGCCCTAACGGAATTTTCTTATAATTACGTTTTGACATACCAGAAACTACTATGCACTGTTCCAAATTGAGATTTCTCAAAATCTCGTTTGTAAAGTTTAATTTGACGAAAATTTGTCCCCTTCTTACGGGATGAATGTCCCAACAGAAACTTCTTATTTTTTGTTTTTGTGCTCAGGAGAACGATGGGAATCATATATAGCGAAATTATAAGCCCACCTCTTTGTCAAATTTTTCCCGTTCCCACCCTTTTTGGATTACTTCTTATGAGGTGAAAGTCCCCAGGGAATCCTCTGATTTCAAGATTTCGTCTACTGTACATAGTTCAGCGTAGTTTTCTTTGAAAATTTTTGACCCACCAGTTCGTCAAGTTTTTCCAAAAATTAGGCACTTTAAAAAATTTGTAGCACCCAAAAGCCCCAGAGCCGGCTCGTAAGAAAAGGTTTTTTTACAGACTAGAGACACATTCTAAGCGCCTCATGAGCTCAAACCTTCTCCGGAACTTCGTCAAGTGAGACCCCCCCTGGCTCCCGGACTATAGAGGATATGGAAAAAACTGGGCTTGGCGGGATTCGAACCCACGATCTACGCCTACTTCTAGTTGTCGTTACCTTTTGCCCGACGGTTTGACTGTTATTCTCCCATAGCATCCCTTGCAT
The DNA here is from genome assembly GCA_963971405.1 of Psococerastis gibbosa. NCBI lineage: Eukaryota > Metazoa > Arthropoda > Insecta > Psocodea > Psocidae > Psococerastis > Psococerastis gibbosa. The sequence goes on from OZ020485.1 coordinate 47,497,670, forward strand.
TTTTCTATTCTCTGCATGCAACACCGGCATTTTCATAGCTTGAAATGGCCGCAGAATACTTGAACCGACTGTATAAACTACAGTAGTAACGAGGAACATGTGGAATCCGGGCTGATGGGCCGTGGTCGAAATAAAAGTGAACTTCCAAACGTTCTACGCAGCGCCACTGATGATGTCAACCGAACCGACCATTTCGACCACGGCCCCTCAGCCCGGATTCTACTGGTTCTTCATTTGACTCCGGCCGGGAAAGCCTTTGCAGTTGCATTACAGTATAGAAATGTTTCTGTTATAAGTTCTCCAACAATATCCCCCAGGTTTCCTTTAGAAAACCGTCCTGTAGTAATTCTCTCATACAATAGACAATGCTAGCTGAAAAGGTTTAGTTGTGAGGGTGCATAATTTGCAGTAGATATAATGCAAATGCTTTAGGGGATGCTCCAGATTTTCAAAAGCAATCAGCGACTAACTCATCCCTTTATGCAGAATTTCCTCATGAATTGTTTTACCGCACAGCAAAGTTTTTGCTGATTAGCAATGGTTTAGAAAGGGGCTCACCTGAAATTGCATTGCATTGCATATTGTACTTTCAAAAGGCTATGTAAAGTATGTGACAATTATTGCATTAATCATGTAGGCTACCTTTATAGTGCTAGTTGAGATTAGCACAGATGAAGAAAATTCATTAAAAGAGCTTTCACCTGATATTTAACTTAACAGTCCAGGGTAGAAGCCTTTAAAAATGGTAAAAAGTGACATGAAATAAGAACCGGTCAGAGTTTACTCGAACATCCTTTCCAACTTATAAATTAATAGATATTGACATGCGTAATTTCATAGGAAATAATTTCGCTATGGTTAAATTACAGATCCCTGGAGGGGGGGGGGGTTCACCTCAATATGTATTAAAAACCCCTGAAAACTAAATTGCATATTCTGGAACGAACAGACCAATACATTGTAACAGTAGTAAGTAGTAACAATATCATATGTCACGTAATGTAGGCTATTGGAGCGTGAATTTTCCAAAATTTCTCAAAAAATACTTTTTGGACAGAAGCAAATATTTTTTTGGGAACGCAACCTGCCCGTTTTTGATATCCTATTGAACACCTAAAACATACCTGAAGGTAGAAATCATCAATAGAAAGGTTCAACAGAAAAATTATTTTTATTTTGTATTTTTTTTTCCCCAGAAGCAAACTATCAAGGGGCAAGCGACCCCCCGCATAACGACTACAATATATGTGAATTTAAAAGAAATCGTTGGAGCCGTTTTTGAGAAAGAATTTTTTTAGATTTTTTTTTTAGTTTTTTGAGAATAAAACCCCCCAAATTGAGTTAGCCCAATATAAAAAAAATGGTCCCGAGGTATGATTTTTATAAACCTACATGCCCAATTTCATCAAAATCGACTGTGTAGTTTCCCCGGAAATCGACTCACAGACAGACATACATACAGACAGACAGACAGACAGAGTGACAGACAGACATTTCGTAAAAACCACTTTTTTGGGTTCCTGGGATCTCAAAACGTGTAAATCCGTTGAAATCTCGGAATCGACAATTTTGACCATCACAAACAAAGCTTTCCTTTATGCTACGTATAAATTGGAAAGCAATAATAGGATGACATACATTGGAAATGAAAATAATATGATAAAAGTGAAAGGAGAAATAAATTGACAGAGTTTTGAGTCCTGGTCAACAGAAGACGTATCAATTGGCCAAAACTGAGATTAATAGGAGACGGGGCAGATGGCATCTGAAATTGGCGGTAGCTAGAGTCCCATATCTCCCATGCAGAACGACACATTGCCTGCTGGGGTCCCTAGATATGATTTAGGTGGTGTGACTCTACTAGCCAGCTTACTACGTGAATATTATCTTTATCTCATCTCGAACGGCCCTATGCTGGGGTTTTATCTCTGTCACATCAGCGGGCCTACTATGCCGTGTAGAGAGTAACTTAACCTGGGGTAAAAAATGTAAACTAGAAAATTTTAGTAAATTAAATAACTTAGTCCCGCATTTCTGAAATATATGTAGGCCTACCGTAATAATATAAAGGTACAGTATATGTATATGTATTTTACGTAATTTTATATAATATATGTATTATATAAGTTATTTTACCTTATTCACTATGACGATGTATTACAAAGTGAATGTGGAAAATATTATCTCTGAAAATTTTAGAATGCAAAGTGCTACCTAAAATTATTCTGTTTACCGTAACTAGACGGGATGGTAAATGTATTGTATGTAGTTATGTAGTGCCATTCAACAACAGGCCTCGGAATTTAATTTTTACTAACCGATCTTGCCATGACTATTTTTATATGTCTCTTTGTATAGGTAACGACGCTAAATCCTATCATGGCCTACTAAGGAAATTAAATATGCAGATTCTCTGTAAAATTAATAAAACATTTTATATTAACAACAAAAACCAGTAAATGCACAACTAATATAAAATAACGATTCAATAATTACAAGAAACCAGTCCGTGAGAACGTAGTACGTTCGATTGTCAGGTTGGCAACATCGCTAACGCAACCTGCTAGGTCGCCCACCCAATACTTTCTTCCACTCTTTTGCAACCCTCTTCGCTGACTTGACGGGGCCACACTTGTCCTTCCGACGAGGTACAGGTTCAGGTTGCTGCTGCTGCTGCGGTATGGGACCTTCCTGAGCGACGGCTGGAACCCACATGGCCGGAAACATTGTGGGAGACACTCGCAGAGGACGCCTGTAGTTCATACGCCGGAGGAGGTGCTCGTGGACACGACGGCGAAGAACGTGGTCAGCCTTGATAATCTTCAGCCACTTGGTACTCACGAGGGCGGCTTTCAAAACGGAAGACGGTGGCAGCTTTCTGAAAAAAGGAAAAACACGTTAAAACCATGAAACCGATAAAACATCGAAAGAGGTTATGGAACGAAGAAATTCATCCTTATAACAATTCTATATTGTAATGTACCGCAATATTTAACATTTCTAGTCTAAACCAGCGCTATACGTACTCCCAAGGGTCGTACAACTGGTCTACACCCCGAGCGCCGACGCACGACACACGGCCAGTCGCACGGTGCGCCCCGTGAATGAGAGAGTGAGGGTGCGTGGTCCGCCCGTTCGCCACGAACGGGCCGTGTGCCCCCTATACTGTACCTCCTCCACCCCTATTGATCGTGAATCCTAGAAAAAGGGTTCTCCTGCGATTAAATATCATTCTAAGCCTGATGATGGTATTACGACTGAATCAGCTATCCCTCCAATTAGTTGTGAAATGTATAATATGCTTACCTTAAAATGATGTGAGCCAGTTCCAGTGGTAGTGCTGAGAGGACATCGAAGTGGTTGGAGTCATCCTGTCGAGACCAGGCAGAGAGACGTCCCTTGTACAGCCAGGAAAACATACAGTCCATCTTGAGAGCAATTCAGCAGTTGACAGTAAGAGCGCAGGCGTAGGAATGATTTGAAAATTTGATGGGGTCAGGTTTTATAGCATTCGAGAGCCAAGGGGAGGGGGAGGGTTGGGAACCCATTTTTTTTTAAATTTAGCCTCCACTCTTTTTTTTAATGTTTCTTCTCAGCTATATCATTACTATTTTACTGTATAATTTATAATTATAATGTAGATTAATGTAATACTTAAATTAAAATTACCAAAAAATTGACTCAATTTTAAGAATCTCTCCAATGGAAAAATTATTTTTTGAAAAAAAATAGTATGGATAATTCATGTCACAATGCATTGCATATAGGCTACTGCTACTATTACAGTGCTGTAATTTATTGGTATATGGTATGCTCGTTGATACCTCGGAGTCAAACGTTTCAACCATGAGATTTAAATCGTTGTGATGTCTCAATATAGAAAAATTGTTCCTCTACATTTTGATACACAGCTAGTATGTGGCCGCGGCTGACACTGATAAGCCTCAGCCGTGTATTAAATGTCAGAACCACGTATGACATACATTACGTCATTTTTTTATAAATTATGTCCTAAGTTAAAGATTATAAGCAGATAAAGATCGTCGTCAAGTATTAACTATGATTATATTAATAATAATAATAATAATAATAATAATAATAATAATAATAATAATAATAATAACAATCGTTTAATTCCCAAAAATTACAATTTCACATAATATGTTTACCAACGAAGATATTTGGGATCCCTCACTATTTGTGCTTTTCTCATCTCGTGGATAGTGAGGTGCAGCCAATAGTTACTTAAAGGTAAGGTAAGATTCAATTAAATTAAATGTACTAAATGGTAAGAATATCTGGGTTTTGCAAAAATGCAAATAATGCAGAAACAATTGCCGACGTTTCTTGGCGCTGTTAATTTAAAAATGTTGAGTTGGTAATACCTTTTTGCTTTCCAATTTATACGTAGTATACCTATGGAAAGCTTTGTGATGGTCCAAATTTTCGATTCCGAGATTTCAATGGAGTTACACGTTTTGAGGTCCCAGGAACCCAAAAAAGTGGTTTTTACAAAATGTCAGTCTGTCTGTCTGTCTGTTCATCGATTTCCAGGCAACCTGCTCAGTCGATTTTGATGAAATTTAACATTTATCGTAGGTTCACAAAAACCATAAATCGAGTCATTTTTTTCTATTTTGGGCTAACTCAATTTCGGGGGGTTTTATTCTCAAGAAACTCCAAAAAACCTCTAAAAAAATAATTTCTCAAAAACGGCTCCAACGATTTCTCTTAAATTCACATATATTGTAGTCGTTATTTATGTTAATAAAATGCGGGGGGTCGCTTGCCCCTTGATAGTTTGCTTCTGGGGGTAAAAAAATAAAAATAACTAAATTTTAATGAAAAATGACTAAAAAATAATTTTTCTGCGGATCAATTCTATCGATGATTTCTACCTTCAGGCATGTTTTAGGTGTTAAATTGTGTAACGAAACCGGACAGGTTGCTTTCCCAAAAATTACTCGGTTTTGGGCAAAAAAACGTTTTTTGAAAAAATGATAAAAATTCACGCTCAAATTCATTGCATGCCCTGTCATAATTACTGTGTGGTAATGTGTTGGTCTGACCTATCTATAATTTACCTCACCTCCAGTGACTTCAGGTGTACACCCCCCCCCCCTCCGAGATATCCGAAATTTAACCATAGGAAAATTATTTACCATGAAATTACTCATTTTCTCCATCTACTAATTGAAAAATTGGAAAGCATGTTCGAGTAAACTCGGACCAGTTCTTTGCATGTTGTTTGTTAGTATTCGTTGGTGTCTTAGTGATTAAACTTTCAAGTCAATTTATTTGTCTTTTAACTGGTAATGAGCCCAGCCTATCCTCCACTGTCTCGGTCAGGGAAGTCAGTTTTGAAGCACCATAGACCTAGTGACCGTTATTTTTAACAAATTAAGCTCCTTAATCACTGTGGCCGATCGGATTATTCTTATTATATTGATGAGCATTTCATAGACATTTCATAGACCTTCTTGCAATGTGGCCCTTTGAACCTCGCCCTGCCAAGGACCCCATCGGTTTCCAGACATTATTGGTACCGTAGCCTATTGTTTCCAAATGAATTTCTGGCCATTTTGCCTCACTGGTTCATTCCTAATGTCACCTCACACGGACTGATAGTTAAAAGGACATGCTACGTAGAAAATGAGCACCCCAACATTTGTTGTTTTTATGGACTTTTTATTTTTTATTTAATTAACAAAGCAAGTCATTAAAGATGGAAGTTGTAGAAGACTACTTCATGCATCATATAATCGGGTATTTTTACTTTTCGGTTTTATGGTTCTTCCAAAAATCCCAGAATACGCATAATTTTAGTCCGTTCTGGTATTTATGAAGGAACTAAGGTACCAAAAATTCAATATTTCCCATTACATGATGCATGAAGCAGTCTTCTACTACTTCCATGAGCTAAATTTTTAATGACTTGCTTTGTTAATTAAATAAAAAATAAAAAGTCAATAAAAACAACAAATTTTGGGGTGCTCACTTTCTAGGTAGCATGTCCTCTTAATCGCACGGTTTTTTGTGGTACCACTAAATCAACTTTACTGTGACCGATGGATTATTGGCATTACATGCTGTTGGAGAGGCTGTGGCAGCCTGGCCTGATGGGAAGATTACCGCTAGCAAGGATAATACGCGTGTGTAATGTTCGAAAACTCACGATATGTAAAGAAAAGACAGGGTACAAAACACAATACTTAAACAAAAACCATACATCTAAAACTAAACTATCTTATAAGCTAAACATATACTAAACATACAGATATAGACCCTGGGAGCCTGATGGCCCACCCTAGCTACTACCATTGAATATATAACACTAGTGTTATATATTCACTAGTGTTATATGACACTAGTGTTATATATTCAATGCTGCTACCCAGGGTCTTTCCTAGGTTCACTCCCATATTCCAATCTTACTTCTGTATGCTACGGTATATGACCGTAACACATGCTACTAACGATAACAACAAGTGCCAATGGGCAAACGCCAAACACGGACATTGTCTGAGGTGGTAGTTCGACTTAACTAAGTGTGGGAACGCTTCTAACGTGTAAGCTGCAAGCGGGCAGAGCCCTGTAGTGGGGTATAGTTTTAAATGTCAAGAATTTTAATGGAAATAATAAAGTTGTTGTATATTGGATATGTCTTGTTAGATGAAGCACCATAAAATACAAAAAAAACGTAGCGGACTATATTTTCCAAATAATATCACTCTATCAGGTACAATCGATATTTTCATGAGAAATTTGAAAATGTAAAATGAAGGGCTCCATCCATTGGCCCTTACCCTAGAACTAATTTTAATTTTATGACGGAAAATTGAAACATGATCAGTTTCCAGTCGACAAGAAAAATGGATGGTCTCTGATTGGATGTCAGGTGGTCAGGTGGCGATACAGCTCATTTATCATCTATGTGTCACATTGCTGACCCCCCCATCCGTCTCCCCTCCACTGCTGACAAGCTCAGCATCACCTGCCCATACACCGGCAACTGCTTCATCAATACACACCTATACCTCACCTTTTTCCTTTTATTGGGTGGGTTCGTAGTCCATACGATAAAGTGGATGATTGCTAACCAGAAAGCACAACGACGGGGGCTTCTGACTCAATTGCTGACTGGTAGGAGGCGCTATACTCCACTAATGCCTTGCAACTGTCTCTTCGATCAATCGAGTCCTTTAGAAAAGGGAAAAACAACCGAAATGAAACCCTGCCTGCCACCGTTATAAACCACACCCGATTCAGGGGTGGCCAAAAGGTAACGAACCCGTAGCAAATCCAGTTCTCAACCCACTGCAAATGTTATATTATTTATATATAATATATTATATTAGGCGAACTTAAAAATACCCTTACTCCTTCCCAACCTGAAAAGATATTGCCACAATCATTCTTATATCTAGGGATAATAGTCCATATGTTAAACATCAATAACTCTATGCTGATTCTGGTTTTAGGGTAGTTTACAGTTTGTAGAAGTATATTGTCACTCTGGCCTATAAACAAAATTAGGCTAGATGAGGCTTTATCTTAGAAAAAAACGTATAAAAATTTAATTCTCGATGCTTTCATAATTTTGTACACAGCCGAGCATTCTTCTTACATTTTGTGACTAGTGACAGAAAGCAACTAGTAACGACACTTGGTATCAAGCAAGGCTTTAGCGGAGTATACTATGCATTGGACCATAGGGGTGCCTCCAGTGGTCCTCACAAAACATTTCTAAGCGTTGTGGGACGGGACACGATACACACGTGTTATTCGAAAGACAAAATAGAATAGGAGTTCCATAAGCCATGATCAAGCACGTAGCCAAGATTTTATTTCGGGAGGGGCTAACTACCAGGGGGTTGGGAGGGGGGGGGGGTATGGAATACCCCCAGTAAAACGGCGGGTCAAGACTTCCGTAATCTGCGGAAGTATCTTGCACTATCGAATCTACTGTAGGCCTATGTACACTGGATCGAACGGGAACAAATATAAATAAACTAAAAAATCATTGTTTTTCCCTTTTTTTACATTTCGGGAGGGGCTTCTGCCCCCAAAACCCCCACCCTGGCTACGTGCCTGGCCATGATGGTACCTATATCCGTGTCCCAGGGTTTAATTTCGACTATTTTTTCCCTATTTTAATGGACTGGATTGATCGATGTGTCAGTTCAAAAATATAACGATCCACACTATTAACGGCTAACGTTTTGACGACAAAATATAGCTGGTGAGTACTTGGTTCAAAAAATAATAATAATAAATAGATCATATTTTGCACCATCAACCTATGTGAGTCCAGAAATCGATAGCACTTATTACATTAAAACAAAGTCGTATACATTATTATTTAGGTTAGGTTAAGTATAAAAAATAAAATAATAGCACTTGTATAAAAGTAATGTTAAGTCACATTCACATAATGGGCTGCAGTAAACATTAAAATACACATTAAAATTAAACACAAAATCAAGTTACAGTTTCCAAAACGACTGATTTGAATAATCAATTTCTGAACGCATTTCCCAAGATTTTTTACTCTGAGGCGTATACTATACTGGGCGGGTTATGGGGAAATCTGTGCAAATGTGTGAGTCGCGGCCTTAGGCGGGGTTTCCACATACGTCAATCGTCAATGAGACATATGAAATTGAAGGTTTAGCAGACATTAAAGACATACTAAAAATTCTGCTACCACGTCAAAACCATATTTCTCATTGACCATTGCCGTATGTGGATACCCAGCCTTACGCCAGTCACAGAATTCTTCAAAAGTTGACTCTGTGGTTTTTCAACTTATCCATTGGCTATACAATGAGCAAAAAGAAAGTCAATAATAAGCACAACCTGTTTCGGAACGAAACATTCACAATTTTATCAATTGTATCATAAAATTCTCACCGCACAGGCTATATCATATCATACGATATCAGCGGAAATATTTTCATAATTTTGTGTAAATATCATAACGTCACTGAATACGCTTTCTACAGAATTATCGCCAGTGATATCATTTATCATAGGAATAACAAAGAGAGCAAGGCGTTGAAAATGGAACCCAAAGGAAGCGAAAATGATACAACAACAATGATGTGATTGATCATTTAACACAATTCTTTTCCGATTTCCAAGGTCTTAATCAATAACAGTAACTTGTAACTTCATAATTATAATAAATAGGCAGTAGAAATTACTTTCCGCATCCGCAGCTTTGTAGATATTGAGTCTTAAATTGACTTAAATATTAGTGCGATAACTAGGAACTAGTAACTTCATAATTATGTTGGTAGTTAACTAAAATTGCTTCCAGTATTTGTAGCAGTAGGTAGACCTACAGTAGAAGGAAACACTCATCTCTTCGAAAATCGTAAACAATACAATACAATATAATACAAAAATTAGCGTCCCTGACCAGCCAGAGTCGGATCGACCGTGTCAACGGTAACTAGGAACTTGTAACTTCATATAAGCTGGTAGGTAACTGAAATTTCATTTTGCATCCATAGCTGTTGACTTTGAATCTTGCAAAAATGTAGTACGCGGTAACTAGGAACTAGTAACTTCATAATTATGCGGGTAGTTAACTAAAATTGCTTCCAGTATTCGTAGCTGTAGATCTAAATAGAAAACACTCTCTTGGAAAAATTGAATTACGGTAACTAGGAACTTCATAATTTTGCAGATAGTTGACTAACTTGAGTTGTTTCCTGCATTAGTAGGTAGCTGTAGGTAGACCTACAGTAGACTACAGTCTCTTGCAAGACCGTAAACGCGGTACCTAGCTAGGAACTTTTAGCATCGTAATTATGCGGGTAGGTAACTGAAATTCCTTCCTGTATCCGTGGCTGTCGCCGTTGAGTCTTGAAATAAAAGTAATACGGTAACTACAGGTAGGAACTTTATAATTATGCGGGTAGGTAACTGAATGGCTACTTTCATATTAGACTTAGATAAAAAAAAACACTCTCTTGGAAAATTCTAGTATGGTAACTAGGAACTTGTAACTTTATTATTATGCATGTACAGTGGCGGCGCTAGAAATTTTAAGGCGGGGGGCCATGGGGGGGCATGACTTCTATCTGGGGGGGGCCAATGAAAAAACAAAACATTTTTCATTGGAAGTAGGTATAATGAAAGTAAGTAAAGTGTAACCAGTTTTAATTCTGACGTTTTTGAATTACTAAAATTCTGCTAGGCCTAGATATAACATGTAAAATATCTCAAGGGGGGCCCAGGGGGGCCAGAGAAACTTTCGGGGGGGCAGTCCCCCCCGGGCACCCCAGTAGCGCCGCCACTGTGCATGTAGGTACCGGTATTACTGTACTGGTACTAAATTAAAATTGATTAATTGATTGATTGGTTGATCTTAAATTTCTTCCTGTATCCGTAGCTGCAGACCTTGAGTCTTAAAAAAATGTAATACGTTAACTATAGGAACATCAATTATAATTATGTGAGTAGGTAACTGAATTGTTTCTTGTATTCTTAACTGTAGGCCTAGATAGAAAACAATCTATTGGAAAATTGTAGTACGGTAACTAGGAACTTGTAACTTCCTAATTAGGCGAGTAAGTAACTAAATTGCTACTTGCATCCGTAGCTGTAGACTTCGATAGTAAGCAATCTCTTGGAAAATTCTAGTACGTTAACCAGGAACTTATAACTTCAAAATTATGCGGGTAGTTAACTTAAATTGCTTTCTGCATCCGTTGCTGTAGGTTGACCTACATTAGAAGAAAAATACATTCTTGGGAAATCATAAACGGACACTTGGAACTTGTAACTGCATAATTATGCGGATGGTTAACAGAAGTTCTGATTGTTTACTAATTTCGGGCTGACCTGGTTATGTGGTCATAATATTCCTTCCATTAACGCCAATACATATATTTTGTGTGGACCCTGGACCAACATAATTAATATTAACTCAATAATTAAATTATGTTTGTATGTGGAGGGCATGACGTGGAACTAGACCGCCGATGTTCTTCTCATGATTATCAGAGCAGATAGTACTTGCGACATTTCCTCTCAGGGTATTACCTCGCTGGACAGTACATCGCCAAGATTGAAATATCGGGCGTCACATCGCCAGACAAGTCTCTTTTCTTATAATACCTAAATCGAATGAGGACAACGCATCGCCGTTTATGCAAATTTCGGTTATTGTGTCGCCAAACTTCTCATCTCAACCACCAGGTGGTGACACTGCCCACTCTTCTTAAATTTTTTTTAAACAAGGGCTGTCGCACGATTTTGGATCGTGGCAATCTAACCCTAAGCCAAAACATGCACGTAAAGACTTCTTCTTATAATTTATCGTAAAGAAAACTTTTTATTGTTTCACATGGTATACTTGTATTGCATTAGGCTATTGGATTATAGTGTTTTATACATGATATTGTGTGGCATTGATTTAGTTTTTAGATTGAACGCCTACTGTTTCCAATATGAATCAATCCAGATATATTCTTTCTAAATTAATACACGTAAAATTCCAACAACAAAAAACGTAAATAAGCAATAACACTTTCAAATCGACCACGGTCTATTAGCCCGGACTCTTCTGTCGCCTTATTAGACTCCGGCCGTAAATTCGTTATTATAAAAAAAAAGACGTGAAACTGAACTTCTACTCAGACTGATACGTTTCTATGAATGGAATATTATTTATTTCCCCGGAGGCGGGGGGAGGATGGGGGGGGGGGGGGTATGGTTTCTCATTGTTTCTTCCAGATAAAACGTCGGGATCCCTTCTTATTTCCCTTTTTCTGGCGGGGCGTCCCGCGGGAGCTGGGATGTGAAGGACCGTACCGCAGCGAAAACCGCTGACCCGTCCCTCAGCAAAGGCCGCTGTCTCATTCTGAGTACATCTCCAATTCTTCATCTGCTTCTTCTTCTGGGTCTACAGCCCTTGATGGGCTTTTTCCTGCTCGAAAACACTCATCCAGTCATTTCGGCTTTGTTCAGCGCTCCACCATCTATACGGACTCCCAACTCGCAAAGGTCAGCTTCCAACTCATTCTTCCAGCGTTTTCGAGGACGTCCGGCCAGTCGTCTTCCTGTTATGCTTACTTTGTACATCTTTTTCGGCATGCGGTCGTCTGACATTCTTCCGATGTGTCCCAGCCATCTTATGCGTTGGGCTTGCATCTCCAATGGTGACTCCAAAGTCATCCTAAGAAGACACATTGGGCATCAGAGGCTTGACTGAGTACGACCGTACGAACCACTTTTCCAATTCTAACAACTATACAGGTATATATAGACGACAGGCGTAAACCATTACCACCCCAGCCTTTTTGAACTGCGGTTCTTGCCCCGAATGTCCACGAATCGTGAAGAAAATATGATTAGGAGCCCTTTCCAGGAAGCAAAAGGTCTTCGATGGCATAGTGGTAGCTTGTTCGTACTTGTGCGAGTCTCCAGACATCATGCGATCGGTGACCTGTCGTAACTCAACATAGTTATTACCTACAAAAGCGGCTGAAGAGGTTATTCGCATACATTCATTGAATTGTTTTTATGATAATAATCCTTAAAACATAAAAAAATATAAAAAAATTCAGCCAATTTATTGATAGGCGGGAAAGGAAAAACATTGTATTTTCTGAAATCAATCTCCTGAATTAAGGAGCTCAAATTCTGACCTTCTAGTTAATGGCAAATATGGGGAAACACACCAGTAAATTTAAAACTTGGATTTTATTCATGAAAAGATAAAAATCTGAAAACCAAGAATCAGGTAAAAACTGGCCGGCAACTGATTGGTTCACACCACCGCAAATTCATCGCATGCCCCGCGCCTCCATCCCCTCTACTAATTAGTAATTTACACGGGGCAGGTTATTTGGTCGAATAAGTACGATACCTCGCCGAAGGCTGTTCGGATAATCGGACCTCTTCATCCGTTCATTTACGTCAAGGCAACAGCACTGTGGGCGCCATTTGGAAAAAAGTTCTTATTAAAAATTTGGATATCTACATGCTGACGGGGTAACGTTGTTAGTGTTTTTTTTTTAGCTAGAAGTAACATTTTACAAATAAGTACCAAATATTTCATTTTTTAACTTTTTTTCTTTTTTATAATTAGGTTAATCGCATACATTAAATTTAATATGATTGACCTCCTTAGTTGTCTCTTTAGGTTAATAATATAATAATGTTCTGTGTGACTCCTTATGAACCTATAGGCCTACTTATAGTAGTCCAATGCTAACGACCCCATGAATTTCGGGCATTATTTGTATTGTTTCCGTATGAATTTTTGGCCATTGGCAAACTGGTATATGGCATATATTGTCAACCAACACCGGCTACAAGCGATAGATAATGAACAAGCTGAAACAAGCTTAACATTGACGCAATGAAACAGGCGAAAGCATGACTTAACCAAGTACAGAAATGAGTCGGTAGCTGAAGCTTAATATTCTTGCTGAGTTATGCCACGTCTCCGATCGCATGGCGTGTATAAAGACTCACACAAGTACAAGCATACTACCAAATTCGACTTGAAATTGATTTGAAATGGGGCAATTTCGGCTGTGAAGACGACGTATGAGAACAGATAAGTTCAGGCTGGGCCAAGTAGTGACATGTAACGGAGATTTTGAAAAACAGGAGGAAAAACTGAATAGTCACATCTACTAACAAGAAGTCAGACCCAAGGCCATAGCCGGAAATTTTTTCGAGGGGGGAGTCCATCTGTCGTCACCAGAGGTGAGGTAACCTCAATATGTTTAATACTCCATTCTATCTAGTGTACGCTGAAAATATGAAAATATTTCGGGGGGGGGGGTGGTCCAGGGGGTCTGGACCCCCCTCTGGCTACGGCGATGCTCAGACCGTGTATTTGACGTGCGGTGCGGAGTGCTGGCCACTGATGATAGATGAAGCGCAACAGCTCCATGTGGCAGTTCAATTCATGGCGATAATCATACGAACGACAGCAATAATTGAACTGTGTCAATTGAGAGTCTTTTTGCACACTGACCACTGACTTCTGTTACAAGGTAGATAAAGAAGAAGTAACAACAAGTGCAGCAGAAACTTAAAGATCTGTAGGCTATTGTGAGACATCTCCAGCTAAATATTACAGCTTAAATCTTGACGCGGGCGTATCGTGACCGCGCTCTTTGTCGGGAAGTCAGTACAAAATGTTTTCTTTATCTACTGAAAACTTTCATAAAGCTTAATAAACAACAGTATAGTAATAATAGCGAGAGAGGAAAATTCAAGATAAAAGCTTTAAGCCCCAGTTGTCAACGCTTTCGAGCATAAACCCTACACAAAACAATTAGTTACATTTGGTTCACGGCAAAAATATGAGATGCGGGCAAAGAAAGGCCTGGAGCTCTGATAAAATAAATTTGGAAGGCAAAAATGGGAAGGGGCACGGGTGGGGAGGTAGGTGAAGCATTTCCCAATGTTGATTTCATAATTAGAGCCGTAGGACTTGGAAATTTAGAGAGGAAATTGGGGGAATTTTCCACTATAACAATAACTTATAGCACTAAAATTTTCTTAGAGAAGGTGATTATTTTTCAATACATTTTTGAAGAATTTTTCAGTATTTAATTAAAAATTACCGTAGCCTACTTAAGATAGGCTATTGTTGTTGTTTCTAACGCCTGCTCTCAGCATTTCTGCTTTATGCAACTCTGTCAGCCTGGCGGGGGGAGTGAGTCTGTTTGTTAACTTGAGGCACCCTAAGGGCAGACTTTTTTCACCTCGGGGGAAGGGGAGTTGACTAACAGGGTGGAGCTCCTGATTATAGCGGATTCCGAATCTTTAGGGAATATGGTAAAGTCACACGATTAATTCGGAGGTGACCAGGACTTGACACGCACGTAGACGGACTGGTTTAGTCTCAGTACATTATCATGTCCCGCCATGCTCCCCTGCCAACGCTCTGCCTACTACCAAGTTTGCCGCAGTTTGAAACAGACTCTATTCTAATGGATTCAACATGGTATGGCCGGTGTTGGCGCTTAAGATAGGCAGCAAACGGTCTGGCTTACATTTCGCTATGCAGTATGCATATGACCGTCGTCAGGGCCAAAAAGGTTTAAAAAGGAAGTTGGTTCAATTGTTTAACCATTTTTCCTTCTTCTAATGCCTCTTCGCCCACATGGAAAATAAAGATAATTTTCTTTCTTTCCATCTTTCTTTCTTCTAGCGATGATTTGCGACTGGCAATTATTGTAATCATTATGACTAGGTATAGGCTACAAGTAGGGAATTTTTCAATTTTAATGCAGTGATTTCTCGTTGCCTTCTGCATCCTTATGCCGTTGACTCTTCATGGAGTTCCTCCACCTTCGGGACCAGTTTCCCATCTTCCGTGCATAGAAAAGACTGTTTTTCGCGTACCCCGGCTCTCTCTTGGTCCCTTTTGTGTTCAGTCACCATCACACGCTTCCATCTTCACCAAGAGTAGGGATTTTCGTCTTCACTTCTGAGACTAAGGCATTACTCAGCTACTTTGAAAGCAATCATTGTTTAAAGAAGACTCTTCCTCACAATATGTGTCTTTGGGGACCACATTTTATGTTCAACCAGTCAGCATTCGTCAGCTAATAACAGAGACTTTGTAATAAGCTATTGGGACACGCCCTAATTCCCATCCCGGGAATACCACTAGAATTCTCTGCTTGCGTCTTCCTTTTATATTCTCTTTGACTATCCCTTTTAAACTATTTCCAGTTTAACAATATTGAGTTTTAACCTTTGATTAATAGTTCTGCCGCCAGCTTTTCCGGGGGTCTCCCCCGGAAAAAAAATTGTAGAATAGGCCCAAATTGAGGAGGTTTTACGCATTTTGCAAGCAGTACAGTTGAGATTTTACAGACTAATAAACCTACCACTGAGGGGGCCCGGAGGTCTCCATTCGCCTCAGGACCTCAGCTTTAGGGGCACGATCTTTCCAGGATATCTGCCCTTAGATTTTTCAGGGAGATTCATGTACCCATTGAGATGGCGACCAATGTCCGACATCCGGAAAATTTCTTAACAACTTTTCATTTCATGACCCACTGAGCCTAAAATCACCCTCCATTCATAATGTTATACCTATATATATATTGTATGTACAGTATAAATAAGATAAATAAGGACTTTTTGTTTCTATTACTAAGCTAACCTAGCTGAGTTAGGGCTATAAAGCCCTCTCTTACACTCAACTAGGAGGGCCCGGGACCGCCTGCTTTACATGCCCTCCGAAGCATGGCCAGAAAATTTAGCCAGTGTGGGACTCGAACCAACAACCTTTCGGGTGAAAGTCAGAGTCCGTACCACTACGCTACATGTCTTGACAGTATATGTGTATTTATGTATTTATGTATATCGATTTTAGGAAACACTCTGACTTCCGTAATTATTATCAGATTTTGATGAAACTTGGGACAAAAATTGATCATAACAATGTCTTGATCGAGTTCGTTACCCAGCTAGATCTACCTTCTTCGATGATAATGTCCACTTGTGTGCGAAATAACGCCTTCTTCCATTGAACCCTTCGTTTAATGTAATATATTATGGACATCCTGTTCAGCAGTTGAGCTACTGTAAGTGCTAGGGGTGGCGGGGTGAAGTGGAATTGACATGTAACATTGTGAGCCAGCCAACTGTGATGGACAGCGATATACAGACAATACAATTATTGAGATACAATACAATACAGCTACACACAGCTGTTTATCCGGAGATTAATGGACAGCCCTGTATATACGGTAGCTATGTCAGCGTCGACAGTGCTTCAGGCCCCGGGGCTAACGAGTATCTAGTACCCGACCACGATAGGATGACATTTGGAACCTTTATAAAAATCGAATAAACTCAGGGTTCCGCTTGTGCAAGTTTTCGAAAAAACAATGCGTTCCAAATTTCATCCTATCGTGGTCGGGTAATATGGATCCACCTAGGTATACAAATGTGTATACTAAGGGTGGATTCAGGGGCGTAAAGGGGGGGGGCACGGTCCAACTTTCCACCCCCCAGCTCCTTTTGGGGGGTCATGATCCCCTTTGCAGCAATATGCATATAAGCATTCCCTTTTTAGCTTTGTAAAATCTACAGCTATAATACCTTTACTATTAAAATGCGTAAAACCCTACTATTTTCCTCTTGTATTTTCAATTCTTCCTTAAATCCTGCCTGATGACGTCATAAGGTCTACTTAGTTTTGCCCCCACCATCATTCTAAAGCTTTACGCCTCTGGGTGGATTACATAAAGTGAGGTGAGGTGATATCCACAGCGTATCAAGTAGTGCCAACTCCCTAAATGGAACAAGACGAACTCGCGGCGCTAAGGCGCCCATTCCATTGACCGGCTAGGGCTATTTCCAAAAACAGTGACGTGGTAGCAGACATTCAAGATCAGGTTGCGTTTCCACCGACCTCGCATTGCAGAATGCAAATGACATTGACGGAAATTAGAATTTTTCTTTTTATAGAAACCTATTAAAATATTTGTACTTAACATATCCCATGACGCCATTTTTTAATTTTAGTCTGTTTGTTTGTGTATGATCATTGATCAATTTTAAATATGGCATAGAGGAAAATAAACATTTCCGTCAATTCTGCAATGCGAGGTCAGTGGAGACGCCACCTAAGTCTTAAATGTCTGCTACCACGTCACCGTTTTTGGAAATAGCACTAGCCGGTCAATGGAATGGGCACCTTACTACTATACCAAGTACTGACACAATACAATGAGGTTTATTTGTGACGTCATTTTGTAGATGGCAGCACCAGTTGCAATGACATCAAAGCGTTGATTTTTCCATAAGCCTCAATACTATTTTAAAAATATTTTTAATTACGTATTATTTTAAAGTGATATTTTTCTATAAATCATTGAGAATATATATATTAAATTATATGCAGCGAAATAAGGTCCAGCCATAGTAAAAATATTATAAAAAATATTAAAAGAATTAATTAGATGCTAAGAGCTTAGTTTTCACATGCAAACGGCGGCCATTTTGAATAATATGGATATCGGTTTGGCATCAGCGAACCTAGTGACCAAAACTGTCCCTACAGAACCTCATTACACTGATAAACACACCAACATCAACAATGCACCATCAAAAACAATCCAGGCTTATAAACGTGAAATTATACTCTGGCTGGAGGGTGAATTATGTAATTTAAACTAACTACGTATTGTATTTTACACATTTATTTATTTTTTATTTATGAATGTATTACAGTAACAAGGACCATAGTCCTCTTTGTATGTGTAAATAAAAAAAAAATAGAAACCTAGACTTTGCCATTGTATTGCTTAACAAGGACGATAGTCGGATTTTTTTCTTGTTTTCCATGTTAATATTTGTTAATATTTAACTTATATATTAGATTTGATGTGCCTTCCTCCCACGCTTCGGTTGAGGGGGCACAGGTTGTAATTTCATCTTCACATGTTCATTTTTGTTGAGAAATACACGGTTTTCTATTCTATTCTATAGGTGAGTCAGGAAATTTGCAGCAGCCGCATTGAATCACATCGAATTAGCCGGAACTGTCTTCATTCAATTGCAGAAAGTACTTTGGTTTCGGAATCTGGGTTCGGACCTTAGATTGCGAGGAGTGAAATGTGAAATGACAAATTTAGTAAAAATAAATATTATCTAGTTTAAAAAAAAAAAAAAAGTGATGAAGCAGTAGAATCCGGGATGATAGGCTGTGATGTAGCTGATGACACTCCAAGATACAATCTTGGAATTCTACGCAGTTCCACTGAAGATGTTGACCGCAGATGTTGACGAAACGTTTGGAAGTACGCATTTAGAACGACAACAGCCTTTCATCCCGGATTCTACTGCTTCATCCCGTAACTCCCGACCGTGAAAGCCTTTGTAACTACTACAAAAAATATGTAATACAAAACAGGCTACCGTAAACTGGTCTAGCTATGTTATCAGAGGGCGCCAATTTCGGCCATGACCCCTTTCAAATAAAACTGGATACGCCACTGCTCAATGAGGGTCTACGCCCGAGGACTGGCCGGGGATCCTCCCTTGACCACTGCTCTATTTGGGATCTCAGCAACATCCCTGGCAGCCGCGTGGTTTTCCTACCAATGATGGTAAGTAACCCATTAGTGTCAGTAGGGTAGTCAGTAATATGCCTGTTAGCAAAGGTTAGTCTGACATTGCCTGTTGTGTTAATAGTTATTAGAGGCATGGACCTGATAGTCATCAAACATTAAGCCCCCTTTTCCTGACAATGGGTTCCACCCTAATTGTTCGATGACTATGAGGCCCATGCCTCTAATAACTATTAACACAACAGGCAATATATGCCCAACTAGCCCGTTGTTAAATAGTATTATACACCATTGCCATTAACCTTTACCATAGGCCTATATACCTGTTACCATATAATACATGTTCAATGGCCGTGTTTTTCCTTAAAAACGAAGGAAAAGTGACAATTATTCTTACATAAATGCCGTGATGAAAATTTTCCTTTCGTATTGATTCTCGAACTATAACTTCCGTGTCACTGTCCGATTCTCTACCTCCTGGACTATTCCAGACCGGTCTTTTCTTTATATTTAACTCGCAAAATCCCCCCTTCTTTCCCTCGTGTCAGCACCAGATCCCCTGGCGTCTAGGCTACTTTAGTGGGGATTGTTTATTGTATAGCCATTTAGTTTATGGGCCATCCCGCGGAATTACCGTCAAGCGTTTCTGGTTTTACAGCCATTGTTTTCCCCCTTTGACTACCTATCCAGTAGCTGAGCAATGAATTTAATCGCATTGCTTACTGGCCATCCGAGTTATTGTCAAATGGGCCTTCACTTTTTTTCTGCAAAGTTGAATTTGTCAGACTTTTCAATCAGTCATAACTGAGATTTTATAAAGCAGAAGAAATTTGTTTTTAGATTCTAATCTAATGCAAAACAGGTAGATTACCTTAGAGTTCAAGGCTCACAAATCCATTGATTTAAGTGCTCACTAGATGTACGACTATCAATAATTTTTTTTCTAACTTTAGCAAAGTTAAATTTTATTTTAATAATTGTGGTTTTGTGACTGTAGGTAAGTAATAAAATTTACAATATTACGACAAATCTATATGTTCAAATAATTTTAACCTATAGTGATACAAATCTCTGTATAGAGTACCTATACTTAGAGTTGGTATTAATACAAAATTGTAAAGTATGTAGAAAATGTGGGGACGACCTCCTTCTAACCCATCTCTCTCATTCCCGAATCTTCCACTCTTCATTTCTCATCTCTTCCTCTACACTATGGAACTCGATACCAATAGAAAATCGTGCCTCTCCTTCTCTCAACGTATTTAAAGTCAGCAAACCTCTGTCACCGGTTGATCAAGGCAAGGCTGTGTGTAAATGTGTGAGAAAATGTGTGTGTGAATGTACAGTAGATGGTAGCGAATGTGAATTAGTATGTCTGTTATCTTGAATGAAAGGTATGACTGATATTCTGTATGAATGTAGTTTATAAAAATATATTTCAATCAAACTATATCGCTGTTATGTACAGTTAGGTGTAAGAGAGGGCCATAGGCCCTAATCTCGCTGTATCTATATATTTTTTTTAATAAAGACTTTATTGTTATTATTATAAATTATCTACCGAAATTAGAGGATATGGAAAAAACTGGGCTTGGCGGGATTCGAACCCACGATCTTCACCTTACCGGGGCGTCTTCTTAACCGCTGTACCACAAGCCCAGACAAGTCCAGTAATCGCCGTAGATCGTGGGTTCGAATCCCGCCAAGCCAGTTTTTTCCATATCCTCTAATTTCGGTTAGGCCTATAACGAGGAGGTTACCTCTTCAACCAAAAGTTAATTTAATGTCTGTGTTATATACCATATAATACTACAATGTAATAAATTATCTACTTTACTTACATATTATTCTAATGCTCTTAAGAAGATAATAAAATTAACAATAAACTCATATAGCTAGCTATATGTACAACAGTAAACCTGTTTAAAATCAAATTTGTAACAGGTATTCCTCGTCGTATCTTGTATCTCGAAAGGGGAGAGATTATCCCATATCAGATAAGCCTACGTGTTTTCTCACTATTATTGTATTTAGGTCTGTATAATCGTGTAGGGTTTTTGCATAATACGATAAGCCTCTAGACAGAAATTACTCTACTTAAAATATACATTTTGAACTCTATCTGCTTTATATTTTCGATGATGTGCGGGGCGCGGGATTTGCACTGTGGCTATTCACTCCTACCGAATACCGATTTTTATTAATATTTTTTTAGCCCTTTTTTAGGTTTTAGGAGGGTAAACCCCCCAAAATCTAATTAGCCCCCAAAAATAAAGACATTTAATCTGAGGCATGATTTTTTTTTTAAATATGAAATTTCATCCAAATCCACCGAGTAGTTTGCACAAAAATCGACTAACAGACAGACAAGGCCGACAGACAGACCAACTGACAGACAGACACTCAGTAAAAACCTGGGACCACAAAACGTGTAAATGCGCTAAAGTCCCAAAATCGAAAATTTTGACCATCACAAAGCTTTCCTTGGGCCTAGTACATATAAATACAAGTAGGAAAGCAATAATACTCCTTTAGAAACGCGAATTTTCTGTGTTTTTACAACTGTGGCAAATAGGTGTAAGTGATACAGACCATACATACATAACTACATATATATATTGCATATATTACATACTGTATATTACATATATATTGAAATTCAGAAGAATATTTCTTCTATTTCATGAAACTTCAGTTCCAACGGTCGAATCAATGCGTCCGGAGAAATTTGATTTTGAACAACCGGAAAATTAGTTCCATTTAATCATTTTTCGCATAGTTAATTAAAAAGCACCGTGTCCATCTGCTGACTGTCAACCCAATCCTGCTTGGATGGTTGTACTAATTAAAAATGTACTCATTTAGAGACGGGAAATATTCCGACTATTTTTTTTAATTTCAAGCAACTTCTTTGAAAAAAAAGGCTCTGTCCTCGGATTTCCTTGCTTTTGAAAATGAGCTCAGCCGAGGCAAAGCTTTGACGGCTAGATTCTCAAAGTGAGCAAATGTATATATTTGAAATTTGGCGACTTCTTGAGTTGAATTAGATTAAGTACTTTATTTATTTGAGTAGCCTACTTATTTCGTTCTTGCAGATTTAATTTTAATTGCCGTCCCATTCTACAGAAATAATTCTGCGATTTTTCTTCTTTTCCCCTCCTTTTTATTGAATTTCATCCAATTAACTTATTTATCTAGTATAATTCCTACTGTGAGTGTTTTTCAGCTTTCTGTCAGTCTGGCTGTAGGAGTGGGTCTGATTATTGACATGATGGTTGGACTGGTCGATCCTCGGCCACTGGGTCCGTAGAACTTCTCTCCTCTTCATGTTGGCTGCGGCGTTCTGCTCCTTGAGGAAGCCCTTCTTCTCCCTGCGCTTCCACATCCCGGAGACTGGTTGTTAAACATCATGATGCCACCTAAGCCGATGTCGCTGCGATTCTCAATACACTATACCTTCGCACTGGCGTATCAACAGCAGTATGTCCTTTGTCAGCTCCCATAGGGGAGAAATACGAGCAAATCAACAAGGCCGAGGTTCAGCAGAGAATGATCGGTGTATTAGAGTGTCCATTAAATTTATAACCTCGGTTTGACGGTTAGAAACAGCGCCAATCAGGTAACTCCTGATTAGTATCAGTGAATGAATGAATGAATGAAAAAAATGAACGAATATTATATTGAATGACAATAAAGTAATTTACAAACAAATCAGTCAAAATCAGATTAGTTGAGCTATTAATTAGGTATTTTTTTGCTTATTAAATTTACCTGGTTTCAATACGGCCGTGGCGGATCAAGAGGGGTATATTTTTAGCTGGTAGTTTCTCACACAATATGTGGTAACTTAATAATTATAATTTAAATTTAATTATATCAGTCAATACTAAATTTTATTTAAAAAACACGTTTTTAAATTAAAATTCACCAAAAAAATGCATTCCTTCCTATTTGCAAGACTAAACGACGGACATCAGTGTCAGCCAAAAAGCAAAGATCGCCCCCCCCCTCCATTGAGAAATTTCTGGATCCGCGACTGCCATACGGAGATACTCTATACGCCATAATACCGATCGACTGTTACATAAATTATCCCCAATCCCCCATTAACTACTACCCCCATTCATGTTATCAAAGGCAGAAACGCTGCCTGACTGGTGTTGTAGTTACAGACTCATTATAAGTGATATATTTCGCAAAATAGAAATATGATACCCCCCCCCCCCCCCATCACGAATGGATACTTTTCGGAATTATGCGAGGATTTTCTCATTGAAAGATACGTAATCCCTTAAAAGCTTACCCCCCCCCCCTCCTTTCCACTACGATTTTCCAACTTAGACCTACTCCAAAGCTTTTGCTGATGGCGCTGTCATATCTTACTTCAAATGATACTGTGCCAAGTATATTGGCTTAGTAGGTGCCGTATGTATGAATACTAATTGCTTTGCTATTCATACATTAGTATCGTGTAAGAACAGTTTCGTCAAAATTGACGATTTCAAGATTTACACGTTTTGAGGCCCCAGGATCCCAAAATATTGTTTTTTACCTAATGTCTGCCTGCCTGTCGGTCTGTCTTTCCAACTGTCTGTAACTCAATTTGGGGTCAAAGAGCACGCTGGGATTATATGAAATTCGGCAGGCAGGTTCACAAAAATATTGTCCATGGGCCTTTTTTTCATTTCTTGGATAATTCCATTTTGGAGGTATTATGCAAACTAAGAAAATTATTTCTCCGAAAATGCTCAAATTCTATCTAGATCTAGTGTTAACCCGGCAAATCTTTAGCCCGGGAGGGGGGGCGTGATTACTGTTAGTCCCTCTAAAGGTTTGACTTGTGCCATTACTAAGGTATTTGGCTTTTAAGTTAATAGGTTTTTCATCATTGTCTGTGTTATATTTTGTACTCCATGTTGGGGTGGATTTCTTCATTGCGTTTTGCCAATGGTAAATTTGTCTCAGATTTAAATAAATAGCTCCAACTATCCGAATATTGATTTTCAAAATGGGGCCGGGTTGAGATTGATTCGGATAGTTTGGAGTTGTACTATTCTACTCGTGTGCGCCCTGTTAGCAGTGTTTTTCACTTCCATTTCCCCTCAAAGTCTGGCAACTTAACTACTGATAGTATTTTATCATTATGAAGTTAAGAAGTATCCACTGTACGCCATTGCCATTTAGATTGCAATAGAAACTTTAATCCGATATTAATGTCATCATAAATCATAACTTTTGATAGTGTATAACTGCTAGAATATAGAATTGAAGATGTAATAATTCATTTTCAAAAGAGATTATCGGGCAACTCACTATCACTATCACTATTTGTGCAAAACCAAATTTTATATGAAAATACTGATCTTGTAGCCAATAGCGAGGCTTGTATATATTAAGAGGAAATTAATTATATGCTCCAAATTTTGATATATAATACTTCTTCTTCTTCTAATGCCTGTTCCATCAAATAAAATTGGCGGTCTTCCTTTCAAGGGGGGGGGGGGGACTCCCTAAATGAGTAAATTCATAAGATACCAAGTAAAAAAAAATTAATAAAACTCAACAACTTGTGACCCCCCCCCCTTCAATTTACCGCTGGGTCCGCCCTTGTCTACGTGTGGCCTGAGGTGTGGGGGATATTTAACTTTTAAGCAAAATCGGGACATCCACACCACGACCACGAGGCCTGGGTAGGCCAGCACTACGCATAGCCAGCAGGTGTGAGCGACTGGATCCTATACTACAAGGATTCGCCTACCTTAAAAAAACTCCCGAATGAACTGAGAGCGGCGAGAAATGCTACTGACTACCCTAAATAACTTGAAGACCATCTCTTGGTGTAAGCTTTCTACACTGTCACTGAGACACTAGCGCAATGACAATGACAGAACTACCTGATTTTGACGACATTTTGACGATTTTACTTTATTTTTTCCTGTTGATTACTTCATTGTATAATTTAACAGAAATACATATTTATTTATTTATTTATTTATTTACGTGCTAAAATTTGTCCTGAGGGCCCTCACCGTGGCCTGGGACTTTGCCAAATTTACTAATACAACGTGCCAAAATCTATTATCACGTTTATAAGTAGTAGCGTATCTTTGTAAGAACATTTTCGACATATTTCCTACTCATCTAATATGCTTTATTGTCGATATTTATCAGGGATAAATAAATAAACTTTTTGTTCTATAACTAAACCAACCTAGCGGAGTTAGGGCTACATAATGCTCCCTTTTACACTCAACTATAGGAAAACCCGGGACCGCCTGTTTTTCATACCCTCCGAAGCATGGCAAATGTAGGATTCGAGACAACAACCTTTCGGGTGAAAGTCGAAGGCTGTGGCACTACTCTACATGTCCTGACGAAAAAACAACTAATAGGGTGTTCAACTCTCTCTCAATGAAACAAGTTATGTTTCGTACAATGCGCTGCTCACTTGAAAACATTTTCTCAAAATCAGCAGTTGAACGATGCGTTCGCAATGGGGCGTAATAAGCAGTATTAGTAGAGGGACGATGTAGAGAAATGTTCTTCTATTGTAAAATGACAATAGGAGTACATGGGATCCGTTCGTGGCAGCAGACAAAACCCAATTTCCCGTTTTCTGGTTTTCTGCTAATAATGTGTGGCATTGACTTAGTTTCCGCATCCGGTTTCCATGGTTTTAAACCCTTTTTCTCGCGTCATTTTAGTTTAAGTTTTATCTAGTTTAAGCTTCAGTTAGTCTAGTTTCTGGACTTGTTACTGATTTCTAATGACACTTCCATATACTGTTTATTCAGATGCTATAGTTGTATTTTAGTTGGATGAATTTCATGCTGTATAATGTACCGTAGGTAGATATAGGTAGGTGGTTTCAAAGCGTTTCGGACTGGAGGGAAAAGGCAAAAAATGATTTAGGTTAAGTCTTATCAGGCGCGGATCTAGAATGAATCCTTGTGAGAGTTTCCTTGGTGACTTCGTGGAACTTGGAGAACATCATGAGTAGAGGAAGAAGAACGCAATGATCCACAGTAAAATACTTTAATAGTGACCGGTTTCGGATAAAATGATCTGATGGGTCTGATGATGGATTGTGGATCATTGCGTTCTTCTTCCTCTACTCATGATGATCTAGAATGAGACCAAGAGGGCAGAAATATTGGGGTTTTACGCATTTTCAGAGCAATAAGGGTTCTATATTATAGGTAACTAATACAATTGAGCACAAGGTGGGCCCGGGAGTCTCCCCCGGGAGAAAATT
Organism: Psococerastis gibbosa; assembly: GCA_963971405.1. Classification (NCBI taxonomy): domain Eukaryota; kingdom Metazoa; phylum Arthropoda; class Insecta; order Psocodea; family Psocidae; genus Psococerastis; species Psococerastis gibbosa. Next base: position 47,523,995 of record OZ020485.1, read on the forward strand.
TGTGAAAAATAAGACAGAAATGGTGGGGTTTTACGCATTTTGAGGAACCTACTGGGGGGGGGGGGGGGCTATAGCCCCCCCCCCCCCGTAGATCCGCGCCTGAGTCTTATACGTAATATATATTATTGTATGAAATATAATAATCATGCAACCAGCAGGTATGAGGGTACGTGGGTGCTAAATACTTACAAGGGCTGCCAAGAACCATTAGAGAGGTGGAAGAAATGACTGTTTTTAGAGGAAAACTAAACTTGAATGCCTATTGTTTTTACTATGATTCAAATACGATATATTCTATTCTAGTATAGTAGAAAAAAACCGATGGGGTCGTTGACAGGGCAAATCTTTTCCGCTTTGCCCCGGTTAGGCGTAGATTGTAGGTTTGAATCCCGCCAAGCCCAGTTTTTCGACTGCCTCAAATGATATTTTTCAGATTAATGGAATCAAAGCTAAACACAACATTCTTTATATAATAAATTGAAAGTGTTAAGACGATAAAGACGAACATAAAAGAAATCAAAGTGCTGAAATATCGGGAAAAGTGCAATTTTTTTCTCGAAGAAACGTGAAAATGGAACACCAAATGTCGATATGTGATGGGAGAGCAATCGCTCGGAAAAATTTTGCGACCAACTGCAAGCGAGTGATAGCGAGGCTGTTTTTCCGCAATATATAATACATACAATTTTCCGTTTTCTACACGTAAAATTTGCGGCACCGTAGTGCAAATTTCAAATAATTTTGAGCTATCTCCACACGCAGAAGTTAACCGTGACAGGTTTTCTATTAAAAATGCGATTTGAACGTTTCCGTGTTTGGAAGTTGAGGAAAATTTAAGTTTTATATGGATAGCGGTGAACCACTATTTTGTATAATATTGTTTACTATGTAATATACGATAATTTGGGATATTTTGACTCTGGAATGATGTTTTCTAGTTATTTTTATGAATTTTCATGATATTATATAATATATAGATATAATATTAATGATAAATTGCATTGCAGATTCAAACTTAAATATTAACAAGAGAACAGTTCGAAATAATTCATTTACAAACAATATAACGAATATTACAATTTTACTTATGAATTTCTACTGTGCTAATGCATTTCACACTGGCTACATTTTCCGGCCATGTTTTGGAGGGCATGTAAAGCAGGCGGTCCCGGGCCTTCCTAGTTGAGGGTAAGAGAGGGCTTTGTAGCCCTAACTCCGCTAGGTTGGCTTAGTAATAGAAACAATAAAAAGTCCTTATTATTATTATTATTATTGTTAATTTATAAATATATTCCTTCGGCGCAGGGGAGTACCGGCTGAAGAAGACGAAGAAGAATTATTATTATTATTATTATTATTATTAAACAAAGTACTTATACCAAAGATATTTAATGAACTTCCTCCACAAATGAAAAAATTTAAACAGATGGGTGAGTTAAAAGCGGGTATAAAAAGATGGCTGGTCAATGGGAGTTAATAATAATAATAAAAACTGACATTAAAATAACAAGTAAAAATAAAATAAAAATAAAAATAAAATAAAATAAATATTATAAATAAATAACAAAAATAAATGATTAAGCCTTGTTTAGCAGCACTGTATGAGTCTTTTGTCCCAAATAAGCGCTAGCTTGGGGATGCGGGATGGTATTATTATGTATTGTATTTTTGTAATATATGCTCCTTGTCCAGGGAATACTGGACAAGGAAAAGAAAGAAGAAAGATTAGGAACCTGCAGGTCTCTCTCTTAAAAACAATTGACAATAATCTACACAGTGAAACAAACAGAATTTTTTTCTTTAAGAAATACCCTTTATTACCTATAGCTTTATTACATACTTAAGCCATTTTAATGTTGAATTATTTTAACTCAAAAGTCAAAAGACCATAAATCCTTCTATGTACAGTCGCAGAGCTGGAATAACCTGCAAACATTATATTGAGCTGCCTCATAATATGTATGGCTATCGTGAGCTTAATGTGGCAATTCCCCGAGTATTTAATTGGATTCCCGTCAGTCTTCTAGAGTTGGATAGCTACAATGCTGTTAAGCGAAATCTAGGGGACTGGCTGATAAATTGTTTAAATGATGGCGATTAATTCTTTTGATTTATTTTTATTTTATTTTATACTGGATAATGTAAGGTAACTTTAAAGGTAACTTTAACTTATTTAACTTTAACTAACTGTAACTGTATTATTATTTTATTTTTATTTACACTTGTAATAATGTAGTTCGTACTCCCTATAATAACTGTTTGTAGTCTTTTGGCGAATCCTGCCACAAGCCTCCCTTATGGGGCTTACATGCAGTATTCCGGTAAAAACGATTATTTTCTTTAATGTTGTATTCTTTCTATTAAATGCTTCCAGTGCTGGGGGTACCGGCTAAAAAAAAAAAAAAAAAAAAAAAAAAAAAATATTATTATTATTTCAAAGCCATAACTGCTACAGCAGAGGAGTGGTATGGACTCCGACTTTCAACCCTTACAACCGACAGGTCGTCGAATCGAGTCCCACACTTGTCACAGCAACTGGCAATGCTTCGGAGGCCATGGTGAGCCGGCGGTCTAAGACCTTTCTGGTTGAGTGTAAGAGAGGGTTTTATAGCCCTAACTCCGCTATTTTGGCTATTCCACTTCTCAATTTTTCTTCAATTTTGATCTTGTTATTGACGGAAAAACATCAATGTTGCATTAATATTTTATTTCATCTCATTCCACTTGTCTTCGATAGTTGACCATTTTTGTTTTCAATTTTGTTCCAATTTCGTAAGTTTGCGGCGGGTCTTTCTTTTAATTTTATAATCTACAAGAAAGTTTTTGATTTAAATTACGAAATAATTAGTTTGTTCTCAAGAAATTAATTACAATTATATTTTATCATATCCAGACGACGCCATTGTTTATTTTTAGTTTGTTATCGTTTGCAAAGCGTGATTTAATTCTATGATTATTGATCAATTTTAACATCCGGAAGTTAAAATGGACAATGACATAGAATAAAGAAAAAAATCTCATCAATTATTGAAGAAAAATCAACAAGCGGAATAGCCGGCTTAGTAATGGAACAAAAAGTAATTATTTATTTATTTGAAAATTACACTTTACATTAGTAGGCTAGTACTCGAGATTACAGTAAACTTGCAAGGGTTGGAAAAGATAACGATATTATGTCGGGAGCCAAGTCTCGCGGAAACAATTTGAATATAGCTTGAGCCAGAAACCAAGTCATGAAAATTTAGTGATAGCAACAACCCACCCCTTCCCCCACCCTCCGACATCACACCCCCTCCTCTCTCGTCTCCTTACATACCCCATGTCTTTCTTAATTTCTCAGTTACAAAGTTTCTGTAAACAATTACCGCATGTAGCCTTGTGTGACATGTCAAAAATTGAGTTATGTTCATGTTGTTTTATCAACATAATTGTTAAAATACTATGACGCTTTCTATTTTATATTAGTACCATGTTCTCCTATGTTTAGGTTCAAGGTACTTAGATACCTACACTATAGGTTGGATAATGTAACTTTGCTTTGACCCTTTATGGGAGCAGAGGGGGGGGGGTAGTGGTGGTCAAATCAAAATGGGAAAACTTTTACAATAGATTTACTACATACCATTGTCGTAATGTGACAGGCGAAAGCATGACTTAACCAAGAACACAAACATACGGGTCTGAATTATTATTTTTTTGATTTATATATTTTTAAAGTCTACTTCTGAACTATAATGAAGTGGACTTTATACCGAATAATATTTATTGTATAATATAATATATTATCTAGGTATAGCCTCTCATTTGGGTAGATTATCAACTAAAGTTGCAATAAATTCATAAATTATTTATGGCGGGAAAAACGCTCTACCCAGCCAGCCAATAACTTACTAATCAGAGCGTGTATTCTTCATAAGTTAATCATGAGCGCTATAATTGGGAAGTGACCCCCCAATTACAGCAGGTAATTCTATAGGAAATTTGTCCATTGTAATAATTCTTTGTGTGCAAAGAGAGGCAGCTATAAACCGATTAATGAATAAATTACTTGTCTCTACGGTCGATATCACGTGACATCGTTGTTTTCGGTGTTTCGGAGCCGAGAACAAGGTAGTTTCCCTTAATAAAGCTGGCCATTCACGAGGCTCCAAACGGACTCGCGCCGAGCCAAATGGCACGTCCTGTTCCATTTGTCGTTAGCGCCATTTAGAGGGGTCATTCACGGCTACGCTGAACCAGTCACTCCAAATCTTTCAAATTGTACAGTGTGACGATATGGATATGGAAGAGATACTTTTACACAGTACGATTTGAAAGATTTGGAGCGACTGGTTCAGCGTAGTCGTGAATGACCCCTCTAAATGGCGCTAACGTCAAATGGAACAGGACGCGTCATTTGGCTTGGCGCGAGTCCGTTTGGAGTTCTCGTGAATGGGCAGCTTTTAATGGTAAGCTTGGAGACCAAGGGGTGCTAGTGCCAAAAATTAACTTTTGAGGCTAAACTTTGCAACTCAATTGGAAATGTACAGATATACCCCTTTTCCATGTTTCCATGTATTCTAGCATTATTAAAATGACTGATCGAGATGATCCTGTTCTAAGATAAAGAACAAGAACAAGATCAGTGACGGATCCAGCCCATTGGGGGGGGGGGTAGCTGGGGTCAAATAGGAAAACATATCCAGGATCGATTAAATCAGAGCATAAATTAACTTACAATAGATTTACTACATTTGCCCCCCCCCCCTGTATCTGTCCATGAACAGCATAGTGTAATTAACTCCAAATCTCCAAAAATGTCACTTGCACCTCTTAGCGTTCATGTCTTTCAGATTCCTTTCCAAAAAAATCGACTTATCAATATGCATAGTTCTATGCAAGAAAACAGACGCGTATTGCTGAACTGTTTATCATGGTAGACCTACTTTCTATCACTCACAATAGATCTCCCCCCCCCCTCCACCAGCGCCTTACTCAGTATTCTGTCGCTATTTTTCATTTGAACCCCCCGCAACAGAAAAGGCAACAGAACGGCCTTTGTTTTCAAGTCTTCCGATATTGCGATCAGCTGTAAAGGAAACCTGATATTGGCACGTCTCTTTGTGGGCGCCGCCAGCACTTGCTGCTCTTTCTTTTGTTGGCATCACTGCTGACGGCCGTTTTACGCGCCAATCGCCTTCTGTATTCCTGCAATTTATTTTGTGCTAGATTTATTTTTAGCAGTTTTTTCAAAATTATTTTATGGCTTACTTTCGTATGGGAATGGAACATGTGGGGCCTCACTCTCACCACTCATACTGGCCGCTCTGTCTTTTGTTTGCTGATGCCCGTTTTACGCGTCAATCGCCTTCTGTATTCCTGCAATTTATTTTATGCTGGACTTATTTTAAGCAGTTTTTTTCTTTCAAGATTAACTTGTGTCATAGGTTGCTTTTGTATAAAAATCCATCATGTAGGACGACGCTCTCACCAATCGCACTTTCCATTCTGTCTTTTGTTCGCATCACTGCTGATAGCCATTTTACGCGCCAATCGCCTTCTGTATTCCTGCAATTTATTCTGTGCTGGAATTATTTTTATCAGTTTATCATTGGTAACTTTAGCATAAGAATGCAAAATGTCGGGCCTCGCAGTCCTCGCTCTGATTGGTGGAGCGCAATTGCTATTGGCTGCCATACTTATATTTATATTTATAGCAATCAACTGACTTGTCTAATAAATAATGATTCATAATGTAAATATAATAACCACGGGCGTAACTATGATTGAATCCAGAGGGGGAAAGGTGCAAAAGTTCGATTAAAGAGACTGGTTTTTGCGGGTTTATTTGAATGTTTTTACATATTAACATGAAAATCTGATTTAATTTAAATTGCCCGTACTTTTTTGTATTGTGTAAGTTCTTTGAAGAAAACCGTCCTCCCTGCTCCTCTCTTGTTACGCCCATGGCAATATAATAATATATATAATATATCATTCGTGTCTAGATTATAGGCTATCCACAGAAGTTGTTTGGTAGGCCTCGGTTGTTTGTTTGAGGACATGTAATCAGACGGTTCCGGGCCTTCATAGTTAAGTGGAAGAGAGGGTTTTATAGCCATAACTCCGCAAGGTCGGCTTCAAAGCCGTAGCCAAGGGGGGGGGGGTTCATGGGGGTTCAACCCCCCCCCCCCCCACGAAATGAAATGGCTTGATACTAGGTAGAATCGGAATTTGAGAGGAAAAATAAAAAACACTATGTAATATCCAATGAAATTTCTGGAAACCCCCCCCCCCCCCCCGGAAAAAAATCTTGGCTACGGCCTTGGTCGGCTTAGTAACAGAACAAAAAGTCATTATTTATTTATTTATTATTTTCTGAAATTCGTGCTGTAAATTCAATTATAGCAAGCCAGTTGAACCGTCTGTAATTATTAGCAAAAGTCAGGAAAAGCCTTAGGATCTGTGTTATGTTTCAATTCCAATCTAAAACACGAATGTTTTTATTCTTCTTCTTCTTCTTCTTCTTCTTCCGGCTCTACAGCCCTTGGTGGGCTTTGGCCTGCTCTTGTTTTTATTGCTCATGGCAAACCCTTAGTGGGATTTTAGGAATATTTTTACTTTTAGAAAATGAGAAAATAACGATATATATAATATACAATATAAGGTATGCAGAAGAAAGGTTCAGTATGCTTATTCTTATTTCAAAAAAAGTTTCTAAAACTGGTAGTGATGCTGTGGGAACATGCTTAACTTAAAATGAAAGATGAGCTGCAGACGGTTGTGTTTTTTGATGTTTATGATTGATGAACGATCGTTATGGTAATGGTGGAAGGAAGTTTAGGTTTTCATTTTCATTTATTTCTGACTCATAAATCATTATAGGAAATCCACCCTTCCACGTCTGTACATACACCCTTCCACGTCTGTACATACACCCTTCCACGTCTGTACATACACCCTTCTATGTCTGTACATACACCCTTCCACGTCGGTACAGACACCCTTCCACGTCTGCTTTTTTTTTGCTTGAGACCCGGTACACTGGGATAATTCTTGTAGTCGCGAATTGAAGGCGTCCTTTCCGTTATAGCCTTTATTGTCAGCAGTGGAGGATTTACCAGTAGGCAAGTGAGGCAAATGCCTATATCCGCGCGCGCGTAGGACTTTAAATTTTTTTTGTGCATATTACGTAAAAAAAAAATAATAATTATGTATAACATTTTAGTTAAGGGTAAGAAAGTAGGTTCTTTTGATTATAAACAAAAAAAATAGTGGTTTTATTAGCAAACACCCCCCCCCCCCACTATACATACAAAATTATTAATGTCCGCGACAAGGGCAGTGCCTATAAAAGCCAAATCTGTCCCTGAATTAGTCAGGACATGTAGAGAAGTGGCACAGACTACGATTTTCACCCGAAAGGTTGTTGGTTCGAGTCCCACACTGGCTACATTTTCTTGCCGTGTTTCGGCATGAAAAGCAGGCCTGTCGCGGGTCTTCCTAGTTGAGTGTAAGAGAGGGGTTTATAGCCCTAACTATACTAGGGTGGGTTAGTAATAGGGCAAAAAGTCAATATTTATTTATAGCCATAGTTTTATCGATTTCTTCACGATTCTGCATCTGGACCAACGGCCTTACCAAGTTGAATCCACGAGATAAGAGCGTGTTTCGTCAGGTGGCAATTTTGGTAGTGTGCACAGCGTTGGCAGGGGAACATGGTGCGTGGTGAGTCCTGGTCACCTCCGAATTAATCGTGTGACTTTACCATGTTCCCTGAGTGGTTCGGAATCCACTATAATCAGGAAGTCTACCCTGTCAGTCAACTTCCCTTCTCCCCGAGGCGAATGAGTCTACCCTTAGGGTGTCTCAAGTCAATAAACAGACTCACTCCCCCCGCCAGGCTGACACGGTTGCTTACAGCAGAGATGCTGTCCCCCCACCAGGCTGACAGCAGGCGTTAGGAAAAAAATGGAAGTCGACCAATGTGTGCGGGTTTCCCCTAGACACGCCAGATCATAGAAATCTTCTGAAGTAGTGATGATGTTAATAAAACACAAAATGCATAAGTAGGATACTTTAAATAGCCCACAGTGTGCATCTAATTAATCGGACAATACCTGATTTATTTCAGACGTGTACAAAACGTGAAAACAGACTGTCCCTAATTCGGGGGGCTTGCAAAAGTTCATCTGTCCCAAAGCAATGACTACATGTGATACACAGTATCTGTATCAATACAAATGCACTCTCGACGGGAGATCGTATAATATTGAGCAAGTATGCACTGTAATCAGCAGCGTTTTAATCAGCAATGGGGGACGCTCAGTGCTTTGCAAATAGGCAGTCTCCCTCTATTGGGGGGGGGAGGGGCAGGGAGGCTGGGAGGTGGATTTAATACCGACGATAGTGGGGAGATTTGAGGGCAAATTAATATTGAACTGGTCGTTAGTGCATTTATTGGGTGCCCATGTAAATCGCCCCCCCCCCCCCTTCGACCCTTATTATATCTCTACCTCATTTCGCCCCTTTTTCTAATTATTTGACATTGATGGGTATGTGTGTGCATTGTCCTCGATGACCTATATTCTATATTATTTGACCCAATTTCGGATTACAGCATTCCGTTAAGAGGGAATAAGTACACCAAATCTGATACTTTTTATGCGAGTAATTAATGAAAAAAAATTGAAATTTTTACTTTATGTAATACAGTTGTACACGCAACTCGTTTATGGACCCTGTATACACGCGAATGATTCTCCCAGGTGCAATTTGCCAACGTCTTTACTTCTTTTCATTGTAGGAATTGGGCTCGGTGAATGGTTAGTGCAAAACCACAGCCTGATTCAGAAGATTTCTATGATATGGCGTGTCTATGGGAAGTAATAAAAATAATAAAAACTACTTTGTACTAATTCAACTAATTATTACTTCCACTGCCTCCACTGCGGAAACTCTTTCATGGATTTGTCTAAGGGAAACCCGCGCACTATCGTGTTGTTTCTAACGCCTGCTTTCAGCATTTCTGCTTTAAGCAACCCTGTCAGCCATGCGGGTGGAGTGAGTCTGTTTGTTAACTTGAGGCACCCTAAGGGCAGACTCTTTCACCTCGGGGAAAGGGGAGTTGACTAACAGGGCGGACCTCCTGATTATAGTGGATTCCGAACCACTTAGGGAACATGGTAAAGTCACACGATTAAATCGGAGGTGACCAGGACTCGACTTATACTGCCTAAGCGCGTTATCATGTCCCACCAGGTTCCCCTGCCAACGCTGTGCAAACTACCAAGTTGCCGCAGTTTGAAACATGTTCTGCTCTAATGGAATCAACATGGTAAGGCCGTTGGCCGTGCACTTTCGTGCGGTCAGCTTCATGCCTACTTCCGAAATCGACGAGAAATCTAGAAAGTTAGCCCTATGGCTACATTGGAAAACACGTCGGCAAATCGTGACTGCGATAATCGTCCGTGCCAGGCCATATCTACATTGTATCAAGATAGAAATTTCATAAAAAGTGATACTATGCATCCATAGACGTACGGTACCGTAACCAAGGAGGTGCAGGTGGGACCCCTAAAGATTTTACGAGTTAAAACTAGATAGCATTGGATTTTCTTTGATGAATTTGCACAATAGGGTTTTCACTGTGTTGGTAGAAAAGGAAAAAAGAGAAAATGTGAAAAATAGAGAAATAGCTCAGCGCGAGGATACCTCCCCCAACCATAGAAATAGAAAAACCTAACCCTAGGAATATCCGCTGTAGTCCACCTCTTGCCATATGTTTCTTTTTGTTGCTTAATTTATTAATTTCTTTCGCCGAGCTCATTTTTTAAATTAAATAAAAATAAAAAGGAAAATTCAAAACAATAACAAATATGGCCGTCTTCGATTCCCCAAGAGCAGTTCCCCAACCTACCGTTAAAGTATGGGAATTATGCATGGCATTATTTTTCTACGCTGAAAAACTCGAGTTGTATTTTTCTATTTTCCTTTCTATTTTTCTATTCAGATTTCTTACAATTTCCTTTTGCATTCTGTTTTAATGGGGTAGGGGGCGCTCACTGAAAGACTTGTTGCCCAGGGCTACAACATCCCAAGGTCAGAGTCTGCCCATGACTAATTCCTATATAATATTGTATGTAAAAGAAGTCAAGAAAGTATCTCTCCAATCGAGAATGGACTTGATTCAAAGACGTAGGTTTTTATTCATAAATTATAAAACATGATAAATTAGTCGCTGAAGAAGAAAATCTGAATCTGACATTCAGAGAGAAAAAAAAATAGCTTGAAGGCGCCAGTCTGATGTTGAAATGTGGAGCTGACAGCCGCTTAAATAAGCCAATAGGCAGACTGTTGGCTGATTGTTGGCTGACGATTTGCAAAATTTCCCATAACGAACGACAGGTTGCTGACGGCAAAGTCGACAAAATCGCAAAATCAGCTGTCACACTCAACATGTTTTTATTCTTAATGGAGTTGCGTGTTTTTGTAGATGTCAAATTCAAAAGAAATGACAGTTTTTGAAATAACTGACTTGTGGTAAAATATATGTAGATTCTAAAAGTCACACTGTATTCCAATGAACTTGGAACTTTTTTTTTCTTTCATTGAAGGTGGTAGTGCTTGCAGCCAGTGCCGGATCACCAACTAGGCACACGAGGCAACTGCCTAAGGGCCCAGAACTGCCGGAGGGCCCACAAATGTTGATTAATTTATTATGAAATTTTTCAAAACTTTTCATAATACCTTGAAAAATGTGCTTTTCATAATATCATAATATTGTAAAACTCAAATTTTTAAAACAGAAAGGTTTCCCGCCAAAACTATATGTACTAAAAATATCCTATAGGCCTATAACTAAAAATATGATGTATTTAGTATTTAGTATTGTTAGTTGTAATGTTAGTCCCCTTACCTATAGTAAGGCGCCCATTCCACATACGTCAATCGTCAATGAAAAATTGAAAAATGACGTCAAAATGACGTAAATTGACGTGGTAGCAGAATTTTTAGTATGTCTTTAATGTCTGCTAAAACGTCATTTTTCAATTTTTCATTGACGATTGACGTATGTGGAATGGGCGCCTAAGACTAGAGAAATAGAGCCCAATGAGCCCATAGGTTGGGGGGAGGGGGTTGCCGAGGGGCCCAAATAAGGCTAATCCGGCCCTGCATGCAGCGCCTGATTTCGGGGGGGGGGGGTTGAGTATGATGAGCACTTGAACGGAGGGGAGTTTTCTGCCCCCTCCCCTTGTCACCACTAATTGGGACCTTCATTGGATTAGCGTATTCTCAGTGGTTCTGTAGGAGGAATTATAAGCTTGTAAAGCTGGCCATTCACGAGGGCTCCAAACGGACTCGCGCCAAGCCAAATGGCGCGTCCTGTTCCATTTGGCGTTAGCGCCATTTAGAGGGGTCATTCACGACTACGCTGAACCAGTCGCTCCAAATCTTTCAAATTGTACAGTGTGACGATATGGAAGAGGTACTTTTACACTGTACAAGATTTGGAGCGACTGGTTCAGCGTAGTCGTGAATGACCCCTCTAAATGGCGCTAACGCCAAATGGAACAGGACGCGCCATTTGGCTTGGCGCGAGCCCGTTTGGAGCCCTCGTGAATGGCCAGCTTAAGATGGCACAAATAAATTTTGCGTTACTTACTTTAGATCGGACAGACAAACCGACAGACACACATTTCTTAAAAAACACATTTTGGTACCTGGGACCTCAAAACTTGTAAACCTATTGAAATCTTGAAATCGAAAATTTGGACCATCACAAAGCTTTCCTTATACCAACGTACAAATAGTAATTCAAAAAACAGTATTACAGCTCCCAAGAAATTCCATCTCAAAAGTTCCATATAGACTGAGGCGATAAACCTGGGATTTTTCCAATATTGAAAAACGTTTCATGGAAACTTCACAGCAGCGGAAATGGCTGCAGGATTGTGGAGCGACAAAACGTTGTTTTACAAAACGCAAAACTGAACATCGATCCGCTGCAGCCTGCATTTCCCTCTTGGATGTAAATGCAATGTTAAACTGCCCTGTGCCATACATGCTGTGATAAAACGCTATACTGCGTTCAAATCTTGGATTTATGTGCAATTTTATTTGCATAGTCGCACTATGTCATACTTAGGCTCATATACTGTTCGTTCTACAGCAGGCATAAATTACTATATTTGTATGGGTTTGTGTCCCATGCCAGTAAGGGTAGATAAAGCTGCGGGAGTCCTAGGATGACCTTTCCTATTTATACATGTAGATATATAGTATATTGTGTAAGGACAGTTTCCAACGGAATTACACGTTTTAAAGCCACGGGACAAAATAATAATTTTAATAATAATAAAGTCTTTATTGAAAAATATATAAATATAGGTACAGCGAGATTATGGTCTTCTCTTACACCTAACCGTACATATCACCGATATTTTCATTGAAATATATTGGCATACCTAATAATAAACTAAAGCAAAAACTTTTTTTTAACGAATTATCTGTATATTATCCGTGAGTCCGCTTGTCAGTCACACAGGTTGTTCAAAGGTTTATAAAAAAAATATTTTTTGACGAAATGGTTGACGAAATCCGTGACGCAATGCATTTATTAATTACCATGACATTATTATTGTGTGTTATACAATATTACATTATATTATATTTAGTGTGTACATTTTAGCAGGGGTTATCAAAGTGTGGATCGCCCGGTCGCGACCCCAAAATGGGTCGCGAAAAATTTGCAAGTGGGTCGCGGCGTGGTCTCGTCTGCCAGTTATACACTAGATAGAATTGAATTGAATGACAAGTTTTTTTCAATTAAGTCATATATTTTTTTTAATGATTGGCGGGAACCTAAGATATATAATAGAAATTGGCGGGAACCAACGATCTTAAATAGAATAGAACGCTTGACCAATGGGAGAATGCATTGGCCTAGGTGTTCCTTTGTCGGTGGCAAAAAAGACGAAGCAACACCTTTTGTCACACTATGATTTAACTTAACGTGAAATGAACAAGTAAAAATTGCTATGTAGAATTTTGTGGGTCGTGATGCAATTTTATATCATTTAGGGGTCCGCGACAAACAAAGTTTGAGAACCTCTGCATTATAGACTTTCGAATTATCCCATCAATGCAGTGCTTTAATAATATGAAAAAAGGAGGCGGACAAACTATAAGGCAATAATTTACCGTGGAACTACAGTACTTGTAATTATCTATTCAGATATTGTACCTGTACTAATTTAAAAATTGGAAAGCAAATTTACTCGTATCTGTTGTTATTATTCATTTCATATTGTAGACATAAGCATACTTTCAGTACCTACCCCATTGAACATCTGCCGCCTACAACCCTATTGATTTTACGGAATTTATTGGTGTCGTTTCCATATGAATTTTGGCCGTTGGTGAAATTGGTAAGCGTCCTCAATGTCAGCCTACACCGACTACAAGCAATAAAGAATCAATCCTGTAACTTTATTGTATTCCCCATGTAGTTCAGAATCCACTATGATTCGGAGGTCAACCCAGTCAGTCAGTCAGCTCCCCTTATACCTGAGGCGAAGGAGTCTGCTGGCCATCAATCAAATAAGCAATAAATATAATTTTGCAATAGTTTTATTATAGCTCTTACGTGCCACGCCATCACGACTGGGAATTCGGTTTGAGGAGGCCCAGCATTGAAATTCGCGTTTCAACTGTATTTTCCTCATCTTCTCTAAATAAAAACACGGAATTTATTCTACCTATCTAATATATTTTTAATATTTACTGTTTCAGGTAAGAAAATATAGATTTTCCCGACTTCTGATGTAAAAACCTGCATGCCTGCTATAAAAGTATTCCCGCAATCTAGGAAGTAGGTAAGTAATTCTACATGTAAGCATGGTTATGATTGAAAGATCCATCTTGGTGTCTCAGGTGTCAAAACTCACCCTGTAGTGGTAGTGCCAAGGAAGAAGAAGAATGTGGCGAAGTGCTATTATTTGAAGGCATTTAGTGGCTAAAGCACTGATTGTAATGTCTTATCATAAAGTAAAACAAAACTTAGAGGTACCTGTTTTGCTTTGTAGAATACCTCTTCTGTCAGGGTAATTGTAGAAATGCGGATATTGAATTCGAACCCGAATTTCACTTACGTCTATTATTCCATGATGTTCTTCTCTAAAAAGACCAAAACACCCTGCATGCATCTAGCCAATGCTACTGAAAACAAATAGATAGTATCAAATGCAGCATTCACAGCACGTACAGTATATCCATTCAATTTCAATGATTCAGTACAGATTGCAACACAATTTCGCATTTCAACAGTGCTATAATACAACAACAGCACCCTATAGAGTTCATCAAAACCGATTTTGTTTTTTTTCAAAATCCAACAGATAAATTGGATTTCCGAGAATTTTATTGCACTGCCGGCGCCTACCCCTACATACCGTACTTGTTTTAATATTACCAGCTATGCTACTGTTTTTATCCTGAAATCCGCAACGGCTCTCCTACTGATTGTTTCCGTTTTGCCATGCCCATAAATTACGAAGTCCTCTGCAAACTTCTAACAAAGCGCCCCCCCCCCCCTTGTAGGCATGGAAATACTTGTTTACATGTTTTATTTGGAACATTGATGGAAATATACAATACTTGAATATGTGTTTGGTTTCCAAAAGTTCATTTAAAAATACATGTAGGCCTACCTACAATACATAGGGCATATTTGAGAAGTCGCTTCTTACAGGATTCTAAATACGATATATATGCTGTATACTGTATGTACAGTAATCATTTCTATGGGAGGCGCCTACCTTGGGTAGGACTCTTTGGTAGGCCTTGCCTCCACCATATTATAACTTAATTTATAATAGATAAGTTAAGTATCAACACAATAGTCTCATTAAAACAAAATTTCCAACAATTTTTAATGCACAAATGAAGAAAAACGGACAAGTGGAATAGCCGCCTTATTTTATTCTAACATTGTATGTAGTATTAAAAAATGCAATATACATTTATTTATTTATTTATTTTATAAGCATACTACAATACCAAGTTTCAGCTAAGTCGGCCCAATACCTAACTGCTCTCTTGGAGTTTACCAGTTTTGTTATACACAGTCATGTTTAATATGGGATAGTGCGTACATAAATAAACCGGTTTGAGTGTACCCGTGTATGCTGTCCAGTTCATCAAATTCGCATAGGTACCCTAATAGGTAAAGTAAAAAGTAAAGTAAAGTAACTTTTTATTTCCTTCAAAATATAGATTTATAATTATTTTATAAGTATAAAAACAGTAGGATGGGGACCCTTTAGAACGAGCCTGTGCTGGGCCCCTTTTTAATATAGCTAAAACTTTAAACTAAAACTAAATCTAAAAACTAAGATAAGCTAATGATTATTATTAAATTTTAGTTGGAATAACTAAACATAAACGTACAATGCAATAAAAAACATGCTGACATTCTAGGTGGCTGTTAGGACTATAAAAGACGGTTTTTGCATATTTCAAGGTATTGGCTGAGTTTTTTTTTATTTTTAATTTTAGCTTCGTAAATAGTTAGATATATTGATAGATTTTATTGTAAATGAAATGAAATGAAAAACGTCTTTTATTAGGGGAACTTAAGCCTCGAAGGGCTACTCTATCAGCTAACCTAATTGAGATCAAATTGTAAGCACTGTAGTTTGATGGTAAATTATTGTCATACGTCAGGACATGTAGAGTAGTAATACAGACTCCAATTTTCACCTGAAATGTTGTTGGTTCGAGTCCCTCACTTCCTACATGCTTCGGAGGGCGGGCAGTTTCTAGTCGAGTGTAAGAGAGGTGTTTATAGCCCTAACTTCGCTAGGTTGGCTTAGTAATAGAACAAAAAGTCCAATATGTATTTATTTATTTATTTATTATACGTTAAAGCGCTTCTCGCAACTTCTCAACTACCAAGCTTCAAGCTTGTGATATAGGGTACTATAAATTTTTTCAACTAGGGAAAATTCGAGGAAAATGCATGGAAAGGGATGAAAAGGATGTAGAGTCTAAATTAGTAAAGTAGGAAATACGGGACTGGAAAAAGGGGCACGTTTCACTGAAAATTCTGTGCAGGATGACTCCCTTTTAGGCTCTCAGACCAGCTTAACTAAAAACAAAATATCCCCTGCTATTGCGAGAGGAATATCAAAAACTTTTGGAATTTTTAGATTAGATTTCAGTATTTTGCGGGCATTTCAAGCTATGAAATTGCTCTTGTTGCATGCTGATGAATAGTAGAGGTAAGAACTTAAAAGAGTTTACTTAATAAAATCAGAGATGACCAATATTAGTTGATTATCTATTGGTAAAGGTAAATGGCAATGGTGTAATACTATTTAACAAAAGGTTAGTTGGACTTAGGGTTCTTACAGAGTGGAGCCGGGATGTACGCTGGTAGCCGGGATGGTAGCTTACTCGCTTACCGCTATGTAACAATGTTGCCTCAGCAGGCAGTGTACCCGTTCACAACGGAGCCTAGCAGGTTACCAGGATGGGCGCAGGGAGCCTAGATGGAAGGAATTATAATTGCTACCTAGATTGTTACATAGCTTGTAAGCGCTGGTCGAGCGGCGTACGCATGCCCAGTTGGCCTCCTCCTCCTCCAATGCTGTCGAAGTGACTGCTGCTATTACTACAATCAACAATCCCGGTCTATCAGTGTTTATACACTTACTGTTTTACGATTTCAAATTGTTTTTGGATATTCACAATGGACATAGAAAAACTCGTTTCCGAAGTATTTAATAGGATCCATATATGGAATCAGGCGCATCCTGATCACCACAACAGACATATATTAACTAAGTTATGGAACGAAGTGGCGAACGAACTGGAAGTTCTCTTGGTCTCTTTCCATATTCACAGGGTGAATACTAAACTCAGGGGTGGGCACAAGGGGTCATGACCCCCCCCCCCAAATTTTATTGGTAATTGAAAAACAATACACATAACATCTTATTCAGGATTTTATTAAGTTCTGGTTCTGGCAGCCCTGGTGATGACCCCCCCCCCCCAAAAAAAATATCGCTGTGCCCGCCCCTGACTAAACTCACGGTCATTACTAAAAAATAAAAACCACTTAGTAGCAGCACTATCAATTAATATTGTTTCCTCTAATAATCCATCCATCTTGATCTACAAAACAGAACTGCAAGGAAGGAACCGGCGATTAAAACAGTGCCAACACGAACACCCCTCATTCCGGCCAGGTACTCATCGACTAAGCGAGTAAGCTACCATCCCAGCTACCAGCTTACATCCCGGCTCCACTCTGTAAGAACCCTACCATTGCCTACTGTGTTAATCCAACTAACCTATTGCTATATATTATTAGTCAACAATATATGAAACCGTCAGATCAGATTTCCATTTATCACTACTAATAATTACTACTAATAATTGATGAAAATTGAAATGGGAAGGCCACATACAGTATACGTTACAAAAACTTCGAAAGACTATTTACGAATTTGTACAACTCAAAAATATAGCTAACCAAATACTGTTAAAAACCATCTACCATGTCCTGGTACAATCACATCTGCAATATGGAATAACTACATGGGGAGGAGCATTTAAAAACACCGTATACAAGTTAAATGTTATACAACGGAAAATCCTAAAAATTATACATATCGTCAGAAACCAAACACTTTTCCCACAAGCACTTTGTTTGAAATACATAAAGCACTTATGTTCAACAATTGTTTGAAAGAATCTATTCTGTAGATATACAAAAATAAGGAATCTAAGGAAACAGTAAATCACAAACATACCACACGATACATAAAAACACAACCATTAATACAAGTCAGACCCAAAACTACCTAATACAGAGACAAACAGAATTCACTGGATTATATTTTTATAACAAACTTCCCCTTGAGATTAAAACAGCTAAAAATGTATCAATATTCAAAATAAGTTTGAACAAGTGGCTGCGAACAGAAATTACTAACAAACATTACTAATTGAATTAACTATTTACTAATTTACTAACTTACAAACTTACCAACTACTGATTTTTGTATTGCAATTGAATTACATGTACTGTATATCCAAATGCGAAGCCGCACACGGGCTGCCTTGCGGTGTATAATTTTGCTGTAGTGTGCACTCTGTATCGAAATTGGATCAATGTGTAATAATACTATAATTTTAAGTACCAAATCTATTACCTCACACTCACTTCAATAGAAAGCAGCCATTTTGCTTTTCCGACCCTAAATCTTTTAATTTAAAATGCCGTATTTAGATACATAGGACTATCTGCTGCCTGATCGAGGCGATTATAATACCGGTATTTATTTAACCCCCTGGTATTAAAAATGTAAACAAGATAATTTTATAATGGAAAGTGCTATTGAAAATTTGTTTGTTTACAGTTATAATCCTAGGGTATTTATTTAACCCCGGTATTATAAACGCCTCGATCAGACTGCAGGCTGCAGGAACATGTATACAAAAATTGATTTGTCACTCAAAATTTTAAATGCAGGACAGACAAAAAAGTCAAACTGCTTCTACATTATGGGATGCAATATTTTAATTAATATTCTTTGTTAATAGCCCTATAGGAATCGCATTGACTTCTTATCACATTTTTTTGTATCAGTCAATTTGACGATACCAGTGATACCATTTTTTTTCTTAATTTTTTTGTTACATATGATAATAATGTGAAAAATAAAATAAATTGTAAATTGTAAATAGGTTAAGTGATAGAGTAGCCCTTCGGGGCTAAAGCTCACCTAATATAAATCCGTTTTTCATTTCATTCATTTATTTTATTTCACCACCAACTTCGATTTCTTTTCTTTTTTTGTGGCAAATCGCATTTTGCCTACATGCTCCACCTGCTGCACCTATTTACAGCTACTATTATATTTTTATTATTATTTTCAGCAGTAGACGGAAGTATTGTAACTACAAGTAGTATGGTATGTTCCCATCCCTAGCACAATACCATTTTTTAGTTGTTTGTAAGAAAAATTAATTTGATATTTTTTTTGCCAACGGCCATACCAAGTTGAATACCACCAGAGCAGAGCCTGCCCACAACTGCAGCAAACTTTATAGTGCACATAGATTTGGCTGCTTTATAGTTTTGGGTAGGGTAATAAAAAATAAATAAAATACCGTACTCACGATATTATTATCCCAAAATAGTCCAAATTGTTCTGATTTATGAACCTGAATTATGAACCTGCATGCCAAATTTCATCGAACCGTTTGTCCAAGAATTGAGGAACAGACAGAAATACGGACCGACGTGAGACCGACCGACAAACAAAATTAATATTTCGTAAAAACCACTTTTTTATTCCTTACACCGTTGAAAGCTCGAAATCGAACATTTCAACAATAAAATTTCCTTATACTAAAGAATAAATACACCTTCCATTATAAATCTCGATTTAAAAAAAAAAAGTAATATAATGCATTTTTCCACCGAGCCCTTCAATTACAACCTCTTTGTAAAAAATCCATTAATTTCCTTCAAATTTCGATCAAAAACAAAGTTGCGTGAAGTATTAATTAAAACTTGAAAGTTTCTGTAATATTACAATGGAAACAATTAAAAAATATAACAGAGAACCGCGAGTTTGGCTTTCGAAAAAAAAACTGCCCCCAGAACTCATTGTACGATTAGAAGGCCCATTAAACAAGTGTGTTGCACGCCGAACAGCCCAGAAAATTGGGCGGGGGGGGGGGAAGACGGGTTAGGGGTAGTAAATATATAACGTTTTTATCGTAACGAGGAGTTTTGGCGCTCATTCATCATAATACCATCTCGTGGGTAGCTCTCCCCCTCTCATATTTTTACCACCCCTATTTTGACTAACGACTGTAACAAGGCAGTCGTGGGGGTATTAAATATAGTAGGTTTTAACGAGAAGGCTTTCAAAAATTTCCCTTGAAGGCTTTCCTCCACATTTATTTCTCCTTTTCACATCATTATACATTTTGTTCGCAGCTCTGAGATGGGTCGTATATTACAAGGAAATGTTTTCTTTGTTGATTTAGCACCTCAATGAAATGAATTTACGGTCATCGTTAATGTTTGTGGACTTAAAAAGGCGCCTCTATTATGAAAAAAACCTAATCATGTCTATGAGGCCAATAGGAGGCGTCCACCTTGGGCAGGACTCATTGTTAGGCCATGAGCTTGGCTGATCATTGTGCATAAAAAAATCGCAAAAACAATTTAAAAAATTTTCCCACAGAGACTTGTTTGCAAATATGAACGAGACCCGATCTGACGAAATATATTTAAAAATTAAGTATCGCTTACCTTGTTATTATGTTTATTGGTACCGTATTATTGAATCGGCTCACATAGGCTAACTATGTCAGCCAACTCAATAATTACAACAATAATTATGACTAAATAAGTGTCACTTATATGATAAGTCGTCAGATCTATTATAATTTGGAAGTCCACTCTGTCAGTCAATTCCCCTTCTGCCTAAAATGAAGGGAGTCTGGGCAGCGGGCGCCTCAAATTAAGAAGCAGACTCACTCTGCCCGCCAAGCTGACGGGGTTGCTTAAAGCGGATATATTGAAATTAGGCACTGGAAGGGAAGGAAATATATATATACTGTATACATATACTCTTATCTAGGGTAAATTATGCTTACGCCTACATAGCGTCTCATCTTGTCCATTATCGCTTGCGTAGGTTGACACTGAGGACATGTACCAGTTTGCCAATGGCACGGAAACAATATCAGTTACGTCCGGAAATCGTTGTCATTAGGCGTTAGAAAGAACCAATGGGCTACTATAAAAGCCCTTCTGGACATTACACGAGTACCAGTATATTTACACCAGCCTACAAATATCCCTGGGACCAACTTTAAGCTTCAGTCCTCGCAAATCCGTGGGGCGGCCGTCCCTCAGCGTTTTTAACTCCCAATAAAAAAACGGGGAATAAAGTAAATTTGACATTGAAACAAAGGCGAGACATAGTATTTGGACAGCATGAAGCAGGAAAAAAATCAGCACTTTGTTTGTGTTTGTGTTGTTAAGAGCGGTGATTTAAAGTGAGCGTCAGGTACGTACAGGGTGAAGTGCTCTCGAAAGGGGTGGACCCCTCAGCAATATGTCAGCTGTTTTGAGTCCCTGCCACCCGCGGCTGTTGCTGTCCACTTGTTACAAAAAACTGGTCATTTTTTACTTATTAACAAGAGCATGAACTCATTTATAAGCTATCATAAGACTAATTAAAAAAATTAGGGGGTCTCAAGTTCACTTGAAAGTCTTGGTAGAGCATGCTGGAAGATACCATCAATCTGCAATGTATCACTTTCCCAGTGATCGTGGACAAACACTACTTGTAATGCACTTGCATTGTACTGTACTTGATTTACACTTGAACTGAACTAGAAATGTACTTGAGCTGTACCAATAGTTCACTTGAACTGATCTGTGCATAATGAACAAGTTAGTACTTGTGCGGAGCTGTACTTGTAATGTTCATCGACGGATCGTTACTTGTACTGCTCTGGTACTGTACTTGGACTGTCCTTGAACTCTACCAATAATGCACTTGAACTGTTCTGTACATGAACAAGTTAGTACTTGGTGCGGAGCCGTAATTGTACTGCTCTGGTAGTTACTGTACTTGGACTGAACTGTATTTGTATACTGCTCTTAAACTGAACTGTACTTGTATACTGTTCTTAAATTGAACTGTACTTGTACTGTTCTTGAACTGAACTGTACTTGTACTGTTCTTGAACTGAACTGTACTTGTACTGTTCTTGAACTGAACTGTACTTGTACTGTTCTTGAACTGACCTGTACTTGGACCATTACATATATGTAGCAGGTATTGTATACATGTACAATGACGGGTTCCTATGTGTCTTGCCACACCTACAGAAATACACCATATTCTATTAAGTAGACCTAGGACCTAGGACCTAGACTAAAAACGTCCTTGAGGTCATTATTAATATCCAAGCTCTCGCGACCCCCCCCCCCCCCAGTTTAAAAAACACTGGTATAGTGTAGTGTATGCCTACAGGGTGGCGTTTATGAGGTATTGTTTAATCGCCCATGGGAGGCTATTCTAAGTTTAATGTGTTTCGGGGTTGTGAATTATCAGAAAAATAAAAAGTTTAATTTATAACCTGCAGACATCTTGATAGCCAATTAAACTTTTTCGATTTACAATTTTCCCATCCGGTAGCTGCAACCATTATTATCATTATCTCGCAAATTGTTTGTTTAATGAACTCTACTGAAAAATCAATGGGCTCTTACTGTAATTAGTTTGTCTGCAGTACAGTACAGCTGCCAAGACTCAAGTCCAGGAAAGAGTTTCTACACTCAACACCCATCGACCTCCACCCCCCCCCCCCCCTTCCTGGTTCCCAGGCCACCAACGACGTCGGGAATCCAGCTGGACTGGAACGAAAGAGGATGCAGCCGAATTTACTTTCTTTGACTGTCGGCGGCGGGAAAACTAGAGGAGGGCATATGAAACCAAGGTCGGAACTCTAAATGTGAACATAGTGCGGAAAATGATTCAGTCAGAGGCGCCTTGGTGTGCTGTGTAGGAGGTGGCATGACTCATCTTAATCAGCAAGAGGAAAGACCTTAACCAATTAACACAGCAGAAAAAGACACGACTATCCTGAAGTTATGCTCAAAAGCGGTTCCAGAATAGGTCGGGTTAGAAAAAAAAAACTGGTCTGGAAGAAGTGGCCAACCCTCAACCAACTGCGGACTGGCGTCGCTCCTAATAGGAAAAACCGAGCTAGAAGGGGCCAACTAGCTTCGGACGACACCAAGTGCGAATGTGGTACGACCCAAGACGACAATCATCTGCTTCAATGCACCCTCTGCCTCACAACCTGCACTTTAGACGATCTTTGGGAGTGCACAGAAATGGCGTCAACGTGGCAGAACACTAGGCCCAAAAACTTTACTTAACCGCGGACACAAATAAGTAAAGTATGTAGGTAAGCCTCCGCCCTCCGAAGTCCGAAATAGGGAAATTAGTTGGGAAGACGCTCGGGTCAACAGAGAGAAGTGAGCGGTCGGGTTGGTAGAATTCAGTGGGCCTCTACCCGTGGTAAGAAGTTGATAGCAAGAGGTGAGGGGGCTTGACCCCCGTCAATAGTTTATAATAACCTCGTAAGAAGGTATATATATAGAGCAACAGACGACCGGAGGGCGAAACCCATAAGACGAAGCACCGGATAGGCGTAGATCGTGGGTTCAAATCCCGCCAAGTCCAGTTTTTTCTATTTCGGGTGAAAGGGTGTAAAAAACAAATTTCTCAGAAAATGTCGATCGTAAAGACACAGAAACATCTTCTTCGCAATGTTGCCACATTTCGATCGGTGCAAGAACTACTTAAATGAGTCCTTATTGCTTCGTAGAAATGATCATCTGCATTAATTTTTTTAATTTTTTAATTTAATTTAAGTACCTACTTTGTCTAGCATATTACATATTTTTATATTTTTAATTTAATTTAAGTACCTACACTGTCTAGCATATTACATATTTTTTTGTTACAACTAAAAACTATATGAACTAGCCCTCTTAAGAGTGTACACTGTACAGCCCGTAGGAAAGTGGCAGCCCGAAATGTAATATTTTTTATTTTTTATTTAATTAACTAAGCATGTTATTAAAGATTTGCCTAATCAAAGTTGTAGAAGATTACTTCCTGCATCATATAATAAGGTATTCTTTGTTTTTGAAATTGTAGTTTTTAAATAAAATCGATTATGCATGAAAATTTATTTTTTATTAAATATTTGCATGTTACTGAAAAAACTACAATTTCGAAAATTAAAAATATCTTATAATATTATTCATGAAGTATTTAGTCTTCTACAATATTGATGAGCCAAATCTTTAATAACATGCTTAGTTAATTAAATAAAAAGTATTAAAGTACGGGCTGCCAATTTCCTACACTCTTAAGACTTTCGTTTGTGTGTTGTTTAATTGCAACATTGCAACGAACAAGTCTAGAAGGCGTCAGAGGTGAAGGGAGTCGCAGAGACGCGACAAACCCTGGTTCACTGCCTTCTCTGAATGGCGCGTCTCTTCATTTCCCTCTCATGGTGCGATATTCTTTGTCTTTGTCACAGGTTATTACGGGATGGCTGGGAATATTTCGACTGATAAGACCCTCAAAAAGAGCTCTCAATTCATATACCCCTGAGCTGCTTCTTTTTGGTTTCAGCAATGCTGTGACCTATTTCAAAAATGTTTTTTTTTTTTTAGATTCTGGAACGGATCAATTTTAAATTGATACTCATGGGCGTCACTATAGCGGTAGTGTCCCGATTTATAATAGTAGGTTTATTGCAGTTTTTAGAAGTAATAATATTATTTTCATGTGAGAAAATAATAATTTCTTCTTCTTCATCTTCTTCTTCTTCTTCTTCGTATAATAGTCCCCTATTATACCATTGTATAGACTATAATAATCGTAATAATAATAATTAATTCGAGTCTTTTTCATGAATTTTGACATTTTGGGACCTATCTTAATGTAAGACCCCTTACCAAAGGTGTGCGGGGGACATATTAAAACTAAATGTACATTTACTGTGAAATATTTTGTGTGTTTTTTTCATATGGCAATTTTCATATCTTTATGGCAGCGAAACATGTAGGGAGGAATTAATTAAAGAGCAAATGGAAAAACCACACTATCCACTTCTTTTTTTTTTACAAAACCAAACATAACGGGACTTAAGCATAAATTCAAAATATTTCTTCTATGAATTTATATAGCCTATATTTACCAGCAGGTGGCGGTTCGCATGGAAGGATTATAATAATAATAATAATAATAATAATAATAATAATAATAATAATAATAATAATGACTTCTTATTGTTTCTATTACTTTTTTTTAAGATTAATCGCATACCAACAATTTTTAAGTTAGTACCCGTGTTAAGACACGACACGTCTCCGATCGCATGGCGTGTAAAGACTCGCACAAGTGCAAGCACGTTACCACCTGGCCATCGAAGTCGATTTACGATTACTAAGCCAATCAAGCGGAGTTAGGGCTATAAAGCCCTCTCTTACACTCAACTAGGAAGGCCCGGGACCGCCTGGTTTACATGCCCTCCGAAGCCTGGCCAGAAAATGTAGCCAGTGTGGGACTCGAACCAACAACCTTTCGGGTGAAAGTCAGAGTCCGTACAGGAGTGGTAACACTGTGCGTCCACAACGCGTCGCTTAGTAAAATAACATAAATAAATAATATAATATCTCTGATTGGCTTATAATGATGCACAATTGTGACACCAGGCCATAGGTACACACGTTTAATACCTTTAGATCTAGCTGTCACGTGTCAATCATAATTTTGCAATTGAAGAGTATTGTCAGCATAGCAACGTCTAGAGTTTATTTATTTTCCATGGAAATTAAAAAAAAAAATAAGTTAATACAATAATAATTACATCGTAGTATTTTATGGTATATATAACACTGACATTAAATTAACTTTGGTTGAA
Source organism: Psococerastis gibbosa (assembly GCA_963971405.1). Classification (NCBI taxonomy): domain Eukaryota; kingdom Metazoa; phylum Arthropoda; class Insecta; order Psocodea; family Psocidae; genus Psococerastis; species Psococerastis gibbosa. The sequence goes on from OZ020485.1 coordinate 47,549,525, forward strand.
TTTCGGTTAATACAATAATTTTTTTATTTTATTTATAATATGCTAGGCGCTCTGCCCGTTTTGGGCTTCCGCGCTCATGTTGTTATCGCGCCAAACCCAACCCTTCTCAGAGTGTTCCGAAGAGGGGGGTTGACATTAGAAATTTTATGACGAGGGAGGTTACCTTCTCGTCATTTCCCAGCAGGTGTTGCAGAGTGAGGGGGAGCGGCAGAAGGGCTCTGGGGCCAGCGTAACAACAATATATAATACAATAATAAACTTAAAGGTTGGTAGCTAACAAAAAACCGATTCATATAGACCTGTAACATTTTCCAATTTCCAAAGAAACCTATTTCCACCAAAAATGTAACAATTTCAAGCTGCTGCCTGCCAGATATATTGCAAGTACTGCCATGCTTCATATCCGCCCCTATGGCCCTCGAAAGGGCGGCGAAACGTAGGGGTCGCCGGGGCAGAAATGACTAAGTGTCTTTCCCCTCGGCCTATTCACTACGAGCTTTTCTAAATTTACTTGGGTCCCTCCTTCCCTATCTTGCCCCACATCTATTAACCCTTCTTTTGTTCCCTATTCCCTAGTTTTGGAGCAGTTTATTGGGCTTTAGAGCTGTGTTCTACACAAAGTCCTTGTGACCTAATTTGTCAGTGGAGTAGTACTTTCTTCCCCTCTCCAGAGCTGTTATCTTGTTAACTTGTTTTGTCTTGAAACAAATCTTTTTTTGGATCATTTCCAAACCTTGGTTCTTGCGGTTAAATATTTGATGTTGAGTGGTAGATGTTTTCGAAAACAATTTTGGACGTATTCGGGGTTTTCCGAGCCTGCCGTTTCCTTCGTCAGCCTCGCTCAAGAAGATAACTATTAAGTTACATAACAGACTAACAGTTTCATTTTTGAGGGGACTTACTTTACTTTATCCAACACCCACTCTTGGTGTTACCGTCATCTGGTACCGCGCCTCCCAGTATGGTGATGATATGTCTTTGTTAGGGCTCTGCATCGATTGACACGTTAGAAGGTGAGCAGCATCCATGCGTCCGCTGAGGCAGAGTGGGCAATGGACTGAAGCAGCCAGGGCAAGGCGAAACAGGTGAGGGGATTTTGAGGATATTGCCTTTTTGGACTCTGTTGACTTCCCATTATTAATATTATTATTATTATTATTATTATTATTGTTATGGGGCTTACATGCAGTATTCCGGTAAAAACGATTATTTTCTTTAATGTCGTATTGTATTCTTTCTATTAAATGCTCCCAGTGCTGGGGGTACCGGCTGGGGAAAAAAAAAAATTATTATTATTATTGTTATTATTGAGAAAAAGAAGGAATAATATTTTTGTATTACAAGGGTATAATTGGTTATGTTTATAAATATTACCCTTCGGCGCAGGGGAGTAGCCCTACCAACCGAAGAACAAGAAAAAAAAATCGGGATGTAGGTGACCACAGATAATAGAGTTCATAAAGCACCATAGAACATTTAAAAGTTTATATAGGTTTAGGAAAGACCCATCACTTTGGCTTCCTTTGCGAACCAATGCAACTCGTGGACTTGGGATAGGTCGAATTTTACGTAGCTAAGACACAGGGCAGCGCAGTGCTTCAGGATCTCTCATAGCTGTAACGGCGTCACAGTGTGCTCTCTGCAGTGCTCCTTTTTATTTGACTCTTGCTCTCGAAATAGCCTTCCATTTTCCGTTTCATAGCCCAGCTTTCTACCATCTAGATTATTCCATGTTCATCACGACCCGTCAGGTATACAAAAATATATCTTCAACCCCTCCTACAAGAGTCATGGAACAGCAGTAAAAACAAGAAAAACAAGACGTTGAAACGAAATCAACAGCAGGGGGGTTGCGTGTCGTCAGCACTCGGAAGTAGAAGAAGCTTCCGTTCAGTGACAGCGTCATCAATCATAATGCTGACCACAGCTTATCATTTCCCGCGTTTTTTACGACTTTTTCAAACACAGATTGCATCATATACGGTCACGTGACAACAGCCTCGTAAACATTGCTGAGAGATAAGGCAACATTGTCCGAAAAATTTTGCGACTTTCCCCCCGCCCCGCGTTCGGCCATTTCTAACTTTCCCATTCTCCCCGCTATTCCCTTGACGATTCGTTTCGTTCCCCCTGCCCCTTTTCGCGACAAACCATTTTCTGTTTCGAAGACTTTTCCTGTCTTTGGGTTTTAGTATAGTGGATTTTTCCTGTTTGAAACTTATCGGTTTAATACTGATGGATTGATGAGAAATAGTTTTCGAGGGTGTGATACATTTTCCACATAGAACCTTAGAACTAAACGGAGAGAAAATATCGAATTTCTCAAGAAATGTCAGTCTTAGAGATGTCAGTGTCATATAATAGAAGAAAACTAATATCACGCCGTTCGGCTACATAAAACATTGTCAAAATTAACATTAAATGAATATCGTATATATGATATTTTAATAAACTTGTCTAACATTACGAATCATGTCCATACGAGCATATAAGTTTGAGGCTAACCATCAACTATTCTTGTGGTCGAGCGGTTAAGACGACGCCCCGGTTAGGCGTAGATCGTGGGTTCGAATCCCACCAAGCCCAGGTTTCTATATCCTCTAATTTTGGTTATAATGTGCTGGAGGTTACCTTATACTCCATATAATACAGCAATAAAATGTGTACAGTATAAACTGTATGTATTAAAATAATGCATGCAATCAATACTACTAATAAAATACAATACCATAAAGTAAAATATTATATTACACAAATCACTATAGCCTATTGAAAAATTATACGTTTCATTTAATTTTTTTTTGTTATCTCTTTTAAATTGTACTCAAATGTTCTGTATAAGATTTGCATTTTATTGCACTTTTAGGTCCGTTTGCAAATATAGGTGGTTATTTATTTATCTGATTTATTTAAAACATATTACACTATTACAGTATATTTGAACATCTTAAAAAGTTTAAAGACTGAAATTTCAACCACGAAATTTAGCAAATTGAATGAAATTACTTTGCTCAAGAACTACCTCAAAAATTCCAATCTCGTCCGAAATTCAGCTAGGGATCTTCGTCCTGCCAAAGTTTTCCAATTTTAATAATGAGACTTGCGTTGTAACTTTACAGACAAGGTCGCAATTCAAATTGAAATAATTATTTAGATACCTCATGCAAGTTTAAACTTTGTTAACTTCGTTTAATGGAGAATTTAAAATGCGATACCTTCCAGTTTAAGTTACTGTTGCTGCATAGGGACGCGTCATCGGTAAAATTGCAGTCGGGCTTTTGGAGAATTTCAAACAGACGGAAAGAAACCATGACATAGTCATGGGAAACATTGTTTCATATTGGTAGTTTTGACTTACAGTCTTACAGCGATAATGTACCGTATCAAACTTGGTGCAGTTGGAAATGTGCACAGCGTTAGCAGAGGAACATGCCCTCATGGTCGGACATAATATTGCGCTGAGACTATACCAGTCATTCTAAGTGTGTGTCAAGGCCTGGTCACCTCCAAATTAATCGTGTGACTCTAATGTATTCCTCAAGTGGTTCGGAATCCACAATAATCAGGAGGTCCACCCTGTCAATCAACTCACTTCCTCCCTCAGATGAAGGAGTCTACCCTTAGGGTGCCTCGAGTTAATAAACAGAATCACTCCCCCTGCCAGGCTGACAGGGTTGCTTAAATGAGAAATGCTGAAAGCAGGCGTTGGAAAACACCATAATTGAATTGAGTGAAGTGTAAAGAAAATAGTTCGAGTCATTTTTTTGGAAAATAATTATAAATGCCTTTGTATATTTGTATAATTCCTTGCTCCGGCCCTGAACAAGCGAAGCTTTCTTTTCTTGAAACACGCTCACCGTTGCAAGAATTTTTATTCAAGTTCCTGCAAGCGTTGGACGAAATTGGACCAGTACTTCGGGCTCTAGCTCTGTGCACATATACGCACGCACATACACCTATGCACCAATACATGCGCACATCCATACTCCGCCCTTAAGTCCTTTTTCGGAATCAGGGGACCATCAAGACCATGAGAAAATCAAAATTTTGAAATCCAAAATTTGGTATACGAGTGAAACTAAAAAGGCCGCAGCATTTTTCACGTAAATTAACTTGGCAAAGGATCCCAGTTTTTGTTCATTTTCCATTTCCTACTGCGCCCGTTGTTCTTGCTTAATGAGCTGTTAACCGATCTGAATAATTCTAATTTATTTTTCCTGGAATCGAAAAAGCAGTGCCAACCTGTTTAGGACTTCTTCATTCCTTTTTGGCTTCTTCTTTTGAAAGCAAAACTTAAGGTTCCAAGTGATTTGTGTGCAGGGTCGTAACAAGCTAAGTACCACTATTATTCCTTTTTCGCTAATGATCCGGGAATTTGATTTAATTACAGAATCTTAACTTTGAATCTTAGCATTTAGGCCTAATAAACTGTCGTGGTGACGTTTGGGGTCCATTCGGGGAAATATTGAGCGACCGCCATAGTGAACCTTTTGGAGATTGCATTGATCTGTATTCTGTAGGCTAACGATTGAATTGAATTGAAATGGAATGTCGAGGTCAAATTCTTCAGCAAATGGCCATACCATGTTGAATCCACCTGAACCTAACTGCAGCAAACTTGGTTTCGTGCACAGTGTTAGCAGGGGAACCTGGTGATGGGATATGATAAATTCGCTGAAACTACCAGTCAGTCGATCTGAGTGGTCATCGTGTGACTTTACTATGTTGCCCAAGAAGTTTGGAATTCTCTATCATCAAGAGGTACACCCTGTAAATCTACTACCCTCTCCCCGAGGTGAAAGAGTCTGCCCTTAGGGTGCCTCAAGTTAATAAACATACTCACTACCACCACCAGACTGACAGGGTTGTTTAAAGCAGAAATGCTGGAAGCAGGCGTTGAAAACAACAACAACAACAAGACTTGGGGAGGTAGAAAAGCTGAAAGCAGGGGTTAATAAACAAAACACTTGCAGTAGGAACTATACTATAGGTAGATAAGTAAAGTTCATCCTTCCTTTCCGATATCCTGGGAGGTGGCATCTGTGCTCGGAACTTTTTTTTTCTGTTATTAAGAAAAAGTAAATCACGTACAAACAATTTAATGGATTTATCCGATTAACCTCTTCAATCACGTCACTAAGTAACCTAATAAGTACATGTGTTTGCAAGGTGTGTAAAGACTCGTACAAGTACAGTGTCGCTACTGAACGGTGTTCGAAACCGGGCCTTTTCCTGAAGCGATCTAATTTAAAAATATATACGTAACAATCATTTTTCGCTGACCCTCTGCCTTGACGATTTGACCGTATTTCTACCTAACCATTTCAAGATCCCACAACTATGGACAAAGTTTTTGAAATATTGATTGATGTTTGATACACTTGTGTAATCATCCAACCGGAAGTAATTCCCACGATCATAGTATTGTATCCGGTCGGCATTTACCCGATCTCAGACAATGAATAGCAACCAGCGGCGCCCGAGGGGCCTGTTCTAAACTAGACGTAAATAGGCAGCAAATTTCCATTCAAGAGATGATTGTATAGGTGAAAACGGGGCTGTAAAGAGGAAATGAGGTAAAATTGAAGTACAAAATGCTTTGGTAAGTTCTCAAGGGGTGGTTCTTATTTATCTCAATATGTTTATGAAATAAGCTACCACAGCGATGGGAAGATGTTGAGAACTTTTCAAGCCTACTCTTTTCTTTTTAAAAATGAGAGCTCCTTTTTTTATTATATCAGGTACAACTTGAATTAGCCTCTATATTAGACTCGTATAGATTCAGATCTGTACCTGGTTATGTCATGCTTTCGCCTGTTACATTGTGTGAATATAACGATTGTCAATTATTGCTAGTAGCCATGGCCGTGCCCAGGGGGCTGGTCCAAGGGGTCCAACCCCCTCCGAAATAAAAGGGTTTTATAATAACATACGTTTCAAAAAAATTGCCCCCCTAAATAAAAACCTGGGTACTGCCTTGCTTGTAGCTGGTGTAGGCTGACATCAAGGGCTTATATCAATTTTCCAATGGCAAAAAATTCTTATAGAAACAAAATAAATAATGTCTGATATCCATGGGGTCGTTGGCTTTGGACAAGGGACCCAATGGGCCACTATATGTAAGCCTAGGTTCATAAATAGTCCTTCAGAACACTATTATTAGTATTTTTATTGTTATTATAACTTGTTATTGGCCTCTGTATTAGATCAACATCTCTTAGTAAATTTAAAGAGGGGGGAGCTGCTATATTTATAACACAAAATAAAAATCATCACAGACTTATTTTTGGTAATAAATGAGTTATACCTATAAGCTATAAATTTCGTCCTCTGCTTTCACACGGTTCGGTGTTCCTTATTTTGGTAAGAAAAATACGGAGAAACTATGGGATTTACTGAAAAAAGGTCTTTAGGAACAAGTTGTGGTAATATACGTTTATAGCCTATCTGCAGTAGGGACAATTTTGAGGAAAGAAGAAAAAAAATTCAACACGCCTTATATGAGGCTGGTTTCGATCGTTAGTGGCAAATTCAATGGATTTTCATTAAACATTCGAATTTATTGTAGCAAGGAAAATTAATAATTTGGCAATGATTTATCATAGAAGCCATCTTCGTCAAAGTTGAAGACAAGCACGCAGCCAGGATTTTATTTCGGGAGGGGCTAACTACCAGGGGGTTGGGAGGGGGGGTACGGAATACCCCCAGTAAAACGGCGGGTCAATTCTTCCGTAATCTGCGGAAGTATCTTGCACTATCGAATCTACTGTATATACACTGGATTGAGCGAGAACAAATTTAAATAAACTAAAAAACAATTTTTTCTCCTTTTTTTACATTTCGGGAGGGGCTTCAGCCCCCAAAGCCCCCCCCCCCTGGCTACGTGCCTGGTTGAATGCTGCATGTAGAGTAGACTTTTGCTGATGGGGCTGTCGTTAAAGCATAAAAAAAGCAAAAAAATTGGTGGTAAGATGATGGGGGTTGGCGATTATATGAGAAGGTAGTTGAGAGGTTTTACTGTGGTAAGGCAGTGGTAAGGCATTTGGTCCATATCAAAGCTATACCTGAACTAAGTGAAGGGTAACCAGTAGTAAAGATGAGGCATCGCGCCAAAATTCGAGCCAGAGCATGTTTCAAACTGCGGCAACTTGGTAGTGTGCACAGCGTTGGAAGGGGAACCTGGTGGGACTTTACCATGTTCCCCAAGTGGTTCGGAATCCACTATAATCAGGAGGTCCACCCTGTTAGTCAACTCCCCTTTCCCCGAGGTGAAAAAAGAGTCTGCCCTTAGGGTGCCTCAAGTTAACAAACAGACTCACTCCCCCCACCAGGCTGACAGGGTTGCTTTAAGCAGAAATGCTGAAAGCAGGCGTTAGAAACAACAACGAAATTGGAGCCCTTCATTATGAAATAGGTTTTGAGTAACAAGTAGGGATAATGTTCAGCAAGGGGTACAACGCAGCTATAAGGTTTCCATACGAAAAAAGTCAGAAAGAAAAGTTAGTCTGCCTATTCTAACAAAATGGCGGGTTGTCCGCTAATAATAGAGTCTCGGGTTTAACAACTAAATGGGGGACTAGAAATGCTCTCAAGATAAACAGAAAAGCCCCCCTGCGGCTGCAACTTTTTCAAGGAACAAGCGACGGTTTGCATTTTCAAAATCTGTATATTAAGTAATAAGGAGACGTTTTTGGGAACTCGTCTGAAAAGCTGCCCGAGGCGGTACTTTGTTAACGTGATATCTTTGTACTTACAATATCACATTTAAATGAAGGTGTGGCTTTCCTCAAATGTTCACTTGCTATCAATTTTATAGCAGATTGACTAAGGGTGGATTCTCGACTCGTATCTGTACTTGGTTAAGTCCTGCTTTCGCCTGTTTCATTGCGCCAATGGTAAGCTTGTGTTAGCTTTTCCATTATTGCTTGTAGCCGGTGTAGGTTGACATCGAGAACGTATACCAGTTTGACAATGGCCAAAAATTCATATGGAAACAAAAAAATAATGTCCGGAATCCATGGGGTCGCTGGCATTGGACATCCATAAGATGTCCTTTAAAAAAAAAGTTTCTAATATGCTGCCTACAGGTATAACGTCATTGTTTATGTTTCATGTTTTATGTTTTCTTCTGCATCTGGCTCTACAGCCCTTGATAGACTTTGGCCTGCTCAACAACACTCTGACATCTTCTTCATCTTCGAATGCCTCTTCTTTCGAAGATTGGCGATCATCATTGCAATTGTAAACACTAAGATACCCTACTTCGGACGGAAGGAAGTCTAGTATGTAGAGTGTCAAATTTACTTAGTCATGATGACTGTACTAGGTAATTGTGTTAGGCGGAGTTTCCACATACGTCAATAGTCAATGGTAAATGTGGTATTGACGTTTTAGCAGACATTAAAGACATACTAAAAATGTCCGCTATCACGTCAAAACCATATTTACCATTGACCATTGACGTATGTGGAAACCCCGCCTAATGCAGTGGTTTCTGTTGCCTTCTGCACTTTTATTCCGTTGACTCTTCATTGAGTTCCTCCACCTTTGGGGCCAGTTTCCCAACCCCAGGACAAAAAAGGTGCTAAACGGTCTCCAACATAATTTTTTATGACTCCTTATACTTTACCATACGAGATTTTTTCACGCCAAAAACGCAAAGCCCAATCTTGGGTCTATTTTGCGGATTGGCTCGTCATTGAGTAGGGACTACATCAGCGACGTTGAGGTCAAGAGGCCACCCGCTCTACTGCTCAGAATTCCATTAAGAAGCAAGCCTTCCTTGAATTGAACACTAGGAGTACTGCAGACAAAGGAAACCACAAGGAGGCAACACAACGTAATAATTGCGAAAGGCCAGCCAGCTGGAACGGGCGGGAAAATCGGTCAAGTTGGCTCACCTGAGAATGCCCCGCGGACGCCATATTGGTTCTGCCTTTGACCATTGACATTCTCTGTGGTTGTCTATTGAATTGCGCGCAATTAAGCTATACCGCTGCAAGTAGTATAATATACCAAGGCAGTCCAGGGCATTTGTATTGGATATGCTATGGAAGGGACCGTTAAGACATGATGATTGTCTTCGCCATTGGCAGAACATAGAGAGTTATTGTCGGTTTACTAATTATTCGGTATATTTAACTTTGCCGGGGTTAGGCCTTGTGGGGGCCCTTTATGGGACAGAAACGTCACCCTTAGACGAATATTCCTCTATCAATTATAAAATGGAGACACAGGATGCAAAATAAAATAGAATAAGGCGATTAATCATTAATATCATGGCGGGTTCCAATTTCCCGCCAAAAATTCCGAAAAATTTATTTCCTTTAGTTTTTTGTTTTTGTTTTTTATTCTCTTGCAATTTTGTATTTTGTGGCTTTATGTGCTGGGGGCCCCTTTTTGGGAGGAGGGGCCCTGGGGCCATAACCCTTCTAACCCCAAAGCCAAACCCGCCACTGCTTTTTAATTAAAATATAAATGTAAAATGTATACAAGTATTGCCTATGGAGAGTCTTCTTCTTTAGTTTCAATCTAACGATTGGTTTGCTGCAAATCTTTCCACCTCCTTTTCCACTCCTCCCTGTCTTGGGCCGTTCTCTTTAGTTCCAAGTAGGTCCCGCATGTCATATCTTTCTTGAGGCCTTCTGCGTACGCCTTCTTTGGTCACCCTCTTGCATTGGTGCCTTCAATGGATAGTAGTATGGAGAGTAGAGGGTCATAAATGAGATATTGTAAGAAGATGCAACCTGTCCTAAATTTATCTTTCACTCAAATAGCAAGCAAGATCGCGAAACCAAAATTACCATAAAATACGTAAATTGACTATGGATACAACCCTCTAATAGTTATGTAAGGCAAAGAAAGTACGAAACAACTACAGAAAGTTAGCAAAGTAAAACACGCCAGCACAAACAAGCTTTTCGCGCCTCTCCATTAATCCCCACTAAACAGTCTGCTAATAGACATTTCTAAAGTTAATCTAAAATCGGGCAAAGTCGAAACCGCCCAATCTGATTAAGGTACGTACCAATTACACGATTGGACTTGCCAGGCACGGATTTCTCCATCGAACTTGTTTGGTCAGCGGTGACCTATATTGCTGAAATAGGTTCCATATGTCTGACTCCCGTACAATACAGGTCATCCTTTATTCTTTCTTATTTTGTATCCGTCTTTTTTAGAGATACCATATGGAAGAGAACTTACGTTTGAAATGTAAATGTTTGTAAATTTTGGTATTTTGATTTTTTGACGTTAAATTGACATTCAAGGCTTTATGTCCGAAAATGAGAAATAAAGATAAATCTCGGCAACAGGGGACTTGCACAGGGGCGTATTTAAGTAACTGCCGCCTTTGGGGTAGTGAATTTCGGCACTGCCCCCCCCCCCTCAAATTTGATGAATTTATTGTAAGTTAATTCATTACGCTCTGATTTAATCGATATTACGTATATGTTTTTCCTATTTTAACCCACAACTACCCCCCCCCCCCCAAATGGGATAGATCCGTCCCTGCCCCCCCCCCCTCCTTGTCAGCGCCCTCTCCGATGTCAATAATACCTCCAGTTCGACTTCGATGGGCAGGTGGTAACGTGCTTGCACTTGTGCGAGTCCTTACACGCCATGCAATCGGAGACGTGTCGTACTCATCACGGGTAATAAGCTACAGAGGCGACTGAAAAGGTCAATCGGATACATTCATTAAATTGTTTGTATGAGATTTATCTTTTTGTAAAAAAAAAGAAAAAAAGAAAAAAAAGAAACACAGACCTATCTGTCAGTCTTGACATTGAATTATGAATTATTTAAAAAAAAAAAAACAGACAAAAAACAAAACATAATTCATTCAAACTGGAATAATTTGCCGCTAAAAGTTTAAGGTGACCGTAACTTTGGTTCTATTAGTCCGGTTGGCATGGAATGTCATTTCATTACAACAATACTAATTGACAAAATATTGGGGAGCTCGGCAGTGCATGGGCTATGTTCCACGTTAATCCTCATAAGGCAGAAATTGTTTTATTTTCTCGACGACGAAATTTGGGTCCCTTCCCCATAATCAAGATTAAAGCTCATGCTATCAAGCAATCGGATAAAGTAAAATTTCTCGGAGTGATTATGGACAAAAAACTGTTGTGGAAAGATCACTTAGACGCTTGCGTGAAGAAGGCTCTGGCTACTTTCTTTGTGATCAGACGCACCTTCAGCTCCACGTGGGGCCTTAAGATTCCGCTAGTAAGATGGCTGTACACAGCTATCGTCAGACCTATAATAGCATATGGTTGCATTATCTGGTGGCGGAGAACACAGCTTCTAACGGCTCAGAATGCTCTGCAGAAACTACAACGTCTGGCATGTATAGGCGCTACTGGGGCATTCCGGTCAACACCCACGAAAGTGCTTGAGGTGCTTCTGGACTTTCCACCCCTGCACCTTTATATTCAACAGAGAGCCATGATCTCATACAATAGACTACTATTAGCCGGAATTCGGGCTGGAACCCCGTTATATGACATTGACGACATTGTTTGCTTGCCACATGATCGGATACAGACCAGAGTTAGCCCTGACGATTGCATGATCTCAAAAGTACCAACGAGACAAGAGTGGGAAACAAACTCAATCCTCCCATCAATGCCCAGTGTCATCTTTTATACCGATGGCTCTTTGATGGACGGTAGGGCCCGTGTAAAAGTTATGTCTTCACCACTTGTCTGCAAGTAGGAAGACCATCAGAACAGTGACTGCTCTTCTCACTGGACATGGGCCTTTCCGTCGGCATTTGGCAAGAATGCTCACCATTGAGAACGTGAACTGCCGGTTTTGTGAACTAAGGGAGGAGACTTCGGAACACATCCTGTGCGATTGCCCTTGTTTCTGGAGGGAAAGGCTAGAGACTTTCAGAAGTGCCTTCCTGAACGTCTCTCAGCTGATTGACGTGAAACTTTTATTGATGTTAAAGTTTGTGAACAGAACTAAATTGCACGAACGCTTGGAGCGTAATGTGTAATTTATAGAATTTATAGTTTAAAAAAATATAATGTGTCAAGACTGCTCAACGGGTTTAAAAAACCTACGTCAGCATCAAATATTCAATAATAGAATAGAATAGAATAGAATATGGTAGCTGTGCTGTGCCGCAGATCTGCCACGAACTATACTTTAATGGCGCCTTGTCCTTCCCATGGGGCCAGCGACACGGATCTTTAAACTTCTACCTAAATCCTAAACTAAGACCAGCGAGTGTTAAAAATTTAATTAAGAATGTTTACAGAGTGCATATTGAATAAACGAAAAAATAGCTATTATGGCCACCATTTCAACAAGAAGAGGCAAATGGATGGGGCATATTCTGAGACACGAAGGGCTCCTCAAGAACATAATTGAGGGTAAGGTTGAAGGCAGCTGGCCGCCATACCAAGTTGAATCCAGCGGACCAGAGCAGGTTCAAAGCTACAGATAACTTGGTCGTGTGCACAGTGCCGGTAGGGAAACATGCTAGGACTTGTCCTGGTCACCTCCGAAATAATCGTGTGACTTCACTGTGTTTCCCAAGTGGTTCGGAATCCACTATAGTCAGGAGATCCACTGTCCTATAGGCTGGCATAGGACAGTCAAGTCGGGGTCGCTCTATGGGCCCAAATGTGAGGCCTAAGTCGTTATTATATTGAAGGCACCAACTCAAGAGGACGACCGAGGAAGGAGTACTTAGAAGGTGTCATGAAGGACCTAGGGTGCGATAACTACAAAGAACTGAAAAGGACCGCACAAAACAGACAAGAGTGGAGGAGAAAAATATCACATTCGCTGCAAACCAATCCTTAGATTGCAACTCAAGAAGAGGAAAGAGTGCAAAAGTTGAGCCAATTTTTGTTTTGCAGTTAGCATGGGTAGCCTTCGGTTTTAAAAATAGCACTTGATGAAGAAGAAAAGAGGAATATTACAAATGTTGAAACAAATGAATGTAAGGCCAGTAGCCTGATCATGGCGATTATAATACCGGTATTTATTTAATCCCCTGGTATTTAAAATGTAAACAAACAAATTTTGAATAGCACTTTCCATTATATAATTATCGTGTTTACATTTTTAATACCAGGGGATCAAATAAATACCGGTATTATAATCGCCATGATCAGGCTGCTGATCCAACGATTGATACTTAACTGTATTATTTTTATTTTTATTATTGAATCGGCTGACGTAGTTAGCCTATGTGAGCCGATCGATTCAATAATAATAAGATAAACGTTATATAATTTTTTACTACTACCCCACCACGATACAATGGCACTTGAAACACTAATAAAATTCAGTTCCAGCAGCCTGATCGAGGCGATATAATACCGGTATTTATTTAATCCCCAGGTATTAAAAATGTAAACAAGATAATTTTATAATGGAAAGTGCTATTCAAAATTTGTTTGTTTACAGTTATAATCCTAGGGTATTTATTTAAACACGGTATTATAATCGCCTCGATCAGGCTACAGATCCGCTTATGCAAGTTTTCGAATAACTAAATAAGTTCACGTGCCATCCTATCATGGCCAGGTACAAGGCCGTAGCCAAGGGGGGGTTCGTGGGGGTTCAACCCCCCCCCCCCGAAATGAAATGGCTTGATACCAGATACAATCGGATTTTGTGAGGAGAAATAAAAACCACTCTAGGTAAAATCCAATGAAATTTCTGAACCCCCCCCCCCCCCCGAAAAAAACCTGGCTACGGTCTTGGTCAGGTAGTATATTTCGTCGCAGCAGGCCGAAGAAAGAAAATTTTTTTGCTATACTTTTTTATGAATAAAGGGGCGTTTTTTATGATAATCTGAAAATATTGCATACTGATTACCTTACATTTAGCAGCCAGTATTATAAAAATAAAAAGAAGTCCATTTGGCAGCTCTCTTTTTTTAGAGAACTCAAGAACCCGTATGTCCGGCTCCTTTCTATATTTTCCCCACTTCTCTATTCGTCTCTTCCACTCAGAAAGGCAAATTCGTGCTTACTGTTGCAGATTTCTCTTTTGTTATCATAGTCATTGGTTCAGGGGTTTTCTATGATTTGACTGGAGACTTCCCTCAGGGTTCTTCTCAGGGTTCTTTATATAAGTTTTTCGCCACTGAGTCTGGTTTTGAAGCTTGGTTGGTTAAACTGGAAGCTTTCGGACTTGGCTCTTTATTTTAATGTTGTTGAAAACAGATCAGATTACCCCCCCCCCCCATACGGGATTTTTATGTGCAAAGTAGACTCACAAGGAAATATCTATTGTAGAGCTGTTAAATTGGTAGAAATGCTCCTCTACATTTTGATATAATGACATGTGGCCTTGACACAGCTCTTAAACTCTTTCATGGGCACTACCCCACCCCATCTTCCTATCAGTCTTTATCAGAACTAAACCAATATTCCTTTTCAAGACTAAGCCTGATGAGGGGAGTAGCACCCATTCCTGAAACGTCGGCCCCCTTCCCCTGACAATGGGCACTGCCCTAATTAGTCATTGACTGTGAGGCCCTTGTCTCCAATGACTATTAACACAGCAGACAATGTAAGTCCAACTAAACCCTTTGTTAAAAAATTCGATAGAAGAGGCAATAAAAGAAACAGGGGGAAGACCAGACGGCACCTCCATCTACCAATCCATAGCGGTGCCGTGTGTTGTTGTTTGTAGGCGAATAATCTTTTTTTAAATAGAAAAAAATGTCTATCTTCTTCTTCTTCTTCCTCGAGTGCCTCGTCTACCGAAGATTGGTTACCATATTATCAATTGTAAACACTGAGATACCGTACTTCAAACTCACCAAGAGGAAGTCAAGTATCTAGAGTATCGAATGTACTTATTGTCATGCTGACTGTACTGGGGCATTGTAATTTGGTGGTGTCCCGTTGCCTTCTTCATTCTTATACCGTTGACTCTTCATTGAGTTGCCCCGCGTTTGTGTCCAGTTTCTCACCCCAGAACAAAATAGTGCTCTAGTAGTGGTTGCTTTTTTAGTAGAGGCAACTATTCGCCCCGTCACATATAGGCATCCTCGGGCTTCTGTCTACTGGTCTATTTGACCATATATCTGTCGTCCGTTTGCAAAAGGGGACAAGTGCCTTCAATGAGTTTCATTTGTGACGTCATTTTGTAGATGGCAGCAACAGTTGCAATGATATCAAAGCGTTGATTTTTCCATAAGCTTCAATGCTATTTTAAAATTATTTTTAATTAGGTACGTATTATTTTAAGTGATATTTTTCTATAAATCATGGAGAATAGACCCTATGTATATTAAATTATATGCAGCGAAATAAGGTCCAGGCATAGTAAAAATATTCTAAAAATATTAAAAGAATTAATTAGATGCTAAGAGCTTAGTTTTCACATGCAAACGGCGGCCATTTTGAATAATATGGATATCGGTTTGTCGTCAGCGAACCTTGTGACCAAAACTGTCCCTACAGAACCTTATTGAAATTTACAGGAGAGCCAAAATGTAGTTGTACACGTTTCGAGACTAAGAGTGAAATTGTCCCTTTTTGCTAGGTACTTCATTGCTACTTCTGATGACTAAGACGTTTGCAATAAGCAACAATTTGTCCTTTTCTGCAAAGCCTATAGCCTATCCCCTTATGCAACATTTCTTCAGTCGTACTTGTCCCATTCTGCATCTGTGCTTGTAATTCTAAGCGTTGATATGAAGCTATTAGACTACCTTTTGCAACTGTCTCTTCACACGTTGTTCTCGAGCATGTCATCTAACGGAAAACATTAGAACCTCATTTTTGTATAAAAAATGTCTTGTCCCCTTTTGCACATGGGTGACAGATACATACAACTATTTAATCATAATAAAGTAAACATATTATAATATCTACAATATATAATACAATTGAAACATAATCCTTACCGTAGCTGCTCTCTCACATTCAAAGATCTGTCTGGGACGCTCCTTCTAGTCTCGGGCAAACCAGGAGGAGGCCGTCTGGGCAAAACTGTCGCTTTTTTCTAGGTAAGACTGCACCGCCAGATTTGCTGCCATGCCGCTGCTTGGTCGGGGCCTGTTTATTCGTAATATTTACAGCTAGCCACCATGTCTTTGTGGCAATGTCTCTAGACAGCCACAATGCCAATGTTATCCAGCAATCCTAGGGAAGGGGTTGACAAAGGACCAGCATAACATATCAGTAGTTGTGTATTATCTGGGATGTTTCCCCTCCACAGACCTCCCTCCCCCGCAAAATTCATCTTCCTGAACGCATAATTATGCCCATAAATTTTGACTGTCTCCTACAGCGTCTATACACCCGCCTACCTGAGCCTGAACGAGCCATTCACTATTGTTTATCCTGTCAATAGTGAGCCCTATTTATCATTCTACCAGCACTCATGCTATCATCAGTTTTTAAGCGAACTGCTTTCCAAGGTAAAAACAAGGGCAGGTTTTTCATGGATAAATTAAAATACTGATTACTGGTAACCTTTTTTTTCTTTTTTTAAAATATTGTATCATTAAATGCCATTTAATACTGACATTAAACCATGGACGGATACAAGGGTGCGGCAGGAAGTTAGCCCCCAAAAAAAATTTGGAAAATCTATTGTAAGTTAATTTATTACGCCCTGATTTGATAGATACTACATAATTTGTTTTTCTATTTCGACCCAAAACTACCCCCCCCCCCCCAATGGGCTGCATCCGTCCCTGCGTCCCTGCATTAAACTAACTTAGCTAACTTAGGTTGAAGGCAGGTCCTTGTTATAACCGAATCCCACCAATAAGTCCAGATTTTTCAAGATCCTTTGATTACTGGGTTGCGAGAACCAGCACTCATCCGTTTTTATCAACACAAGTAGCTGAGCAACTCCCAAATTGCTTCTTCTGCTTTGGGCAGGTTTTGATCGCTGGCAAATGTAGGGGGAAATGCCAAAGAAAATGAATTCAGCTGTTGTAGGATTGCAACATAAGAAAGATACTATCCGAATTAACTTAATTGCTTTCCCATTTATAAGGAAAGCTTTGAGATGGTCAAAATTTTCGATTCTGAGATTTCAACGGAACGTTCATCCTTTTGTATTTTTTACACCAAAACGAAAAAATTGAAATTAACTTGCCTCAGAGCAACTATACAGTACTTTTAAGTTGAAATTGTTACATTTTACTAGTAACTATAGATTATTACGAGACAACCCCCACCATTTGGCCAATTCTATCTTGAAGATGCTTCTATTGAGATAACAAACGCACCCTTAATCCGAAAGGGCCACAAATTGAGCAGTTTAGTTGTAAAGAGGTAATCAACCTTATATATGGCCCAATCATATTAAATATTCATAACCAGGCTATTACAAGTTTTCAGGTAGGTAACTTCCTAATTATGTACCGTACATACCCTAATTATTCAAATTTGGAAACTTGAAAGTCTTGACCTCCCCCGGTTTTAGATTAAATTAACGAGAAGTAGATATTTAGATCGTAGACGTGCGTAGAAATACTCTGTACTCACGAATGAATTAATTATATTATTGGAAGCTTTTTATGGACTTAATTAAAAAAATTAAAAATTAAAGTAACGTTTAAAATAACCAAAACGTTTTAATGGACCCTTCCTCTGCTAATGACCTCATCGGTTTTCGGAAATTATAGGTATTGTTTCCGAATGATTTTTTTTGCCATTCCCAAACTGGTTCACTCATCGATGTCAACCCACTCCGATTACAGGTGAAGATGGGCATCTCAGACATGCTTACAATTGACATTGCAACACGTGATAGCTCGACTTAACCAAGTAAGGGAACGAGTCTGGAAAATCATAATAATTTAAGCATCATGCTGTTACTCTGACCGCTCTTTATTCTCGAAACAAACAGAAACATTGAAATTGGCAGTGCTAGAATTACGGAGAAGGGGTATACCTGTGCAAATTTTCAATTGGTTTACAAACTTTAGCCTCAATTATCTCAGATGGTTTTTCTGTCACTTGCCTCTAGGCAGGCGTGGATCTAGAATGAGACCAAGGAGGGGGCTAAGATTAAATAGGTTTTTTTTTAATAGGGCTGAAATATTGGGGTTTTACGCATTTTCAGAGCAATAAGGGTTCTATATTATAGGTAATCAACACAATCAAGCACAAGGGGGGCCCGGGGGTCTCCCCCGGGAGAAAATTTGTGAAAAATAAGACTGACATAGTGGGGTTTTAGTTTAGTTTTTGAGAAACCTAATAAGGGGGCTACAACCCCCATAGCCACCCCCCCGTAGATCCGCGCGCTTCAACTCATAATAATCAATTTATTGCAATAAACCTTTTTTGTTACAAAAAAAAATTTAAGAAAATAACGAAGAAAGGAATTTAATGCATCTCTAAGTTAATAAAGAATACTTATGTAGTATAAGAGCCAAGTTAATTGAAAATTTCCTTGAACGAATTCCTTTTCAACAATTATATGGGAAAGACTGCTGCTGGAATGAAGCGATATAAAAATTGCTGATGCAAAATTGCTGATGAAAGCGGCTTGCGTCCAGCGCTTTTCTGAGTTAATCACGAGCGCCTTTGATGAATGCATAATTTAATACTGGATGATGAAGTTATTTTCAACACTTTTTTCACACAAATTGACTTAACTATTTAGACTATTTGAGATAACCGGAGTAATAATGTAATAATGTCCTGAAGGACTTTTTATGGACTTAAGCCTAATAAAAGGGTCCCTTAGGTCCCTTGTCCAATGCCAACGACCCCATGGATTTTGTAAATTATTTGTATTGTTTCCGTATAAAATTTGGGCCAATAGCAAACTCAAAGTCAACCTACACCGGCTACAAGAAATAATAGACAAGCTGAGACAAGCTTACTATTGACACAATGTAAAAGGCGAAAGCATGACTTGACCAAGTACAAATTTGAGTTGACAACTCGAGAAGGAAATACCTCAAAATTTTACAGGAGACATTGATCTGAGAGCCATGAATGAGACATTACTAAAAGTGTAGAAGAAATGTTCCTCTCCATTTTGATTTACACTATGTGGCTCTCACCATTAACCGAAATCGGTCACAGTTATTGAGCTTCAATTGCAAAACTAAGAACCTGTCCGAGTTTACTCGAACATGCTTTCCAATTTATAAATTAGTAGATGTAGACATGTTTAATTTCATAGGAAATCATTTCCCTATGGTAAAATTTCAGATCCCTCAAGGGGGGGGGGGGTCCACATCAATTAATTAAAAACCCCTTAAAACTTAATTGCATATTATGGAACAGACCATTACATTGTAATAGTAGTAACAATGACACATGGCACGTAATGTTTTGGAGCGCGAATTTTCCATAATTTCTCAAAAAATAATTTTTTGCACAAAAGCAGACGTTTTTCTGGGAATGCAACCTGTCCGTTTTTGTTACCCTATTAAACACCTAAAACATACCTGAAGGTAAAAATCATCGATAGAAAGGTTCCGCAGAAAAATTATTTTTTAGTCATTTTTTTACCCCCAGAAGCAAACTATCAAGGGGCAAGCGACCCCTCGCATTTTGTTAACATTAATAACGACTACAATATATGTGAATTTAAAAGAAATCGTTGGAGCCGTTTTTGAGAAATAATTTTTTTAGACGCTTTTTTGGAGTTTTTTGAGAATAAAACCCCTCCAAATTGAGTAAGCCAAAAAAAAAATGGTTCCGAGGTATGATTTTTGTGAGCCTACATGCAAAATTTCATCGAAATCGGCCGAGTAGTTTGCCCGGAAATCGATGAACAGACAGATATACAGACAGACAGACATACAGACAGACATTTCGTAAAAACCACTTTTTTGGGTTCCTGGGACCTCAGAACGTGTAAATCCGTTGAAATCTCAGAATCGAAAATTTCGACCATCACAAAGCTTTCCTTATACTACGTATAAATTGGAAAGCAATAACGGATACTATAGGTAAACTATGTGAGTTGAGTCTTTTGTGTGCATGGCACTGTTATGCCCTGGGGTTGGGAAGCTGACCCCGACGGCGAAGAAACTCAATGAAGAGTCAACGGCATAAGGGTGCAGAAGGCAACGGGGAAGCACTGCACTACAATTCCCTAGTATAGCCATCACGACTACAGTTGTCAGGACATGTAGAATAGTGGTATCGACTCTGACTTTCACCCAATAGGTAGTTGGTTCGAGTCCCACACTTGCTACATTTTCTGGCCATGCTTTGCTGGTCATGTAAAGCAGGCGGTCCTAGGCCTTCCTAGTTGAATGTAATAGAGAGCTTTATAGCTCTAACTCCGCTTGGTTGTGCTTAGTAATAGTACAAATGATGATCGCCAATCTTCATTAGAAGAAATAGAATCAGCCCATTAGCTTCCATTTCCAATTTCTCTGCGGATTTCCGGCGTTCAAATCGTGTCCGCGTGTCATAGTTATAGATTGAGCGTTTCATAGCCAATTTATGTGTGGGAACTGTCCGCGCAATTCCCAAGTACTGACAGTCTTAGCCCGGCTGTCCTGCATCGGATAGACATATTGACAATAACGAAAGTTAGGTGGAAACCCCAGCGGTGGAACCTGCTCTTGGCACACGTCCAAATTCACGTCATAATCCCCGTGGATATCTAAACAGTTTGGATACCTACTTCCATTCCCTGTTAATTTTAGTTTCCAATAATAATAATAACATATAATAATAAATATAACGACTTTTTGTTCTATTATTAAGCCAATCTGGCGGAGTTAGGGCTATAGAGCCCCCTCTTACAACTAGGAAAGCCTGAGATCGCCCGCTTTACATGCCCTACAAATGGGTGAAATATTTGGAAATCAATGAAGGCATGAGTGACTGCAATCAAATCAAATCAAATCAAATCAAAAAGCTGTATATTTTTACAAGTTTTATTTTTACAATTATAGGGGTGACTTACCGCAGGACTAGTCCGTGTGCGGTTTAGGTCTTTTATACAAATAACTCAATAACTACAAATAACTGTATGGAAACCTAAGTAGAATTATGCTTGTTTTGTTGTTGTGTTAGTGTATTAGTATAATCACGTATAGACAACGTCTAATGAGGAGACAAAGGGATCCGAGCTAATAGGCCGTGGTCGATCCGCTCGTACTCCTCCGTCTCCTCATGCTAGTGTATTAGTAATTAGTAATCTGTTAGTATTGTGTGCGTAAAAGATTGGTGATATTCCGTGTGTTATTTATTTTTTGTCTATCTTATGCATCTATTTCTTGTTTTACCCATATTTTTAATTGTTCTTTGAATGCTGTCATGTTTTCGATTGCTTTTAAATTTATGTTTAATCTGTTGTAGTGTTTGATTCCTACGTATTGCGTTTGGTGTTGTATTAGTGTGGTTCTTGCACGTTGCTGCAGTGGGTGTGTATGCTGCCTTATTGTATCATAGGGGTGTTCATATAGGGGTATTATATGTCTATTTTTTTGTATTTCAATTATTGATTCTTGTATAAATAACTGTCTGATCGAAAGTATTTCAGCTGTTTGGAACAGTTCTATGGTTGGGTGTCTGTTGTCTATTCTGTAGATAATTTTTAGGATTTTTCTTTGTACTACATTCAGCTTCTCTATCACATTTTGATACGCTCCTCCCCAATACCCGCAAGCACTAAGCTTAACTAAAAAGAAATGCATGAAAACTGTTGTATTTAAGTACTGTCCCTTCCTTGTCTTACTATAAGATAAGATACGTTCAAAATGCGGATGATGTGGCCATGGACTTGTCCAATTAATTAGTTGCGGTGCATTGCTAATATGTCTATAGGCCAGATTTCACTTATCACAACTTCGAAAATTTAATATATACTAGTATAATAAATATATTTAAATAAATATTTACGATAAAATTGACTTTGCACAAAAGACCCCGCAGGGGGGAGTGAGACTCCGGTCGGGTCTTGAGATACCAATACAATGGGCTACTTGACAGTTGCAACAATAAAATATAATGTAATTATTCTCGATAAGGTAGGTAGCTTATACAATAGGTTAAAAATAAAATTCGTACTTTGTGTGAAAAAATTGTAGGCCTAAATACAGTATTAAAAAATAAATAAATAAATGTTGGTGATTGTAGTGTAGTTGTGGATTACAAGAGCCAAAACCCCGGCAGTCATGGGTGACAAGAAAATGACGTCACATTCCGGAATGGGATTGGTAGTATAGGTACAGGCGGCGTCACATTCTACACTACCCATTTAACCATCAAACTTAAATTGATGAGAGAAGAATATTTTTTCCCCTACTAAAATTCCTAAATAACGCTTTTAAGTAAAAAAAATAATAATGTTAACGAGTACAATATAAATCAACTAATGCATTGCAATGGGTATTCAACAATTAATGAGTACTTAGCCTGTTGCCCCCCCTACATATAGACTACATATTCAACAATGAACCGCAGCAAGATTTCAAAATCTGGAAAATGCAGCCGCTAAATATAATTTAACATCAACTCATACCATTAAGTCATAATTATCAAAATTGATATAAAAAAGAGCTCACATCATTGAGAGAAAATATTTTTCAGAACTTTAACCGCGTTTTTTCGAAACTATAGGTTTTGGTGTTACACCCTTAGTCCTGGTACCCACGAGCAATTGTTTTATTATGTGGAAAAAAAGTAGAATATTTCTGACTACCTAAATACGATTTCTGAAGGGAAAGCCGTGTGCGCAAGCGTCAGCGTCAAGCCAGCGACCAAAACCCTCTATAGAAGTAGACTCATGTGGTTAAAAAACGGATCCCATTTGGGGGGGGGGGGTCAAAATAGAATACAAGTAGTTAGTATCGATTAAATTAATACGTAATACATTCATGCATGGGCGCCGAGTTGTGAAAATTATTGGTATGGCCCAACATTGCCCGAGGAAATCTTTTTTTCGGGGGGAAGGAGTCAATTTGCCCCCCCCCCCTCCCCCAGTAAATATATGGCTTCACTCTGTAGCTATCATTTCAATAAAAAATAAATAATAAATAAAAATAAAAATTTATCAAAATACACAAAATATGAGGTGGTTACTACTAAAATTATTGGTATGGCTCAGCCATAGCAATCTGAATATTGGGCCATACCAAACCTTATGGAACCGGCGCCCATGAATACATTGGCTTACAATAGAGTTACTAAATTTGGGAGGGCCTGCCCTGCCCCCCCCCCCCTACCCCCTGTATCCGTCAATGATATGGTCGCTCCAATCCACTTGCTCATATGGAAAATGTCTCAGCGATCGCTAGCGTTTGAATCGTCAGCGTGTACCGGGCCATGTAATATTATGAGGCCCTCGACATCTGCGAATATTACAGCCTTATACTCTGTCTTATCAAAGCAGCTATGCATTTCAATTATCAATTAGACATAATTGTAATTATCCCGACAATAACCTCTATGACAGATGTGCTATGTAATAAGTTAGTGGCTAAGGAACAGGTTAGCCAACATTGCTGGCAGGGCTCACACAAGGCTGCTATATCAAGGCCACCGCCATCTTAATTAACGGTTATCCGACAATCGCGTCTGCTGCAGTTGAGCGTTAGACCTAGCCTATATTACCTATACTGCCCTCTGAACCAATTTGGATTTGATGCCTGTTACACGTACGCTTCTGTCCCCAATCGTTCTATACGGTATGGCTGGATCAGGGATGAACGATTTCTTAATCTAGAATTGGAACAGAATCAGTGCATTTGAAATATGAATGGACGAATGATACACATATATTAGCATAGAATAGAATAGAATATTTATTAAATGCCAACAACAGAAATACTGTAAATCGATCCAATACCGAAGGCATTTACAATAAAAACATAGCAAATAACAATTTACAACACAGAAATATTCATAATTAAAATTAAAAGTAATTACGTAAGCATTAATAGGCAATCGTCAATTTAAAAAACCCCGTAAACAAATTTTAAACAGAGGTAGGCTGCAAAACGGGTCTAGATCACCGTGTTCGTTGATTGTTTTTAAAATTCTAGACAGTGGGCCCTTGGATAGTGAATCAGCCACAAACAGTGTTCTTAATCTTGTGTTCCTCCCATTGACTCTGAGCTGAACCCTTTCAAGTATAGTGGGGGCATCTAGCATATACTGTTTATTAACTTGTGGAAGAATATACAGTCCGCAGACACCCTCCTATTCCTGAGTGAGCTCATCTCAAACTCAGAAAGAAGTTGGGAGGTTCTAATCGGATGATTGGCGTCGTGGGGATAGATCCCGTGCCGCCTGAAATGGAGAGATTGGAGAGATTGTGTCCATATAGGCTATAGCCTACCTAGGTCCTGAGCCGAATGTATACAGAAGCCGAGTTGCTTCTGACGGTTAATCAACGGAAACTAAAATACTTATACCCTGTGGGTTCTGCGCTTTTTGCTTTCCAATTTATACGTAGTAAAAGGAAAACTTTGTGACGGTCGAAATTTTCGATTCCGAGATTTCAACGGATTTACACGTTTTAAGGTCCCAGGAACCCAAAAAAGTGGTTTTTACGAAACTGTCTGTCTGTCTGTCAGTCTGTCTGTTCGTCGATTTCCGGTCAAACTCAATCAATCAATCAATCAATCAATATATTCAAAATTAAGAATACAATACAAAATATACATATTAGAAAATGAACCCTATAGGCCATGTGGCCCGTGATGGGTTCTGTCTTAGTTGCTAGGTTAGTATTATAAGATGTTGTATAAGATGTATTAATTATAGAATAATAATTAAATAATAAAACTAGGTATGCGGTACATTATACATTATTTGGCAAATTAGCATTCTCTTCGTTAAGCTATTCTCCCGGATATATTATGTTTATAAACTGTGGATTACTATGCAGAAATTGCTTAATTGTTTTACGGCACTTCTTATCTGGCATTAATGTTTTAAGATCAGTTGGTAGTGCGTTAAAAGCTAAAATCCCTAAATATAAGTGGGAATGTTTGTACGAGGCTGTTTTAAAAGTAGGTATTTGGAGATTGCGACTCTCACGCAGGCGGGTAATCCGGTTATGTTGGATGAATTCACTTTGTCCCTGGAGCGACAGATTTTGCTGTAATCTATATGTTAATAATTGGAAGCAGTAAGATGATTTTATCGATGGTACCTTGAATTCGTTGTTCAGTGTTAGGGATGGGTACAGATAATGTTTTCTCAAACTGACTCTAATGACATGTCTTATAGAGATTTCTACAGGTTCTAGATGAGTTTGGTGGGCACCTCCCCAAGCCAATAAACTGTAGGATGCTATAGAGTTGACTAGCGAGAGATAAACTTGCCTCAGTAAATTAATGTCAAGTATTTGTCTGAGTAATTTAAATTTGTATATTGTCTTCCGTACCCGTTTAGCTGTAAGTGCAATGTGTTCAGCCCATTTCAAATGTTTGTCTATTGTCACCCCTAGGTATTTGTAGTTATCTACTCTTTTTATAACATGACATGTGCAATCGGGGACGTTAGGGTCGCATAGTCTTTCATGTAACTTTATGGATGATCTTGCAGGTTGGCCCGTTGCGGTAAGGCTGAATGTGATGTATTCCGTCTTAGAGGTATTAAGAGTAAGCTGATTGTTAGCTAGCCATTCTTTAACTCTCTTAATTCCATTTCCTGCTTTAGTATGTGTGTCGTCCCAGGTTTTGCCTGAAAAGTATAGAGTTGTATCATCAGCGAAACCCAGCAAAGTACCATCCAGATTCATTTCGAGTAGGCTATTTATAAAAATCAAGAATAACAGAGGACCCAGGACTGTACCTTGAGGGATCCCGCATGTCACAGTTGTTGGGCAACTTAGGGAAGACGTTTGATAACCGTTATTAGTTTTGGAAAGTCGTACGAATTGTTGCCTGTCTGTTAAAAAAGATCTTATTAGGTTGTTAGCGTGGCCTCTAATTCCGGCACGATTAAGTTTTTTAAGCAATAACTCATGGGACACTGTGTCAAAAGCTTTTTTACTTTAACTAATCGGTCGATTTTGATGAAATTCGGCATGTAGGTTCACAAAAATCATACCTCGGGACCATTTTATTTTTATTTTGGGCTAACTGAATTTGGGGGTTTTTATTTTCAAAAAACTTCAAAAAAACGTCTAAAAAAATTATTTCCCCAAAACGGCAACAACGATTTCTTTTAAATTCACATATATTGTAGTTGTTGTTAATGTTGATAAAATGCGGGGGGTCGCTTGCCCCTTGATAGTTTGCTTCTGGGGTAAAAAAAAAAAATGACTAAATTTTAATGAAAAATGACTAAAAAATAATTTTTCTGCGACACCTTTCTATGGATGATTTCTACCTTCAGGTATGTTTTAGGTGTTAAATTGAGTAACGAAACCGGACAGGTTGCTTTCCCAAAAAAGTATTTGGTTTTGTACAAAAAAATGTTTTTTTTTTTAAATGATAGAAAATTCACGCTCAAATGCATTGCGTGCACTGCCAGTATTGCTGTGTGGTAATGTGTTGGTCTGACCTATCTAGAATTTACCTCACCACCAGTGACGAGTGACGTCAGGTGGACAACCCCCCCCCCCCCCTGAGATATCGGAAATTTAACCATAGGAAAATTATTTACCATGAAATTACTCATTTTCTCTGCCTACTAATCTTGATAAATTGGAAAGCATGTTCGAGTAAACTCGGACCGGTTGTTATTATTTAAAAATAAAATTCTCCTAAATCACTGGATTCATTGTGGGACAATTGACAATTTTATATAATCTATAATAACTAATAATAAAATAACTAATAATAAAATAACTAATAATAATAATAATAATGCATTGAATCACTGATAAAAGGAAATTATTTTTTTCTTCAAAAACAAAGGTTTAAATAATTCTTCCAATATCAATCAATCAATCAATCAAAATGTATTTCCAAAATAAAATTTTTTACAGTTTTTTGTCACTTCCCTATGGGCTAGGCCCGTTTTAGGGTGGAAATCATTCTCCCGCGTTGGTGCTGCGGCTGCAGAGTCAGACAGACGGACTTTGCGAATTAATATACTTGATATGTATACATATATTTATTTATTGTTGCAGGGTCAACAAATTCAGCAGTACCCGACGAAGACGATGTCAGCATCAACATGATGTCCTCCAGTTTCCGTGGCCCATACTTCGACACTTCCGCTTCCAAAAATGTTACAGCCCTCGTCGGTAAAACTGCTCATCTAAACTGTCGTGTCCACAATCTTGGCAACCGAACGGTAAGTCTGAAATAAAAGTAAACGAATCAGCGGGACAACCCAAAACAGTTATTTAAACCCTAAGTACTAGTAGAAGTTCTTCTCTCTCTTCACCACTGCTCTACTTGAGATGTTCTTGTCTTCAGCCTACTTGGCAGTCGTGTTTTTTCCTTTCAGGCGTAGAAAAAGAACCCATTTGAGGTTGGGTGGAACCCGGACAAGTCAAGGTTAAAAGGGGAAATTGTTTCGTATCATTTTTTTACATTTCGTCAAAAAAGCTGATTCTGTCGAATGCTTGGTCAAAATCTGCCAATGCATGACTGTGTCCCATCCACTTGGCTCTTCTCACGACTATAATGGTTATATGCGACCTTCCGTTGTTTTTCCTTTAGAGAACCTCTATGTTTGTGATCTCTCTCAAGTCTCATGAAATTTTTAGCATTCTTCTTTATTCCATAGATATTCAACTGTGCCCAAAATAAACGCGCAGTGGGGGTGTCCCATTTAGTCTCAAATGGCTACTACCACCTACAGTAACACTAAACAGTGTTATATATTCAATGACCTAATTGAAGGACAACAATGGACGGCTTATTGAACAAAATTTCTAACAAAACCCCTAGGTTTTACAGAAACGCAGAGAATCCCAGCACTCGTAAGACAAAAGTCACGGTCGAGGGAAAGACTTCCCAAATGCACCATTATTAAACTATTTGCAGAAACCCTGGGCGGTAGATGGGCGTTCTACAAGTCCCAGGAGTAGAATGTGAGAGAATGGGGGGAGGGGGGTGGTAAGGTTTGGGGTGGGGTCGGTAGATTCTATTTAAAGTCCCCTAAGGCTCATTAGTCGCATCCGGGCAGTTCTCCCCTCCAGAATTGACCTCAAACAAGTTTTAATGGTCCCTCTTTGGATATACAATACAGTATGCTGTAAGTAGCTGAAACTATGGGCACAAGCCTCTTAGTGTGACGGACAGTCCCATTAGTTTGTTCTTAAGGGGAGTCTTTCCAATTTATTTGAGAAACAATATGGTGAGAGAGATAAATTTCTCGCTCCAGGATCCATGGCAGATATGATCTTTGAATGCCTCTTAAAATATATATTGACTGTGATACTTAGCAATAAGTTTTGGCATCTAGTCCCACGCCACGCTTTTTGAGGGCTCATAGGACATGAATCCGTCTTGCTCACTGTGCGCCACCCCCTATGGGCGAAGCTGTCCCTCTGCCTGTAGTCCTCCCATAGCGAAACCGACCGGGGAGTGTCGTTCTCGCCAGACAACCGTCAGTCCATCCGCACGTGCCACCTGGCCACTGCGTCAATCTCGCAGAAGCGGCAATCCTGCGAGGGAACCTGCACACCCAAGCCAGCAAGGTTAACCTCCTGGAACGGTGGACTGTGATATACGAGTATACTTTACATTTTAGGTCCAAGCAATTGGAAAGTTTAACGAGCAATATTTGGCCACATTAACGGAGGCTCTGCCCTGCCAGAGGTCGTCGACGGTGCGTGATGCCGGGCAGTATACGCGGTTAAGTACTAAGGTGGACTGTATGATTGTATCTTGATATCCTGGATCTGTGATTGTGGAAGCCTGGCCGAATTGCGGCGGTTCTATTGCTAAAATTATTGCGCCTGTTGACTGTTGTAAGACTCAAGGTACAATATAATAACAAAATGCCAACGACCTTACGATGTTGATTCCAATAGAACAGAGCATGTTTCAAACTGCGGCAAACTTGGTAGTGTGCACAGCGTTGGCAGGGAAATATGGTGGGACATGACATCGCGCTTAGGCAGTATAAGTGCGTGTCGTGTCCTGGTCACCTCCGATTTAATCGTGTGCCTTTACCATGTTCCCCAAGTGGTTCAGAATCCACTATAATCAGGAGGTCCACCCTGTCAGTCAACTCCCCTTTCCCCCGAGGTGAAAGAGTCTGCCCTTAGGGTGCCTCAAGTTAACAGACTCACTCCCCCCGTCAGGCTGACAGGGTTGCTTGTAGCAGAAATGCTGAAAGCAGGCGTTGGAAACAACATATAATAACAAAATGAGAACACAAAAAATATACGATACCATAAGCTAAGTATAACGACCCTGGAACAGTGGCTCACCCTGTTACCCAGGGTCGTTCTATTAATTTCAATCCTTATGATTTCATTTGTATGTTACGACTAAAGTGACCACAACAGTAATAGTCTAAGCCGTGATGGGCCCCTAAACAGTTTCTAATAACAAACAATGTAAATTCACTGATTTCATTAATTAATCATAAACACAGAAAAATATTAAGAGTGTACCGTACGTCCCGTAGGAAATAAGGACCCAAAAATCCGTTGTTTTTACAGACTTTTCATTTTTTATTTAATTAAAACATTAACAAAGCAAGATATTAAAGATTTTTCTCATTTAAATTGTAAAGGATTATGTACTTTATGCATCATAGGGTATTTTTCATTTTTGGTACCGTAACTTTTTCAAAAAAATTATTGAGGGCTATAATTTCAAGTGAAAAATTAAAAACTTAAAGTTAATAATACCCTATTGTACCTAGGTATATTATGCATAAAGTAGTCATCAACAACTTAATGGAAGCAATATTTATATAACTTGTTTAGTTATTTAAATAAAAAAATAAGAAGTATTGAATTCCGGGCTACTTAATAAATACCGTACTTAATAAAAAATGTAAAAATTATTATTTATATTATTAATGGTATTAAACGTGCAATAAATATGGTGAGTATAATACATACTGTATATATGAAGACCAAATGTCATACGACTTTCGTGTATCGAAATTTAGAAAAACATTTCTGCTAATTTCTGTTATTTTTCACGGCTTTACGATTGATATCTCCTGTGAAAATCAACTTTGTACAAAAAACTAGTAGCGATGAGGGTACTCTGATTTGCTCTTAACGAAAAACGAGGAATAGAATCGAAATGAAGTTATCACTGGGAGAGGGAAACTCAGAATCACTAATAATTAATTATTAAGCGAGTTTACTATGAGATCCATTTATACCTCTAGTTCTACTGTTGAAACTGAATTGTGTTTCCTGCGAAAAGGGTTGGGTGATAAATCCAAGCTCTATTCAATTTTAGATTGGCGAATAGTAAGCGGAGAATCCAATCGATTACCTCTTCTATCTTATGCTACGTTTCGAATCCTTTTTGCTTTTTCATGTGTAAAACTTTAGTTTTTTGCTGACAGTCCAGAAATTTATTATAATTCGCAATGTAATGTATTGGATTGTGCAATATCAATGAATTTTACAAGGCTACCTACTGTTATGGAAGCAATTTGCATAGCATGTGGAAACTTCAAAGTACCTGGGCTTCTGAGTAATGCCGTATTTTCTCAGAGACGAAGACGCGACTATTCCTAATCTGTACTTACTCGTGGTGAAGATGGAAGGGCGTAATGGCGACTGAAAAGATAGATTGAGAAGAGACAAGAGAAAAACATAGTCTTTTCTGTGCATGGCACCCGTGTGTTTTTCTCCCCCCCCCCCCCGGCTGTTTCCTATTTCCTTTGGCGTCAAATCCAATGGCTGGGTCATGTGCACCGTATATGCAAGCGGAGAGGAAGCTGGTTTTCGAAGACACCCTCAACCACCCTAGGCGGCCCGGTAGGCCAAGGCTGAGATGGATGGACCAAGTGCTCGAGGATGTGCACGCCACCGGCACCCGAGACTGGAAGCTAGCGGCGGAAGGTCGTCCGAGGTGGCGTGGTGTAGTGGCAGCAGCCAAAAGTCCCCCCGGGCACCTACCTAATTCAAGTCAAGTCTATCCTAATG
This sequence comes from Psococerastis gibbosa, assembly GCA_963971405.1. Lineage (NCBI taxonomy): Eukaryota > Metazoa > Arthropoda > Insecta > Psocodea > Psocidae > Psococerastis > Psococerastis gibbosa. The sequence continues at coordinate 47,580,485 of OZ020485.1, forward strand.
AGACGTCAAACCCCGACGTACTTAGTTTATTTGAAGCACGAAGAGTGCGGATAACACCGTGTGCATTGCCGTATCCAGCCGTAGCGAGGCTGCCCGTGTTCGTCCGAGATGGCGTGGTGGATGGCTGGATGCGCCTACCTTAGTCAAGTTGAGTCATTTCCTTTGCCCCGTGTCCCGTGGTCTCATAATGTACAAATGAACAAACTCACGCACGTCGTGACTTAAATTCATTTCAAACCGTCAGCTATGCTTTCTGCCGCAGCGTCCTCCTATCTCATTAGCATGTGAGGAAGGTTCAAGGCAAAGCTAACTCAATTGTAAGGGTCTGTCCATTCCGGTACTAAATTCCGAAATTACATTACCTCTTTGTGTTTTAATCCCAGGATTGCTGCACTCGGCGAAAGCTAATGCTCATTTACAAGCCAAATTCTGGTTTTTCTTTTAAAATTACTGTATGATAATAATTGTAATGACTTTTAGGTTTGAGCATGGGCCGTGTTGGCCATAATAATCATAGCTTGTGAAACATACTGATTCTTGATAGAATCTCTGACTTGTAGCATCATGTCAAAGTCAACAATATAAGTGCTGTAGCCTACATTATGCTGCTGCTTTTTATAAGGTCTCCATGACAATGCTAGCTGAGAGCCACAAGTGCAGTGAATTTGGCAGTTCCTCTAACGCTAAACAGTGCGAAGAGCTGCTTTTGTCGCCCGTTTTCGCTGCACTACTACCTGCAGGCTCACCTGTTTCGCCTAGGCCTGGCTGCTTCAGACCAATGCCCACTCCGCCATAGCGAACGCATGAATGCTGCCCACCTTCTAACGTGTCAATCGATACGAAGCCCAAATAATGACATTACAACACTATACTGGCAGGCGCAGCACCAGAAGGCGGTAACGCTAAGAGTGGGCGTTGGATAAGTAAAGTAATTATGACCGTGTACATGATAATTGATCGACATCGAAAATTATTAGAATGTGCAGAAGTCTGATTTGAGTTGGCAAGCTTGTGAGACGGTTTTTTTTTTTTTTTTTTTTTTTTTTTTTTTTTTTTTTTTTTTTTTTTTTTTACCTTCGTGGGGCCTACTCGTTTGAGTTCCTACAAGCGTCGACCTAGAAGGTCTTTTGCTTCCACGTTTGCCGTCTACGCCCATCTTATAACACCAGTCTTTTTGATAAATTCTAGTGTTTTTGTGATGGGATTAGATCGGATGGTTTCCTCTTCAGACCTAGGGTGGCCAAGAGTTTGGTATCGAGTTTTTCCCAGCGCTTCACGTTCAAAGAGAATGTGTTCAGCTGTTTCTTCTTCAACTTCACACAGTCTGCATCTACTGTCGTTTTTCACGCCAACCCTATGCATGTGTTTGTTGAAGTGGCCGTGGCCCGTAAGCGTGCCAACCACCCTTCTAGCTTGCTCTCTACTTAAAGAGAGAAGCTGATCGGTGAGCTTTTTACTAGGACCCGGAATAACCTTCTTAGCAAATCTGCTTTCCGGGACTTTCTTCCATTCCTCTGCAGTTTTTCTCTGCACCCATTTTTGTACAGAAGTACGGGCCTGGCAATAAGCCATCCCATACTTAGGTTCTGCACCAATGAATGGCGTTTCTGCACCTTTTCGAGCCAGCTCGTCGGCTCTTTCATTCCCATCAAAGTTCGAGTGAGCCGGGACCCAAATCAGCGAGACTGAGTTTTCTCGACACACCTTTATTAGGAGGTTGATGCAGTGCCACACCATTTTTGATGTGATCTTTATAGCCTCCACAGCCTTAATCACTGCCTGCGAGTCTGTATAGATAATAATGGTTTTGCCCTTGCTTTCCATTTCCATACACTCCTCTAGGCATTTTATAATGGCCCCTACCTCAGCCTGAAAGACTGTAGCATATTTGCCGAGGCTTAGGACTATGGATTTGTCTACAGTTTCCCCATAGACTCCTCCTCCAGCCCCATTTTCCATTTTCGACCCATCTGTATACCAGACTAGGTCATTGTCCCCTGTTTGATGTTCTTCAGCATTCCATTCTTTTCTAGCTGGAATTCTAGTGTTAAATGGCGGTTGTTGAATAAATAAATAAATAAATTAGTACTTTTATTGTTTCAATTACTAAGCCAACCTAGCGGAGTTAGAGCTATAAAGCCCTCTCTCACACTCAACTAGGATGGCCCGGGACCGCCTGCTTTACATGCCCTCCGAAGCATGGCCAGAAAATGTAGCCAGTGTGGGACTCGAACCAACCACCTTTCGGGTGAAAGACATAGTCCATACGCTACATATCCTGACTGAGTGGATTAGCTACAATGAGGAACGATACCCGGAGTAATAGGGAAGTAAAAGCAGAGGCTTAACTTTGTGGGGGGGGGCAGAGACAGTGGCGTATCCGCAGAAATGTAGAGCTCTGCGCGATGTACCAAGAACCTACGATAATACCTGAAATCAAGAGAGTCAGCATTAGGTGGCTAGGGCGCGTGGAGCGAATGCCAGACAATAGGGCTACAAGAGCAGCCTTACACAAGGTGCCTCAAGGGAGAAAACGAGTGGGACAACCACGGATGCGATGGCTGGACGACGTCGAGGTAAATCAGGCGACCCTTGGCCTCGATGACAGGCGAAGGAGAGCGCAGGACCGCACGGGCTAGCCCCTCTCCCAGACTTCCTGGGTACGGCCAAACAAATGCAAAAATTCAGTTTTGACCCGATTCACCATTATAAACGGAGCTATATTGATAAGAGAGAATACCACAATCTGAACCTCGACTTATGTTAATGCAGCTTCATAAACCACACATCAAAGTGCTTTCAATAACTGACACCGACAAAAAATTTCAAATTTCCAATTGAAAACTATATAACCCTGTAAAGTAGCAGATGTTATTAAATTGAAATATCCCCTCCCCTTTTCGGTAACATTGGTAGGAGATGTCAAACTTTGGAAAGGTATTTCCTCCGATTTTGAAACGCTCTGTCCATACCATCTGGTAGCTTTTGACAGCGCTTACTTTAAGTTGAATTTACGACCCTAATAAATTTCAAAAACATACCTACCGGTTTTTTTAAACATTATTCTTTTGTTGAAGATACTTTTATTTTTTGACCAATGGAATCGCATGATGAATTCAGCCGCTTAAGTGCTGTTGGTAGTTTCCAGCGAACAACAATAATTGTGTTGGCCTTAATACATTGTAGTATTATATGGGATATATAACAATTAACTTTGGTTAAAGAGGTAACCTCCTCGTTGTAACCAAGATTAGAGGATATGGAAAAAACTGGGCTTGGCGGGATTCGAACCCACGATCGACGCCCCGGTTAGGCGTAGATCGTGGGTTTGAGTCCCTCCAAGCCCAGTATTTTCCATATACTCTAATTTCGCTTGTGTTGGCTTTATTAACCCACAAACGATAGTAATTAATAGGTCTAATTAGAGTTCTAGTTGGGGGGATGTGACATTACCTTCCCGCCAGTTTATTTACTATGACAAAGTGGGTACTAGTATTGCACAATGTGAATGTCGAAAATATTACTGAAATACCGTCGATCAAGGTTACAATTCAATATCAATCAACATGTACAGTGTATAGATTTATGCTGATATAGTTATGGCGCTTGTTGCACCGACGTCAAAAGTTCACTATTGACGTGTTTGACGTAGTAGCAGACAATTTTTACACTGTCTTTAATGTCTGCTACCACGTCAAACACGTCAATAGTGAACTATTGACGTCGGTGGAATAAGCGGCTATAGTAGATATCGATACAGTATCTTCATCTTCAAGTAACAACCGGCTGTCTGGTTTGCAGCAACATGTGACATCGATGCCTACCCACCCTCTCTTCTGCTCCAGGTATGTACTGGCCACAACATCCTCCATCACTTGCTGTAATATTCTTTTCTCGGGCACCCAGGTTGGTTGACGCATTCTATGTTTCCTTCTTTGATGCAGCTTGCGAAGATCTCGTGTCGTAGCAAATGTCCGATCCAGTATAAGCTCTTGTACACATCGATGCAACCAGAGGTTTGCTTTCGCTAATTCAGATACAGTATACAGTCACATCACATGGTAAACTGTACTAATTTCCAAACAGTAGCTCCGGTGAATGAGTCAATCAGAACAAATGAATGAGGCGAAACTTGAAAATAACCCCTCCCCAATTCCCAATCCCTCCATTAAATCTGCTTATCCAGAATAGAATCAGCCGCCAAATGCTAAACACTACGCATGGCTCCCGTCCTAAATGACAGAAGGTTCTAATAGAGATGGCAATTTTGGGGAATGAGGAGGGGGGAGGGGGCAAAAGTGCGGGACCTGCATGTGAAATTTGAGGCAATAATGAAGCGCGCCACCCCTGCGCCATTTTTCATTAAACCGCTCCTAACTGGTTTGTTCCGGCTTGTTTCGGTTTAACCCTACGTAGATAAATAGTTCGTGTTTACAGGAAAGCCATAACCAGTTGTTTGTTACCCGTATTTCTTGGTAGGCCTACGTTTCGTTTAAGTCGAGCTGACACCTGTTACAATGTGAATGTCTGAGCCTGCCCGTTGTAGTTGTAGTCGGTGTCTGGCATTCACTCTTGTAATGTAAACAGCAGACAGCAGTAAAAATAAATGCCATGGCATGACATCTAACTGACGTCCAGTACTGAGGACGGTTAGAGGATCCTCTCTCTTCATCGCTGCAATATTCGGGATGCTGTGGTCTGCAACATGTCCGGCAGCCACATTTTTCCCTACTCACCAAATTAAGTTACCCTGGGAGAACCCAGGCCAGGCGCAAATTTTCCCATTTAGGCCGAGTCTTGAGCCACGACCTTAAAAAAATATTGACTTTTTGTTCCATTACTACCTACAACCTAGCGGAGTTAGGGCTATAAAGCCCTCTCGTACGTGTACACTCTACTAGGAAGACCCGGGACCACCTGCTTTGCATGCCCTCCGAAGCATGGCCAGAAAATGTAGCAAGGGTGGGCCTCGAACCAACAACTATGAAAGTTGGAATCTGTACCACTACCCTACGTACATGACCGTCTGCGTCATAGTCAAGCTCTATAGGGGCTATTCCGGTCATGTAGAAAAAGCATCCACACATCTGAATTTAATAGTGTAAATTTTAATAATTCTCTATGATGAGCTGTAAAATTGTCTGGAAATAAAAACTACATGCTGTGTGAATAAAAATTGCAAAATTATACAAGAAATTAAAGCGAAATTGCTTGGCTTAGCGAATTGAAATGCAAAATAACGGAACAATCCTGCGAGCAGCCGAAAATGTAAAACACACAAACAAAATGTAAAAATGATATGCCAACTATACCGCAGTTGTTGGAACGACGAAAAAGTTTTGGGCTCAAATTTTAAAACAGAAAGTGAAATTTTATTCCAAAGTCAAAGCATTTCACGCTTTACAATGGAAAGTAATCAAAATTCTCTCCATGTTTTACGCCATGTTAGAAATTGCGCGGAGAAAGAGAAGGCTGCAGAGAGATGAAAATCGCATTGTTTTTACTGCCCATTCTCAGCAGCGAATGAGAAAATTTTGAAAACGACAAACTTTTTGAAAAGAAAGTTTGTAAAAGTGACATTGCGAGAGGGTATTGAGAACGTTAAGGTTGGTAAATTATATTTAAGGTTTTTTTTTTGACAATTAGAAAACAGTAGGTGTAGAAGTCTCTAAGGCGCATATTCCACCTACGTGAATAGTCAATAGTAAATATGGTATTGACGTAGGTGGAACAAGTGCCTAAGAGAGAGATAAAACATTTCTTCTCGCCAATGAATTCATGAGTAACTTCGACCATTGACACGTCTTCTTCTGCCCAATCAGATCGTGCCTTGCAGCTAAGACGGGATTTATTGTTGTTTGGAAGCGATCAGTGTCTGATTCAGATTTTTGGCCCATTGGTTAGAGTTTATTTGCTATATACACTATAGTATTGTATATAAACTGTATACACACCCTACTCGGAGGGTCTGACACCCTCAACCACCTAGCCAAACGCATTTTCAAGCTGAGAAAAATGCATTTTACACCAAATTGGAAATACATCTTCTTCTTCTTCTTCTCCAGCCAACGCCCGTCCTTGGCTGGTAGACCATTTGACGCCGTGCTGCATAGTAGAGCTGGGCCAATCCCTCCAGAGTCGTAGTTTGGTTTTCTACCTTCAATGGAAATATATGGCAGCTGTCCCAAGGGGCAGATGGTGGGATTTGTGTTAAAAATATAATCACATCTTTACACATTATTAACTATTATAGCTGAAGATATAGCAAACAAACATATTCGATAAAATATATGAGAAAAAACCAACAAAAAAATTTATCAGCCGCATTTTGTTCAAGATCTCAAAACTATCTTATTAAAAGAGAGATTTTGAAATATTTTGTAAACAAGAATTTTTTTTCAATTTCTCGGTCCACAGCCGTAGAGTTGTTAAAGTGGTCCAATGAAAAATCCATGCAAAATTGAAGCTTTATTTACATTTTTGCATCAGCAACATTATTACTTCTGAACACCCCGGTAATGTGCATTAAACCAATTTTATAGAACTGTCATAATTCGGGGGAATATAATGCGTTTTGAGAAAGCTTTAATTTTTATGAATTTAGTCATCTGACCACTTTCACTATATAAGAAATTAACTACTATTAATTACGGCAAAAACACTCGGCCGTTCCTTGTCAACAAAAAATATATTGAAAATTCTCCCTTAAACCAAGTTACCCTAGTTTACAGTAGTACGGCAATACGAAAAAGCACAAACTACAAGGTATAAAGCGAATAAGTCACTTGAAATTATCCTGTTTATCTTTATCATCAACAAAACTTTTAATGAATCTTATAGCTTCATCGTAAGTTTGCCAACTCAAAGTCCTCCTAAAAGAAATATTTAATCCTCAAGTTTGTGCGAAGAAAAACAAAAGATAATAAAGGCTGAAGAGAAAGATTGATAAAAACCGTCCCCTTCCTTTCGTCGACCCGACCAGGTTGATTGAGAAATATTACGTGGATATACCATTTTTATCATGTTAAAGCTTGTTATCAGTATGGATTTCAGGGTTTCCTTATAAATTTTGAATTTTTCAGCAACATTTTTTGATTTTCATGGCACAGATTATGGCATGACTTCAAACATATTTTCCACTTTGTTGCTTGTGTTTCTGTTGCATGACTTCGAGGCTTTCGAAACCAGTCGCTTGTAATACTATATAACCAGGAATGTACATCATTGACTTTTTGGACAAAGTCTATTTTGTACGTTCGTTATTTGTACCTACACAAAGCCGATTTCACAAGAAATAACTATCGTAGAGCCATCAATGAGATATCATAAAATATAAAAATATAAAAAGAAATTCTGACGCAAAGCATGTTTGGCTGCAGTTCTTAAAAACTTGTTGTTTTTATTGACTTTTTGTCAGGACATGTAAACTAGGTAGTGGTACAGACTCCGACTTTTCACCCGAAAGGTTGTTGGTTCGAGTCCCACACTTGCTATATTTTCTGACCATGCTTCGGAGGGCATGTAAAGCAGCCATTCCCGAGTCTTCCTTATAGCCCTAACTCCGCTAGGCTGGCTTAGTAATAGAACAAAAAAAGTCATTATATTTTTTTTTAATTAATTAACAAAGAAAGTTATTAAAGATTTGGCTCATTTAAGTTGTAGAAGACTACTTCATGCATCATATAGTAGGAAATATTAAATTTTGGTACAATTAGTTCTTTCAAAATAACCAGAGGGGACTGAAATTTCGCGTACCGTAATCTGGGATTTTCGGAAAAACTGCAAAACAGAAATGTAAAAATACCCGATTATATGATGCACGAAGTAGTCTTCTACAACTTAAATGAGCCAAATTTTTAATAACTTGCTGAGTTAATGAAATAAAAATGAAAAGTTTTTTTAATTTTGGGGTGCCAATTTTCTACGTACAGTAGTATATTCTCTTGAGGTACCTTGTAGGGTTGTGCAGGCGGAAAATTTCTCCTGTCATGTTGAGTCTCAAACGTTGACACTCCGCTTCCTAGTCTAGCTGTATTTCCACTTGACTCTGTAATTTGAAATCCTGCAGTGGGCCTACTATGGTGATAATTATTAATCATCGTAAGTCGTAACCTGGGATTAAAAATGTAAACAATCTAAATTTACAATGGAAAGTGCTATTCAAAATTGTTTTGTTTACATTTTCAACCCCCCAATAATAAGTTAATTTTAACGGCATAATAGGCCCGCAGGTATTCACTGTCAGGATGAAACTTTTTTATTTCTCCGACAAATCAAGGAAAATAAAGCATAGACCTATGACACAGAAACAAAGACCGAATTTATTCTACTTTCAAAAAATCCCGCCAAAACACAAACTGAAGGAAACAACAGCTTTAAGGAGGGGATTTTCACGAATTCCGAGATATTCCTAATCCCACACTGTACAGGTCTTCAAATTTTTTTTATCAACGGCCCGCGGTAATCCCAGATTGCGAGCCACCTCTAAAACCTTTCAATATTGATTTATTTTTCGAGAAATGGCTATTGCTTTTCCAATACTCGCTGCACAATAGGATACTGCTGACCAAGCATTAGCTTACGATTCGGGTTCCGCATGAGCTGCCTTACAGCTCATTTCTTCTTATACCTTTATACCTATCGGGTTCTTTATTGCAGCGCCCATTTTGACGGAATTTTTTTGCTGAATTTACATTTGAAAAAGGCGGTATCTATAGAGTGCTGTTTGATTTCCAATTGATGTTGGTTTGGCCTGGAATAGTTCTGTTGGTATGAAGCTAGACCAGTGGTCGTCAACTTTTTTGCCCAACTGAGCCACATTCTGAGTTTACAGCGATTTATGAAACTTGCACAGCTATTCAACTAACTAACCATTCTGTATCATTTCATTTAAACCATCATTGAACTGCAGAATCAAAGAATTAGGAAAGAAAAGAAAAAACCTTGAAACCAGACAATGTACTGATGCATTTCAAAGTATTGTAATACCACTGCAGATATACAGTACAATGTTTTAAAAAACAAGTTTCGACACTTTATACCGATGTTCTTTACTTTATAAAACTTCTGATAGCTAAAAGAGAAAAGGAAGTTTGAAAATTCCATACAATACTGTTGACTGAAACGAAGAGTTTCCGATTTCAACTTATATTCTTTAGTTTTCTTCTGCTTTGTTTTGTACAGATTTCGATTTTTTCCGAAGAATCGACAATGCATACAATTTACAAGATCAGTACTTTATTTTAAATTTAATTTTGTACGATAATACACTATCGATAAGGAGTGAATCCACGAGTTTCGTCAACACAGAATGCAGTACAATACAATACAGCATATTCCCTTACAAAAATCTTATATAGGCTTATAAATTTACGTTGTTTAATAAGCATAATATGCCGCAGAGCTAATGCCTCGCACAGGTTACAATAGATTACTCGAAACATTTTGAAAACCTATTTTAATGCCTTAGTAAATTTCTTTTTTGCCCCTTAAAGTTTTTTTTTTTTTCTAAAAAATGTTATTTAGTAGGGGAAAAATATTTTTCCCTATCGATTTACGTTTGCCGGTTAAAAGGGTTATGCATGACGTGACGCAGGACCAGAGAAACATGACATCAACGGGTTATGAACAGGTATAAAGATGTATGGTTCGGAATCCACTATAATCAGGAGTTCCACCCTGTCAGTCAACAGTGAAGAAATCTGACCTTAGGGGTGCCTCAAGTTAGCGAACAGACATACCCCCCCCCCCCCCTCACCCCGCCAGGCTGAAAGGGTTTGCTCAAATGCAGAAATACGTTGGAAAACGAAACGGTATGAAGCCAAAATTGAGTTAGCCTCCTAAAAATAGAAAAACATTGGATGTATCAATTAGGAGGACATAACAATAGGAAGTCGTTAGTAGCATTAGAAGAGCGGAGCAGTGTAGCAGCTAGAAGCCTCGGCGGCACCACGCATCTTGCTTCAGGGAATTCTAGTTTTTTCACCAATTCTATCCGACCAAGGTCTGATCTATATTTTTAAGGGCAATAGTTTTTTTTAATTTTTTGTGGTTTTAGTGCCATTTTGTATATTTAAAAAAATGAAATCTAGAGCTCTAAAAACTGTCATAGGATCCCCGGGAAGGAGATTTCTTCACCTAGGTTCAAGCAGGCCTACCACAGCAGTTAAAGAATAACTCTAGGCATAACTTAAATTATTCTAATTAAACCTGAATGAATGCTACAACGTGCGGGAGTTAATGTAGAATTAAGTATAATAGTAATAAATGTTATGACTTGTTATGACTTTTTGTTTTATTACTAAGCCAACCTAGTGGAGTTAGGGCTCTTACACTCAACGAGGAAGACCCGGGACCACCTGCATTACAGCCTTCCGAAGCATGGCCAGAAAATGTTGCAAGGGTGGGACTCGAACCATCAATCTTGCGGGTGAAAGTCAGAGTTCTTACTACTAATCTAACTAGGTACATGTCCTGAATGAATATAGGGTATAAATATGAAACTGGCACTAAAAGCTACCATTGTAAATTCTAAATCTGCCAATCTAAACTCGTTTATCGCGAAACCAACTAAATGTTAGTTACTCATTATGAAAAATAACTTAGTAAATTTGTACGTCAAAACATTTTACGTTAAAACATTATACTGTTTGCTTACACTTGACGATGGCGTGATTCGGAACAGGTTGTGTGTGTTTTTTATGTTTTAACTTAAAACTTCACAATGAGTGACAGCAAGTTTTACAAAGTTACTAAGGAGACTAAAAGTTAAATGCTAGTTACCTGTGTGTCGGTTTTTACACCAAAGCTGCTTTGGCAAAACAGTGTAGATTTAGTGTGTCGCTTCGCACACTTGCGTGGAGCTTTAACACGAATTTTAAACGAGTCTACCAAAAATTGAAATCTCCTCAAACTTAGCAAAGTACTTCTGATATAGAAAATTACCCTTCGCGTCGCGGCAAATTCTTATTATAAACCGACAGGAGCTTAATGAGAGCTTTCGGAAAACGTCAGACAAAAATGATTAATTTCTTCGTAAATTCAATTAAGCTTATAGTAAAAACTAAAAACTAGTCATATTGAATCGAGGGAAATTTTAAATTCCCATTACTTTCCTATACAGTAAATCAATTTAATATTAATCTATACATCATAATTAATCATCAACGGCTCTAGAGAGCGTGTTACATGTCTGGTGAACTTGCACTTGATAACAATAAATAAATAAATAAATATTTCTGTTAAATTATACAATCAGGTAATCAACAAGACGTAATTGACAAGAAAGTTCAAATCAGGTAGTTCTGTCATTGTCTTCGTGTCAGTGCCTCAGTGACAGTGTAGAAAGCTTTCTCTAAGAGATGGTCTCAAAGCAATTTAGGGAAATTAGTAGCATTTTTCGCCGCTCTCAGTTCAAAAGGGAGTTTTCGAAGGTAGGCGAAATCTTGTAGTATAGGATCCAGTCGCTTGCACACTTGGCTATGCGTGGTGCTGGCCTTACTAGGTCTCCCCGTTGCCTCGTTTTGTAGGTGTGGGTGTCCTCATTTTCTTTAAATTTCCCCCACACCTCAGACTTTATGATAAGTAAAATGCATCTTTGTATATACATTGAAGTGAGAGGTCACAGTTTTAGCAAGTAGCGGACTCCCCTCTTTTGGAGCCTTTACGGAGGTCCCCCCCCAGGCCAATATGCCGTAATGAAGAAATAAAATAATTTAATAAATAAAATGAACAAATTTCAAGAGTCCGGCATGAGAAGTTACACTCAAAAACAAACCTGATTTTGCAAACATCCCCACATTAAATAAATCTCGCCTTTTTGTTGTTCTATTAAGCCAACCTAGTTAGGGCTATAAAGCCCTCTCTTACACTCAACTCACTGACCCGGGACCGCCTGTTTTACATGCCCTCCAAACCATGGCCAGAAAATGTAGCCAATGTGGGACTCGAACTAACAACCTTTTCGGTGAAAGTCGGAGTCTGTACCACTACTCTGCAGGTGCTGACACATTATAATAGCTGAAAATATAAAATTAAGTAGCCGTATTCAGTGGTAGACCTATCATCATTTACCATGATCAGCAGCCTGATCGAGGCGATTATAATACCGGTATTTATTTAATCCCCTGGTATTAAAAATGTAAACAAGATAATTTTATAATGGAAAGTGCTATTCAAAATTGGTTTGTTTACAGTTATAATCCTAGGGTATTTATTTAACCCTGGTATTATAATCGCCTCGATCAGGCTGCTGAATGAGCAACCCGGAAAGGGGTAAAAACACAGAGACTGTATGAAAATGAAAGTGGGGGTTAGGGAGTGCTATATATTTTCTGAAAGAGTTACAGATTCACAAATATCGTCTCTCTAGTATGATGCTATGTATAAAATTTCCAGCCCAAACTATGATACTTATCAATTTTCCCTTTTGGGTCTTTTCACAGGGTTTTTTTGTGGTGAAACCCCCTGAAATTAAGGTATTCAAACTATTATTATAAAAAATACCCATGAGCAATAATTTTTTCAGCCCATATTTCCCAATTTAATCGAAATCGGTCAAGTAGTTTGGCCCCAAATCAAAAAACACACACAGACAGAAATTTTGTATTACACCACAGACCACCAAAAGCAAAGAACGTTTTGGGGTCCCGGGAACTCAACAGGTGTAATTTAGCTACTTCGGTGGCAAGGTGGTATATGTATACGAGTCTTTATACACTTTGCGGTCGGAGACGTGTCGTAAATGGACGCAAGTACATATTAGGTTACTTAGTAAAGCGGTTATTCAGATACATTCATTAAAGTGTTTGTACGCTATTTAACCTTTAAAAATAAAAAAAATCCCTTGAAATCTCAAAATCAAACATTCCGACCATCACAAAGGTTACCTCATATACCTACTAACGCATAAATAGGAAGGAAAAAATATTCATGAATCCCTTATGTGTCCCCTATATAGGTATATTACTCTCATTCACATGTTCGGATTGCCAACCGTACTATATTTGTAATACACCAACTAAATTTCATGTCGACCATTTTTGCTTTCCAATTTATACGTAGTATAAGGAAAGCTTTGTGATGGTCGAAATTTTCGATTCCGAGATTTCAACGGATTTACACGTTTTGAGGTCCCAGGAACCCAAAAAAGTGGTTTTTACAAAATGTCTGTCTGTCGGTCGGTCTGTCGGTCTGTCGGTCTGTCGGTCTGTCGGTCGGTCTGTCTGTTCGTCGATTTCCGGGCAAACTACTCAGTGGATTTGAGTGAAATTTGGCATGTAGGTTCACAAAAATCATACCTCGGGACCTTTTTTTTTTGGGCCAACTCAATTTGGGGGGGTTTTATTTTCAAAAAACTCCAAAAAAAGTCTAAAAAAATTATTTCTCAAAAACGGCTCCAACGATTTCTTTTAAATTCTCGTAGATTGTAGTCGTTATTAATGTTGACAAAATGCGGGGGGTCGCTTGCCCCTTGATAGTTTGCTTCTGGGGGTAAAAAAATAAAAATAACTAAATTTTAATGAAAAAATGACTAAAAAATGCGAAACCTTTCTATCGATGATTTCTACCTTCAAGCATGTTTTAGGTGTTAAATTGAGTAACGAAACCGGATAGGTTGCTTTCCCAAAAAAATATTTGGCTTTGCACAAAAAATTATTTTTTGAAAAAAATGATAGAAAATTCGCGCTCAAATGCATTGCATGCCCTGCCATTATTGCTGTGTGGTAATTAATGTGTTTGTTTGACCTATCGAGAATTTACCTCACTTCCAGTGACGTCAGGTGGACAACCGCCCCCCCCCCCCCCAAGATATCGGAAATTTAACCATAGAAAAAATATTTGCCATAAAATTACTAATTTTCTCTATCTAATAATTTTGATAAATTGGAAAGCATGTTCGAGTGAACTCGGACCGGTTCTTTAAATAAATGGTTAAAAAACATATAGTGAAATGAAACAATAAATAATGAAAAAAAAAATACAAAAAAGGCTTAGACAGAGAGGTTAGAGTTTTTTTTTTTTTTTACTTACCGCAGGACTAATCCGTGTGCGGTTTATGCACTTTCTCCTTCTCATGTTAGTGTATTCTGTTGTAATATTATAGTGTTATATGGAGATCTTATGTATCTATGTTATGTTTTACCTATGATTTTAGTTGTTTTTTGAATGCTGTCATGTTTCTAATTGCTTTTAAATTTATGTATAATCTGTTGTAATGTTTGATTCCCACGTATTGCGTTTGGTGCTGTATTAATGTGGTTCTTGCACGTTGCTGCTAGTAGGCGAAACTACTATATTTTCGAGTCTTTCGGCCAGAATTGGGCTGATAAAAGCTGAGTTGTTGATTAATTGCTATATTATGTGGATGAGACGTGCTACAGAAGTTTTGAATTTTTCATCCAAAATAAAAAGCTGTTATGTGCAAGCTGCAATAATTATTCTTTTAAAAATTAAAATTAAAAAAAAAACAGTAGTAAGTAGGTACAATAAGTAGCCAATTTATTAAAAAAAAAATTATGATAAATAATCCTATTATATATTTCTCTTAGGCATTTCCCTCATCTAAAATTTTTAAACATATTGGCCTGGAAAATACTATATTTGGTATGAAGAAAGTTGGCAGCCCTACTCACTGTTGATGCACCCATTACGGAAAACAAAGCAGCTGTGCTCCTCGCTGTGTGAATTGCAATCTTCAGCAGTCAAATTGCTCTCAGCAGCAACCCATAAAAAGTGCAGACCATTAAAGTTACCAGAACTAAGGCTAAAAACCGGAGGACAAAGTAATCCGAGAGAGTGGTCATCGTGTTTTATAGTCGTGTCTGGTGCCGCTCCAGTTTACGATATGTCCACCAGCTCTTTTACGACCTCCAAGTAACTTTAACTTTACTTTATTATAACTTTAACGAGACGTATGCGAAATGTTAAGTAAATATGCAGCCGGTGAAAAGGGATATAAAAAGTTTTGGCAATTTCAGCTATTATAGTTACATAGTAGCTTATAGTACCTACATAGTAAGTTAAGTACCTGTAGCGTATGCTGCTGTAGCAATGAAGTGGAAAGCCGGAAGGAGTAATTGATGTTGAATTTTGCAAATTTTTATAACGGTAGATTTACCAATATCGTGAGTAGGCTTAAGCCTTAATTTAAGGATTGTGATTAAATCTATAGTTGTGTTATAAAATTTCTCCAAACGATTATCCATTAAGACTGGGGTAGGGATAATTGGCGGGGGCCTACAAAAACCGAAAAAAACATTGTAATAAGGTTTAAAAATCAATCCCCACCTAAATTTCGTTAACTTATTTCAGTAACTTATATAAGTCCACGCAAAATGAGAAAAGTATGGAAATGGAATATTTTTACAGTGTCGCACGGGATCAAAACATTCCATGTCCATACTTTTCTTATTTTGCGTGGACTATACCTGCTATCAAAGACCCCCTTTTATAACTGCCAAAATAACTCTTATAAAAATTAAATCCGTTTGAATCTTCAAATAAGAAGATTATATAAATAAATATACTATAGATATCCCCTGCCATTGAAAATGAAAAAAAAAACAATTAGAAAGGCAAAATTATTAATTATAGAAAGGTGGTTAAGAGATAATAATTAATTAGGGGATCCCAACCTTTTTTGTCCGTGGGCCACTTGATTATTTTATGATTATTCGAGGACCACCATAGCTGGGACAAGAAATTCGTCAAATTCTAGAATGATTTGTGCCTACAGTACAATTACATGCTTATACTCGTATTTGATTAAATGTTTAGGACTGTTGGATTTTATATAGTAGTTTAGTGTTAAGACTTACTGTATATTTTACTTCAAATGGAAATCTCAGCTGTTTTATTTTCGTATTTCTTACTTTGAATCATGGACCACCTGATATGTCAGGGGACCACAGTTTGGGAACCTCTGATTAGATCAATGTGAAAATTTCAGAGAAGTTGCAGCTTTGTGACGCCATTGATGACGCCATCCCGACAATAAGTGGAAGTTCTATTGTATTTTTTTATTAATAATTTGTTTTGTTTAGGCGCCCATTCCACCAACCGGCTAGGGCTATTTACAAAAACAGTGACGTGGTAGCAGACATTCAAGACTTAGGCGGGGTTTCCACCGACCTCGCATTGCAGAATTGATGGAAATGTTTATTTTCCTCTATGCCATAGTTAAAATTGATCAATGATCATACAGTAAAATCACAAAAAACAAACTAAAATTAAAAAACGGCGCCATGGGATATGTTAAGTACAAACATTTTAATAGATTTCTATAAAAAGAATAACTCTAATTTCCGTCAATGTCATTTGCATTCTGCAATGCGAGATCGGTGGAAACGCAACCTAAGTCTTGAATGTCTGCTACCACGTCACCATTTTTGTAAATAGCCCTAGCCGGTCGGTGGAATGGGCGCCTTAATATACTCCCCTAGATGATGAAGTATTCAGCGATTAGGGAAGAAAGAAGAAATTATACATATCTTCGAAAATTTCAAGCGGTACGCATTTCGCTGGGTCCACTTGTTGATAGATAAAATCTATTCATCGGGGGCACGAAATCTGTCATCAACCAATTGAGATCGATATCCCAAATATTCAGGGGGGGGGGGGTGGTACAGGTGAGCCCACCCCTAGCAAGGTAATACAAAATGAGCTGCTCAATCAGGGGCAGAGGTGAAGCTGACGATGCATAGATTAGCGGCGGCGGCCATTGCTCCACCTTTGTTGGTAGCACTGTGCAATTAGGCGCGAGTTTTAAACAGAGAATGCGGGCGATGCGGGTAAATACCTTCCCCCCACCCAATGTATTGAATTTTGTTACTTTATCGGTATTGCTTTCGCATTGTTTACATTACAGGGTGTTTTCTAATCTTCAGATTTAAACGGTTTTTTTATAGGGTACTTGTGTATATCTACTTTGTGTTTTTCTATAATCAAAGGAATGAAGAGGTCTACAAGATTTTTGACTGGATTTTTGTGACAGCCAATAAATCCACTAATGCGACTTCCATCGCAAGGTGGTAGCATGCTTGTACTTGTGCGAGTATCTACACACCTTGCGATCGGAGACGTGTCGCAACTCGACACAAGTACCTATTAGGTGACTTAGTGAGGCGATTGAAGAGGTTAATCGGATACATTCATTAAATTGTTTGTACGCGATTAAGCTTTTTGATAAAGATAATAAAAAAGAAAGAAGAAGAAGAAATCGGTTTTCAAAATTTTTCAAGTACGGTAACCTTTTGTTCCCTATTCCCTATTGAGACCCCCGGGCCCTGCTGTTGGTAGTTATGCGAATCTTCGTATACCTAACGTTACTGCCATCAAAATGCGTAAACCCCGCTGTTCTGTGACTATTATATCAAAAATGTTCCCCAGGGGAGACCCCCGGGCCGCCCTGGAATAACATGTGTATTAGTTACTGATACAATTGGAAGTTGAATGCATAGGCTATACAGCCTACTACAATTTTACTACATTTCATGCAAACATTGTACTACTGACTGAACCCCCCCCCCCCCCCTAGGTACCACTATAAATTCCTGGGTACGCAAATTATGTAATACAGCCCCAAAACTCTTGCAGACGAGATTTTTTTTATTCATTTACCTACGATACACCATCACCGCTCGTTCACAGACTCAGGGGCGCCCACTACGGGGGGGGGGGGGCACGGAACTTTTTGCCCCCCAGACTTTTTCCTGGGGGGCGAAGCCCCCTCTAGGAAATGTGGCTTAAAGCCTACCGATTCCCATTGCTTTTTCTGGGCATTGCCATTTTGGCGTTAGTATACATTCAGTAGGAAACTTAAACTTGAAAAACTTTGTGAACGAATTCATAAACCAAACGTCAGTGCGTCGATCGACATGGAGCTGGAGCTATGATTCAAAATATTCTGACCAGTTATTGATGATTTATTTTTAATTTTTAATAATTGTAATACACTGGGTATAGGCTACATTCTAAATTCTGTAAGAAGTTAATTCAAACACGCTTTTTTCATTGGCGCAAATAGGGGGTCCTGGGGCCCCAGGGACACCCGTAGCCCCACCCCCCCCCCCCCCGCCCTCAAGATTTGTGGTGACAAAGATGTTATGGAGGCGATAGCGAAACCCATAGTATCCACAATAACAAAAGGGAAATGAATTCATGCTAATTCATGCATCATATTGACCAATTATACTTTCACAAAAATAAATTATTCAAAATGCTTACAACCCCCATAATTTGAGACCTATTTTTTCAATTTTTTTCTTCGGGGGAGACCCCCGGGCCCCCCTTAGCGGTAAGTTTATTCCTCGGTAAAATCTCAAGTCTCAACTGTACTGCTTGCAAAATGTGTAAAACTTCACTCATTTGTGCCCATTTATCAATTTTTATCTCCGGGGGAGACCCCCAGCAACTTAGTATGGACAAGGCGTACAAGAGTCTAAGGTGTTGCATAGTTAAAAATACTAAAACAAAGTTACCTCAGGAGGAAAAAGGAGGAAAATCCAACAGTACAATTTCCTTCGTATTTGGGGTGGGGGGGGGGGTCACCTCTCCCATTTGCCCCCCAGACTTTTTCAAAACTGGGCGCCCCTGCACAGACTTATATTTTTAAAAGTTGAAACAAAAATAAAACTTGTCCTCTATATAACGCTTAGTTCTTTTGACTTGAATAAATGAAATGAAAATATTAATTTTTATTTAAAACATGAAAGGTTCACTACGGTAAATGAGTCAAAGTAACTCGTATCTTTATGAAAAAGGAGCGAGCTTTAATATTGACTGAGATAAAAATAAGTAAATATTATTTTATATTTTGTTATCTTTGACAAAATGAGTTTCCTCTAATATGTTAAGTATACGAAATAAAATTCTTCCCCTTTCTCCTTTTCTTGTCTTTAGATACATGGGAAGTTTACATTTTCCATGGCAGGAGCGTCATGCTGAGGGTTGTCAGATTCAGTTTTTTGCTTTCCTATTTACGCCTGTACGTTAGTATAAAGAAGCCTAATTAACAAAGGGTTAGTTGGACTTGCCTGTTGTGTTAATAGTAATTAGAGGCATGGGCCTCACGGTCATCGAACAATTAGTGCGAAGCCCATTGTCAGGGGAAGGTAGTGTAAGTCCAACTAACCCTTTGTTAAATAGTATTACACCATTGCCATTATACCTTTACAAATAGATAAGGAAACCTCATTGGAATTGAGGATTAAACGGGTGTCTATTCTTCTTTGTAAAGAAGAGTATAGTTGTTCCATTTTTGAATTGTTGTTTATATTGTTTATTTTGAGTTTGTATTGTATCAATTACATGTGATTATTTATAATATAGTAATATTGAGTTGTAATAATATTTTTGAATAATGTAATACAAAATTGGTGCTTCACCCCCAATAAGCTGTTATTATATCGTTTGTATTGATTGATGATTGTATTGATGTACTGATGATTATATGTAGGTTTTTTTAAATCTATATATGTATATAGCTATTTATAGTTTTGACGGTGCCGAGCACATGCAGTAACTTTTATTGTAACACTGTACCGTATGTGGTTAAAATGGCCTATGATGATTTCATTTCATTTCATTTCATTTCACACTAAAGTCAGAAGGGCGGAACCAACATTGTTTGGCGAAATTGAGTTATGACATATAATCAGATTTAATGAGCTTGCCATGAGCTCTACAGTTGCAATCAAGGCCATAACATGTTTATGATTAAAATTAGAAAATATTACAATACCAGTCTACGAAACTTTCTCCAAAACGTCATTTTCTCATCGTTATATAGGTAGGCCTACCTGTAAATATCTATAGGTACATTCTAAAAGTAAAAAAACTTTAGATTCCTGAAAGAAACAAATAATGACCGCAACATGAGCTCTCATCAAGGTTTTTCCAATACGAAATCTTTATATAAACGAGCAAAATTTCTCGAGATAAATCCCAGGGGTGGAAAAAACGTTGCTGTGGAAGAGTACAGGGGGGGGGGGGCAAAAGACGGGAGAAGGGGGTGAAAGCTCCGTCTAAAAACAGTCTCATATTGCCACCCCCCGCAATACCCCCAAGCTTTTGTCCTCCTTGAAAGGCTTCTGTAGATTTTTTTAGTAGAGAGGCAAGTCGATTTAGGCCCGCAGGTTGCCACTACAAACTGGGGTTCATTATTGTTACTATTATTCTTACGGAGCAGAAGCTTTTCTTGAAGGTGTACAATGAAGGGTGGTGGAAAAGTATGGAAATTCATTGTTTTTCGAGGACGTTAGGTTTTTCACCTAGCTTGTATTATCTTTTCTTTGGCCAACGGCCATACCAAGTTGAATCCACGATTTTCGGATAAAATCATCACTGCTAGTTATTGATGCCTTGTTTTTAAAAGAAAATCAGATGAGGGGTAAATCCTTTATAGGTGTAAACATTAAATGTCTCATGAAATACTATTTGTAGAGCTGTCAAAAATAATAGGACAGACCAAGACATTTATTGAGCTTTTGATAATTGATCTGTATTGATATGTAGGTACCTCTTTCTAACACAGATTGGCCGTAATAATTTTTGTGTGGTAGTTCAGAATGAGTTCAATCAAGAACTCAGGCCAATAGGAGTTAGTGGAGGACACATGTCAAGTATTGAAATGTAGAGGAGCATTTCTGCTAATTTATCGGCTATTTTTGAAGGCTAAGGCTAAGATATTTCCTGTGAGTGGGTATTTTAGAATCTGTTCAAAACTGCAGCAAACCTGGTAATGTGCACAAGGTTGGCAGGGGAACATCGTTGGTGAGACGTGCGCTGAGACTACCTGTCAGTCTAAGTGGGTGTCAAGTCCTGGTCACCTCCGAATTACTCGTGTGCGTTTACAACGTTCCTCAAGGTCTAATTCATCCGAAATATTGGTGATCCATTCCCAGCTGCCTAAATTGTCTGGCCATGCTTCGGAGGGTATGTAAAGCAAGCATCATTCCTTGGTCATTTTTCCCCTTGCTTACTTGTTATACAATACAATACAATATATATTTCCTTTAAATTATACAATACATGTGAAGTATAAGATTTAATCGTCAGTGTATCGTCAAAATCAGGTAGTTCTGTCCTGTCATTGTGCCTCAGTAACAGTGTAGAATGCTTTCTCTAAGAGATGGTTTCTAAGCAATATAGGGAAGTTAGAAGCATTTCCCGCCGCTCTCAGTTCAATCGGGAGTTTTCTAAGGTAGGCGAAACCTTGTAGTATAGGATCCAGTCGCTCACACTTGACTGTGCGCGGCTCTGGCCTTACAAGGTCTCCCCGTTGCCTCGTGTTGTAGGTGTGAGTGTCCCCGTTTCGTTTAAATGTCCCCCACGTTAGTACATGGCTTCCAGCTCAGGTGATATCGACTGCCGACTTCTCCATCTACGAACTATCCTGAATCCCCTTTCCAGCATGCCAACGGCCATACGACATTGAATCCACGAGAATGGAGCATTTTCCAAACTTCAGCAGACTTGGTGGTGTGCACAACGTTGGCAGGGGAACACGATATTTCTATTCAATGCATCACTCTTTTCCTTATAAAAAAAGTGACGGTGAGCACTTGCAGGAATGGATCACGACACAGAACACATTTAACATAACACCGACTATAGCAATGGTCTTTCATATGGATTTTCCTTCCAACAGCGGTTTGCGACGATAATAGGCAAACCGCTGAAACATGCGAAAACGACGAGCTTTCTGCCGCCTCCAGGCCTGACAATTCCAACTCAAAGAATATTTTACCATCTCATTATTTCCGAAGACAAAGCCGATCCATTCGCAACCCCTTTTTGGGACTTTTTGAATCCGCCATGTTGCTGTTGCTAACAAGCAACAGACCAACATGCAGGTCCACCGAACCAGTGCAAATAGTATGAGCCATTTCTATTTGGTGGATCGATCGCAATAGAAATAAGACGCCCATTCCACCGACCGGCTAGGGCTATTTACAAAAACGGTGACGTGGTAGCAGACATTAAAGACTTAGGTGGCGTTTCCACCGACCTCGCATTGTAGAATGCAAATGACATTGACGGAAATTAGAATTTTTCTTTTTATAAAAATCTATTAAAATGTTTGTACTTAATATATCCCATGACGCCACTTTTAATTTTAGTTTGTTTGTTTGTGATTTTACTGTATGATCATTGGTCAATTTTAACTATGGCATAGAGGAAAATAAACATTTCCGTCAATTCTGCAATGCAAGGTCGGTGGAAACCCCGCCTAAGTCTTGAATGTCTGCTACCACGCCACTGTTTTTGTAAATAGCCCTAGCCGGTCGGTGGAATGGGCGCCTAAGAACATTTTTTTCCTGATGCATTGCTTATACCATGACATATGCACATTATTATTCTGTAGTGTAATATTGTATTCCCTTGTCCTTTATAGAGAGCACTATTGAAGCGTAGCCTACCTAGAAGCCAAAACGTATAACTGCGGTCAAACTCATTTTGAGATAAACGCACTTGATGTTAAGAAACTTTAACCTTTTTCATTGATGAACTGATTATCAAAAGCATTTTTTTCAGGAACTGCAAGATTCTGCAGTTATACTGATTGACATCTAAAATAAATAACTGCTTCAGGAACACCATGGTGCAGTTATCTCAAAATTTAAAAAAAATTGCAGTTATACGCTTTGGCTTGTATACCCCTCAATTGTCCATCAATCACTCCAGAGCTTTTGAATAGGAAAAGCCGAAATTTAACTCTAGGACAATTATTTACCATGTATACCAACAGTAGGTACCCATACTTATCTGTAACAGTACCTATGCTAATTTATAAATAGGAAAGCATGTACGGGTTCACTCGTACCTGTTCTTTGCGAAGGCGCTTATAAGAGAAAACACTCTTTATGGTGCTGAATTTTACGTTGAAACCATTTTCTGGTTCCAGTTTTGTTTAGTCCAGAGTAGTTTTTTGCGGTGTTGATTTGTATGGGCTTAAGTTAACCCGATGACTCGGAAAGGTGGAGATCATGGGGTCCGAGTCCTATAGTGTCAGTTTTTCTTTTGATTCCCTATTTTCGGATAAAATCATCACTGCTAGTTATTGATGCCTTGTTTTTAAAAGAAAATCAGATGAGGGGTAAATCCTTTATAGGTGTAAACATTAAATGTCTCATGAAATACTATTTGTAGAGCTGTCAAAAATAATAGGACAGACCAAGACATTTATTGAGTATTTTGATAATTGATCTGTATTGATATGTAGGTACCTCTTTCTAACACAGATTGGCCATAACAATTTTTGTGTGGTAGTTCAGAATGAGTTCAATCAAGAACTCGGGCCAATAGGAGTTAGTGGAGGACACATGTCAAGTATTGAAATTTAGAGGAGCATTTCTGCTAATTTATCGGCTATTTTTGAAGGCCAAGGCTAAGATATTTCCTGTGAGTGGGTATTTTTGACAGCTGAAAATCGACTTATCGTGTAATGTTGGTACTCTGCTGTTAAGTCGTATGCCTCTTTTGTTGCAGGTGTCATGGGTGCGGCACCGAGATATCCACCTGTTGACAGTCGGCAGGTATACGTACACTAGTGACCTTCGCTTCATCTCCATACACCACCCCCAGTCCGACGAGTGGACGCTACAGGTCCGCTACCCCCAACGAAGGGACTCTGGCATGTACGAATGCCAAGTCAGCACAACGCCTCCTATTGGACATTCCATGCACCTATCTGTAGTTGGTAAGTTAATCCACCAATCAGAGACAGAGAATGGTTATGTGTGTTGGTGTAACACTGTAACCTTCATTGGTAAAGAGAGTGAATGAGAATATTGTTGTAAAATTTTTTTACCATACGCTACTAATCTGATAAGTAGGCCTAGTTAATTGTAATATTCACTGCGAAAATTGTAATGCTTTTATTCATTAAAGGTAGAATAAAATTCACCATCCCCGCACGCTCTGATGGATTTTGGTAATTGTGTGAAGCGGTTATTGTGTTGCTGGTGAAAGCGGTAAAGATGTGAATAAAACAGACCGGCCTTTCGTAAAAATCGTATTCACATCTGTCTAATTTTTTTTAAAAAGATTATTTGCGTACCAACAATTCAATGAATGTTGAAATAATACTATTCAAGTTAGAGACTAAAACCGAGTAGCTTAGATAAAAAAGAAGAATAACCCATATATAACACATGCATAACAGATAACATATTCTTCAATTTATTTACAATTAATAAATATTTTCAAACGCATTTGTCTCAATGTCACGAAACTAAGCAAAATCAAATTGCCCTATTTTTGCCCTTGTATATTTTTTAAACGTTGCATTGTACTCTATTGAAGAAAATAAAAATAGTATTGAAATCAAATTAAATGTATTAAATTAAAAACAACAACATTTACATAACCTATATTCTTATTACAAATTGAATTGAATATAGCGATGTGGTTTCCAGCAGAATAGCGGGAAAGCATCTCGAAGACGCCCCATAAGAAAAAAAACACGAACTGACGTACTTGACAGCGACCCCAAATTTGAACTCTGACCTGTAACCATAAAATCAAAACTTTCAGAAAAAACAAACTCCAATGCGGTAAACTTTCACTCGCTCGTAAACTGAAAGTCCATCGCCAAAACTATAAAAATTCATCATTTTTCACTCATAATCTCAGAGAGAAAGAAGTATAATAAGGGAACAAAAAGAAGCTATCTCATTTTTGCTCGTTATTCGCACGTTAGCAAAAGAATTCCATCTCACCTGCTGGTCGTTATTTTCAATGCTGACAGGTTGGTAGCTGTGGTGTACCTGTTTTTGTCGGTGGCTGCGCCAGTTTTGCTCATTTATCACTACTACTAACCAAATAAAGTACCGATTCGCTCCAAATATGGTGTTGCTAGTGCGATTTATTGCTCATTTTTGTGATAGATGAGTCACCCTGTGTTTTACTGTTAATTTGGCTATTATTCAATTTTGAATAGATTATGGTCGTATTATTTATATGTGGTAATGGTATTTGCTTTTTGTGTTTTCAAATAGCATGTTCTTCAAGTCAACCTGTAGACGTAACAACAACACATAAAGGATAGAGGCTACAAACCCACAGGGCTGTACACAAGTCAGTAATTTCAGTAAAAGTCAGTATTTTCAGTTAGAATTTTAATTCATTATTTTTTAGTGTTTTCTGCTGCGGATGCACAATACATAGGCTATTATATTGAAGACATTAAGCCTATGTGAATGTTTGAATTTTGCGCTTTTTTTTCTGTTCCGTTCACGCTCGACCCACCCTCTAGTGTACTTTAACTTGCTGTGGGTTATACTCACAAACTTCACAAAAATTCAAGCTTTCTAAAAAAGCGTGCCGATCCCCTATTTGACCATCTTTCCTGATTGTCTTATGTCATCGGTTTACGAACCTCAGCCCTCCCTTTCGCCGTTCAATTCTCTAAACCAGTTGGACACAAGCACACCTACCCTTTTTGTATTACTAACAGATTATCTTTTACTTTCAGAACCTATAACAACAATCGTGGGTGGTCCGGACATGTTCATAAACCAGGGCAGCACGATGAACCTTACGTGTATAGTCAAGCATAGTCCAGAACCCCCTCCCGCAATATTTTGGACGCACAACTCAGAGGTGAGCAAGATACTTGATATGTTACGCTATAAATCCGTCTGCCACGTTGTGCCAAGACTGTTATTCTATAGTTATACGCGTGTTATTCGAAGTTACGCTAGTTTGCGCTTGGATCGCAGTGTAACTCGACGACCTTGTATTTTCTAAAATATTATAACCTCACCGGGAATATCCAATAAGATGAAAGTCCATAACTTTCGCTGGAAAACGTTTGGAAATGGGCCAAGGAGGGAGCTTTATTATGGCCTGCATATTGAATTTGATTTACCATGCATACAAAAGAAATAAAGCAAAGACAAAAACTGGACTTATCAACGACCAAAAAATAACAATACATCACTCCAGCCAAAGAAATGGGATACAGTAGTAGTAGCTGTAGAATTTTAAGCGGGTTGGGAACAGGGTCAGCAGTCAGCTAGAAGTGGACGCATGTTCAGCAAAGAGTACTGAACAGTGCACTAAATATTTATAATAAACGGGTTGTTAGCATTGCTTACAGTAAAGTAATAATGTTCGACATCTGGCTAACGAGCAGGGATAAAGAATGCGAAACGCAACGAGGTTGACTTGTTCCTGTGCCCACTTTCACTCAATTTTCAAACAAAAATAATTTTTCCAATGAATCTTTCAATCGATGCTTTCTAACTTCCGGTTTTTGAAATAATCAATATTTTTTGATGATTTGATGGTTAATCTTTTAATCCAAGCCCCAATATTGTATGGTGCGCCTACAGTGCAATGTACACTGTACCTGTATACATATAGGATGCGTTTTAAACAGTGAGTGGGAGGTGAGACAGAATCCTCGTAGCCACAACTTCGATGGCAAGATGGTAGCGTGCTTGTACTTGTGCGAGTCTCTACAAGCCATGCATTCGGAGACGTGTCGTAACTCAACACGACAGAGGCGACTGAAAAGGTCAATTGGATACATTCATTTTTTTTTTTTTTGTATTCGATTACCCTTTTTTGGAAAAAGAAAAAAAAACATTCATAAACAAGCTCGAAATATCTTAAATGCAGAAAGTATTTCGGTGCCGGAATCTGTTGGGCCTTTAATTGAGAATCGTGAAAATAAATGTTATGTGCCTCCAGTCATTCGATATATGATATGGAGTGAAAGACGTTGACACAATAAGCTATGGAGAACATGAATTAGTGCATTTGAAATGCGGATATACATATACGAATGCAGCACATATCCTGTAGAGATCGTGTCCTTAATGCTGAGGGCTTGAGGTGAATACAAAAGGCGAGTTGCTTCTGACGGTTAAGAAACGGAAATTAACGTAATTGGGTCATGTTATGAGGAAAGAAAATATCGCCTTTTACATAGTATAATCAAAGGGAAGAGTGAAGAACTGAGAGACTCATAACATCCTGGTTGAAAAACCTGCGGCAGTATTTTCACATGAGCACGACTTCTCTTTTCAGAGCAACAGTCTCCATCCAAATTATCATAATGATCGCCAATCTTCGCTAGAAAAGGCATAAAAAGAAGAAAAAGAAGAAGAAGAAACTAAAACAAAGTTTAATATCTGAGAAGTGAAGTACCCCCAAAAATGTTTGCCAGCGACTAGCGAGCAAATCCTTTTAATGCAAATCGGGAATTCAAGACATGAAAGAACAACTTGAACAGAGAGAAAGAATTGTGCAGAAAAGTGAAGAAGATTCTGAGTGGGGACGGAAAAGCTAAGACATTGTCTAAGAGTTGAGATGGGATTACGGAAGAAAGTATAGAGAAGCGTACAAAGTTGGCAAGACAATGGAAAGTTTTAGGAGACTTTCTTCATCTTATAATCGTCTTACGGCTAAATCCGAGGTGTGCGCCAATACATTTTCAAAATTTTCCCTTTGTAATTGACAATTTTGGGATTAAAAATCATCGCTTTCCTTACCCGCGGCCTGGGCGTGCAGTGTAGTAGACCAAGGATTCCCAACCTGTGGTCCATGGACCACCGGTGGTTCACAGACATATAGTTCATAGACCCAAGTAAGAAATAAGTAAATAAAACAGCTGAGTTACGGAAATTTGAAATAAAATACAGTAAATCTTGGCACTGAACTATAAAATCCCACCGATACCAGTCCTAAACAGTTAATCAAATATTAGCACGTAATTGTAGGCACTAACTACCGGTACTTGATCTTGGTACTAGAGTTTAAAGATTTTCCCATCATAGCCATGGTGGTCCACGGATAATCATAAAATAAGCTAGTGGACCACGGGCAAAAAAGTTTGGGAACCCCTGTCGGCTCTGCCCTAGACAAGGTGGGCCGCGGCGCGTAGCAACCATACTGCAGTAGCCAGGACATATTTTAGAGTAGTGTTACGGACTCTGAATTTCACCCGAAAGGTAGTTGGTTCGAGTCCCACACTGGCTACATTTTCTGGCCATGCTTCGGAGGGCATGTAATGCAGGCGGTCCCGGGCCTTCCTAGTTTACCGCCAGAGAGGACTAGCCCTAACTCCGCTAGGTTGGCTTTGTAATAGAACAAAAAGTACTTTATTATTTATTTATTTATTAATAAAACTGGTTATTTAATAACTACAGTTAGTAAAACCCAAATAATCATTAAAAAATTAACTTTGTCAGAGGAACCCACTATAGTGTTCGAGTAGTACATTTCAGATATTGTAAAAAGTTTTATTAAAAAACTATTTTTTTGCTTGTTCCTAAAAATGACCAAAATTTGGTAAATCTATTGTAAATTAATTTATTACGCTTTTTTTTGCTTGTTCCTAAAAATGACCAAAATTTGGTAAATCTATTGTAAATTAATTTATTACGCTCTGATTTAATCGATCCTACCTACAAATGTTTTTCCTATTTTGACCCACTACTACCCCCCCCCCCCCAAATGGGCTGTATCCGTCCCTGAATCCAAGCCGTCACAAATATCCATTAAATTAGCAAAAATGCTCCTCTACATTTCGATATGTGTCTTGTACGGCCCTCACTATCAACAATTGGCCACAGTTCTTGAACTCTTCCTCGGGACTACCACACCAATCGTTTTTTGCACAAATCCAATTCAATATCCTTGTGAGAGTTTCCTTGGTAACTTCGTGGAACTTGGAGAACATCATGAGTAGAGGAAGAAGAACGCAATGATCCACAGTAAAATACTTTAATAGTGACCGGTTTCGGATAAAATCCATCATCAGACTAACAACACATGAAAAAACGCCAGCTTATATACTACGGGATGGGAGTGGGAGGTGGAGGCGGGGGTTGAGTACATAAATCGAGTAGTGGGGATACAGTTTGAAACATTGTATCGTTCGTGAGAACCTCGTTATTCCTAATAGCCTTTCTAATCTCTAAGCTTTCTAACCTGTCTAATAGTCCACCTTTATTACAACAATGTAAAATTTAAAAAAATAGTAGTATATAAGCTGGCGTTTTTTCATGTGTTGTTAGTCTGATGGTGGATTTTATCCGAAACCGGTCACTATTAAAGTATTTTACTATGGATCATTGCGTTCTTCTTCCTCTACTCATGATGTTCTCCAATTCAATAGCCTACATGAGTAGTTCACCCAGTTTGGTTGTGGAATATTGGTAGCATATCGTCCCCCTAAAGTCAGAAGGTAACTAACTAACCTTTTTGCCGAAATTCCGTTTTGATCAAATCAAATGTAGGCTATTTAACTCTCTCAAAGTACAGGATTCATATCAACAATTCCCAACCCCAAGAATGTGCTTGGGGAGGGAACATACCATACTAGACTAAATTCAATTCAATAACATCAGATTTAGTTACCTTGTCATCATGAGCTCTACCTTTGCACATACCGAAACTAATTCGATATTGATTAAGGCTGAAATTTTCGATTAGGAGGGGGTATTTGTCTGTAGCAAACTATTATACCAATACAGAAACACAATAGTTATCTCGAAACATTGTTCTTGATAGTAAGCCCTTCTGACTTTTGGGTGACGATATGACTTGTGAAATAGCAGCCCGGAGTTCTTATCGAAATAGAAAAACAAGAAGAACTATGACAAATAGCCTATAGAAAGAAAGGAATTTTGTTCGTCAAACCTTTTTTTTTATGAATGGGGCGTTTTTTTAATGATGAGAATCTGGAAATATTAAATGTCGATTAAACTATTTACCATCCATACCGGAAGTAGACCGTAGATGATACTTTGATAGCAATTATTGCGCAGGCAGTATGACACAAAATTTAGCTAATGTGGGAACCATTTTTTATGACGGCCTATCTTTACCATACATCGGCTAAGAGCATTAAAGTTTCTGATTCTACGCACTGTGCTGTAGCTTCTCAGAAACATTCCATTGAATCCATACAAATAACCAGAAATAATAAACACTGGCAGTTATAAAGGAAAATACACAATTTATATTAAAATTATGGCGTTAATCTACAATAAAATAATTAACATGGCTGAAACAATATACTCTATGGACATGAACTTAATGGCGGACAACGTAATCAAAAGCATATCAACAACAGTCAAAAATATAGTATTCTACAGCACCAATCAACAAACAGCCGACAGCATGCCATATTTTTCAGTCGATGTCAAACATCTCAAAAATCTTCTAGTCCACGTGTGTCAATCATTTAAAATGAACTACAAGCTAAATCTCGCATTAATGGCGGCCGCGGCCATGTTTTGTTTCATTTGTGACACGTTGGCAGCAATGCGTGAAAAACCAATGATAACGGAGTCGCTGTGGAAAAACCGTTTGGGTAACGTGCAGCCGAGTGTACAATCGCTTATCAAAAGTGCAATTTGTCTCCTGCTTGCCGAACATTCGTTGCTTATGTTAGTTGCGCTGTATACACGTGTAAGTTTATACACTCTGCCTTGGATAATTATGCAGTCGCTGATAATTATACATGAAATGTGTCTTCATGTGTTGCGGTTTGTGAGCAAGTTGCGATTTCCAACGGCTAATGAGATTTTGTTTTTATTTCTTATGTTGTGGAGTTTTTGGTACGGGGTTGCTTATGTACTGGAATTGTTCGATGAAAAGCAGGTAATTCTTAATATGCCCTGCATGAATGAAGCTTCTTACTTTAATTTACTTTTGGAATTATTTATTTAACATCTAATTATATATAGCCTACTGGGTAGGCCTCTTGAAGATGCGTATGGACTGTTATTGTTAAGGCGGCTATTCCATCTGTCAATAATCCGTCATTTGTGCATCAAAAATTGATGAGATGTTTCTTTTAAGGAGACTGGTATGTAGATACTTAACTTATCTATTATAGATTAAGTGCAATAATTGTAATAATTAGTTAGCGGCTTGCCTTGACTTCAATTGGATTCGTGACGACTAAAGAGTTAAAGATTTATGTTATATATTTGGGGTGCCCTTTTACACTGCTTATTTTGTATAAGTTATTTTTGTTATTTATAACAATGACTGAAAATGAATGACCCTGATTACACATACGAATATTTATTCGACCCAATATTTAATCGATCGAAGAAATATTTGGGATTTGTAATGATGAACGAAACTTATCCAGCCACTAAGTTTAAGAGGAGCTTATCTCACCATAAGCTTTTGAGATAGCCTCCCCCTACAATTAGTGGCTAGATAAGGCCCGTTTGTCGGTACCGGTATAAGGGCCTTAGAAATTATGCATATAACTCAACGTAACAACCAAGTACAAATAAAATTGGAAGGTATCACCAAACTTCACAATCCCACCTTCTCGAATAGAGAATATTTTTAGGATCAACCCCAATCCACAGAACAAACTTCACATCTATTATTATATTATATATTTATTATATTTTCTTCATACCGACGTAATAGTGATTAGGAGACCCTTGGAGTTGCGAACTTGTACCTAAAGCGATAAATAATTAGCGCTACAGCAGTAGGCTGTGCATTTCTCCTTATAGTAATTGTATCTATAATTACGTAATGTAGCCTATGTATAATTATTTTAATTAGTATATAGTATATACCGCCTTATAATTAAAGTGTAATTTAAAAATAACAATATAAGTACGACTGCATCGCAAAGTCAGCTTGTACAATTTTCCAGTTAATCATGCTGCACACTGTATTAACACTACAGAACTACACTACAATACTGAATACAGTATATATAAAGCTTATACAGTAGGCTATATGTATAAATTGATAGATAAGGAATTATTGAAACAAATTAGTAATTAAAAAAAATTTAAATTATTTAGAATTATGAATTTAACCATAATTTATAAACTTTATGCGGCGTGTTTTAATTCAGGACTACGGTCGACCTCAACTGATACTCAAATAGTTGAAAACTGCACGCGCTCTGACCTCTATCTCGGAAATGGTACAAGATATAAAAAAAATTGTTGACACGAAAACTGAAGCAAATTTAATTGTCTACAATTTTTATAATAACCACAAATAGCATAAAACCCATAGGAAACGAGATATTTGCAATAATTTGCAGAAACTGAATTTTTGACCTTTGACCTCGGAAAATCTGTTGACGCGGGCACCCTACGATCAGTAGGGTTTGAGAGAAGTTTTAGGACACCCAAATAAAGGTTTATGCAAGTTTATAGCTTGTTATCCCTCATTCCGAGGTTTTGCTTAAAAATAGTCTAACGTTCCTGGACTATAACTTTGGTACCTTGTTTGGTACCTATAACAGCCGCAGATGGTTTATAAGATTAGCCAAATTATTAACTTGAGAATTAACAAAATTTTAAAGGGCCTGTATTAGATCAGCCCGATTAGAAGAGCGAAAAACGAATGCACTCTGTGACCACAGTTTCCCGCGCGGATTTGAAAAAAGGAAATTGAGTTAATTGCTGAAAATCAGCGCTGCGGAAAAGCACTGTTTGTTTATCAACCAGCACACCCGCATCATTTTACTTTTTGTTTAACTCTTCTTATATGCTTTGACCAGTGCATCATTTTTGGTACGAGGGAACCCTTTTTTTTCTCTATAGTTCCCCAACTTTGATTTTATACCGCCAGCAGGTAATCTTTAAGCACAAAAACATTAACATACAAAAAGGTTATATCCTTTTTCTTTAACTGCCACTTCTAGCAGTAGCGTAGCCAGGGGGGGGGTCAGCTGGTCCAGACCAGCTGACCCCCCCCCCCCCAAATTTAGCAAAGCAGCAAATAGTTCGGATTTTAAAAAATTCCCCTGGGGAGACCCCGGTCCCCCTGTTTCCAGTTTGGTGAATAAAGTTATCGTCTGCAAAATCAAAATTTTTTTTGTCGACTTTTTGTCGATCTTTTAAAAAACATTCCGCGGGTGGTAGTCCCAGGGCCCCCCTTGTTAGCTGTAATATTCTTCACATGTAAAACATAACTGCTTTCAAAGTGCGTGAATTCCACTATTTTGGGCCTTTTCTTTTTCAAAATACTTCCCCCGGGAGAGGCCCCCCGGGCCCCCCTTTCTTGCCGTAGGCCCACTGTTCTTCGGCTGTAAAATCTAAACGTTATTGGAATACCTTATACAAG
The DNA here is from genome assembly GCA_963971405.1 of Psococerastis gibbosa. Classification (NCBI taxonomy): domain Eukaryota; kingdom Metazoa; phylum Arthropoda; class Insecta; order Psocodea; family Psocidae; genus Psococerastis; species Psococerastis gibbosa. The sequence continues at coordinate 47,613,563 of OZ020485.1, forward strand.
ACGTATATGTTACATCAAAATGTGTAAAACTCCACGATTTCATGACTATTTTTTTTAAACCTTCCCCGAGGGAGACCCCCGCCCCCCCCCCCCCCTGACCTCTTGACGAACAATTAAGGAAATTAAGATCATGCCCCTAATTAGAAGATGCATACGTACATCCATGATAACGGTTTTCCTCTTTTTCTAATAGTTTACGAACATTGGGGGGGGGGGGGGGGAAGACACCGTCCCCTACGAAAACCTATCTTAAGTGGGCAAACTTTATGTATTGATGTCATTCTATCGTTGTCGGATAGAACAATAGGCTATTGCGATGATGTAGATTTTAGTGTCAATGTATACATTACACCTATACATACTGTACATTTACATGGAGTTTTACTAATTTAGCTCGGTATCTTGTCATGTTTGCTGTAAGGATTAAAGTCTACCTTCAGATATTAAACCAGTTGTTATGTTTGATTTACAGAGTAAACATCGCGTAAGTTAATTAATTCTCCCGTCTCCTGCTGCAGTACTGAAAATTATCTTTCGATTTTAGAGATAAACTAACTTGGATAAGCCATGATTCAAGGGGTGAGAAGACAGGGGTTGGATTTTTTTTCCTAGAAACATGTTAAAGATACATTTATTAGTCTAGTTTATCTTGTTCTTCGTATAATATGGGACTTGTTTCACTTTTCACAAGAATCACAGCGTGGCGAGGAATTATTGACAGGTCATTTGAATTTTGCTTCGGCGGCAGAATTCAGTCATTATATTATACTATATGCATGTATATATATTGCCAACGGCCTTACCATGTTGATTCCATTAGAGCAGAGCATGTTTCAAACTGCGGCAACTTGGTAGTGTGCACAGCGTTGGCAGGGGAACCTGGTGGGACATGATAACGCGCTTAGGCAGTATAAGTCGAGTCCTGGTCACCTCCTATTTAATCGTGTGACTTTACCATGTTGCCCAAGTGGTTCGGAATCCACTATAATCAGGAGGTCCACCCTGTTAGTCAACTCCCCTTTCCCCGAGGTGAAAGAGTCTGCCCTTAGGGTGCCTCAAGTTAACAAACAGACTCACTCCACCCACCCGGGTTGCTTAAAGCAGAAATGCTGAAAGCAGCAGGCGTTAGAAACAACAACAATAACAACATGTATATATGTACATTGGTCTGTAGGGAAAATAAAAAAATCCCTTTCGTCTATGATTGATCAGTTGTAGGGCAATTTCATACAAGCGTAGACCCTAATTCATGGAGTGGTTTCTTCTTCCCTTGCAAATGATAGCATATTGCACAACACGTTTCGCACTTGCGCAGTCACCGCTTTTCCTCTACCTGTATAGTCCACGCAAAATGAGAAAAGTATGGACATGGAATGTTTTGATCCTGTGCAACACTGTAAAAATATTCCTTGTACCATTTTGTGTTACCTTGTTGCATTGGATGCTAGACGTAACAAAAATTGTGCAAATAATATTTTTACCGTGTTACACAGGATCAAAACATTCCATGTCCATATTTTTCTCATTTTGCGTGGACTATACTTATTACGTTCGTATGTACTGGACTTAAAAATACTAGTAGATAGACTTCAAACGGATAATTTTTTTTCTTTTTTCTATAAAAGGTTAAATCGCATGCAAACAATTTCATGGGTGTATCCGATTAACCTCGTCAATCGCCTCACTAAGTCACCTAATAGGTAGCCTACTTGTGTCGAGTTGTGACACGTCTCCGACCGCAAGGTGTGTCGATACTCGCACAAGAAGTACAAGCACACTACCACCTTGCCACCGAAGTCGCTCTCAAATTACTCTCCCTATTGACTCCATTCTCTTCCCGGCCATAACATCAACAAACAAGACGTTGCGAAGACATCGAACATACTGTAGCCAAAGGAAAATCTGAAGAGGATTTGGAAAATCTGCAAATTTTAGTGGAGGGATAATGGGCTATACAAGGTGAATAATGGAGGATAGCAGAAGACAGGCAGCGAGCGGATGGGACGAAACATCATTTGTCTTGCTTAAAGTTTCATCAGCCGTTATTGACGTCACTTCCGCCACTTTTTACAGTGCTACCAACATTGACAGATACTTCAATTATTTATTAATCCATTAAAATACTTTTAAAACATTAAAAGGTGTATATTTACTTGTCAAACTGCTAATTATTACGATTGGTTGTAAATTTGGATTATTTCGTACCTCTTCAATTATTTATGTGATGTAGTCTACAGGTACTGCACGCTTATATTATGCCACTTAATATTAACTTACTTATTCTTGGAGTTAGGTGCCCATTCCATTGACCGGCTAGGGCTATTTCCAAAGACGGTGACGTGGTAGCAGACATTCAAGACTTAGGTGGCGTTTCCACCGACCTCGCATTGCAGAATTTACGGAAATGTTTATTTTTCTCTATGCCATAGTTAAAATTGATCAATGATCATACAGTAAAATCACAAACAAACAAACTAAAATTAAAAAATGGCGTCATGGGATATGTTAAATACAAACATTTTAATAGATTTCTATAAAAAGAAAAATTCTAATTCCCGTCAATGTCATTTGCATTCTGCAATGCAAGATCGGTGGAAATGCAACCTAAGTCTTGAATGTCTGCTACCACGTCACTGTTTTTGGAAATAGTCCTAGCCGGTCAATGGAATGGGCGCCTAAATATACCGAATAATAATATTAACGTTCTGAAGGATCTAGGGCTACATAGAGTGTCATATCCATGCCAACGGCTCCATGTATTTCGGAAATTACTTACCGGTATATTGAATGAATTTGAATGAATATGAATTTTTGGCCACTGGCAAACTGATACATGTCCTATATACCGACTACAAGGGAAAATGGAGAAGCTGAGAGTGAGACGCATATATTGGCGCAATGTAACAGGCGAAAGTGCGAGAAAGCACAGATACGAGTCCATTGTTGTGGTTAAAAGGCAAACAAAACAGTTTTGGATGAATACCTAGCACTTTTCTTTCTATAATTAGGGTATCTTGTTTACATTTTCAATTCCAGGCTAAGATTGAAAATAATCACAATACGAACATTGTAACGCAGTAGCACACTCAAGAACTTAGTTGGTACTGAGCCGAAGTACAGAATTCGTAGTCTAAGCTGGGCCACTGACGTTTGTATATTGTAAGAGGAAACTGACAGCTGATCACCCCAAATTAGGTTGTTTTGTTATTTATTTACTCCTCACCATGGAGCTAATAAAACTATGGAGCCACCATGTCATATTTCGGCTGTGCTGGAGGACTGAAGCCACGACCACGCCCCCTCATAGGTGCATTTCGGCGGGAAATTCAAATTTAATAGTTTTATTATATGTTTTCTTTATAGTTTTCATTGTTGTTTCATATATAATTATATTTATTATTTACATTTATTATGTATATTTTTTAAAATTTAAATTAAAAGTACTGAAAGATCTGCATTAAAAAAATTTATTTTTATCTAAAAGTAGGGAAAACTTTGCTAAAAATATTGTTTAAAATGTAAATTAAAAGTACTCCAAGTTCTGCATAAAAATATTGCTGGTTAGCTGGCATGATTTTCCGTTCTAAATAATCTTTAAATAATCAAATAAAAAATAAAATGTTAACATGGTATCAAATGGCAAAAGGCTCAATCTGGTCCTATACTACGGAAATAGCCGAAGTCAAGCGGCTTCAACCCGAATGTTTACGATGAGTCTATAGTTTTACTATGTCTATGCTCCTCACCAGAGTCACTTTCCGGTGGGCCTTCTATGCCGGTTTGTATTAACTTAATCTGGGGTTGAAAAATTTAAACAAATCAATTTTGAATAGCATTTTCCATTCAAATAATATCATAATATAATATTTTTAAAACCAGGTTAGGTTGAAATTAATCGCCATATTAGGCCCACGGCTACGCCAATGAAGGCATGGCTATGATTTATTATTTATTTTATTTCCAGGAAATAAACTACGACTCTCCCAGAGGCGGCGTGAGCGTAATTACCGAGAAGGGGGACATTACCACTAGCTACCTACTAATTCAGAGAGCGAAAGGCCCGGACTCGGGCAAATACACATGTAACCCTTCCAATGCCAACCCCAAAACCGTCAATGTGCACGTACTCAATGGTAAACAACTAATTTACTAAATCCTTACGTCTGTCTGTCCCATGATTGCATGTCATAATAATAATAAAATATAATAATAATTAAATGTATTGCGTTTTTTCAATATTACATACAATGAGAATATAATCAAGTAGGGGTGGCATGTGTTGTCAAAGTTCTCCCATAAGAGTACCAGCAGTGGCGGATTTACCAGTAGGCAACTGAGGCAAATACCTATATCCGCGACCGAGTACTTTAATTTTTTTGTGTGCATATTATGTAGAAAAAATTAAAATAATTATGTTTAACATTTTAGTTAAGAGGACATGCTACGTAGAAACTGAGCACCCCAAAATTTGTTGTTTTTGTGGACTTTTTATTTTTTATTTAATTAACAAAGCAAGTCATTAAAGATTTGGCTCATGGAAGTTGTAGAAGACTACTTCGTGCATCATATAATCAGGTATTTTTACTTTTTGGTTTTGTAGTTCTTCCAAAAATCCCAGAATACGCATAATTTTAGTCCGTTCTGGTATTTATGAAAGAACTAAGGTACCAAAAATTTAATATTTCCTATTACATGATGCATGAAGCAGTCTTCTACAACTTCCAAGAGCCAAATTTTTAATGACATGCTTTGCTTATTAAATAAAAAATAAATGTCAATAAAAACAACAAATTTTGGGGTGCTATTTTTCTACGTAGCATATCCTCTTAAGGATAAGAAAGTAGGTTATGATTATAAACAAAAATTTAAAAAACAGTGGTTTTATTAGTGAACACCCCCCCCCCCCCCTCATACATACAATCATTATTAATGTCTGCGACAAGGGCAGTGATTATATCCGCACAAAAGCCAAATCCGCCCCTGGGTACCAGATACCTTCCTATGTCGACCCCCAGACTGTCAATGTGCCCCTGTCAATATGCCCCAATACATATCGTAGCGTATGTGTTGTGTTGTTTCATATAACATTAGTCAGCCCATTCGTGACTATGCAATCGCCCCATCGATCAATTCATTGTTTTGAGATACGGAAACTCGAAATTTTAACCGAAACCGAAATTTAACTCTAGGACAATTATTTATGAAGGAATTATTATACATATATTGATAACTAGGAAAGCATATGTACGGGTTCACTGGGTCCTTTCCGTTCAGTTTTTTGAGTTTCGACGCATCAACAGTGAATATTTGTGAAGTTTGGATGTGGAAAAGCTGTAAGATTGAAATAGAGAAATACAATTCAGGATTTCGCACGTCTAACACCGGAAATTGACGTTGATTTCTTCGAAATTTGATTTCCGGCCGTGTGAAAACCTCAGAGCTATACTACTCATTTCCCGAACCCGAAAATGATTTGGCGTCTTTAAACAGTTTAGTCACGTACCTATGTAATATGAAGGTAGGAAGAAAATCCATATACACCTTACGTAGGGGATAGTGGTGCTTAGGCGGGGATTCTACCAACGTCAATAGTGATAGTAAATGTAGTTTTGACGTGGTAGCAGACATTAAAGACATACTAAAAATGTCTGCTACCACTTCAAAACTACATTTCCTATCACTATTGACGTTGGTATGTACCATATGGAATAATATTGATCCATTTGAGCCTAGATACAGTATATAAGGTACTTTCACGGGACAGACTTTTCAAGCTATGTTGCGAACTGCCTCCGTAGGTAACTTGAGAGGAAATTCGAGAAAAATCTATTGTATAGCTATCAAAAATGCTGCATCCCTGCGTAGAGATACTCCTCTACATTTTGATATAAGATGTGTGGCTGTTACGAGCACCTATTGACTGTTGTCCACAGTTTTAAACATCATTCCTCCTGACTCTGTCACAATTAAACCACGTTTTTGTTTTTGGACAAATCAAATTCTCTAATTGAATGGCCAGTCGCTGTTACAGACGGGTACATCAGCATAATATACTGTATCTATGTAAAATATAGCTACTTAAGTCCAGCTATAATTATATTTATACATGTTGTATTGTACTATGGTCCAGATGTTAAGACTACACCCGTAGGCGTAGATCGTGGGTTCTAATACCCCAGTTCCAGGCCATTAAAAAAAAAAAAAAAAAAAAAAAAAAAAAAAAAACTGCCCTCGCGCGGAAAATATACACACTACTACATTAATGACGTTTTTCTAGCAAAACACAGATTATTTAAAAAAATATTTTAGCGTTATTAAGTCGAAATCAACCATTTTTGAGTTGTTTTTGAGTCTTTTTTCCTCCGAAGTAGCGATATGCATATTACATTACAATAAAATTTATATATGATGTAGGCCCTATATATATAGTCTACAGTATATCAGGTATATAATACCCTTTGAAAGGCTTTTTCCTCTCAGATTGTCTCTTAACCGTTGTACTAAATACGGGAGGCTGAAGCATCAGACCTACCGGCATTAACGAAACAAAACAAGCTTTAGGGGGAAATGGGTTGGGCCCTTTTAGCCAAACTGCGGGCGGAAAATGGAGAAAAGAGCGGAAACAAGCAAACAAACAAACAAACAACAGACAAAGCTCCGGGTTGACGGATGTGATGCTCTTAACCTATCTCCATCTATATTGCCTACCGCAGCCAAAGAGCTTTCCGTATTTATTTTAAGGCTCTTAAAGAAATCATTTTTCTTTCAACTTTTCCAAGGCACACAAGAATAAAAAGAATACGATATGCAAATTGATGTAATACGCTAGATTTTTACCTACCAAACAAATAGTATAGAAAGAGAATTTTTTATTTTAGATATCGCAACTTCGGAAGAAAAAAGACACAACTCTAAAATTGTCGATTTCGACTTACTGTAATAACGCTAAAATATTTTTTTTTTAAATCTATTTTGCGTGTACTATATTGTGCATATTTTTCGCGCGAGGGCAGTTGTGTTGTTTTATATTTGGCAGGAACCGTCACGTAGCATAATTCATTATACGATAAAAAAAACAACTTTTAACTTCAATTTCTGATTGATTTAGAGTATTGTCCTTTTTCTTCCGAAGCAGTGACATAAAAGAAAGAAAATTGTCTTTATTTTGCATTTGGGAGAATTTTTTGTTCTTTCAGCCTACTCTTACCCCATAGGCTACGATAGTGTGTTTAACAATTCTGCGGTCAGTTTATTCAATCCAGCCCTTGTTGCTTGTATGTGGAGAATAGAGGAAAATATTGTACATTGCAGTATTATATCGTATAATAATAATAATAATAAAATCACCTTTAAGAGGACATGCTACGTAGATAGTGAGTACCGCAAAATTTGTTGTTTTTATTGACTTTTTATTTTTTCATTTAATGAACAAAGCAAGTCATTAAATATTTGACTCATGGAAGTTGTAGAAGACTACTTCAAGCATCATATAACAGGAAATATTAAATTTTTGGTACCTTAGTTCTTCCATAAATACCAGAACAGACAGGACAGGACTAATATTTCGCGTATTCTGGGATTTTTGGAAGAACTACAAAACCGAAAAGTAAAAATACCCGATTATATGATGCACGAAGTAGTCTTCTACAACTTACATGAGCCAAAGTTTTAATAACTTGCTGAGTTAATTAAATAAAAAATGAAAAGTATTTAATTTTGGGGTGCCAATTTTCTACGTGACATATCCTCTTAATAAAAATAAAAAAACTATTTTCGCAGCGAATATTACGACTAAAGACCCTCTCTTACAATTATCTGCATAAAGTATTGTGGTGGTAATAAACAGTAAGTAATCTTCTCATTCACACATCCATTTCAACTCATTCACTCGCTCAATCACCCGTTCACAGGGGAGTAGCTATAGGGGGGAGGGGGAGCCTCCCCCCCCCTAATAATCGGTAAAATTGCGAAAGTTGGTAATTTGCCTTTGGTAGTTGGTTTAAAATAAGATTGTACTAAAGTTTTATTCTTATGTAACCAACTTGCCAACTCGGTGTATCAAACTTAGAAAAAGACGCGAGAAATTCAAATTGTAATTGGCACAAGACGTGTCCAACTCATACAGCTACGTAAACTGTAAAAATAAACAATTAATTAGCGTACAAATATAGGCCTAAAATTATGAATTTTACTGCTTTTAAAATGCGTAAAACCCAACTATTTTGAACTTAAATTTTCAAATTTTCCACAGGGGAAGCTTAAAAAATCTATACTTCACTGCTGTTAAAATGCGTAAAACCCAACTATTTTCCACTTAAATTTTCAAATTTTTCCCCCGGGGGAGACCCCCGGCCACCCCTGTTTCCAGCATTCCTTTGTAAGCAAAAAAAAAATCTATACTTTACCGCTGTAAAAATGCGTTAAACCCCACTATTTTGCACTTATAGTTTCAAATTTTTCCCCCGGGGGAGACCGAACTAGCAGAAGCTGCTGCAGGATGTACAGTGTTCAGATTGTTCACTTTGACAAGTTACTGCAATTCAGATTCCAACATGAAACCCTGTGTTTCCTCAAGCTATGCCAATGACTCTTGTGCAGCGGTCCCCAAACTTTTTTCCTCGAGGGCCAGGAACTTTATCGGAGGCCACAGGTGTAAAAAATGAAAAAGCATGAAAATTTTCAAGGTACTACTTTAATTTAATGAGAACCGTGAAAACCGTGGTTAATATTTTCTTCCACAATAGCCCCGATATTAGGCTTCTCCAGTTCCCCTTAGTCCTTGCAGCAGGCTACTCGTAGAATTTTTTAATTTTTTGTCAGGCAGGCCGAGGGCCACATCAAAAAGCGCCGCGGGCCACTTAATGGCCCGTGACTTCATGGCCTGTGGGCCATAGTTTGGGGATGGCTGTTTTAGTGTGTGTTCTTGTGTTCCTTTAAAAAAAAATTAATCGCAAACAAACAATTTGATGAATGCATCCGATTGACCTTTTCAGTCGCCTCACTAAGTACCCTAATATAGGTACTTGTGTCGAGTTACGACATGTCTTCGATTGCAAAGACGTGTAGAGACTAGCACAAGTGCGAACACGCTACTACATTGACATCGAAGTCGTTGTAGTGTTTAAACTTATTCTTGGATAAGTTCTTTTACGTTAAAGCTACGGCTACAGGCACAAGAAAAGCAAAGCAAAATACCAAAAAACAACACGTTTTTCTAAAAAGTTTCAAATGATTTCCTTTGAGCGAGCACATTTAATATCCACCAGAACGGTCGTGGTCACACAAATGTGACATGCCGAAGGGTTACGAATAAAAATGGAGGCCGGACGGCCGAGGGAACGTTGGGATGATTTGCGGACAACTCAATTTCCTTGGGACGTCGTCAAGCTGCCGGGGATTTCCGACTTTTTTTTAATCCTCCCACCAGAACTGTGGTGGTTTCGCTTTCTGCATGTCCTTTTTCGTGAAAGGTTTTTCTTGATTTGTTGACAACGCTGTCATGGTGGACAAAGGGGCAGTAGCTGTATAGGGCGGTTTGAAGGTCCGACAGCCGTTCATAAAGAATCAAAATGACGGCTGGTATAAATGTCTCTAGAAATATTATCAAGGAATATGAACGAAATAAATACTTTTGGGCTCTGGCCGATCAGGTGTAGGGAGATTTCATGCAAGTGCATTCCCCGCTTCGCGGAGCGGTGGTTTCATCTACCCCTGCAAATGATGGCATAATTATTCTAAGTATAACACATTTCGCACTCGTAATGTAGTCATAATGAACCTACTTCACTCACTATCTATCGTAAATAAAAAGTTCAGAAATATTTCTTCTTTGTTTATCCTAATTATTTTTTACAGCTCTTCAATAGATGCCTCATAGATATTTTTCCAATAATTGGCTCAATAATATCATGGAGAAACGTATCATGGCCTTGTTTTCACCATATTCATTATTATTACCTTTTTTTTAAAAAAGTTTATTCACATACAAACAATTTCGTGAATGTATCCGATTGACCTCTTCAGTCGCCTCTGTAGGTTAGGCGGGGATTCCACATACGTCAATGGTCAATGAGAAATATGAAATTGACGTTTTAGCAGACATTAAAGACATACTAAAAATGTCTGCTACCACGTCAAAACCATATTTCTCATTGACCATTGACGTATGTGGAAACTCCGCCTAAGTGCCCGTGTTGAGTTAAGACACGTCTCCAATCGCATGACGCATAGAGACTCACTCAGGTACAAGCACGCAACCACCTGACCATCGAAGTCATTGCTTGAAATGACCGAAATAATACTTAAAGTTACTGTAGGCTATAATCTACAAATTAGGGTATTTTATTTTTATTTTTATTTTTTCAGGGGAGCATCCCGCCGCGATGCAGCATGGCGGCCAACTACGACTGGAGTATCCGGTCGCCATTTTTGTAATTACGACGCTTCTCCTGATTGGCTGCTCATGAAGACTACAAGTGATGTGTATGTAAACATGCCGTGGACTTAAACAAAAATATTGTGATACAGGCAAATGAGTTTCATGTTGAAAACTTGACATTTTTATTGAAGTTAATATTGTTGATTATCTGCCGTGATTTCGGAAATGGCGGCCTTACATTACCGTGATATCTGATAGGTCTTGATTTTTTGTTACCAACACCAACACAAAGAAAAAAATTTACCCGAATTACCGAGGGGTAGGGGGTAGCTACCTCAATTTCTTCTATTTAGACCCACAACTACCCCCCCCCCTCCCCCCCATCGGCCGGATTTGTCCCTGATACCGCATACGATAGTGGCCCATTGTCATGCCAACGACATTTATTCATTGATTTTTTGAACATTTATTGGCATGGTTTCCGTCTTCCAACGTCTTTCCATATCGGCTATAAATGCTACAATGGGCCAGCTGTGTCAAGCTTATCATTAACACATTGCAAATTTATTCTTTGGCGGTGTTTCCACATGCGTCAATCGTCATGAATATGGTTTTGACGTGGTAGCAGAATTTTTAGTATGTCTTTAATGTCTGCTAAACCTTCAATTTCATATTTCTCATTGACAATTGACGTATGTGGAAGCCCCGCCTTTATGAAATCTCATTTATGGCTTTACTACCGATATTTCGCAAGAAAATAGATTTCATTCGGGTGTCCAATTTATTGAGTTCCCATACTATATATATCACGATTTTGTAAAAGCCTTTCGTAGCTTAAATGCACGTGTAACTGGAACAACAACGGAACGACTAACTTGTCTTCTAGGTTCCATAGCTGATGTACTGACATAGATACATAGCTGGAGTGGACTGCCAGTGCTATAAGCGAACTATAAACAATACCCCTGACAATTTTGTACAGGCTATTCAATTTCCCATTGGTCCAAGGGAACAGGGCATTTCGTAAGCTTGACCTGACACAATTGAACATTCATGAACTTTTTTCATCTTTCTGGGAGTCCATGGGAATATAGCTGTTCCATAACATCAATTACAATTGACCATTGACCATACATTATTATTTTGCTGCTTTCTGTGGGCACTCCCGAGTTCAGTCATTCAAAAATTGCGTACCTTACCCTTATTGCTTGACAATTTGGCTAGCAGGCTATTCAATTTCCCAAGCTAGTCCAAGGGCATTAATATACAGTGTTTGTTTCATGACCTAGCCCAAGTACAATTGAACATTGACCAGTCAAGAACACTTCTGGGGGCACTGCCTAGTTCCTGCATTCAAAAATTGAGTAACTTACCCTTGCTTGTCAATTTGGCTGGTAGGCGTAGGTTAGGTAGGTAGGTACTCAATTTCCCAAATTAGTCCAATAGAATATAACTTAGTTGTTTCATGATGTCAATCAAAAATTGACCATTGACCATTCATTAATATTTTCTGATTTCTGGGGGACTCACGAGTTCAGGCATTCAAAAATTGAGTACCTTACCCTTATTGCTTGACAATTTGGCTAGTAGGCTATTCAATTTCCCAAGCTAGTCCAAGGGAATTAATATAAAGTGTTTGTTTCATGATCTAGCCCAAGTACAATTGAACATTGACCAGTCAAGAACATTTTTCAGCTTTCTGGGGGCACTGCCTAGTTCCTGCATTCAAAAATTGAGTAACTTACCCTTGCTTGTCAATTTGACTGGTAGGTGTAGGTTAGGTAGACCATTCATTAATATTATCTGCTTTCTGGGGGACTCACGAGTTCAGGCATTCAAAAATTGAGCACTTTGGCGGTAGGAGTAGGCTACTCAATTTCCCACTGGTCCAAGGGAATGGGTGTTTCATGACCGAGCGTGTCCGTTCACATTAATTGTCAAATTGTTTGATCATTGATCATTCATTAAACAAATTTAATCAGAAATTGGGTGTCATATTGTACATTTGCGATCCACTGGCAGTCTCCTCTCTATTTGTGTCTATGGTTACTGATATTAAAATGTGATGGTTTGTTAAGAGTAGGGCTCTAAATATGTACAGTATATTATTAGTATATACCAATTGATTATTAGTTTAATAATAACAGCATTTAAAATAATATAAACTGCTGGAAGGACGAAGCCGACAAACTAGAACCGGACTTCCGCGAGTTAGGAGTCCATAGATGGTGGAATGTCGTAAAAAACTGAGATGATTGGAGGAGTGTTGAAGAAGAAGAAGAAGAAGAAAAAGAAGAAGAAGAAGAAGAAGAAAAAGAAGAAGAAGAAAAAGAATAATATAATAATATATTAGTATTTAGAGCCCTAGTTTATGGAGCAATCCGAAAATCTATGCCTACATAAACAACGTTACAATTGTTATGAAGAGAGAAGTAAGATAAATTAGTGTGAGTGAAACAGTGTGAGAAAGAATGAATACTTATAAATTTATTGTGTGAGAATAACGAGAATGTTTCTAGTTTAATTAAAAAATGGGTTATAGCCACGAACTGCGTACGATGCTTACCGTATGTGTGATTGTATATTGTCTGATGAGTAGAAGTATATTATTATAAATAAATTATTTAAAGTGGCTCAATTAAGGGGGATTCTCACGTCTTTCTATAGGTCATTGCAGGGTCATTATGACCCTTTCTGGTAATTTTCATGACTTTTTACCTCATTATGGATACAAGAAAGTAAGATTTCTTTCAGCGATGCAGATAGGCCTCAACTTCGCCGCAAGAGAAAACTTTTTTTTTTAATAATTTAAAACTTGCAAATTTCATAAGAAAAACCTCTTGAAGTCAAACTTGACAGCTTTCTCTCCAAACTTACCGCAATAAATAACGATTTAACTCGCTGCTGCTCCAGTTTACTAAATTTACCGCAATATTTTAATTATGAAGAGTTTAACATATAGTACCTTCCTCATCGGCTCCACGCTTGAGTTCATCATAATTTAAAAATAATTTGTTATCCCTAACAACTTGCTGTAAATACCGTAGACTACCGGGATGCTGCTATATACAGGGTGTTCCAGACCACCCGGACACCCCCTTTATCTCGGTTATTATGAGGAATTTTGAAATGCAGTAAAAAACTCGATAACTTAGTAGGGGTTGAACTACCTTATGGTGGAATCAAATGTTTTCTCGGGGGGTCCAAAAGGAGGTTTCAGGGGGGTCATTGGTGGTATCTTGGAATTTTCAAATGCAAAGGTATAACGTGTTGCATATCAAATGAAAGCCCTTTAAAAGGGCTTTCATTTGATGTAACAATTATGTGCCTGGCTTGAAAGGTTCAGGCACAATCACATGTCAAAAAATTTATTATTTGAATGCTGTTCTTTTCGAATACATTCTCACTTTCTGTGCTTTAAATAAAACATGTTTGAATACAGTGAACTTACTGTCGCCAAACACCTTCAGGTACAGGTACGATCAGCACAAGCTACAATTTTATTCAGTATCTGACCAACCCCTATAAAATATCTCAGTTATTATAAAGAACTTTGAAATGCGGTAAAAAACTCGATAACAAAGTAGGAGTCGAACTACCTTATGGTGGAATCAAATGTTTTTTTGGGGAGTCCAAAAGGGGAGTCTTCTAAAGGGCTTTCATTTGATGTGTAACTCGGTATAGCTTTACATTTGAAAATTCCGAGAAACCATCTATGACCCCGCTGAAACTCCCCTTTCGGACTCCCCGAAAAAACATTTGATTCCACCATAAGGTAGTTCGACTCCTACTTTGTTATCGAGTTTTTTACCGCATTTCAAAGTTCTTTATAATAACTGAGATATTTTATAGGGGTTGGTCTGAAACTGAATAAAATTGTAGCTTGCGCTGATCGGACCTGTACCTGAAAGTGTTCGGCGAAATTAAGTTCACTGTATTCAAACATGTTTTATTTAAAGCACAGAAGGTGAGAATCTATTCGAAAAGAATAGCATTGAAATAATAAATTTTTTGACATGTTAGAATTAATTGTGCCTGACTCTTTCAAGCCAGGCACATAATTGTTACATCAAATGAAAGCCCTTTAAAACAACAACACGTTATACTTTTGCATTTGAAAATTCCTAGATACCACCTATGACCCCACTGAAACCCCCCTTGTGGACCCCCGAGAAAACATTTGATTCCACCATAAGGTAGTTGTTTGTTATCGAGTTTTTTACCGCATTTCAAAATTCTTCGTAATAACCGAGATATAGGGGGTGTCCGGGTGGTCTGGAACACCCTGTATATATATAAAGGTTGTTTTTATGAAATGTTTGGAAAGCGGCTATATTTTTAAAAACTTTCCTTTGTACTATTGTTGCATCAACCTAACTTAAGAGTGTACAGCCCGTAGGAAATTGGCAGCCCGAAATTTAGTACTTTTTCTTTTTTATTTAATTAACTAAGCAATTTATTAAAGATTTGGCTCATTTAAGTTGTAGAAGACTGCTTCATGCATCATATAATAATAACTTACATTTTTAATATTCGAAACAATTTATTAACGATAACTTTTCGTGTAAAATCGTGTTTATGAAAAAACTACAATTTCGAAAATTAAAAATACTTTATTATATGATGCATGAAGTAGTCTTCTAGAACTTAAATGAGCCAAATCCATAATAATTTGCTCAGTTAATTAAATAAAAAATAAAAAGTATTAAATTTCTGGCTGCCAATTTCCTACAGGTTGTACACTCTTAAGAGTGCAGCCCGAAGTTTAATACGGTACCTACTTCATATTTCTTTATTTCATTAACTAACCAAGTTATTAAAAAATATTGGTACCTACATTTAAGTTGCAGAAAACTACTTCATGTAGGCTAATAGGGTTTTATTAATTTTCGGTTTTGTAGTTTTTTCTTGCTATCTACTTTACTTGAAATTTTAGCCCTTAAGGAACATTGGTCGCCGTCTCAATAGGTAGATGAATCTGGATGAATACACAATATATGTGAAACTTAGCCAATCAAGTGAAGGACCGGCGGAAGAAGGCGTTAAGTAGCATTTTCAGCATTATTTTTACAAATATAACCTTCTTAATTTTATAATTAAAATTGTGGAAATTTTAAGGATAGTATATAGCCTATAATAGATTAGTCTAGATGCCCAGTATATTGAATACTAAAAATTAGGCCTGACTTACCTAATACAGCCAATTTAATTTGAATTTAACACTTTTTGCCACTTCTACCCATATAACAATATTCGTTTCAGCCCCTAAATCTCTAAAATTGGTAATGATTGTGGAAAATCATCTGGACTAGATGCCCAGTGTAAATGAGTAGGCCTATGACATAACCGAAATTAGAGGATATAGAAAAACTGGGCTTGGCGGGATTCGAACCCACGATCTACGCCTTCGTATCCCGCCAAGCCCAGTTTTTATATATCCTCTAGTGTGGGTTATTACGTGGAGGTTACCTCTTCAACCAAAATTAATTTAATGCCAGTGTTATATACCGGTACACCATACAATACTGCAATATATTGCCTATGATGATTTAGTTTTTTAGTCACAATTTTTCAAGTAAATTTTTGTCCCTTAAAATTTTTTATTTTAGAATTGAGAAACATTGCATTTAGATTCACTTAATACAGTGGTGAGAATAAAATGTCAATTAATATTTTTCAAACTAACAAATTTTTCATCACTAATATGAAAAAGCTACGGTAGGTACCAAAAATTAAAAATACCCTATTAAATTATGTATGAAGTATAACTTAAATGAGCCAAATCTTTAATATCTTGCTTTGTGAA
Organism: Psococerastis gibbosa; assembly: GCA_963971405.1. Taxonomy (NCBI): domain Eukaryota; kingdom Metazoa; phylum Arthropoda; class Insecta; order Psocodea; family Psocidae; genus Psococerastis; species Psococerastis gibbosa. The sequence continues at coordinate 47,629,747 of OZ020485.1, forward strand.
CTACTATAAAAAATAAGGAGTATGTAAAAACTACGGATTTTGGGCACATATTTCCTACGGGACGTATACCCTTAATTTTTGCAGAGCACGTAGGCCTACTACACCGTAAAAACAACAAAGAACGCCGTGACACCAGCACGTCCCATTGAGGGTTTTTTAGGCTAACTGCTTACTGTAGCTCTAGATGGAGGGGAGGGGGGGGGGGTCATCGAAAGTCTAGGCTCTCTAGTTTGGCAGGTATGGGATAAGCTAGCCTACGGTCCGAAGCTACAATAGTAGTTTATATAGCGAGCTTAAGAAAAGGAAACTGAATTTTGGTAAATACAACAAGTAGAAATCTAGAATTTCATGTTGTTCATATTTCTATAGTTTTCTTTAGTATCAAGCAGCAAGTAATTTTTATTTTTCACGACGGGGGGTTTTGACCTCTGGATCCCCCCCCCCCCATAAATACGGCCTTGCTGATGGCCACTTCTTCCTGCTGAAGGTATAAAAGGTTGCCTACCAACTATAAGTTTCATTTTATGGCTGGGTGGAATAAAAAAAAAGCTAGAACAAACTTAAATCGCGCCTAACTATGTAAGCTAAGTTTTACCGATAGAGGGCAAACGTAGGGCGAAAAGTCAATGTAAATGACAATGAAAATGGCAATGGAAATGTTTTCAGGCATAGGGCTGCAACATAAAAAAAGTAAATAGGCTAGCAGCAAAATGAAAATTTCTAATGATTATTGAACAATTCAACAGCAACTCTCTGCATCTCATCCTCCCCTTTGCCGGATATTCCACTTGCCAATTTTTCTTCAATAATTGATGTGATTTTTTTCTTTACTCTATGTCATTGTCCATTTTAACGTCCGCGTGTTACAATTCATCAATCAATAGGCTAATGACAGATTAAAATCACGTTTTGCAAACAATAGCAAACTAAAATTAAACAATGGCGTCGTCTGGAAATAATTTTAATTAATTTCTTGAGAATAAACGAATTATTTCATAAATTAAGCCTGAGTGTTCAAAATGTTTTATAAACAAGAAATTATCGTACTTTTTGGGCGAAATTAATTAATTGCTCGTTTCACAGCCACAAAGATATAAAAGGGAACAGATGAAAAAATCTTAAAAAATACGAGCTTTCTGTGAAAGCTGTCTATTTCCCCTTACAGATTTACAACTGTGCTACAAATGGGTTTAAGGCTCCTTATCCAATATTTTTAAGGTAATAATATTTCAGTTCAGAATATATAAACTTCCTGCGATAACTTGGATTTTTTTTGAGTTTTTTATCTGTTCACTATGTTATCTTTGTATCTGTGGAATGAGCAATAAATTATTTTCGTCAAAAAATCAGCAAAATGTCTTGTTTACAAAACATTTTGAACACTCAGCCTAAAATCATAAAATTTCTTGTAGATTATAGAATTAAAATAAAGGCGGCGGGCAAACTTACACAATTGGAAAAAAATTGAAAACAAAAGTGGTCAATTATTGAAGACAAGTGGAATGAGGTGTAAAAATATAAATGCAACATTGATGATTTTCCGACAATGAAATTATCAAAATTGAAAAAAATTGACAAGTGGAATAGCAAGCCAGAGATTGAAAATGTAACAAAATAATCTTGCAATGGAAAGTGCTATTCAAAATTGTTTTGTTTCCATTCTTAACACCAAGAATAAGTTATTATACTAAGGCGGGTATTCCACATACGTCAATCGTCAATGAAAAATTAAAAAATTACGTTTTAGCAGACATTAAAGACATACTAAAAATTCTGCTACCACGTCAATTTACGTCATTTTTCAATTTTTCATTGACGATTGACGTATGTGGAATACCCGCCTAATCGGCATAGTGAACCCGCAGGTGTATTCGGGCGACACCAATACCAAAAACTAAACTCTGGATTATCGCGCCTTCCGCCTTGATTTTCTACATTCAAACCATCTATTTTCAGGTATAAATATGAAATATAGATAGTATATCTAGAGGCATAAATGAGGTGTCATAAACTATAGAAAAATCTTCCTCTACGCTTTGATGCAAATTATTTGGCCATTTTTGGCCACATTGAACACGGCTCAATTTCTAAAAAAAAAAAAAAACGTCATATATGAGGATGTCAGGTCGAAGAAACTGCGGCCAATTGGTGCCAGCCCCGGCCACATAGGTACTATTTATCAAAATGAAGAGGAACAACTGTTTTAAAACATCTCTAAAATTTAATTATATCTATATCTATAGGATACTTTATTACTTATTACAACACCTTTGTGACTCTACAATAATGAAATAACATTAGAAATCAGACTCTACGAGCTGCTTGCAACTTCTCGAAAGTATGGAAAATAGAGCATAAAACCCATTCACGTTAAAAATTCTTGTGTTACTAGCTGAGTTACGATCAAGATGTATCAAATGTTCGTTTTGTGTGGGTGTCCCACGCCGGAGAATGAACGGGTAGATGCACTGGCTAAAGACGGAGCAAATACTGGCGAGTACAGTGTTATTTTGCTCCCTAAAGAGAAATTTTTTACCATAAAACAACACCATTTCCAGTTCTGGGTAAAGGGCTTTAAATCCAATACTTCTGGCTCCTTCTATAGGTCTATTCTACCTCGACCACTTAAAAACTAATGGTTTGCTAATGTTTGTTCCACCATAGGCATAGGAACAGATTAATAAACCGCATCTTCCCCTTAATAACAGTCCTCCCTTTTAATTATGCCCACATAATTTCAAAAAATGACTCCTACCAAGCTACTGTATATTATGACTTCCTGAAAGAAATCCACATACAGTTTTAACCCCACCTACCCACCATGGCTGTATGTGAACCCAAAATGCCCAAAAAAAAAACATGAGAAATTTGATTTTGTGCAAAAGAACAGAAATTAAAGACAGCCTAGGCCACTATTGTATTAATAGCTCTTAACATTGTAATAAAAAGGCTCGTGTGAAAACTAAAAACAAGCCAAACCCTTTCTTGTTGCCTATATTGAATTAAATCTTACCATAATGGTACCGTATATGGAAGCAGGTGTAATATATTTCAGGCAGGAGATGTTTCGGGCAAGAAAGCATTTTGCTGATGAGGTTTTCCAAGAACTTCCCTGCCCTTAATACAATGTAATGATCAGGCAAAAAGGTCTACTAGCGGGCCTACTCTGCCATTTAGTAATGGTAACTTATTCCTGGTGTAAAAATGTAAACAAAACAATTTTGGAGGGCACAAAATTATCTTGTTTACCTTTTCAATCCCAAATAAAGATTAAAAAAATCCCTTTCGGCTCTGGCCGATCAGGAGTATAGAGATTCCGCAGGTACCCTGCTTTTCCTCTACGCTCCCTACGCTATGTGTGTAATAAAAAATAAAAAAGACTGCATTATTTTCCCGACCACAACATCAACACACAAAACACTCTTGTGCTCCAATTAATTTCGAACCACAATGACGACTATGAACTTTTAATTATGAAATTATTTTCACTTTGATTGGACTCCATCATGTTATCGTTGATTTGTAGTAAAAAGTGTTGATTACCATTATCGTAGATAATAATACAGGCTTTCAGTGATATTTTAATTCATTCCTCTGCGACCAATAACAACTGAGATATGAATTATGCAAGGTTTCAATCGGCCACCATCTTGTAACTAAATAAATTTTGTGGGTCTAGCTGGTTAACAATCAAGACATTTGTATGATCAATTTTTGTGCCAAGTTTCATCAAAAACGGATAATATTTACGGAAGTTAGAGTGTTCCCTAAAATCGATATATATACATATACATACAGTATATATATATAATATAATATAGCCTATAACATTTTGAACGGAGGGTGGATTTAGGCTCAGGGGCCATGGAATAAAAGTTGTGAAGAAATTTTCCGGAAGTCAAACATTGATCGCCATGTAACAGCAATGGCTTTCACGGCCGGATTCTACTGGTTATTCATTGGTCACCATCTCAATAGGTAGATGAATCTCCCTAAAAATAACAGATTTGGGGTAATCCAGGGGTGGCCAAAGTCCACATACCTGCATAGTCAGCATTAGTAGATGCATTCGGTTCTTACACTGTTGCATAATCATTGTTTTGCAGAAAATGAAAAAATCTAGTGCGGTTGTATTTTGGAATGGTAAGGCGAAATGGATGGGGCATTTGCTAAGGCACGAAAATCTGGTACACACTATTATCGAGGGCACAGTAGAGGGAAATAACCGAAGAGGACGGCCGAAGAAGGAATTCATGGATCAAGTAAAAGAAGACACAGGAGCAATATCAAATCAAGAACTGAAGAGGAAGATCGAGGACCGAGTAAACTGGAGGACGATATGCAGGGAGTTGCTGCCAACCAATCGCTAAGATTGTACCCTTAAGAGAAGAAGGCCACACTGTCCGGTTCCACCGCGTAAAAATAGCTGATTTTAGTTTTTTATACACTTGATCCGATCAGTCTTACTCGAGTTACAGTGTCGCATGTGTTGAAATGTTATCTAACGGGTGACTGGCATCACACAACTGAATGTTTATTTATTTGTCCCGTGTCCGGTTATCCTTCCCTGCCGCAGCACCATCCGGTCGATTGCGGTTCAATGTGACCGCCCCCATTAGACTCCATGCATTCATGCCATCCCTTCAAACCGGTCCCCTTTGGCGGGACGGTGAGAAGGGATACGGTAGTATGTCGTCGGCTTAAGAAGTCCAGAGGTGTAAAGTTTACAATGATGGCGGGGACAAAACTAATTAGGTAGACCTTATGCCGCCATCAGGCTTTTCGTAAGGATATTCACAGATTCACAAAATTTTAAAGCGTTTGATCCTTTGCCCCCCCCCCCCCCCCCAAAGGAGCTGGAGGGCGCAAGATGGACCGTGCCCCCGCCAACTTTACGCCCCTGAGATTAACAAATGAAACGGCGAAATGATGGACTGTCGAGCCCAAGGCCGTAGCCAGCATAGGGTTAACCCCCCCCCCCCCCCTGAAATGAAAAGGCTTGACACTAGATAGAATCGGAGTTTGGGAGGAAAAATAAAAGCTACTATAGAACATATACCGTATGTAATATACAATGAAATTTCTGGAGCCCCCTGTCCACGGTGACCAAAGGGAAAGTAAATTATTGCCCAATGCTTTGAAAACAACTATCAGTAGGTATCTGTATTTAATATTTCCAGATTCTATATTTTTTTTAACGCATTTTTAATCATAAAAAAACTAGTGACAAACCAAAATGCATGGTGTAGAAATACGTTGAGATTCTCCCTTCGCTGCTCAAATTTACCCAAACAATTTCAGTAAAGATAATTTTCAGATTGTTTGTCTTTGTTATTCACCAGCTGTTTGCCTTCCAGCGTCTTCTCTATTCTTGTAGTGTTTAACCTACTTTCTACTACCTATAATTATTAATTGGCCCTAATAATTATTAATTAAAAAATAGGTACCTACCTAACAGGTCTACTGTCAGGAGGTTATTTTTTAAGGACTTTTTATGGACCCAGGCCTACTTATAGTGGCCCAATGCCAACGACCCCATAGATTTCGGACATTATTTGTATTGTTTCCGTATGCATTTTTGGCCATTGCGGCAAACTGGTATACGTTCTCAATGTCAACCTACACCGGCTACAAGCGATAATGGACAAGCTGAGACAAGCTTACCATTGATGCAATGAAACAGGCGAAGGCATGACTTAACCAAGTACACATATGTACGAGCCAATACTATTAGTAGTGATATCACTATCTAAATCTAATTAATAATAAATAATAAAATAAAATAAATATATATATATTTTTTTTTTTTTACTCTTTCGAGTATTGTTGCGCCGGTCGGTGTGTGTGTGTCGTGGGTGTTTAGAATGTTTTTCCTGAGTTTATCTGCAGGTGGGGGGCATGACTCCGGTCTTGCTTAGAAAGCTTAACGTTGCCGTGACCGGCCCATGCTACTGGTTTATGCCTCATGACTATAAGGAAAGGATTGAACAACTCGCCGGAGCAAGAGGGAAAACAATGGCCGAGCTTAATTACTACCCTAACCAGCTCAAGTTCGGACACTTGAATTTTTGTATCGCTTATTTTACAAAATATTTTTTTTTCTTAAACTGCGACAGATTAATTTTTGTTTGACTATAATACATTAAAATATGGACCATTAGGTAGATTGCGAAGAAAATAATTTTAAATTGTATGGAAGCATAACCTCAGTGATAATATTTGTTTCCACTCTTGCAAGGACTACGAAACTGATCCACTTCCTAGGACCTAGTTTTTTCGTAAAAAATTAAACTTACCGGGTTAAAAACCATCTAAAAGTAGAAAACAATTTCTTTTTAGCAATAATGGTTGAAAAATTTTCAATAACAAAATTTTTTTGTGATGTGCCGAGAGGAATCGCGTTATTCGCGGATTTATACGCGAATGAGTGATAACTCTATCGTAACTTGGGAAAGGCGTACGGAAAATAGCTGCCGGCTACTCATGGCAGAAAGCACTGTTCAAGATATTGCCTGAAAACACGAAAAAACCGGAGAAATCGTAGCTAAACCTACGGAAGGAAGTATTCAGACAGTGACGCAAGGGGAAGAAATGGCCCTTGGACGAGTGGCCTGATGCAATAGAAGTAGAACGGATACTAGTGATTCTATTAATCATAAATGGAACCAGCTTACTGGCAAAAAATACGGCAAAGATACTTGTCGCCAAACTTTGAAGAACATGGGGTGTCAATTTTACACTTCTAAGAAGGAATCGGCACTGACTTTCCTTCACAGGAAAAGAAGATGAGCTTGTGGAGATCCATGTTCAAATCTCGATTTATCCGACCAGGCAACCCTGCGCCAGTTATCTTCAGACCAAATTTTGAATTGATTTCCAGAAGCGCGTTTTCTTTTCATTTGACGCAAACTGAGTGCCTGTTTCTTCTTAGCAGCGTAAGATTTAAACCCCATGTTCTTCAAAGTTTGGCGACAAGTATCTTTGCAGTACATTTTACCAGTAAGCTGGTTCCATTTATGATTAATAGAATCACTAGTATCCGTTCTATTGCATCAGGCCACTCGTCCAAGGGCCTTTTCTTCCCCTTGCGTCACTGTCTGAATACTTCCTTCCGTAGGTTTAGCTACGATTTCTCTGGTTTTTTCGTGTTTTCAGACAATATCTTCAACAGTGCTTTCTGCCAAGGGTAGCCGGCAGCTATTTTCCGTATGCCTTTCCCAAGTTACGATAACGCTATCACACATTCGCAATCCGCGGATAACGCGATTCCTCTCGGCACATCACAAAAAAATTTTGTTATTGAAAATTTTTCAACTATTATTGCTAAAATGAAATTTTTTTCTACTTTTAGATGGTTTCTAACCCGGTAAGTTTAATTTTTTACGAAAAAACTAGGTCCTAGGAAGTGGATCATTTTCGTAGTCCTTGCAAGGGTGGAAACAAATATTATCCCTGAGGTTATGCTTCCATACAATTTAAAAATATTTTCTTCACAATCTACCTAATGGTCCATATTTTAATGTATCATAGTCAAACAAAAATTAATCTGTCACAATTTAAGAAAAAAAAATATTTTGTAAAATAAGCGATACAAAAATTCAAGTGTCCGAACTTGAGCTGGTTAGGGTAGTACTTTAAACAAATAATTGATCATATTTGAAGAAAAAAGTACAAAAAAAAAACCCCACCACAGAGCTCAAAATAGGATACATGGGACATTCACTTCCCTAGAAAAATATTTCTTTTAATATTTGGGGCCACCTGCCACGTCTCCTCTGACCAGTCATCGAAAGCATCCACCGACCTCGCATTGCAGAATGCAAATGAAATTGACGGAAATGTTTGTTTTTCTTTTTATAGAAATCTATTAAAATGTTTGTACTTAACATATCCCATGAAGCCATTTTTGCTTTCCAATTTATACGTAGCCTAGTATAAGGAAAGCTTTGTGACGGTCGAAATTTTCGATTCCGAGATTTCAACGGATTTACACGTTTTGAGGTCCCAGGAACCCAAAAAAGTGGTTTTTACGAAATGTCTGTCTGTCTGTCGCTCTGTCTGTCTGTCTGTTCATCGATTGGCGGGCAAACTGCACAGTCGATTTTGATGAAATTTAGCATGTAGGTTCACAAAAATCATCCTACCTCGAAGCATTTATTTTTATTTTGGGCTAACTCAATTTGGGGGGGTTTTATTATCAAAAAAATCCAAAAAACGTCTAAAAAAATTATTTCTCAAAAACGGCTCAAACGATTACTTTTAAATTCACATATATTGTAGTCGTCTTTAATGTTGACAAAATGCGGGGGGTCGCTTGCCCCTTGATAGTTTGCTTCTGGGGGTAAAAAAATAAAAATAACTAAATTTTAATGAAAAATGACTAAAAAATAATTTTTCTGCGAAACCTTTCTATCGATGATTTCTACCTTCTGGCATGTTTTAGGTGTTAAATTGAGTAACGAAACCGGACAGGTTGCTTTCCCAAGAAACTATTTCGTTTTGTGCAAAAAATTATTTTTTAAAAATGATAGATAATTCGCGCTCAAGTGCATTGCGTGTCCTGCCATTATTGCTGTGTGGTAATATGTTGGTCTGACCTGTCTAGAATGTATCTCCCCTCCAGTGACGCTAGGTGGACAACCCCCCCCCCCCCTGAGATATCCAAAATTTAACCATAGGAAAATTATTTACCATGAAACTACTCATTTTCTCTATCTTGAAGTCTTGAATGTGTGTTACCACGACACCGTATTTGTATTTAGCACTAGCAGGTCCATGGAAACCCCGCCTTTGAGCAACTCGGACACATCCCAATATCCACTTAAAGAATAAAATGAAATTTCCCAGGATATGTTCCTTGTACAGCTATGAATATCTCATCGTCTATCCTCTGAGATATGAATTATATATAAGGAATCGGCAGCCATCATGAAACAAAATGATAAGTAAGTGAAGAAATTTTCCGGAAGTCAAACATTGGTCACCGTCTCAATAGGTAGATGAATACACAATAGAAGTGAAACTTTGTCAATCAAGTGAAGGACCGGCGGAAGAAGTCGTATAGTCGAATTTGAATATATTGTGTATATACACCCCGCCCTTTAACATTCAGTATATGTGAGGGTTCTGTTGAAGATGGAGGTTGTAAGTAAAATAATTAAGTAAATAATATATTAGTTTTTTTATAAACAGTTTTCAATATCTACCCCAGTACTAAGTACTCAAAGAGACTTGTACTGGGGCAAAAAGAATTGTAAGCTCATAGATGTAAAACCCCTAAATTTCAGTTCGCCCAAAACAGAAAAGAGTAGTTTACCCATAAATCGACAAACAGACATTTCGTAAAAAACACTTTTTCCTGGGATCACAAAGCGTGTATATCCACTGAAATCCCGATATCAAAAATTTTGGCCATCACAAAGCTTTCTTTATACATAAATAGGAAAGCAAAAATGGTCTGAATTAAGAGAAGGAATGGGAGAAAGGTTTTTAGACACCAAAGTATTATGACTATCGATAGTGCTCTAAACAAGGAATCCAACCCAATCAAAAACTCATATTTGAAAAAAGATACGATTCATTTGAAAATAGACAACTCATATGTACAACGGCAAATTTTACAAGAAATATTCAAAGTACAGCTCAAAAAAGTATCAAGGGCATTAGAAAAAATTGTTAACTATATTTTTCTACAATGAAAATGTGGTCATCACTAGCACTGATTGGCCACAATATTCGGGATATGTACAAAAAACTATTGGTAAGGCGTTCGAATATGAAAGTAATTTCAAAACTGTGGCCGATCTGTGCTAGGAACATGTATCATTTATTTTATATTTATTATTTTTATATTTTTGTATACCTCTGTAATGCATATTTCGCTCCTTGACATGCCAACCGTTTTAACTGCAAAAATTCAAATTTTTTTTTATTACGGTACATCAAAAAATGTAATTTTCCCCCCTCTTTTTTTACGTCCAATCGTCGTATCTGGAAGCCTGTAAAAAAATTGAAAATTTCTTGGCTGAAGTGTAGGAGATACATACATTATAAGTTAGAACAGTTGGAAAATCAAGGAGCGATTTCTTGATGAACAAAAAACGAATAGACTCTTTGACTGGATAGTAAAGGCTGTTTTAAAATAAAAACTATAACTAACTTATTATTATTACTATAATTTAGAGAGTTGAAGCTGACGTAGGTCATTGGACCCATTGAACAGATTATTATTGGGACCACAGCAGTGTATCCCAATCATTCAAACATCATCATGTCAATTAATCAACTGTTGCAAAACAACAAAGAATAACATATCAATCAGATCGTCCTAGTCGATGTAGGCAGCCCCAAGACAGTCCAACAGATGTGCAGGACAGTGGCGAATACTGCTGCTATAGAGAGTATCAGTTACAACACGAACTGCTCTAAAAACACCAATGCCAAAACTCCTTCCTCACCCCAGACACTGCTTACAATGCCTAGTCATATCACCTTTATATTTAAACGCTCTATGACAACTAGGACATTCAAACTCTTTTACAGTTTTATGCGTAAACATATGCATCTTTAAAGCACTAGGGTTGGCAACTCCTGCCAGACAAATTTTACAAGACAACCTATACCCCTTATGCTCTTTCACCTTATGCCTAGCCAAAGCATTTGAATCATTAAACCTCATATCACAAAGTTTACAACGGAACGGCAGTTCTTTACGGTGAAACCCTTTTATATGCATCTTCAGTAACGAAGGAAAGCGAAATTCCCTCGTACACTCTGCACACGGATATTTCTTATTCTGGCCATTCTTGCGATACTCGGCCTGTTTCCTGATATACTCAGCCCGCTTTTCATACGGCTTCTTCACGTCACAGGTTGGCGCGCGCGACTGATGATATTTCAAAGAAGCGCTCGAGAAAAAACCGCGCCCACACTTTTCACACATGGTCGTCGCAACACCCTGATGTCTCAACTCGTGCGTCCGGAATCGAGACTCGTTCGAGAATTGCGCCGAGCACAACGGGCAAATAAACTTTGCATTGGTCCACACAGGCCTCGGTTGGCCATGTTTGTTCTCCTTGTGTCGACGCAAATGATCAACCCGCTTAAACTTCATCGGACACTGATCACATACTGACGATCGCTCGAGGAAATGGTATTTTACATGGCCGTTTAAGTACTCCTTGTTCCTAAAACTTTTCCCACAGATACTACAATTGTACTTTTGCACATCATTACCGCACGCCATGCTCATATGCTTCACAAGATGGAGGTTTTTCTTAAAACGCCAACCGCACTGGGAACACTCAAAATGGCAAAACTCGCACTCGGTTTTCCGGTGCTTTATAAAACCTAAACTGCCCCGAAATTCTTTGTCGCACATCCCGCAAATATATTTGTCACCGACAATTTTAACTTTTCCGATATTACCAGCACCTTTTTTCACAACTTTTATCTTGAGTTTAGAACTAACAGGATTATCAACTTCTTTAGTTTCAACAGTTATTTCATTGATTCCGAGCAATTCTTTGATCCGTTTTGTATCAATACCCGTCTTTGTGATTGGTTTAAGTTCAGTAGGTTGCCTGGTTTGTGGTATCTTTCCCATTCCAAGACAAGCATTCACATGATCTTTCAAGTCCTCGTCAAGATACATGCACAGGCAGCTGGAGCATTCGACTAGCTCGAGGACTTGTTCGGTAAAAATGTTTGGTGAAGTTGTCGGTTCCGTGACGCCAGGTATTGAGGATGCCTTTGGCTCATATCTGCAACAAGGTTTAATATATAAAAAAATTAATAATACGATCAAATATAGAAACTCAATTCTCAGCGAGATAGCCCCCCCCCCCCCCCCCATTGGGATGACAAGGCACAAGAACTGAGTAAAAGTTACTTAAAACTTCACTCAGCCGCAGTCTCATATTGAATAATAGACTCACAAAAAAAGCTATCGTAGTATATTTTCATTTTCAAACCTGAAATATTATTGCTCTAATAAAAACACGATAACGTATATATTTATTCGTTACGCCATAATATTCTATGTCCAAGGCCATTAAATAAATTTTCTAGAATAGTCGTAAATGGCTCTGCTGCTGTCTTCCCAAAATTTTCAGGTAAAACAGATATAATATTGCCCTAAAATGTAATCAACGATCATTTACCTCACACACACACTCTCAAACACAGACCGTAACATACTATCTCAGACAGTCCCTGGGCAACCTCGTTGTCCATGGACTGTCAAAATTAGTCATATTGAATTACTTACGTTCTATTACCCTTAGAATTATCATCGTCGACGCCATAATTAGTCTTGTCATCATAATAATCGGAATGGGTATTTCCGTCGTCAAAACGTGCTGACTCTCCAGGGTGGCGAACATTTTCTTTGGTAACATGTCCAAAATTCACACTACTGCCCATACCATTATTTCTAACGTTTTTAGCCCTTCTGCTTTCTTCCAGCAACATCATCCCAGTTTCGATTATACCAATCTGTAATTTAATATTACGGTTATAGGTTATAGCTATCAAATTGCGCTAAATGTCTGATGAACACAAACTGGACATCTTTAGCAATGTGGTAGCGTGTGAAGAGTATTTAGTAATTGTAATGATAGCTCGAATAAATTTTGATTTTTCGAAACAGTCCCAATACTTATTGAATGGACCCTGTATATTCCAAAATCCTACCGGTGCATTTTAATGTTTATTATTAACTAATAAGAAAATACTAGTATTTTTATCAATTAAATAACTAATGCAACCATTCTCTTGTATTCCAATAATTAATGAATTTGAATTGCCCGCGAATTTTGCACTATTATGTTTCCTTCCATTGCATTCTCTTGTATTCTAATAATTTATTAAGGCGCGGTTTCCACCGACTGGCTAGGGCTAAATACAAATACGGTGACGTGGTAACAAACATTCAAGACTTAGGCGGCTTTTCCACCGACCTCGCATTGCTGAATGCAAATGACATTGACGGAAATGCTTGTTTTTCTTTTTATAGATATCTATTAAAATGTTTGTAATTAACATATCCCATGATGCCATTTTTTAATTTTAGTTAGATTGCTTGTGATTTTACTCTATGATCATTGATCAATTTTAACTATGGCATAGAGTAAAACAAACATTTCCGTCCATGCCACTTACATTCTGCAATGCGAGGTCGGTGGAAACACCGCCTAAGTCTTGAATGTCTGCTACCACATCACCGTATTTGTATTTTGCACTTGCAGGTCTGTGGAATCCCCGCCTTTGGTGATCGTCCATCGCTCCATACCATATAGAACGATTGGGGAACTCTACAAGGCGCTAATGCAATGGGGCTCCGATTCGAATTTATAATCGGGTGTATTAAACGCTGGGTGGTGTAACAAAAGGGTAGCAAGTTACGCAAGGCGTAAGGGTCCCCGGCCAAAGGGGCCCCTGCAGAAAGGGAAAAAAAAATTTTTGGGGGATTTTCTGTTAAAATTTATAAAAATTAAAAAAAAAACTAATTTAAGAAAAGAAAATGAAGTCCTAAGTCTTGAATGCCTGCTACCACGTCACAGTATTTGTATTTAGCCCTAGCCGGTCGGTGGAAACCCCGCCTAATTTGAATTTCCCGCACGAACTTACCGTACGTCACACAAGGTCTTACTACTTGTTTGCACGCTGAAGTATTGTGCATCTCACCCTTAAACCGACAAAGTCCTAAACAAAGGATAAATAATTAACCACTCACCCCTTTCGCTTTTGTGATTTTGCTCTTTCCCTTTTTGTTTGCCTCTGCAGCAGCCACCTCAGCGCCAGGTAACATCGGTACGCATCGGACTTTTCCCTCCAACACAAGTGGTCTATTTGGCACAAGCTGCGTTACGTCTGAGTTGGTTGAAATGGTCGGGATGGAGTCCGGTTCCGGCTGTAACCCGTATAATTAGCATCTTCACAATGTCGATGTTATCACGTTATCCCTAGTTAAGTATGATAATAATAATAATGCGTGTATTTATCAAAAGACATTACAAATTATACTAAAACCGGTGCCACAAAGCCAATAAGGCGCGTTGGGATCACCACACAATTTACTATACTAGATTACTGATTTTTTCATCACACCAACATTACCTTTTATACTGTACCTCTGAGTAAACTTATAATATAGTTCTTAATGATAGACGAGGTAATATTTTCATGGTATCCGGCCCTGATCATTTCATTGTACAATAGTAACTCCAGCCTCTATAGTTGAATGGAAACTATCATACATGTATCGGTCATGTGATGAGGTACGAAAAGTATCGCCTTCTGCACGTAATAATCCAAGGGAAGATAGAAAGACTGAGGGCTCCCGGCAGAAGAAGAACATCTCATCCAAACCTGAGGCAGTGGTTTGGCAAGAGCACAACTTCCCTTTTCAAAGCGTCTGCCAGGTCCGAATTTCCATGATCAGCGCCAATTTTTGATAGAAGAGGCATTTAACGAAGGATATACTGCAGAACTTACCAGAATGAGAAGCGTAAGAGTGTTGTCAGTGGGAGGTATGTTATGTGTGATTTGCATAGCCCCGTCTGCAGTTTTAACCGCTGTAGCCACAAACTCAGCCGCAGGCACGATTTCTAAATCGTCAACAGCTGATGGAGGTATGGAAGCATTTTCGATACTTCCATCTGCAGCCACTGCATCGTCTTTATTGTCAACTGTATCAGCCATGTCAATATCAGACAGAGGCGATGCTGAACTTCCATCTGCAGCCACTGCATCGTCTTTATTGTCATCTATATAAGCCAAGTCAAGATACGCCAGGGGCGATGCTGAACTTCCATCTGCAGCCACTGCATCGTCTTTATTGTCATCTATATCAGCCACATCAAGATAAGCTATAGGGTACGCTGAACTTCCATCTGCAGCCACTACATCGTCTTTATTGTCATCTATATCAGCCATGTCAAGATAAGCCATAGGCGATGCTGAACATTCATCAGCAGCCAATGCATCGTCTTTATTGTCATCTTTATCAGTCAAGTTATCATAAGATGCATTGAAATTGGTATTTTCATCATTTCCCTTATTCCTTCGATCATTCTTCATCACTTTAAGCAAGCGCTTCTTTTTAGATAAGCTTTGGTTCACCTGAGAAATAAATAAACAATTTTTTCAGGATATTCTAAATTGCAATTAAAACCAATTAACGGGTCCAATTAATAATTATATAAATATTTATAATGTTTTGGAAATATTGCATGCAGCAACCTGCAGTTTGAGCAATTTAAACGCTGTGCGCATGTGCACCATATTTTTGCTATGGCTAATGGCTTCAATGCCAGTGTGCATGTTATTGTTGGAGATTGCCTAAACCTGTCAGAAAGCAAACAGTTGCTCGTCTGCCGGGAGTTGGCGATTTATAAGAGACAGTTGTGTGCCACTTTGATATGGCAGTCAGAACAAGTAGTGTAGTGGTACGGACTCCGAGTAAATAATTACTAGTAAATTGTGATGTTTTTATGTTGTTAATTTGAAAGCTAACTACCAACACAAAGCCAGAAGTAGTGTAGTGGTACGGACACCAACTTTCACCCAAAAGGTTGTTGGTTCGAGTCCAACACTTGCTACATTTTCTGGCCATGCTTGGGAGGGCATGTAAAGCAGGCGGATCCGGGCCTTCCTAGTTGACTAAGAAAGGGCTTTATATCCCTAACTTCGCTAGGTTGGCTTTGTAATAGAACAGTCACTATTTATTTATGGCAAGGCCATTTATTTATGGCAGGACCACGGCCATTGGCAAGTCTACTGAAGGAAATAATTTAGAAAATTTTGATTGTCATATACTCGTACACAAACAAATGATTCATTCAGGAAGGCTTTAGAGTTTAGCGGATGCTAAATTGCTCCTGCAGAATAAAGTGAGAAAGGAGCCCAAAACCAGCACTAACAAAGTTTTCGCCATTACTTACTAATAGTTTCCTCAAATTTATGTCAGCTTCATGGCATTTTGTATACATTTCATGAAATGCAAGTAAGGTTCTGCAGCAGTCCAAGCACAACTCCAAAGGCATCTGTGCGTCTGCGCGATCCACCTGGAATAATTAAGACGGTAGGTACATTACTTTACAATGTCTTCATTCTTTCTTATGCCAAAGAATTCATTCAACGGGTGGTCAAAGCTTGTCGACAATATCTGTTTAGGATTTTTCTTATTTTCTTAACTAATAATTCCTTCAGCCATTTTTCTTAGGTTTACATAGAAGTACACCCCAATGCTTAATGCTTAACAACTAAATGTTGCAACCACTACTATATTAATTTTTAATAATGCCATAATAATTTATTTAATAGCGTAAAAAACTAACCTGTATTGGCAGGTAAGAATTTATCTTCATTTCCAGGTTGTGGGCGGCATTTTTTGCATCATAAATGGGCACAGTCATAGACTTCGTTTCGCCACAGGTCCGACAAGGGTGAGGCATGTTTTGCGTTTCTACTTAGCCTGCTAGTGCACTTAAATTTGGCCCCTATTCATTCCTAAAACAAGAAAAAATCCTTATAGAAGTCCGGGCTACTACAGGTGGGATCAATAATTTTCAAATATTGGATAGTATACAGTGCAACTCAATAGCAACATCAGATAGAAAATCCCTTTCGGCTCTGGCCGATCAGGAGTAGGGGATTCCGCAGACCCTGCTTTTTCTCTACGCTACCTACGCTATGTGTGTAATAAAAAAATACTTCATTATTTTCCCGACCACAACATCAACCCACAAAACACTCTTGTGTTCCAAACAATGACGACTATGTACTTTATTACTTATTAAATTATTTTTACTTTGACTGGTCGTCATCTTGAAATCGTTGATTTGTTGAAAAAAGTGTTGATTACTATTATCGTAGATGATAATAATAATAAGTTAAATTTTATTCATTCCTCTGCCACCAATATTAACTAAAATATGAATTGGTTTTAATCGGCCGCCATCTTGTCACTAAATAGTGGATCTAGCTGGTTAACGAACTCGATCAAGACATTTGTATTATCAATTCTTGTGCTAAGTTTCATCAAAATCAGATAATTGCATTGCAGGATAGGCTGGGAGAGTTATAATTATAATTGTGTTAATATTTGACAAGGATCTTTATCGGCTACTTAGGCCTATTATATTACATTTAACTTAAGACGCAATTGATAAAAAAAAAATGACGTAATGTATGCCATATACGATATTTACAACTCTACGCAGTCATAATTATAATTATTGACTTTTATTCTATTACTAAGCCAACCTAGCGGATGTATGGCTATAAAGCCCTCTCTGACACTCAACTAGGGATACCCGGGGCCGTCTGATTTACATGTACCTGTATCACTACTGTACATGCCCTGACATTATGTCAGATGCGTAGTGGTTTCCTTCATAACTTCATTCAGACGGTCAAAACTATAATGTTGACTGCGGAAAACTATTAAATTCCTTGTCCATGAACAATTGCCTTATCTCATTGATAGCATTTTCATGTTCTTTCTTAGCGTACTACAGTACTTATAGTGCCCACAAACACGCAACGTTGAATTGAAGTGATCTCTTTAAATTTGTTCGTTATTCCTACGCCTACTTCCCTGTTCCCGCCATTAAGACAGTGCAGTTGTATGATGATAATAACTGCAATGCACAACCAAGAATATTGAATATATTGGAAAATATTGAATAGCAACACGTATGACAATAGTTCCGACTATACCTTTTTAAATTCAACGATGTCCAGACTGGTAAAAATCTCTCCTAAATCTAGTTTAATTTCAAAATAAAGCCAGTAATGAGTAATATGAATATAGAGATTAGAGAAAGGTAAACACTAAACAGCAAAGATAATAAAGAAATGTAAGTTACACAGACGTGTATCTTGTACTTTGAAAGAAGCCCAGTGTTGCCGGACATGTAATATGAAATATCACGCCAGTGACGTTCAAAATTCACGACATATCACGCAAGCAACTAATCGGCTAATATATATATGCATATTAATATATAATATATATTATATTATATATATATATTACATAACTTATGTTAAAATTTTTACTACGGTAACTAAAAATATCATTTGTTTTGCTAATTTTAACTATCAACTTCTATGCTTAGCTTGCAGTGGGGCTGAAAAATCTGTCTGAATTATTTTTGTTACTTCCAGTGACGTAACTGGCGTAACGACCGGTTTTCGAAGGGGGCAGTGTTTAATTTGCCCCCCACCATTTTCATGTTAGTGTAGAATAAGGGGAAAACCGTCCTCAAGGACTTGCGCAGCATTTAAATTAATGACATTAGTGTCCGTCACACAGGAGTTCGGGAGACGTGAACGGAGGCCCCGAGGGTCGTAATGAATACAAATACAGGCAAGGGGGCCCGGGGGTCTCCCCCGGGTCAAAATTTTCGAAAAATAGGCCTGAAATGGTGGGGTTTTAGCAATTTGACAGGATTAGATTTTCCAGGCAATTATAATGTAACTACATACAAATTGCAAGGGGGCCCCGGGGGTCCCCCGGGTGAATTTTTTTGAAAAGTAGGTCTGAAATATAGGGTTTTACGCATTTTGCAAGCAAAATGTTTCAGATTTTGCAGATGACGGCTTTATTAAGTTGTTTCGTTTTGATGATTTTACCGACAATGAATATAATTACGAGCAAGGGCGGGCCGGGGGTCTCGAAATTGTTTGAAAATAGGGCTGAAATGGTAAGGGTTTTACGCATTTTGATGGGACTAATGTTTAAATTTTACTGACGATGAATTTAACTAGCCTACATACAAGGGGGGTCGGGGGTCTTTTTTTTTTTTGAAAAACAGGTCTGAAACAGTGGGGTTTTAGGCATTTTGATATGTTAATGTTTAGATTTTAAAGACAATGGACCCAATTACGAGCAAGGGGGGGGGTTCTCCCCCGGGTAATAAAATTCTTGAAAAATGAGCCTGAAATGGTGGGGTTTTATGCATTTTGATATAGGAGTAACGTTTCGATTTTTACAGGCGCGATGAATATAGGCTAATTACAAAGGAGGGGGCCGGGGGTCTCCCCCGGGTGAAGATTTTTGTAAAATGTACTTGAAATGCGGGGTTTTACGCATCTTGCCAAAAATGTTTAAATTTTGCAGATAAGCACTTTATTAGGTTCGTAAATAGGTAGTTTTTTTTAATTAATTAATTTAAATCAGAGAAAGACCTCACATGTGGCATTTCTTTGTTCTATAATATGCATGTTTATTATCTTGTCCGATTTTGCGCCCATATTGTGACGAGGCTGCCCGCCCCTCTCGTTACGCTAAGGCTTACTGCACACGGGCAAAATAAAAAGTACGAAAGTTTCAGTGTTTTCTGGGTTTTAACATTATTTTTAAATTCCCATTGTTTTTAATTAAAAATTAATTAAGTTTGACTTTCATCTAAAATACACGCACTTTTCACGCATATCACGCAGGCTCTGAAATTCCACGCATTTCGTGATTTTTCACGCAAAACGGCAACCCTGAAGAAGCCATACTGGTTTTTATTCAGAGTTGCCAACCTCAAATTCAAAGAAGCGCGGGAAAATTAACCATTTATCTAGTTTATCTGAACTAAATACCTGTACCCTAAGTCCTCCTGAGATATTATAATTATGTTTATTTTACAGAAGAAATTACAAGTAAAGTAATAAATCACAACGCAGTTAATATACATGTTCATACTCAGCCATTTTTTACGGCCTAACTTTCGTAGCCATCAGTCCACGGTCCTAGTAGGACAGATTTTTTCCAAAGCTTAGGGGCGCGTCTTCCTCTTCAGGCTAAAATTAATTTAAAGTAAATTTAACCCTTTCATGGGCTGTGGGAAGCCATTTTCCCACCAATTCCAAACCTCTGTCAGAGTGGCGGGAAACGCGTGTCCCACCACCAATATGGGTTGCTCTCTAGCTAATAACTACAACAAAAAATGCAGCTTTGCCCTGGCAGTAGATAACTTTGCAAACAATATTATTTCGCGGCAAACACGGCTTTGGATGAATTTGCGAGAGTGAAATCATCTGTTTTAATGTTTTCAATCTATATATCTCTGTCAAAATCAATTCGTCCGTATTGTAAATATCCATTTGTTTTCTAGTTTTAGTTACCGTATACATTACTTTTATGAGCTAAAATGTAATGATCTGGCTAATATCTTGACTCTGTGGTGGGAAGCCAGCTTCCTACGGCTCATAGCGGATTGTAATATTGCTATAAATAACGGGGGTTTTATGTGCTATACTTATTTAATATTTGACTCAGACACCGAGGGGAGGGGGATCTGTGGGTCACGGCTTCCGTAATCAAATTACCAAGGGCTCAGTGCAAGGGCGGATTTTAGGGGGGTCAGAGGGTCCTGACCCCCCCCCCCCCAAATAAAATATGAATTTACACTAGATAACAATGGGTTTACAGTGGGAATTAAAAATAATAACGTTCTTTAATGTTATAATCCACAGAACCTGCCCGCTGACCCCCCCCCCCCTTAAATTGGAGGCAAAATCCGCCCTTGGCTCCGTGGCGGCTCCACTCCCCCCCCCCCTTCCCTTGAAATTTGTACTAGGTAAATATAGGCAGAATATGTCAGAAAACCCCACTTACCAATAGGCAAAATCTCAAACCCACCCCCTTCCCAAAATCTAGGAACCACTGCAAGGGCTCATTTTCAGCAGTTTGACTTGGGGTTAGAGGGGGGGGGGGAAGGGTTATTTTTCATTTTTAGGGGGACAGCAAAATTAGTATACACACCTATGTAAATCAGGACAATAAAAATACAGTAATTAATTATTTCTTACCATTCCAATAGTTTGTAATTATACTAGTTTTGGGCGGTGGGAAACGCGTTTCCCACATAGCATTTTTACAGTGGGCCATGGGAAGTATAATTCCCACTTGCTGTTTCTCTAAAGATAAAAAAATATAAACCGCTAAATATTAATTCCTACTGTAATGAAGGTGCTAGAACCAAAAAATCAACACGCAAGGTCTAGGGGAAGGTAACGGCTCACGAAAGGGTTAAAAGAACCGGTACGAGTGAACCCACACATGCTTTCATATTTATCAATAAGTACCTACTGTAATAATTCCTTGGTAAATAATATTGTCCTAGGGTTAAATTTCGGTTTTGGTTTCAATTTTCCCTATCCCAAAGCAAAAAATTGATGGATGAGACGATTGCATGGTCAAGGCTGGGCAGACCATGGACGTAATTTTAATTTGTTTGAGAAGCAACCTGTTCGGTTTTGTTACTCTATTTAACACCTAAAACATATAATTGATAGATAAGCTTAGGTTCCGTAAAAAAATTTAGTTTTAGTCATTTTTATTTATTTGTCCCCAGAACTAAACTAGGAGGCAGGCATTAATAACTACAGTAGGCCTATAAGTGAATTTAAAAGAAATCGTTGTAGCCAAAGAACTTCTAATATAATATATTGTAGCCTTTTTTGGGAAATAATATTTTTACCCATTCTTTTGATGTTTTTGGGGGGTAAAACCCCCCAAAATTTAGTTAGCCCCAAATTAAAAAAAATTGTCCCGAGGCATGATTTGTGAGATGCGCGTGGGCTGGGTTCAATGTGCGCCGGGCCTATGGGCTAAAGTAAGACGGTATGCTTGTCTATTTTCATAGATGCCTGTTTCTTGCGTTCTGGGGTTGTGTCTGGAGTTCAGAGTTAACTGGCAAAATTAATAGCTTCCAGTGCATATACCGTAGCACATAGGTTCATAATTAATATACAGTACATAATTAAATAGGCTACTTATAATGAATGAATTACTTTTTTTTAATTAATCGCATACAAACAATTTAATGAATGTATCCGATTGACCTCTTCAGTCGCTTCTGTAGGTTAGTACCCGTGTTGAGTTACGACACGTCTCCGATCGCATGGCGTGTAAAGACTCGCACAAGTGCAAGCACGTTACCACCTGGCCATCGAAGTCGATTTTTACTTTTTACTTTATTACTAAATATAATAATAAGGACTTTCAATTGTTTCTATTACTAAGCCAACCTAGCGGAGTTAGGGCTATAAAGCCCTCTCTTACACTCAACTAGGAAGGCCCGGGACCGCCTGCTATACATGCCCTCCGAAGCATGGCCAGAAAATGTAGGAAGGGTAGGACTCGAACCAACAACCTTTCGGGTGAAAGCCAGAGTCCGTACCACTACTCTACATGTCCTGAATAAAGGCATACGCAATTATTTTGTATATTTCGTAACTGATAAATTGTTCCTTATGAGCAATTCTCTACGGGTACCTATATCTTTTTTTCAATGAGAAGCTGATGTAAACTACACTTTCTTTAGCGCATCTATGTCCCAAAGAAAACTGTTGACATTCCTAAAATTTTACAAACGAGTTCGATCTGCAGAATTAAAAGCTTTTACAGTCCTATTTGTGTTATTTATACTCTTGACTAATTAATATTAAGAGAGTAATAAAACCAATTATTAAACTTTTATAACTAAGAAACCCATTCAATCTGCACTCTCCTCATTACCACACTGCTTATAATGCCTAGTCATATCACCTTTATACTTAAACGCTTTCTGACAAATAGGACATTCCAACTCTTCTACAGCTTTATGCGAAAGCATATGAGTCTTAAGCGCGCTAGGGTTGGCAAATCCAGCCTGACAAACTTTACAAGACAACCTATACCCCGTATGCTCTTTAACCTTATGCCTAGCCAAAGCATTACCATCATTAAATCTCAAATCACAAAATTTACAACAAAACGGCAATTCTTTACGGTGAAACCCTTGTATATGCCGCTTCAGTAACGAAGGAAAACGAAAGGCCCTCGTGCACTCTGTACACGGATATTTCGGCGGTAAATTCATCAGTTTCTTGTAATAAATGGCACTATTTCGTTTCCTCTGCGCAGACTTAGCAAACGGGTTCCTCACGTCACAATTTGCCACTCGCGATCGATGCGAGTTTAAACTACTCTGCGAGAAAAATCCACGCCCACATTTTTCACAAATACATGTAGTAACACCGCGATGTCGTAACTCGTGCATTTCAAACCGGTACTGACTGGAAAACTGCGCAGAGCACAACGCACAAATAAACCTAGTGCTTTTTGCCACCGGCATAGGTCGACCATGCCTCGACTGCTGATGTCTCCGTAAGTGATCAATCCGCTTGAAAACCCTCGGACATAGATCGCATTTAAGTGTACGTTTCACAAAATGATACTTAATGTGCTTTTCAAAGTATGACTTGTTCACATACACTTTCCCGCAGACGTGGCATTTGTTCTCTTCACGATTTCCATATTTAGCGCCACAATTTAAGCGCCAGTGATGCTCAAGGTTATTGTTTTGTTTGAAAAGCGCACCGCACTCGGGGCATTCAAAATGGAAAAACTGGCACTCTGTTTTACGGTGTTTAAGAAAATTCGTCTTGCCCCCACATTCTTTGTTACAAAGTCCGCAAACATATCTGTCGCCATATATATTAACCTTCCCCAGTTCAGAAGGCGTTGTAGCATCAGATTTTGCGTTATCACTATCAGGATCTCCTTCAGATTTTACAATTAGTTCACTAATTCCGTATTTTGGTTCATCAACTGCAACACTGGTAACTCTAGACCTCTGAAGTGTGGCGACGCAGTTTTTAACGTGATTGTTGACATCTGCTTGATAGTACATGCATTTGCAGAGGGAACATTCCACTAGTTCAACAGTCTGGTCTGATTTTGTATGTATAGTTTCGACGTATTCCTCTGCCGTTATAGGTTCCACTTTGATTTCAATAGGATACAAGTCTTCAGGTATTGCGGATGCTTCTGGTACAAGCCTAAAATCAGTTGTAATTTGAATAAAAGCACCTCAAACCGTTGGGAAAACGTAAGGTTGCCACAACGTGCCCCCCAACAGTCGTAGCACGAACAGTAAAGATTACCTACAATTGAGACAAATTTAAACACCGGCGTTAACACTACATTATCAACACAACTAACTGTTATTGTTACACATATGAATAAAAAAAGACGGATAAAAGACTTTACAATAAGGGCAAAGTGCAAAATTACTGCGGTAAAGAGTAAAAATGTATATGCTTCTCTTGACTGTGAAAGCAGACGATTGCAGAATATTATACAGTATTTTAAATAGAGGAAAATTATTGTTTTTTTGTCATCCAATTAGCAAAAATAACATAGGTACTCCTCGTAAAACTAGCCGTTTTTACCAGTAATTGAGGCAAGATTGTATTTCAAACATTAAGGACCCGTGCCGTACAAGAGAAACTTAAAGAAAAGAGGCTGAACTGGTGGGGACACGTACTACGTAGAGACGAAAACCACCTAGTCAAAAGAGTAATGAACCGGGAGATACAAGGAAGAAGACCACCAGGGAGGCCGAAAGTTACACTGGGAAGAAAGAACACCGGGGATATGAGAAGTTTGGGGCTCTCCACCGAGGACGCACAGGGCAGGACTGTGTGGAGACGCTGCTGTCGTGCCGCCGACCCTCCATGAGGATAAAGCGTGGTAAAAGTAAGTAAAGCAAGGAAGGTGTGGAAATTTGTATGTTTTCCTTTCTGTGTCGAACATCGACGCCGTTCTGTTTCATTGATTCAGAGGGCCTAGCACCAACGGTAAAGAATAACTCATCTGGGAATACATGTCCATTATTTTAAATGAACCTCAATTAAACTGACTTACAAGAATAAAAGGTAATTAAAAATTACAATTAGAGACTAACAGAGATTAATAATAATTTTTGATATTCATTGTTGCATATGCTACGCTAAACGTAAGCGCAACATTTGTTTAGTGCTATTAGGCTGTACATGACCAAAAAACTGAATGTCGTCTACTTTGGAGTGGGTTAGTTTTAATGCCGCATTTGAACGGTTTAAATTAGGGTTCCCAACCTGTGGCCCACAGACATACTGTTATCAGGTGGTTCAGTCAAAGTAAACAATAAGAAAATGAAACAGCTGAGTTATTGGAAATTTGAAATAAAATCGTCTTGGAACAGAACTATAGAATGCAACCGATACCATTCCTAAACACTTAATCAAATATTAGCACGTATTTGTAGGCACAAACTACTTGATATTGGACTAAGAATCTAACGATTTTCCTATCACAGCCATGGTGGTCCACGGAAAATCATAAAATAACTTAGTGGTCCACGGACAAAAACGGTTGGGAACCTCTGGTTTGAGATAAATAATTCCACGGTATAAGATATTCTTTTACATTGGTTCTGCAGTTCTTTACCAACACAGAAGAAATCTAGTCATTTACTATTACTATCTTATGCCTGGAGTACCGATATGCAATTATTTACCAATTAATTAGCCTACATTAACATAATCAACTTACGTTTTATCGTCCTCTGGATTGGTATCATAACTTGTCATGTTATAAACCTCCAAATTTTGATTCACAACGTTCGCCACTTTTTGAATATTACATTTCGGTTCAGCACTTTCACCTGCATTGTTTCTCCTATCTTCTTCAACCTCTTCAAGCAACCTCCTTTTCCTTTCCTCTAGGCTTGGGTTTCCCTGATACAAAAATTAGTCGCTTTAGTATGTTAGGGATATGGTATTAGGAACATACAAGACTCGCTCCCATACTTGGATAAGTTAAATAAGTTGCAAGCATCTATCTATTACTGGGGCCTTAAGAACTACCCCAACTAATGCGCTTCAAGTTATCTTGAATATACCACAGCTTCATCTATATATTGAAGGGGAAGTAATTTGTGCTGTTTTGAGCACACCATGGTCACGCTAAGACATATATTCGAACCCACGATCTACGGCTATCCATCGTCTTAACCGCTGGAGTGCAAGACAAGCACTAAAAGTACAGTGCCTCTACTTATATGCTCATTTTTTTTAACTATTTCAGTTATAACGAGGAGGTTACCTCTTCAACTGAAATTAGTTTCACTAGTTACACTTCAAAAATTATTATCTACTTACCCCAGGTGGTCGTTTTTTGTGTAAGGGAGTAGGCAGAGTCCTCTTTATACCTCCAGTTAAAGCCGCTGTCGGTATACATCTGATTTTTCCCTCTACCATTAGTGGCGCTCTTGATATAGTCTGTGGTCCGGCTTGCGAGGCAGTAATGACAACACTCCGCGAATCTGAATCGGTTGGGATTACGGGAATGGACGCAATAGCACCAGATTCAGGCTGAAATTTGTGTGAGGGCTAATGAGATGAAGTAAGAAAAAAAAAAACAGAAAATATTATTATATTGCGTATGCAATTTAATACTCTACAATCTGAATGAGGTTAGGGCTAAGCTGCAGGCCACTAGCGGGGTCACAGGTGGCGGATAGTGAAACTGCCACCAGATAGTGGTGGCTAGCTGCGAATATACTGAATGAGCAGTCCCCGACCAAGCAGCGGCAAAGAATGAGGGCGTGGTGGAAAGCCAAGTGGTGTGGGCTTTCCTATAAAATGCCACATGAGCCCGATGACTCTTTGTGACTTGGCGATCATGGCCGCCAATAAATAAGCCTAACTGTACCGAAAAGGGTCCGGTATAAGACCCCCACCTAGTTCTTCGGAGTTAGGGCAAGGGCACTCTATTGTCCTGGGGTTAGGAAACTAACCCCGAAGGCGGAGGAACTCATAAGGAGTCAACGGCATTAGGATGCGGAAGGAAACGGGAAACCACCGCATTAAAGGCCACACATAGCATCCCCAGGACCAGCAACAATATCAAAAAGTCTCAAGTAAAAATAATTTCCGGAGATAAAAAAGTCCCCCGTTCGGAGCTCCGGGTGGGGACTACTCGAGACGACTCAAGAAAGAAGACCGAGGACAATACGACGACTGTGAATGAAGAAAGAAGCAGACAACGCGAAAGCAGAGAAGAAAAGAAGACAAAGAAGAAAGAATTGAAGAACCACAAGGACGGAGGAGCGAGATATGCCACATGGAACGTCAGGACGTTGCTGCAAAACAGCAAATTAGAGAACCTGAAGGAAGAGATGAAAAAAATGCAGCTGGATGTCATCGGAATTGCAGAAATGAGATGGCCGAACAGTGGTGACTTCTGGACCGGAGATACTAGAGTGATCCATACTGGCTGCATTGAGGGCAAACCCGGCCAAGGAGGAGTGGGGGTAGTGCTGGGTAAAGAATGGGGAAAGAGAGTTAAAAGCTGTATACAATACAACGGCCGAATAATACTAGTAAAAATAGAAACCAAGCCCGTGGATACGGTGATAATACAAGTATACATGCCCACGTCCACATACGACGATAATGACGTAGAGATACTATATGAAAGCATAGAAGAACTAATGAAGGGTGTGAAAGCAAATGAAAACTTAGTCATTATGGGTGATTGGAATGCAGTTGTGGGACTGGGAAGAGATGGTTCGACGGTTGGACCTTACGGGCTTGGAAATAGAAACAATCGCGGTAACAGACTGGTACAATTCTGCTCAAAGCACGACCTAGTGATCACCAACACACTCATCCAGCACCACCCAAGACGACGGTACACCTGGCAAGCTCCTGACGCTAGAACCCGAACCCAAATCGACTACATTATAGTGCGCGGCAGGTATAAGAACCAAATAAAAGACAGCAGAAGCTACTCCAGCCCCGACATAGAAAGCGACCACAACATGGTACTGACCAAAAGCAGAATAAAATTGAAAAAACTGCAAAAGGGAACGAAAAAGCGATGGGACCTCTCAAAGCTAAACTAAAAGATGCCGTTGTCCTAGAGCGGTACCAAACAAAGACATCAGAGGGCCTTGCTGACAGAGACAATGACGATGTAGAGGGATGGTGGAACCAGATTAAAGACAATATACTACAAGCGGCAGACCAAGAAGTCCGAAACAATGATAGACCACAAGCACGAAAAGAATGGATCACAGAGGAAATCCTGGAGCTAATAGGGCAAAGGAGGGAAGCCAAAAAGGACAAATCGGAAGCAGGCCAAAGAAGGTATAAAACCTTGAGAAACAAGATTAACAAAGAATCGCGGCTTGCCAAGGAGTGCTACTACCAAGAGAACTGTCTTGAAATTGAGGAGCATATGGCGAAAGGAAACACAGATGATGCGTACAAGATGGCTAAGAGCTTCTTTAAGAATAAAAAGGGACAGTCGCCGGTGATTGAAAGCGCAGATGGGAAAATACTGTATGATGCCGATGCCATAAACAAAAGATGGCAGGAATACAATGAACAACTGTATGATGGAAATAGTGTTGTCAATGAGAATGAAATACTAGAAAACGAACCAGACGACAGTGAGTTAGGAGACAACATACTTAGAGACGAATTCGATCTAGCGGTAAAAAAGTTAAAAGCTAAAAAAGCCCCAGGAATAGACGATATACCAGCAGAATTGTTAAAAAATATTGGGGAGAACTGCATGGAAGAGCTCTATAGACTGGTTTGTAAAATGTACAACACTGGCTCGATACCAAGAGACTTTGAGAAGTGCGTTATTGTGGCACTGCCTAAGAAGGATGGGACCACCAAATGCGAACAACATAGAACGCTCAGCCTAATCTCCCATGCGTCCAAGATCCTGACCAATATAATTCTAAAGAGAATAAATCCGATAATTGAAGAGCGATTAACCCCAGACCAATTTGGGTTCCGCAATGGCAGAGGAACACGAGAAGCGATTGTATCACTAAGAGTACTGCTAGAAAAAAGACTAAGAAGAAACCGTAGAACTTATATCGGTTTTATTGACCTGGAGAAGGCCTTTGACAAAGTCCAATGGAAAAAGCTCTTCGAAATACTAAAAAAGTCTGGAGTCAAGCACAAGGACAGGAAAATCATATGGGCGCTATACAAGAATGAAGCGGTAGTCATAAGGTCTGGGACAGAAATCGGAGAGGCCAGAATGCGTCAGGGGGTAAGACAGGGATGTTCATTACCTCCGGCGCTATTTAATATATATATACAAATGGCCTTAAACGAGATGAGAGAATCGCTGCTTGACGTAAGAGGTGTGAGAGTGCAGGGGGTAAAAGTTGACATGATACGTTTCGCTGATGACATTGCACTTATCGCTAACGACGAAGAGGAACTACAGCGTGCCTTAGAAACAATGCAGGACATATTGACAAGAGGATATAATATGACCATAAATAAAAGCAAAACCAAAGTCATGGTTGTGAAGAATAAGAATGACATTAGCCAAGCATATGCATCCCTTGACAGAGTAGTTCTCAGCAGTGTCAAGCAATTTAAGTACCTGGGCAGCACAATAACAGAAGACAATAGCTCAGCGATTGAAATAAACAGCCGTATCCAACAAGCCAAGGTGGCATTCAATAAAAAATCCAAGATTCTGGAATCCTATAACATAAAACTAACCATCAGGAAGCAATTTCTAAAAACATGTGTGTGGAGTGTTTTATTGTACGGCTGTGATACCTGGACTATAGCAGATAAGGAACTAAAGAAACTCGAAGCTTTCGAAGTGTGGTGTTACAGAAGGATGCTACGGATCAGCTGGAGGGACCATGTGACAAATGAAAGAGTGCTAGACGCTATCGGGGAAGAAAGACAGTTAGTAGCCCAGATACGAATCAGGAGAGCGAAATGGATGGGGCATTTGCTAAGGCACGAAAATCTGGTACACACTATTATCGAGGGCACAGTAGAGGGAAATAACCGAAGAGGACGGCCGAAGAAGGAATTCATGGATCAAGTAAAAGAAGACGCAGGAGCAATATCATATCAAGAACTGAAGAGGAAGATCGAGGACCGAGTAAACTGGAGGACGATATGCAGGGAGTTGCTGCCAACCAATCGCTAAGATTGTAACCTTAAGAGAGAGAATCTGAATGAATATATGTACAAAATTAATGTTACATTATAACATGCAGTACATGTTATAATGTAATAATTCGCTTTTCCTATGGACCAGCATCGCAATGCGTACAATAGTATCTCAAGGTATACGAATTTTGGTGCCTCTACACCTGAAAGGGTCATAGCCGATTTCCAATCCTTTTAGCTGTGCAAGAGAAAGAGATCTGCGAGTAAGGATCCAATTGTGTCTAGCTAGGTCCGGTGCACACAGACGAATTGAATCCTGGGGGTCACGAGCGATTTGTCACAGGAAGGAATGGGCTGGTGATTTTTATGTATTTTATACACCTGTTTCAAACAGACAAGCGGAACTGTATGCATTGCAAGAGGAACCTCATTGTAACCGAGATCAAGAAAACTCGCGTCAAATTGTAGTCGCAGAAGCTTGGTTTACTCGTCTATACACCAGCGACCTAGAAATTTTCTGAAGTGCGTTCAGAAATAGACTTTTTTTGCACCAACCAATCACCAGCTCAATTGTTCCCATGATAAATTTCTCACCAGATCACCAGCGTTCAAATGTCCGTTTGTACTGTAATAGCGCCACGAGGTAAGGTAAGCGTCCAATCAACTCACCAGAATAAGGAGAGTAAGGGTGTTGCTGGGAGTGTGGGGTAAGTTATGCTGAAATTGCATAGCCCCTTCTGCAGTAGAATTACAAGTTGGCACCATCGCTTGAGTTATCTGCACTTTTCGAGGAATTCCATTGTCATCATCAATAGTTATAGGCGATTCCAAACATCCGTCTGCAGTCACTACGTCCGACTGTGCATTACAAAGGTTTAGCTAAAAAGTGAAGTGAACAAAGAATCTTTTTAAGAGACAATCAGAGGGGGAAAGCCTTCTTCTTCTTGAGTTGCAATCTAAGGATTGGTTTGCAGCGAATGTTGTATTTTTCTCCTCCACTCTTGTCTGTTTTGTGCGGTCCTTTTCAGTTCTTTGTAGCTGTCGCACCCTAGGTCCTTCATGACATCTTCTACGTACTCCTTCCTCTGTCGGGAAAGCCTTATATAAGTTTAAACATGAAATATCCAATGAATTATCATCGTAGGGTTGTCAAAAATATCTGGGCAGGGAAGACATTTTTTAGCACGTTTTGATATACTGCATGTAATGTGTACCTTTTTCTAACACAGATCGGGCTCAATTTGGAAATGCTAACACAACAATGTCAGTGATAAGCATGTCTGAGCTGATGTGGGTTGACATCGAGAAATGTTTGTCAATGGCAAGAAATCCATTCGGAAACAATACCAATAATATAAGAAAACCGATGGGGCGTCGGCAGGGCAAGGCAACATTAACAATAATAATAATACTTACGCAGTTCTCATCATTACTTCCTAATAAATGCCTCAATGTTTTATCAGCTTCGCGACAATTTTCATGTAATTTGTGAAACGCAAGTAATATACTGCAGCAGTCATAGCATAACTTCACGGGCAGCGTGTCCGCGCGATCAACCTGAAAAAATAAACATCACTGTATATTTTAATAAATTAATTTAAATAATTAATGGCGTAAATTCATCTAAACACGAGACAATAAACTAAATAGATATAAAAAAAATTGTTTTAAGTTTAAGCGGCGCTTTTATTTCTGTCAAGTTGGATAAACAGTAGGCTATATTATATAGTAGTATTCTGCGGCTGGATCTTTCCAGAACAGAATGAGCAGATGAACCCGGACGAATTTAAATTTCTTCTTTTTCTTTTTCTTCGCTTTATCCCGGTTTGGGGTCAGCGACACGACAGGCGATTTTCCAGGCTTTTCTATCTTGAGCTGTTGCGGCTGAGATCCCACACGCTCCCATGTCAGCTCGAATCTTCCACTCTACTGTGATCTTTGGGCGACCAACATTTCTTCTGCCCTCCACTTGAACCCGCCGCACTCTCTGTATAAGTTCTTCGGGGTTTCGTCTCTCAACATGGCCCCACCAAGCCAGCCGACGCTCACGTATTTTGTCAACGATACTCGCCGTTTGCATATCTGCCCGGATATCGTCATTCCACCGTCTGTCCGCTAGGGTTAGACCAAGAGACCATCTAAGCATTCTCATCTCTGCCGTGTGTAGCATTTGCTCTTCTTTAACGCGTGGGGCCCAGCACCCGGACGAATTTAAATATTAACACCGTAAAAAATTAATTGGTATGTAAATAACTTAGAATGATTGACTTAAAATTTACTTAGTATTAGCAAGTTTCTAGAGAGCAGTCATACCCGAATAGGCAGGTACGTGTTGATCTTGGTTTCCAGGTTGAGACCGGCATTGTTTGGGTCATATATTGCCACAATCACTGGCTTTATTTCAGCACATATCCGGCATTGCTGCGTCATTTCTGTATTGTTTCACCTTCCTCAGTAGCCCATCATAAGACAATTGACCCCAAGCATAACTAAAAAAAATATATATAAGTAAAACGGTGAACTGCAACCTCACCCCTAAAAGAAATAAGGAACTGGACAAATATGTAGGCTACATAACGGCGTCAATGTGGTTTACAGACAGTTACATGGTATTATAAAACTACGCTAAGTTGGGCCCTACGTCACAGCAGAAAAATCAAGGTAAATTAATTGAGGCATAGCCTACTATGCAAGTGTTACGCGATCAAGAGTCATCTTACAAATTATATATGCGATGCGAGCTGGCGACATATCATTTTTAAGATGACTGACGACGTAACACTTGCGCAGTCAACTCACCGATATTTTTTTGCTGTGACGTATGGCTCCAGTCAGCGTAGTATACCTATAGTTCTGCTGGCTCGTTTATCATTGACGGCCATTTTTTGTTCGTATAGCAACAGAGAAATTAACAGCAAAGGTCAATCAATTTTTCATTATTTGGCTAGGGGTGACCCACCTCTTTTTTCTTTGTGCCCTTATACGGCGAAGTAGTTCATAGAAGGTGGGAAGTAGCATTAGTATTCTTTTTGAGTTTTTTTATGTTTATGACGGCTCCAAACGCATGTTTTTATTATGAAGTATAATAATTAGCCATGAGTAATCATTTAATACATTGAGTCATTGACTATTGAGGATTGACCATTCCAGACGTTCGTCGTCCATCACCTCTTTCTATCAGTATGACCGATATTACACTTATTGTATTGTAATATTCTAAAGTTACGATATCCGTGTGTATGTATATTCATATATTTTCGTACGTCCGGTTATGTGTGACTCTCACTATAGTTATAACTTATAATAGTATTGCGTGATTACCTAAGATTCTAACTATGAACCAGCCTCTGCTCACGTTTTAAGGTCCCAGGAACCAAAAAAAGTGGTTTTTACGAAATGTCTGTCTGGCTGTCTGTCTGTCTGTGCGTCGATTTCCGGGGCAAACTACTCGGTCGATTTTGATGAAATTCGGCATGTAGGTTCACAAAAATCATACCTCGGGACCATTTTTATTTTATTTTGGGCTAACTTAATTTGGGGGGGTTTTATTCACAAAAAACTCCAAAAAAACGTCTAAAAAAATTATTTTTCAAAAACGGCTCCAACGATTTCTTTTAAATTCACATATATTGTAGTCGTTATTAATGTTAACAAAATGCGGGGGGTCGCTTGCCCCTTGATAGGTTGCTTCTGGGGGTAAAAAAATAAAAAATAAATTTTAATGAAAAATGACTAAAAAATAATTTTTCTGCGAAACCTATCGATGATTTCTACCTTCAGGTATGTTTTAGGTGTTAAATTGAGTAACGAAACCAGACAGGTTGCTTTCCCAGAAAAGTATTGGGTTCTGTAAAAAAAAACGTTTTTTTTTTTAAAAATGATAGAAAATTCACGATTAAATGCATTGCGTGCCCTGCCAGTATTGCTGTGCAGTAATGTGTTGGTCTGACCTATCTAGAATTTACCTCATCTCCAGTGAGGTCAGGTGGACAACCCCCCCCCCCCCCTGACTTGAAAAATTGTGGTCTTCATTATTTCGTAAACAGACTACCATATACAAATAACTAATTCAGACTACCCTGCTGTGAGTGCTGTCTATAATGGCAAACCAGTGAAACCACCTTAAAATTGTGTATATGACTAACTGCTATAACTAGAGTATTTGGATTCTACTGTAACTACTTTGTAATCTTGAGCAACAGTCAGTCATTAATTTGAGAATCAAAACTTTTGCTGGATTCTCCAAGATTAAGGAAATAATTATTCATTATTATTAAAACTAAAAAGTAAACATTCAAGGAACACAGGTCACAGGTCACAGGTTATCTGTTGTCTATGGTCACAGAGACTAGAGAGAGATAAAGGAGCCGGAGCAATGTTGCCAACTCGAAATTTAAAAAAATATGCGCGGGAAAATGACAAAAAATTAATCACTTAATCATCTTCCGAGTTCCGCTGTTGCCTGCCATCAGCTTATTCAGTGTACACACGGGCGATTCTCGCAGTTGCGATTAGCGTCTTTTATCTTTGTATTAATATGGCTTTGTTACTGGTTGGTGCAAACCCTTCAGAAGATTTCTATGATCTGGCGCAGGGGCGTTTAACTAAAATCAAATATTTAGTATACATCCGTGACTCAAATGGGCTGTTCCGTTTTCCGCGGGAAAAAATGGGTGCTAACCATTAAAAAAATTATAAAAAAACTTTTGTAAAATTTGTTGTAGGTACCTAACTCGGATAGCGGATAGTCGAAGGCCTTGAAATTTACACCCCAAGGACAATTTGCTTATCAGTCAACTACCAACTCATTATCTACCTCCGGTACCTGCAGTATAGTAGTAGTAGTGTTCGTCGGATTAATAACGACTTAGGCCTCATTTGGGCCCATAGAGCGACCCCGACTTGACTGTCCTATGCCAGCCCATAGGACAGTGAACCTCCTGATTATAGTGGATTCCGAACCACTTGGGAAACACAGTGAAGTCACACGACTAGTTCGGAGGTGACCAGGACAAGTCCAACCATGTTTCCCTACCGGCACTGTGCACACGACCAAGTTATCTGCAGCTTTGAACCTGCTCTGGTCCGCTGGATTCAACTTGGTATGGCAGCCGGTTACCTGCAGTATACTAATATTGTTAAGTAAGCATGTACGGGCTCACTCGTACAGGTTCTTTAAGGAGAAAAATGGATTTAACAGCTTGAAGCAACATGTCCACCGATTTTTTTAGTTTTTAATCACTTGTAATTGCAAAAATTAAAATGTAAACGCTCAATGTGGACTCATGCCGGATCACAATATTTACTTTTACCTGCAGCCCGCAGCCTGATCGAGGCGATTATAATACCGGGGTTAAATAAAAACCCTAGGATTATAACTGTAAACAAACAAATTTTCAATGGCACTTTCCATTATAAAATTATCTTGTTTACATTTTTAATACCAGGGGATTAAATAAATACCGGTATTTATTTAATCCCCTGGTAATAAAAATGTAAACAAGATAATGTTATAATGGAAAGTGCTATTTATTCAAAATTTGGTTGTTTACAGTTATAATCCTAGGCAATTTATTTAACCCCGGTATTATAATCGCCTCGATCAGGCTGCTGAAATTGCCCACAATTTTCTTTTTGTTGGAACCTTACAAACTCGGTCATGTTCCTTTTGACAACCTTTGTCTTACTTAGCTTATAGTCTGGAACCATCTATTCTACATCTTTAATTAATGTGAACAACAATAATAATCTCTATCATGCATATACAATATTTTGGAACAAAATTAGGCTAGATAGAATCTATATAATTTGTATTGTAATATTTCGAACATTGCATGTAACGGTTTATTAAGAAAATGGCAGCAACTTATGGCCCAATCTTGCGGCTATTATGCTGTTCCATTATGGAAATTGATGTTCAAACTTGCTTTGTTTACAGTTTTAGCATCAAGAATAAGCTAATACCAAATGGCATAGTAGGCATGCAGTGCTGCGCCTATCGTGGAGAGATGGCACACTGGTACACGACCTCGGTATCAACCCACAGTGGCTACATCGATAATGGACAATCTAAGACATGCTTACCATTGACACAATGACACAGGCATAAGCGTGACTTAACCAAGTTCAGTTCCTAGTCACAAACTAATAATAATAAAATCTATTTTTAGAACACCGCAAGTCCCTAATCACTATCACCAGCAACATGGCACTTCTTATAATGTCTATTCATATCCCCCTTGTATTTGAACTGTTTTCTGCACGTCGGGCACGCATGCGGCTTGTCACTACGGTGTGACTCCATATGAAACTTCAGATCGCTCGCAGTGGCAACACGCCGTGGGCAGACAGGGCACGCGAACTTGAGGCCGGTATGCGCGCGGGCGCGGTGCCGCGCTAGTGCACTACTCTCGTGGAACCGCATCTCGCAGAGTTTGCAGCCAAAGGGTTTCTCCTTGAGATGGATCCCGCTGATGTGGACCTTGAGGAGCGAGGGGTAGTGAAATGCTCTGCCACAGTACTGGCACGGATACCTGAAATCAAATTGTGGCTATGACGCAAAGATTGAATATATTAGATATTCTATCCGGATATGGGAGTCTATATGTTCTACATAGGTATTGACGTAGACACAAGCTATGAATAAGTCCATTTGAAATGAGGACATACAGATGAATGCTGCGTATATCATGGAGAGTTGTTCGTGTCCCCAACGCTAAGGTCCTGATGCGAATGGCTACAGAAGCAGATTTGCTGCTGATAGTTAAGAAGCGGAATCTAATATACTTCGGCCATGTGATGAGGAACGAAAAATATCACCTTCTGCATCTAATAATCCCAGGGAAGGTAGAAGGACTGAGGGCTCCCGGCAGGAGAAGAACATGATAGTTGAAAATCTGAAAAAAATGTCTATAAATTGATTTTGGGGATGCAAAATGATGCATCAAAAAAAAATACCCCGGACAATAATTTTGTTAGCCCACCGAATTTAATGAAATGTTATCTAGTATTTTCGCAAATCGAATAACAGACAGACAAACAGAAAAAACACTTTTTGGTTCCTTGTAAATCCATTGACATAACATCATTGACAGGTGTAAACATGACTTAACCAAGTATGGGTATGAGTCGGTTAATGGCATAAGATTGGATTCAGGTAAATTTTGTTACGTTTGCTTCATTGATTTTTGAGCTTTGGAGTGCCTTAAGCAATGTCTATTGCAACTTCTTCGTTTTTCCTCTTTATGTCCAAAAATATACCAAAAAAAATAAATCAAGAAAAAAACCACCATAAATAATTAGATTACTCGTGACTTCGTGGTATTTCATTTTAATAAACAAAAAATAACAAAAACTTAGAGTTTTAGAAAAACTTGTTATAGCAACCCGAATTAGTAAAACCCAAATAATCGTTAAGAAATTAACTTTGTCTAAGAAACCCACTTGTGTTAGTATAAAACCCTGAGCGCTTCCGGCAAGAACTGCCATCTACAGAGGGAACCCACTAGCACAGTTACACCTTATCTGCGATTTGAGACTTGCTCAACTCGAGGAGAAGATGCAAATGTGACTAGGGACTAGGGAGAGGAAACCTTGGTTTATATAGGACTGGGAGCGGGTGGAGGAGGGGGTGGGAGGGGGCGCGGCTGGTTACCTATTCCTAACCTACTAGCTAGATCTATTAGAGGGGATGATTGTGTGAATGTTATGTCGTTTGTTAATTTCTCCCTATTGTGTAAAGCTCATTTGATTTCAACATTTTCAAAAAAATTTAAAGTGTAACTTTTCTTTATTTTGTGTAGGGCTGTCCAATTGTGAGGATCGAATGTGTGATTTTCCGAGTTAAGGTGTTTCGCGAATGTGCTGTTGGTGTTGGTGTCTCCTATACCTGTTATATGTTCTCTGACCCTAGTTTTAAACAAGTGGGTTTCTTAGACAAAGTTAATTTCTTAACGATTATTTGGGTTTTACTAATTCGGGTTGTTATAACAAGTTTTTCTAAAACTTTTTGTTATTTTTTGTTTATAAAAAACCACCACTTCGGGACCAGAGCCTTTCTGGAGCATCGTCTTATCAAGGCACAGATCGAGGGTTTGAGGCGCGCAATGTCCGGTTTTTCTTTCCCATTTTCAGATTTAATGCCCGGAGGAGTTCAACCTAAGGCGCTCATTCCACCTACGTCAATAGTCAATAGTAAATGTGGTATTGACGTGGTAGCAGACATTTTTAGACTGTCTTTAATGTCTGCTAAAACGTCAATACCAAATTTACTATTGACGTAGGTGGAATAAGCGCCTTAGCCAATTTAATGTTAAACATTCCTTACCTCTTCTCTCCCTTCCGAACCTCCTTCGCCCGTTGCACCGCAGCCTTCTTCTTCGCCTTAATCTCTGCACAATTCACGGCCCTCGACTTGTGATACTTCAACGTACTCTCCGAGAAGAACCCCTTTCCGCACTCCTCACACACAAACGACGTAACACCCTGATGCTTTAACTCATGCATCCGGAATCGAGACTCGTTCGAGAATTGTGCCGAACAAATCGAGCAAATAAACCTAGTATTCTTCGCCACAACAATCGGCTGCCCATGCTTCGCCTGCTGGTGTTTGCGCATATGGTCCACTCGCTTGAATGTCAACGGACACTGATCGCAAATTATCGTGCGTTCCGCGAAATGATACAACACATGCGTCTGGAAGTACGATCTCACATCATAAGTCTTGCCACAGATATCACAATTATATTCGGATTTCTTCCCCGTGCAAGTCCTTCTTTGATGATTCTTCAAATCGTTATTAGCCTTGAAAGAGAAACCACACTCGGTACACTGGAAATGATTAAACGGACAGTCTCTTTTCCGGTGTCTCTTAAATTCTATTCTATCATCCAATACCTTATTGCACATGCCACAAATATATTTTTCATCAACCACTGTATACTTTCCGGCTACATTATAATTACGTTGCTTCACAATTTCGCGAGGTTCCTCAATATCATCAGGTTTCTTATTAATTTTCACAGCCGTTTTAACTTTTACAGGCCTTTTCTTTCGAGTTACTGGTTTATCAGTAAGACCTAATGCTTCCTTTAGTCGTTTGGTGTTAATGCCACTTGTTCTTCGTCTAGCCCTTGTAACATTCGTTGTGACAGCAGTACATTCCGATTCTTCGGGTTTACCTTTTCCAGTGCAAACTACAGCGTGTTCTTTCATGTCTTTTGCGAGGACCATGCACTTGCACCTGATACACTCAGCCATACCCGTGATTTCACAGCTGGGTGCTGCCTCGTCTTTGACCATGACGTCAATTATGGTCTCTGATTCATACCTATAACCAAGGTTCATGAGGGTTACTTGTGCAAAAGGCACATTCTAATATGAATGAATGAATGAAGATTTATTTGCAAAAAGTGCAAATAGAGTATGGTAGAACCCGCCCTAAGTCCTATTACCAGGAGACCGAGCATAACGCTAGCTGGTGCAGTGAAAATAAACTAAATAGGCTATATATGGAATTGTCATTTTCACAATTAATCGGCAGTTGATTTTGATAAATTTCTAGATTTCTTCTGTTAGAACAATTTCAAATGGGCTAAATCGTCAGGGGAGATTTAAAGATAACCCAAATGATATCTAGTGACATAAAGTAGGATCAGTTTATGTAGGATAAGTGACGAGGACGATGAGTGAAGCAATAAGGAAATAAATAATAGGGAAATCCTGGGGAGATTGACTTTTAATAAGAAGATAAGATACTTCAGTCTCGAAATACGATATAACCCTTGACACCAGAAAAGCTCTCCTCAAGTCTCTTGTGTGGAGTATAATGATGTATGGATGCGAAACAGGGGCGGGCACAGCGATATTTTTTAGGGGGGGGGGGGGGTCATCACCAGGGCTGCCAGAACCAGAACTTAAAAAAATTAAGATGTTACGTGTATTGTTTTTCAATTTCCAAAAAAAAAAATTTGAGGGGGGTCATGACCCCTATGACACCCCCCCTTGTGCCCGACGTCTTAAATACTTACGATTCGTCCACATCTGCACATACATCCATGTCTTCATCCTTAATTTCACCATCGACCACCTGGAAACAAATGTATTTGTCATTTTACTATTTACTATAAACGAGAGCCAATTGGATCGGTCACAAGGTACGTCACGATGGACGGCTTCACACGATCTAGGAACGACATAATTATGACATTTGTATGGCTGTGTCGCGACGGGCCGCTCGCGAGCAGAGGCCCAAAATTCGCCCTAATGGAAAATAAAGACAAATTTCTTCTTGCTTTCCTTCTTTAAATCATTACCTGTAATTCATATCAAGGCAGAGATTTCAAAATATGAAAGAATGGTTCAACTTTTTTGAGGAAATTAATTAATTCCTTCTTTCACATCCACAAAGAAAATTTAAATTTACCGCGTTTTTATTTTGAAAATCTTTTCATCTTTGTGACGTGGAAGCCAAAATTAATAAATTCCGACAAATTGACTCTAGGTTCTTTACGAAAAAAAAAATGAATTCTGTACTTTAATAATTAATCTAACTTGCATTGGGGAAAATTTACCACATAAGAATCAGAGGAAAATATAAATCAAGCGGAAAAACAACCAATGCAGCAAAAGGAATGGGCTAGTACTGTAGTAGGTCACTACAAGTACGATACATGAAGTAGGTCTAGCTTCATAATCCCTTAGAAAATAACAGTACTCACGGCTTCATTATTAGATGGGACCTTAGCAGCATTGCAGTTTGAATTTGGAACCGATCCACAAGATTTCAGCGTGGTAGATGTGTAAGTTCCCGAGTTGTTTGTGGCTGCTGACATGTCGGAAGGATGGTCCTGACCGTCCTGTGAATAATTGTACAATTAAGTAGAAATTAAGTTGCCTATTGGTCTCTCTTTGATTTATTCAAAAATCATAGTACTACGTAAAGTTAATTAAATTATTAAAAACCAAGAAATACATAAATTAGTCCTCTACAAATTCCATATACCAAATCTTTATAATTCACCAAAAAAAAATTATTTTAAGTAATTTAAGTAATTAGTATAATTTAAATTATAGCGTTTATTAATTGTTTGTTTATTCCAATGCCGGCTCTCAGAATTTCTGCTTTAAGCAACACTCTGAGTTCTGTTTCTTAAGTTGAGGCACCTTAATAAAGGGCAGCCTCCTTCACCTCAGGGAGTACGGGAATCGACTGATAGTGCGGACGTCCTGATTATAGTGGATTCCGAACCACTTGGGGAACACAATTAATCCGGAGGTGACCAAGACTCGACACGCACTTGGAGATTAGGTTATCTGTTGAAAATGAGAGAAACTGTACGTGTAATACGGGTAATAACCTACAGAGGCGACTGAAAAGGTCAATCGGATACATTCATTAAATCGTTTGTATGCGATTTATCTTTTTGTAAAAAGGAAAAGAAAAAAAGTGATGAATTGATAGCAGAATGTCGGTATAAGTACTGCACACATAAAATCGAAAAATAGGGGTAATTTTCTAACTTTTTGCATTATGTCAGCACTCCTTCTTCCATTAAATTACCAGAAATACTCCTTTCCATTTTTCGATACATGACATGAGGCCTTCACTAACACCCCTCCTCGGGACCACCACACCAATCTTTTCCGGACAAATCAAATTCAATAGCTGTGGCTAATCTGTATTAGAAAGAGGTATCTAACACATATTATATCAAAATGCTCTTCTGTTTTTTCATCTGTTTATTCTGAAATTTTTCGCTGACGCTAACACCACAACGGCAAAGTAGAGACTCGGTTCAAATTTATCGGAGACAGGTTTACAAACGGTTAGGCATAACCAGATCCGCATACACAAATGTTAGACACTTATCGAACTATAGGTTTTAGCACTATTAGGGTATCACGTCACCAAAAGGAATGGATAACACTCCCACAAGCACAGTGTAGATCAGAAACACTCGCAAAAACTCTTTAGAACCCCAAGAAAGCAAAAAAAAAAAAGGCAGCTGCACTTCAGACACTCTTTACAGGTGGCACGCATGCGCACCAATACGTTTCTGTCCATTATAACATTTCTTCCTTTTTGTAACCTAATTACTCTACGAGGTATTTTATGAGTAATTAGTGTGTTTTTTTTCAGTTATAAGGCGTTTCACTCTATGACAGTCTCTTTATTCTTTATTCCAAATTGAAATTTGACCTCACCTCGCCTATAGCTTCAATAGGATTATGGATACGGAGCTGGCGTACATATCTCAGCTTGCCATCGACAGACCTGAGCACCAGACTGCTACTGGACAAAAGTGCGGGAGCAGTATTCAATTTTGGTACTGTAGTCTTTTCCTTCGACGACTCTTCATCGCCTGGACTTGTGGAAATCACGGTAATATTATCAGGTGCCAGCTGAAATACATTACAACAAATTAATTTACAACAACCACTTTTTGCTCCAAGAGTGGATGGTACTGTTTGAAAACTTCTTTTACTGGTGAAAAACCACAAGGGGTTGGTTGGCAGCAACACACTCCGGATCCTCTAGTCAGTCCAGTCCGTTCGGTCCTCAGCCAGCTTCTTCAGGTCCACTTGCGTCGTGCAGCTGGTAAAATATTCTGTATCGCCAATCGCGACATAACCATACTTATGCCCTTCCAAGATCGTCTGAAGTAGTCCATCGTGACATAACGTGTGACCGTTGCAAGCGGCTCTCCGCTTGGCAATAGATGGCCTCAATTTTCTCACTTCCCCTATACGTTGCAGCACATACTCATTGCTTACACGGTCCATCCACGTATAGTATACTATTTTCCGATTGCACCATACTTCCAAGGCTCCGCATACGTATCATTAAACCAAACAAATTTTACAATAGACAAAGGCAAACTGTTGTAGACGGTACCTGGGCAACTCGTTGTCTAGCACGCTTATAGCAGTTTGCCGAACGACAATAGTGCACATCACACCAACCCCATTCAAAACCACAGCATTGCTACACATAAACATACAACGCGTAAGCCCCAAAGGGCGTTGCGTTATGATTATAAAAAAAAACATCATTATACTCTACACAAGAGGCTTGAGGAGAGCTTTTCTAGTGTCAAGGGTTATATTTCCAGACTGAAGTATCTTCATCATCTTATTAAAATTCAGTCTCTCCAGGAATATCCTATTCTTTATTTCCTTAGTGCTTCGCCCATCTTCCGTTACTAATCCCCACAGTTGTTCGATATTTATCATTGTCAAGGGTTCCATCTATTCAATCTGTCTTTCCAACAGCTATTACTCAGTATGCTTTTGTTGATTTTCATATTGTATTCCTCAAGTATCCTGACTAGCTGGTTGAGTGCCTCGTTCTGCTCCTCAAGGCTGAAGTACTATCTAATGTGACAAACTGTCTTCCATGTTGTTAAGGAGCAAATGTGTCCCATACGAATTGTTCAAATTTTCACATTCATGTAAGCTACATTGTCAAAAAGTTAAGTTAAGTATCAATCGTTTATACTTACACTATTTTCATCCTTATTCTCCAAGAATCGCTTCAACTTCTTTTCCGCTTCACGACAATTTATGTACAATTTTTCAAATGCAATCAAAGTACTGTAGCAGTCATTGCACAAGTTGAGAGGCAGTATGTCGGCTCGATCAACCTAGAAAAACCAATCAAAATGATATTTAAATAACTTACATAATAAAATGTCAATTTTAAATTGACTGGCTGATAGAAATGGCGTTCTCATCATTATCAATATCATATCATATTTTTTCATATAATAAAAATCTCCTCTTCCGATTATTCAACACTTCCTTAGTTAGAATATAATTATATAATATTATTATATTATAATAGAATAGATTATTTATTATAATACGATTACATGGCTATTCGTCTTTAGGTGTGTATATACAACAAATTTATTTCTATAGTACTTAAAGAATTATTACTAAATATATATATATATATACATATAACTATGAATCTCATTAGCATTTAAAATTAGTATAACCATTCTAAAGTTATAACTTGAATACACATGGCTTTATACCTATCTAACCTTTATACCAATGGATCTAGAACCACATTGTCATTCGGTATATATGGGTAAGTCAACTGTCAGAGAATTTCTTTTGAAGTTTGAAACTGAGGGACA
This sequence comes from Psococerastis gibbosa, assembly GCA_963971405.1. Taxonomy (NCBI): domain Eukaryota; kingdom Metazoa; phylum Arthropoda; class Insecta; order Psocodea; family Psocidae; genus Psococerastis; species Psococerastis gibbosa. The sequence goes on from OZ020485.1 coordinate 47,673,651, forward strand.
ATAAAATATGCTAAGTTGCGGTGGTACCAGTCCCACTCTTCTGAGATCTTGTAATACCTGTCCCTTCTATTCCTTCCTCAAGAAATTTCTTCGCAGATCCGCTGATAACTATTAATTTTACATGTTCGAACCATTGCAGTCTCCTCGCTATCCCGACACTCATCACATTCTTCATTCTTTAGTTCTACGTTGGAAGCTCTACGCGTCATATATGCCGACTAATTTGTATTATATTGTGGGCTTAGATGAGCCATGGATAATAAAACGTATATACCTGTATGGGGAGATATGTGTTGATCTTTGTTTCCAAACTGAATTTCTTCTTATTAGTGCCATATATGGAAATAACATCAAACTTTGATTCAGCACAAAGTCGGCAATACTTCGAAATCACTTTAACTTCGTTAGCAGTCATACTGTTCCTCACATAAAATATATGCTACAGGTATGGCTTGTAGGATTACTCTAGAAAAATAGGTTAAAATTTTGAAACCGTTGCTACGGTTCCCAGTATGTTACAGTACGGAAATATCATTCAATAGAAAACCTAAACACAGAGTCTTAAGTGTTTTTTCCTCATTTTGTGCATAGTGCCTCACTCAGTCTCAGCCGTTTAGTGGAGTGAGAGGTAATGTGTCCCTATAAATTTTTTTCTGGTAATGAATCTGGGCTGTATCTTGGACTCAAACAAGCACCTTTCGGGGGATAATAAAAGTTCTTATCACTACGGTACTATCAGAGATAAAATGCCTTTTTGGCCCAAGCACGTTTCTGAAGGTCACTGGACCTGGACGGCTGGACACCCTGATGACAGAGTATCTGCGCTGACCGCTGACAATAGCTATATCTCAGCAATTTTTCATGAAACTTAAGGGTTCCTATCATATTTTTAAATAAAATTTTATAATAAACAGCCCAATATAGGCTTTATGCCGACTGTGAGCCTGCTTGCTTGAGCCTGGGGCGTCATTACAACCTGTACCTGATAGTTGATACAAATAAAATTCCTTTTCATAGCAGTAACATTTTCGGGTAAGAAAACACAAAAGCGATAGGTAACTTACCCTATTACCTTGAATAACACGAGTAGCAGGCCGCTATCACAACAAAATGAATTAAAACCTTACATAAATAATTATGTTCAAATGAATTTGTTTTCATGAATCAAATTTTGTTATTTTTACTAAAGGCAAAGCTGCCATTTTGTTATTAAATTTAGTTCTGTTTAGTTGGTTACGGTTTGACTTTACGGAGTCATGGCTGCCAACCACCGGAATATAAATTTAAGCGGGAAAACTTTTGAAACTATTTTCAAGGATATGTTACGTTGAAAATTGGCAAAATAAACTGAAATACCTTTCATTTTTCATTTCTTTAACTCAGCATATTATTAAAAATTCGGACATTTAAGTTTATTCCTGGAAGTTTTTATTTTATTTGTACGTCTTTGCGTCAGTATAACCACGATAGCTTTGTGTTAGTAGTTTCAAGTAGGTAGCTCAAGAGCAACACATCAGTATTCAATATTCCATAAGTAGATATTATGGCAGAAAAGCACTGCTTTGACAGCTGCTCCAATGAGAGTGACACCCCGTTTATTCAGTATGATTTATGTTACCTATGGTTTCATAAGCAAAGCGCAGCAGACTCTGATGATAATTTGAAGGAGCTCCTAAGCAACAACTCAAGCTCCATACCATTTTGGCAATGTAGGCTTTGTCGTGAGCTTTGGTGTGAGCTGAGATCAGTTTATATCAGTTATATTCATGTCATTTTCAAGCTAGCTAGGGCTAGCTTCTGGTCGTCGTCATCAATTTCTGTCGTCTAAAACAAAATAATAGTAAATAAATAAAGAACACAATTACCGAATTATCGGGTTTGTCACAAATTCCTTGAACTTGTTCCAATAGTAGCCGACGGACGGCCCCTGAAAAAACCTTTACCTCATCCAGTGTCCTAATCTCCCGGGGTAGTTTGTCGAACAACCGGATCCCCATCTCCCTAGGAGACCTAAGGGTAGCCGTAAGACGACTGCTCTCTCGGAGGAAGCAGCCCCTATTTCTGGTCCCATAGGTATGGGTATCACCTGATCTGGGGGGCGGGTTTTTCTGCAAATGCACTAATGTCTCCAAGATATATAGAGCTGGTAGAGTTAGTATACCAAATTCTCTATATAAGAGCCGGCAAGATACTCTTTGGTCTTTGATACCCACAATGGTTCTAATAGCCCTCTTTTGCAAGCGAAAACCCCGAAGGGAGTCAGTAGAGTTACCCCAACAGATAATACCATATCGGATGTGGCTTTCAAAAAGACCCAAGTACACAAGCCTTAGCGAACGATTATCCATAAAAAATGAAATATTTCTAAGTAAGAAGTTTGTGGATCCAAGCTTATGGCATAATGTGTTAATTTGGTTTTTCCAAATAAGGTCCTTGTCCAGCTCGACCCCTAAAAAACCAACCGAATCGCTCGCAGTCAGGGGAACATCATCCACCCTTAATAATGGGCTCCTTTCAACAGGCTTTCTACCAGCAAACAATGTAAAGGAGGTCTTTCCTAGGTTGAGAACAAGTTTGTTAGAAAAAAGCCAGTTCCTTGCGACAAGGAGTACTTCCTTCCCAATGTCCTCAGCTCCTAAAACATCAAGCACTTTCTAGACAATTCCAAATTTCTCGGGTAGTCATTTATATAGGTGATGAAGAGGGTGGGTTCCAAGACACTTCCCTGAGGAATGCCCGTATTTATGTTCATCCAGTTAGACCGAACACCAATATCTACAGCTTGCTTCCGATCCACGAGGTATGATCTGACCCAGTCTAAAGGCAAGCCTCTAATGCCATAATGCTCGAGCTTAGCTAACAGGACATCATGATTGAGGGTATCAAAGGCTTTGCTTAAGTCACAAAATATGCCTAGGTTTATGTTTTTTCCCTCATGCCCATCTCTCAGAAGTTGATACAAATTGGAAATAGCATCAGAGGTGGATTTCCCTCTCCGAAAACCAAACGGAGCTGGAGCCAGAATATTGTACTCTATACTTGAAAGAAACCAGCCGGGAGTTAACAGCCTTCACCATTATTTTAGATAAAGTTGGCAGAAGGCTTATCGGTCTATAGCTGGAGGGATCGGCCTTATCCCCTTTCTTAAAGAGAGGCTTCACTAAGGCTTCCTTCAGGCAGGCTGGAAATACTCCAGTCTGAAACGAGAGATTAATTAATTAAACCAATACTTCAATGATGTAGTCAGGTAATGATTTCATAATTTTAGACGGGATACCATCTATTACAGCGGACAAAGTAGGTTTAAGAGGAGATAATATCCTCTCAACTTCCTCTTTTGTGACAGGGTCCAACAGGAAGGTATCAGTTACCCGAGGAACATTCTGCAGGAGTGCAAGGGCATCATCAGAGGTGGTAGGGAATGCCGCGGCCAGTTGGTCAATAACATCGATAAAGTAGTTGTTTATGGTGTCAGCAATGCTACCCCTGTCGCGTGTGATGGTAGCATTATGTCTAATTTCAGTAATCTGTTGGGTTCTTTTACGTTTACCCCTAGCTTCGTTAATAATGGACCAGCAGGTTTTTGATTTATCTGGGGCAGCCCTAATTTTCTTACACGTATGTTCCTTCCTTAGAAGATTACATGCGGTATTTAGCTCTTTAATTAGACGTTTGTGCATTGAGGAAAGAGTGCGGTCGCCAATTACTCTACTCAAAATTTTCAGGTCTCGAGCTCTCTGATACTCAACTTTAATAGAGTCTGGGATTTTAAAATCACCTTTCTTTGGCTTAGAGACACAGACAGGGAACGATAATTCGAAAAATGAGGTATGACTTCCTAAGAACATTTGGAAAGAGGAATCGACGTTATTATGCATAAAAATACTGTCCCAGTTATTACCAGCCAAGTATCTGTGGAATACTCTTATGTTTGGCTGAGAAAAACACCTAGCAAGGCGTAATTCAGACTTCTCATCTGATGAGGAAAGCTGACAAGCAACAATTTGACCATCGTGATCAGACAACCCTGTCCCAGTGACCGAGGCCAAATAAGAGGAGGGATCAGAATTAGTCAACACATTGTCAATGCAAGTAGTGACCCTAATCAAAATATATCAAATATAGTTGGTCTAACATCATAACAGGCGATAAGATCTTTAAAAATATCTACCTGAGAATCAGATGGAAGTAGATTGAGATTAAAGTCTCCAGCGATGTAAACTATATTACCTCTGCTGAATTTATCAAGCACTTCACCACGGGTTTTGCAAAAGTTGCAAAAATCGTGTGCACTACTTTGGGGCACCCTATATATGGTAACAATAGTGGCTCCTCCAACGCAGGTATTGTCAACACCCATTACGGCTCTGACAGATAAAATGAACTCACTAATATCGAAAACAAACGAGGATAGAATTAGTTTCGTTAAATCCCTACAAACGAAAGAACAAGAAATAATTGTGTGGCGCCAGTGTCAATGGTGTAGTCTGTGGTATTAAAAGTGCGGGGTAGAGTGTATTGGTATTTTACTATTTTGGTCTTTGAAGTGAATATAAATGTTATCTGCTACGGGTTTAGTTTCTGAATATAAATAAACCTATAAGTGGTGACCCCGCACGAAAATGAACACAACTACTGCAGTTACAACGGCAACAACAACCTCAGCAACAACGGTTACTGCCAGTCAGTGTGAAGATCCCGCCATTCTGGGCCGAAGAACCGGAGCATAAAATAACGTTGATTTGCATGAGGTTACTTCTTTTGTGACACATAAGCCAGAAATAAATGTATCGCCATGATTTACGGTAATTTTATTGTCTTTAATTTTTGTAAGCTAGGAAAGTCTAAGAAAATACTACTTTAATGTGACTGGATTAGATCCTTAAGATCTTACACAATGCATTCCGGAGGATTTATGATATCGTTACTATTATTGAAGGAGAAACCACACTCGGTTAACTGAAGATTAAACGGACAGTCTCTTTTCCGGTGTCTCTTAAATTCTGTTTCATCATCCAATAATTAATTGCCTCAAAAAACGCGAGGTTCCACGATACTATCAAGTTTCATAGTCATTTTCACAGCCTTTTTAACTTTAACCAGTTTTTTTTTTCTAGTTACTGGTTTATCCGTAATACCTAATGCTTCCTTCAGTCGTTTGGTGTCAATGCCACTTGTTCTTCGTCTAGCCCTTGTAATTTTCGTTGCGACGGCAGTACTTTCCGGTTCTTCAGGTATACCTTTTCCAGTGCAAACTGCAGCGTGTTCTTTCATGTCTTTTGCGAGGACCATGAAGTTGCAGCTGGTACACTCGGTCATACCCGAGGTTTCACAGTTGAGTGCTGTTTCGTCTTTAACCATGGCGTCAATTACGGTCTCTGTTTCATATCTGGAACCAAGTTTAATGAGGGTTAATTGTGCACAAAAAATTGGTTAAAAAATGGCTCCAAGTCACATAGCAACTAGTTTTATCTTAAAAACTGTTACTTTTACAATTAATTTTAATATATTTCTCATGCAATATTCCTACTTACCTATGTATTTATTAGAATCAAACCAGTAACAAACGGGAAACAAGAACAGTTATAGCATGTGTTTGTTTGGGCCAAGGTCTCATTGGATGTTGCATCCGAAGGCACCTGCGACGATATTTTGTAACGCACTATTTTTTCAATATATTTCCCTCATTTGGTGGAGTAACCAGTAAGGACAAATTAAAAATAAAAATAAAAAGGCGGATTCTAATATGCTCCCTATAACGCTATTGTTCACATTATGTACCCAATCGCCGATATTCACTAGTCACTTGTCCGATTCGAGAAACTGCCCCATAAAAAAGTGTTTTTAACTGATTATCAAGTCAGTAATCTAATACAAAGACGCACCGTTACAAGTTTCGGACGTCTTAAATACTTACGAATCGTCCACATCTGAACATACATCCATGTCTTCTTCCTTAACATCCCCATCGACCACCTGGAAAACAAACATATTTATCAATTTACTACACTGTACTTGTATAATAATAATAGTGAGGTCATTGTAAGAGAGGCCCGAAAATAAAGACAATTTATTCCTCCTTTCTTTCTCTCAATAATTACTTTTCGACCATCGAAACTTATCGAGTCACTAAATGTAGGGGCAGGTTATCTCAAAAGCTTATAGTGAGATAACCTTCCCATAAAAATATAGCATATAACATAAGGCAGATATTTTAACCTACTTTGCAAACAAAGAATGGTCCACTCAATTTGAGGAAATTAATGTCATCTTTCGCGGCGACAAAGAATGTTAACTTCCGGGAAAGCTGTTGTTTTATTATTTTAAATAAACACTGACTTTATGTTCTATTACTAAGCCAACCTAGTGGACTATAGAACCCTCTCTTACACTCAACTAGGAAGACTCGGGACCGTCTGCTTTACATGCCCTCCGAAGTGTGGGTCTCGAACCAATAACCTTTCGGGTGAAAGTAGGAGTCTGTACCACTACTTTACATGTCCTGACAATAGTTTTATATCTTGAGAATTTTTTTTATTGACTACTTTGTCCTCTGTCCCTTTTCGCCGTGAATGGCCAAAATTATTAAATTTCGCCAAATCGACTCTAGTTTCTTTAAGAAAAAATAAATATACTTTCTACCTTAATAATTAATCAAACTGGCATTGGAGAAAATTAACTACATTAGAATCCGCGGGAAAAATCAATCAATCGGGGAAAAAACCAATGTCAGAAAAATCAATGGGTAGTACTGTAGAAGGCCACTACAAACACATCAAGTATGTCTAGCTTCATAAAAAGCCCTTAGTAAATAACAGTACTCACGGCTTCATTATTAGATGGGACCTTAGCAGCATTGGAGTTTGAATTTGCAACCCATCCACAAGGCTCCGGCGTGGTAGAAGTGTAAGTTCCCGAGTGGTTTGTGGCTACTGACATGTAGGGAGGATGTTCCTGTGAATCAATTATTGTTAAGCAGTATGAGGATATGGAACGTAGATATTGGTCACCACGGGCTCACGGAAAAATTAGTAATTTTTTAACTTTTTTTATATTAGGTAATTTAGTACGTAAGCTATCAATATAATTTGGTATATATGGAAGTTGTAGAGGACTATTTTATACACAATGACGCAGGGTTTTTAAACGTTTTGTTGCAGCCATTTCTCCAAGAACTATACAATGCGTGAAATTTTAGTCCTCCATGAAGTTAATTAAACGATTAAACCAAAAATTAAAAATGCTTTAAAATATTGTGCATTGAAGTAGTCCTCTTGGTACAAATTCCACAGACCAAATCTTTATAACTTACGTAGTTAATTGAATAAAAAAAAACCAATTAATCCAGCTTGGATCCTAGACATTTAAAAGTTACAGTAACATCTACTTCAGAAAATGGCGGCTATATTTCGCCACAGTTCTTGAACTATTACCTCAGGTCAGCCACACCAATCGTTTTTTATAGTTTTATAGTTTTTATTATAGTCAAATTCAATAACTGCGGCCAATATGTGTTAGAAATACTCTAGTTGTGTTTTTGTCAACGCTACAACATGTCTTCCCTTCTGTAACCTAACTACTTTACGATTGAATATTTTATACGATTTTTCTTTTTTGTGTTATTGAGTTGTTTGAGTTGACCTCACCTTGCCTTTGGCTTTAATAGGTTTCCGAATACGGAGCTGGCATACATATCTCAGTGTGCCATTGACAGACCTGAGCACCAGACTGCTACTGGACAAAACGACGGGAGATGTAATCAATTTTGGTACTTTCGTATTTTCCATCGACGACTCTTCATCGCCAGGACTTGTGGGAATCGCGGTAATGTTATCAGGTATCAGCTGAAATAGATTACAATAAATTAATTTAAAATGACCACATTTTGCTCCTAGAGTGGATGGCACAGTTTGCAGACAGTTATCATGAATAACAGACAAGACAGTGAAGTACTGAGATGAAACTCAGACGAGGACACGATGGGATAGGATTAGAAATGCAGTAATGAGAAGAAAGTTGGGGGAGATAGTGGACATGGTAGCGAGGAGACAGCAATGGCAATGACGGACAAATGAAGCTAATTGAGAACAGCAGGTCCGCGGGAGATAGCTGGAGGAAAAAATAGAGGGAACATACGAGTTAGGTTAGGTTAGGTTAGGTTGTAGAGAAGAGCAAAACCACGGATGGGATATAGCAACCAAATTGAGGAAGGTCTGTGAACAGGAATTAGGGCGGTCATCCAATGTCTTACATGGGAGTTGGACGATGTAGTCACGATTTAAGAGTGACTAAGTTTGTGTTGTACCTTGGCCTGCCATTGACTTAGCCAAGTGGACGAAGTAAAAAATAAAAAACAGAGCAGGATTATTTGAGTAATCAGATACATTTTCTGGACATGCTTCGGAGGGCATGTAAAGCAGGCGGTCCCGGACCTTCCTAGTTGAGTGTAAGAGACGGCTTTATAGCCCTAACTCCACTAGGTTGGCTTAGTAATAGAAACAATAAAAAGTCCTTATTTATTTACACATTTGACATTCGCACCCAACAGAGGCAACTACCGAAATATGTCTGCATTGGGTACCGGCTCACTACGACCTTGAAGGAAATAAAAGATCCAAGACGAATGCTCAATGAACCAGCCGTTAGTAGCCATAAGCTACGTTCAACAGCAATATCAGTAATGTTATTTCATGCCGCATCAAGAAAGTAGTCTCCAACTCCTGGAAGGCAGCTGCATTTGGCAAAAGATGGGAACCGTTACAACCGAAATGCATGCCCCGGGAAGTGGCGGTGTCCACCTTCAAGATGGCCACAGGACACGAATTTTTGCTACACTATCTGTAAACAATCTGTGTGGTCGACAGCCCAATGTCAATGTGCCCCCTCTGCTCGCTGAAGGACACTGCAGAAAAACAAACCCTCAAAGGAATTAACGATGATGACGATCATTTCGAATCACGGATATACAGGGAGGTACGGGGTGAAATGGCTGAACAGTCAAGGACGGGCGTAGGCTGAAGTAAGAAGTACTATTTAATGTTGTGACAAATTGTCTTCCACGGATATTAAAGTTGTTAAGGGGCAAATGTGACCCATACGAATTGTTCAAATCTCCACACTTATGTAACCTATCGCGTAAGAAAAGTTTAGTATCAATTGTATCAATTGTTTGTACTTGCACTATTTTCATTATTATTCTCCAAGAATAGCTTCAACTTCTTTTCCGCTTCACGACAATTTATGTACAATGTGTCAAATGCAATCAAAGTACTGTAGCAGTCATTGCACAAGTTGAGAGGCAGCGTGTCGGCTCGATCAACCTAGAAAAACCAAAAATATGATACTTAAATAATATGTCAATTTTAAATTGGCAGTCCCACTCTTCTGACATCGCCCTCAGTTTGGTTTCAATGCCTCTCCCTTTATCTTCAGGTTCTTCACGAACCCTCTATTCATTTCTCAAGAATTTCATCGCAGATTCACTGTTACCCATTCATTTTACGTGTCTGAACCTTTACAGTTTCCTTCTCGATATCTTTGCCACCGGATTTTCCATCCCGAACTAATCACTCATCAGAGATGACATACTGTTCATCTTTCCTTCCTTGTACGTTGGGCGCTTTTTGTGTCATATATGCCGACTAATTTATTTTTATTCATTAATTATTTTGTAGGCCTAGAGCCATGTATAAAGTAAAGTAAGTATATACCTGTATGGGCAGATATGTGTTGATCAACGTTTCCAGGCTGAATTTCTTCTTATTAGTGCCATATATGGTTCTAACATCAAACTTTGCTTCAGCGCAAAGACGGCAAAACTTCGAAATCACGTTAATTCTGGTAGCAATCATCCTGTTCCTCACAGAAGTAAGATAATAAAGGTATGACTTGTAGGATTACTCTACAACAATAGGTGAACATTTGAAACAGTTGCTGTGGTACGCAGTATGTTACAGTAAGGAAACATCATTCAATCGCAAACCTCCACAAAGATTTTTTAGTATTTTCTATTGTCAATTGCTTGATATTAGGCACAGCAATCCTAATTTTCTGCATAATGCCTCGGTCTTCCTCCATTTAGTTGAATCAGAGGTAATGGGCTTACCAATATTGTACTTCTGTGAATGAATTTGGACTTTAAGCTCCTTTTTGGACTCAACCAACCACCTTTCGGGGGTTATTAAGGGTGAAGGTCTAGTTAAGCTACCCCTAAAAATATTACAAAATTTGTAATGTATATCGTTTACATACCTTAATAAAAGCCCTTTGCTGAAAAAACAATTAAAGTTCGGCGATGCATGTCGAATGTTCGCATCGGCAGGTATAGACACTTACATAGACAAATAACTAATATTGGACACTTATTAGTTATTGCTAAATAACAAATTTGTTTGGGGCGTCATTCAGCCTGTACCTGACTGACACATAATCCTTTTGTTGATAGCAATAAACGTTTTCTATACACAACTATACTATACTATATAAACACAGCGTAAATTACCTTATTACCTTAAATTACGCGAATCGCAGACAAGCAGGCAAAATTATTTAAAATCTTAAAGAAATTTTGTTATTTTTACAACGACAAAAACAAAAGCGCCAAGCGGCCATTTTGTTTATTATTTGTTATTTTGTTGTTAAATTTCGTTTGGTTGCGTTGGTTGACTTTCGGAGTCTTTTTTGCCAACAAAATTAAGCGGGAAAAGTTTAATACTAGGCTACTTTTCATAAAAGTTAATAAAGTTGTAGTAAATTGTTGCTAGTAATTTTACTATAAATCCATATAACTTTATTTTGCATGAGGTTACTTTTTTTATAATATGTATGCCAGAAATAAAGGTATCGTCTTGCTATACGGTAATTTTTTTTTTTAAAGAGGAGTGTCAGGAAACGTTTTTTTAAACTACACTGTAATGGGACTACATTGTTAGGTTTTGAAAATCTTACAGAATACATAGCAGAGGCTAACTTAAGCACCTACAGATCCTAAAAATATTATGAGGAATTATTCACAATAATTAATACATGGATCGCTGACGCAGATTGGATGCTGGTTCCTGTAACTGATTTATATTTAGAACAATGTTTATAATAGATGTTCCCCATGCGAATTCAACACGGCTTGGCCTCTCAAACCAACACGAGGTGAGCATTGGAAAACACAGAAAAATAGGCCTAACATGATTTTCAATATTGCCTAAGCCTTAATTGTTAATTAGAACTTATCCGTATATATTAGCTTTTAAATGCAGATCAGAGACCATTATTGCCTACATGTATTTATAAGCCTCAGGATTGAGCCACCGTTATTATTGGGGTATCAAACCTAGCCTATTTGGGCTCTAAATCCAACTTCCTGAGTTGCATGCCAATATAGTTAGCGGTACGGTACTAAGTTACACAGTAAAACTTGCAGTAGGTACTAATGCCGACCTACAGTAGAACTAGAGGCTTGTTTAAAGGCTTGAGAATCACACGTGTTAAAAACTGAATTGGCATAGCCTATATATATATATATTGAAGTATATACTTCAGTTAAACCAGTCATGGACCTACCTACCTATATCTAGAATCTAGATCATTTTCATTACACATTTTAGTGATGAACAAAGGCAATTTTCTTGCTTTCTTTCTATTTAGTTCCCATAAAGGGGAGTAGACCGTTTATTTGAGTAATTATAAAAAAGCCTACCAACAGTTCCGCAAGTAGGCCAAGATATACCTAATGCCTTAAATTATTATTAGGTATGTTAGCAAATCGGACAGGGACAGCCGCGCGGCCCGCGCAGATGACAGGTTTATAAGTCTACGTACAATGTCTACACTCATATTTTTCATCTTGACAGTAGCCTATAATTCTCTTCCGCTGCCGCCAAAGGACTGCAGACATGACACAAACATCGGAGGGACCAGGCGCTCAGCCCGCCATAGCCGGGGACCAGCCACCCCCCGTAGCCGCCACTGCTGACGTCACCAACACAGAGGCGAACACGAGGGGTAGAGAACATCAGGTGCTGCAGCAGGTTCTTTCGATATTGGCAGCCCCCGCGCCCGAGTTACCCGATGCGACCAACAATGGTAAGCGTGCTTAGGTAATCTAATGGTAAAGGTTAATGGTGTAATATTATTTAACGAAGGGCTCCACCCTAATTGTTCGATGACTGAGAGGCCCCACCCTCTATTAACAAAGCAGGCAATGAGGAACCCCGCCTAAGTCTTGAATGTCTGCTACCACGTCACTGTTTTTGTAAATAGCCCTAGCCGGTCGGTGGAATGGGCGCCTTATTAAAATATTTAATTAAGGGTTATGGTTAATTATGGGGAAAGTATATTCCCTACTACTCTCTATGTGCATGGAACAGGGGCATTTTCATAGTCCCAAATACGAATACGAATACACGAATTCATATAACCTTGTTGCCCGGATGTTGCATTATATTTCTTTACAGGCGCAGTTCAACAGTTACATTCACAAAACCAGGAACTACGGACTGTACTTTCCAATATGGCGGGGTTGCTGCGCGATAAAAGTGGACAGTGTCTGACCTTGGAGAGAAAGGTGTCAGCAATGGGCACGCAGGTGTCATCGCTGAAAGAGGTCGTTGCACTGACGAAGGATCTGCTGAATATTAGGAACGTGGAGGTCAAACATCTCACGCAGGACATAACCAATATGGAGGACAATATTGCCAATCAGAAGGAGAGATACAATCAGGTGAGTCTAGAATTCTACTGGCCATAGCTGCCAAGTCACAGTAAACGTTCGCAAAGGTAAACAATGCCTTCGGCCATGTCATGAGGAACGAAAAGTATCGCCTTCTTTATGTAATAGTCTAGAGAATTTAGGACAGAGGGCTCCCGGCAGAAGAACATCCTAGCAGTGGTTTGGTAAGAGCATGACTTCCCTTTTCCGAGCAGCAGTCTCCACTCCAAGGCTCAAATTGCCATGATTATCACCAATCTTCGATAGAAGAGGTACTTATAGAACCAAAGACTCTACCGCAGTTGGTATAAGCCTAACTCTGGGAAAAGTTAACCCGCAGGAACCTTTTCCGAGACTTGGTGGGAACGGCCCTATTAGTTAGTATAAGACCTTTTCAGTCCCGTCATTTCGAATTTGAGTAGACTCGGAATTGTTCGAACGATTATAGTCCTCGTTTCATTAACGGGTTTTAATTATGTTAACAATCTAATATCTTACAACTTTGATAATCTCATCAAAACGAATTCAATGATATGTATTTCTAATTATTTTTGTAAAATGTCAAGTTTCCCTAGTTTGGACTTGTACTGTGGTGCACAGTATGAAGAATAAAAATTTAAGATTTTATAGCAATGTAATGTAACCCGTTTGAAACATTGGCAGTGCTTCAGTTACTAAATAAAAATTTCCTTCACTTAAAACCTTCTGATCATTTACCAGCGGCACATTCCAGGAGAGAAATAAGGAAAAAAAACAGGAATATAACTTATGTAAGACATTACCAAGGCCGTGCCCAGGTTCCGGACCCCATGGACCACCCCCCTGGGCACGGCCATGGACAATACCATTGATGAAATACAATTTTCTGCCTCAATAAAAAAGGTTAGGGGAAACAAGGTTTTGGGAGGCATTTGACTTGTCACTCGTTTCAAACATTGGCAGTGCTTCAGTTATAAAATAAAAATTTCCAAGACTTAAAACCTTCTGCTCATTTACTAACGGTACATTGCCAGGAGATAAATAAGAAAACAAAAACAAAAACAGGAATATAACTTATATAAGGCGGCTGTTCCTTCTGTCAAAAATCCGTCATTTGTGCATTAAAAATTGATGAGATGTTTGTTTAAGGAGACTATTATGTAGATAGGTACTTAACTTACCTATTATAAATTAAGTTATAATATGGTAGAGACAACAATAATTAAGTTATAATATGGTAAAGTTAAGTATCGACCTAACAGTTTCCATAAAACAAACATCTCATCAATTTTTAATGCACAAATGACGAATTATTGACAGATGGAATAGCCTCCTAAGACACTACCGTTGATGAATTACAATTTTCAATAATAATTTCAATAAAAAGGATCAGCGAAAACAAGGTTTTAGGAAGCAGTCGGCTTGTGTCCGTGGACTTGAATGGGCGTCTACTGACCACGCCCAATTCATTGCTTACAAACAGTATAATATAAAAAGCAAAAAATAGAATTTCACTCAATGGCAATTAATTGGTTAGGCACGAATCTCTTTTAATTTGGAATGGGTTAGATGGTGTGTGCCGTTAGTAAATGACTTCCTTTACAGAGTTTCACACAACACAATTTTATATAAGAGGTACTTTCCCACAGTCAACAATGCTAAGTTCTGTACGTTCAATCAATCCATTGTTGTAATGTCTCAGTAGGCCCAGGGATGTCATAGGTTACGAAAAATACATGTTGCATTTTCGTAGCCAATTTTTATACTTAGGAAACTTTGTTTGCTGAGCAATTTTCCAAAAATTTTTAAATTTTGGATAAATTTGTACATTTTTTGTTCAGGTTAAAAAATTAACATGTGTAACTCCAAAGGCTTTCACGGCCGGAGTCGAATGAAGAACCAGTAGAATCCGGACAGATGGGCCGTGGGCGAAATGAAAGTGAACTTCCAGGAACTTGGAAGTTTCGCCCACGCCCCTTAAGCCCGGATTCTACTGGTTCTTCATGTTAAAATGTGTTTGTTGCTGACCCCTAGTTGAGTATAAGAGATGGGCTTATGGCCCTAACTCCGCTAGGTTGGTTTCAGCTAAAAATAAAGGTATTATTTATTTATTTATAAAGAAAAACCGAAAAAACGAAGCTACACTTTTCGTTCCAAACTAAAGAATTTCTATTTTCCCATTATCAACAGCCACTTACAAATATATCTCTTTTTCCAGATGATTCTCAAGTTAGACCAAGCATTCAAGCTCAACGGAAAACTTAAGGATGAATATCAAACTCAACTGCGACTCTTCCAAGATTTGCGAGAGAAATACGCGCAAAGGGCACAAATTCTCGAACAAAACAGTCAAAATCAGACCTCTAACGATACTAACAATCAATAAAAATTAAAAAAATCTCCAGGGGAGGTTCCCAACAAGTAGGAAGAATCAAAATTAATACTACCCACAGGTCAACTTCGGTCCTACCTTTAACCTACTTAAGTATGGTCAATAGTGGTGAAAGGTAGGGGGAAATGTCAAAGGAAATGTGACCAAATTGTAGGGTTGCAACATAGCAAAAAAAAAATATCGGAAAATGAAAAACAATTGACAACTTGCATTCATAGAAACAAACAAACAAAAAACAACGTGTGAAAATGCCCTATTTCTGGCGCGCTCAAATGTCCTACCTCTCCTGTGAGAAACACACTGAATTATTATTTATCAACGTGGAACTTCCAATACAAGGAAGATTGCCACTACAATGTATTTGGCACTATTCACGTAGGCTTAACTACTATGCATCGAAGTCAGCTTATAAGCCTACGGCCACACGAGCGTTTTTCACGCAGTAATAGTAGCTTAATTTCACGCTGCTTGAAATTCCCGCTCGTTTTTCCCGCTGCTTGAAGTTTGGGCCCGGCTGTGGGAAGCCACCTAATTCATTTAATTGCTATGTTTTCTTTACTTTCTATATCCATATCTTCCCACTGCTCTCATATTACGTTCTTAGAGATATTCACCCACGTAGTTTTCCTCAGTTGCCGATTTTTAAAATCTTCATGTTTATAATCATAAGCACAAGGGTTTTGCTGTACCTCCAAAATAATTCTTTCACTATCAACGAACTTCATCTAGGCAATCAATCAATATCAGCTAACAACGCAAAACAACTCAATAGTGAAAGCGAGCGAGGACTACTGACGCTGCGTGTCGCCAGGTTTGAGCGTGAAAACAAAATAGACCATAGCCTATTTTTCTGCGGGCGACCTTGAAGACGCGCCCACCCCAACCTCCAGTGGCGGGAAAACATCTTGCATGTGGCATATCCCACTTGCGTTGCATGCTGCTCATATCTTTAGCGTGTTTTCATTATGCGTTCGTGCGTGAAAAAACCCTCGCATGGCTGTAGCCTAAGAAGACCACTTCATGGGCAACCACTGAGCACTGCAGCGAATTCAATTTACGGAACGAGTGCTGGAGATTTTAGGACCGTAAGTTGCGGTTACTGTAGTACTTATTGGTTATCCGACACATGGCCTTTTTATAATTCACCTTTCGTGCATAGTAAGCCTAACGTCGAATATATATACTGTATATATTTGGCCGGCTAATTTATCAATTAGATTTAATGTATTTTGGCACTCAAATACACAACCCAATATTAATCAACCTTTATTTTTGTTTCGAAAAACTATTGCACGTACGAGTCGTACGTTTACCATAGGAATAAATTTAAATGTGGAACGTGCATGATGCGTGATCGATCCCGGTACTCTCTAGTAGAAGACAAATTTCCAAGTTAACTTATGAAAATTAAAAGAAGTAAATTTCGTCAAAAATACACGACCAATCCTTGTTTACAAAATATTCGGAAATCGGTCCCTCAAGTTTTATTAGAGGCAAAATGCAAATGTTGAATGACGCCAAAAATGATTGTTTTTTTTTCTTCTTTTGACCAAGCCTTACAATTAAGTTGCGCACAAAAATTTAAATATGGAAATTTGTTTCATGGCTGCATTAATTTATACACACCTTGGAAAAGTTTTTTTCTGGTAAAAAGTCCCTAATCTCCCATAACATGTACACAAAAAGAAAATGCTCATTGACACATAATTAATCATAACTTACAACAAAATTGGATTAAAAAATTGAAAAACAAACTAACCTAGGTTATTGCAATTGGGCTTAACTACATATTATATTGTGCTATTTACATATTTACACTAAAAATTAGACAATCAACAATATAATTTAACAACTATCGTCAGAAAATTATGCATTAATACACTGCGGTAAAAAACTAACCTGTACTATAACAAACCTTCGGGACTCAACCACTTTGCCGTAGACAGAATCTATTTGCTTTCCTATTTAGTTAGTAATTAGTATAAGAAAAGCTTTGTGATGCTTAAAATTTTCGATTTCGAGATTTCAATGGATTTTCACGATTTGATGTTCCAGAACCCCTGTCTGTCGGTTGGTAACTTGATTTGATGAAATTTGGCATGTAGTTTCACAAAAATTTTGCTCAGGGCTGTTCAATCAATCAATCAATAATCAAAATAATCATACAATATGCAATACATATTTATGATACAAAAATACCGTGGACCCGGTAGGCCGTGGCCCGTGATGGGTCCAGATCAACTGTTGTTATTGTTACCATAATAGTCAATCCAAACAATGTTAACTGATAACTTCATTTTGGGGGTTTTATAAACATAAAAAACGGCGAAAAATTCTCACTAACGGCTCCAACGATTTCTTTTAAATTAACATAAATTATATTGTAGTACTTAATGAAAACAAAACCCAATAGGTCGCATTCTCCTTAATACTTTATATAATGGATAATACGAGCCGTAATGCATTGCATGACATACCATTATTAATGTGTAGATTCTAGACTATATAAGAATCCCACCTATGAATCTAGTGCTTTCAGATAGGGAAAATCTATGGGCAGCCGATATTTAACAATGGGACAATTATTTACTAGGGAACTATAACTAATTTATAAATAGGAAAGCATATTCGGGATCACTTGTACCGGTTCTTTAAAAATAAAAATTTCATGGGAATTTCAGTTGTAGAGCCATCAACTAGACAACATGTATTAGAAGAAATGTTCCTCTTCATTTTGATGCATAGTATGTGGTTGTCAGTAACACCGTTTAGACACAGTCATGGAAGACGTCAAAAATTAGAAAAGCTTATGCAAGCCACAATTACAGTCATACTTTGTCAGTGACGGCCAGGTACTACAATAGGTAGGTATATTATGTAGTAAGAAGACAATCGGTTGGGGAAAAGTTTTAAAAGTGTAAAAATAAAATAAATCATGAAATATCAATTGTACAGTTGTCAAAAATATCAGGACAAAAAAGACAGTTTTTTGAGCATTTTGATACATAATACGTACGTTTTAACACAGTTATAGAATTTGATTTGCACAAAAAAACTATTGGCGTGGTTAGTTCCGAGAAAGGAGTTCAAGAGCTGTAAAATGTTAGCGTAGGCTTCATGTCATAAATCGAAATGTATGCTAATTTAATGACTATTTTTGGCGGCTCTACGATCGATATTCCATATGAAAATTGACTTCGTACAAAAACGCGCGTTTCCTCTTAAAATGTAGAGGAACTTTTTAGATAATTAATAAATAATTAGGTATAACGGATGGTACTGACATCATATTTCGTCGCTTTAACTGCAAAATGTCGTATGTCCAAAAATGTGATTTATCAGGTTAACAGACCATTGCGACCAAAATAAATGAAAGTCCCTCCCTGGTAGCAAACGGTCGCTTGTCAACAGCCAATAGGAAGGGAGCAATAAACATAAATAATAAATAATTAAAACAAAAGTTAGACGGTTTTTTTTGCTCCTGAAAAGTAAGCTTTTTTCACATGCGACATTTTGCTGAGCGTCAGTTTCAGCCTATCCCGAGCTATCTTTTTCCCCAGTGACACAGTTTAGTTTGGAAAGTAGTTGAGTACCCCCCTTTACATCTCAATAAATCTCTCAAACGTACAAAACGTAAAAAACACAGGGGTACGACGATCCTCACACGAGAATTTCCATTTTGTTTCCTTTTCGGACAATCCGGATTTGCCCGGGCGGAACTTCCGGAAGGCCAAGACACTTGAACGTAATTGTAACGGTCTGCTGTCCAAAATTGGCTTCAAAACTGGAAAATAACGTAAAAGACTGTTACAGTTAACTAGTATAGGCCCGGTACACACCAGTCGCGATCCCAGTCTTTTCCATTGTAGCCAAAGGGTTACAAGATTTCTCAACTGCTTTTTATGGACGTAGGCCACGTCTCCTACAATCAGCCATTGCAAAAACTTAGTAGATAGCCCCAGGATTCCAACAATATTTTTTGCGTGTTCAAATGTCCCATCTCTCCTCTATAGAAGTTCACCCAACCCTAATGGGTGGCTTTACCTTCACTAAACCGAAGCTTTGGATGCGCAAAGGTAATATAATTTCCCATAGATGGTCGTAGCCATCACTACACTTCCTTATATTAATCATATCCTTACTTTACCTTTTGGGGCATCATAGCGTAAGCCATTAGTTAGGGTGAGTCCCATCGTCACTTGCAAATCTCGGTATGGAGTACTGCACGGTACCACCATGTATTAGAGCATGGCGGTGTCGTCTAGTCTTCCTTACCGATACTTTTCAAGCAATGGTTGAACCGGGCTTCAAGAATAAACAGTCAAACGAAAGGGGACGAAATTATACTTACTCAGTGCTAATATTGACTTCAGGCGGTTTACCGACGGCATTTTGTACAACGAGAAAGAGCTTAGTGACAATCTCTATGACGTGTCCCGTCTGGAAGACAAAGTCGCCCTTTTTCCGGCCCAGGTCACTCTGGAACAGACATCCGCCTGACGCGCTGTGGTCACGTGAGCAGGGCAAGGTGTCCGAGCAGGGAGAGGGCTGCAAGCAAGGAACACTAGCGCTACAACGCAAGCTATGGATACTTGAAGAACTAATTAATGAATTGCCACAAAGTCACACATTTGGTGTTGCAGGTCAGTCTGGAACAGACATCCGTGGTCACGTGAGGAGGGTATGGTGTCTAAGAAAGGAACACTAGCGCTACAACACAAGCTTTAAATACTTGATGAACTAATTAGTGAATGGCCACATAGACACGCATTTGGTGTTGCAGGTCAGTCTGGAACAGACATCCGTGGTCACGTGAGGAGGGTATGGTGTCTAAGAAAGGAACACTAGCGCTACAGCACAAGCTGTAAATACTTGATGAACTAATTAGTGAATGCCACATAGTCACGCATTTGGTGTTGCAGGGCAGTCTGGAACACACATCCGTGGTCAAGTGAGCAGGGTACGGTGTCTGAGAAAGGAACACAAGCGCTACAAAACAAGCTACAGATACTTAAAGAACTAATTATTGAATGCCCACATAGGCGTTTAACTTCCACCTCAGGTTGTTCTGGAACTGACATCCGCCTCTCCCGCTGTGGTCACGTGAGCGGGGCATGGTGTCCGAGCAGGGAGGGGCTACAGGCAAGGAATATTAGGGCTACCACTCAAGCTATGAATACTTTAAAAACTAATTAATTGAACAGTCAAACACCCATTAAATAGCCTTTATTTGAGATAGGGTATCAGGAATAAATCGCTAAGCTGAGTGCGGTAGAATCCGCTGTGTAGTGGTTACCACGATGCCCCGGTTAGGCGTAAATCGAGTCCCACCGGATTCAGTGTTTTCCTCACACTAAGGAGGTTGCCTCAAGTCAATTTCGTCAATATACAATAATCAGACTCAATCGGTTAAGCAGAAACATTCGTGGACGAAATGGAATATTTAAACCTAACATATGTATGTACGGCGGCGATACTACGTTGATGGCAATGAGAATATCTAGGAGGCTCGGTAGTAAGTGAGAAACCTTGGGTTTCATGCATATTATTACTTTACATGCTCTTAACAATAATTATTTCTGAGACGAATAGTTAGGAATATGTTCTTTACACTGCGTATAGGCATTGGTTGCTACCCCGCACACCTTAGGTTAAGGGGGCCTACAATATATCGCTCATGCACGAGAAAAGTGACACATTTCAAAAAATTGCAAAATTGAGTTATTTATACAAAAATGTCGAGGAAAATATAGCGAATTTTATGAATGTAGTGTCACATATCTAGTTCAATTTGTTTCCATATGATAGCGTTTTGTCACTGATCCATTGTCAAGTTTGACTACTTCGGGTTTGGCAATACTGACATAATTCGGAATGTGCTCCAGGCGTTGACGTGGTAATTACACTTCTCTTTCAAGGAAACTGTCACATCTCAAAAGTATTAAGTGCCTCGATAGTACTACAAGTAAAAACTAAAAAATGGTCAGAACTAAAATTTGAATTATCTCAAAAGTCAATATTTAGAAATGTGTCACTTTTCTCGTGCATGAGCGATATGTTAAAAATGTTGAGAAATACACAAATTACTATTGTTATTCTGCCGGGAATGGCTGATGAGTCGGGAAGAGGTGGAATCCTAATTTGAAATAGTGGACTAGACTGTTATGTGTTTACGAGAGATATGTTATTAATATGTAAGTGTAGTTTAATAAGTTAGTTTAAGTATGTCTAATTGAATTTTTTTCTTTTTTATTTCGTTTTAGAGTACGGTAAATTGTTATAGGTCTTCTTGTGGGGCTTTACAATTATTGTGTTTAAATTGTTCTATGTTTAATACACATTCATTCATTCATTTATTATTAATACACGGCACATGGTATTTATGGATGACAATTATTTTCAGGCGTTTGTCAATATTATCTAATGCGGAAAAATTCCACCGGCGAATTTACTTCATTTGTGATTTGAGATTTTTTGTATGGTTTGCTGCTTTAAGGAGACTATTATTTAGATACTTAACTTATCTATTATTCATTAAGTTATAATGTGGTAGCAGACATCATTAATAATTCTCTACCATATTATTTATAACTTAATTTATAATAGATAAGTTGAGTATGTACATAATAGTCTCCTGAAAACAAAACAAACAAAAAATCTCAAATCACAAATGAAGTAAATTCGCCAGTGGAATTGCCGCCTTATATCTGTAAGTGTAAACATCAAATATCTCATGAAATATCAATCGTAGAGATGTTAATGGATAATTCTGACGATCGATATTTCCTG
Organism: Psococerastis gibbosa; assembly: GCA_963971405.1. Classification (NCBI taxonomy): domain Eukaryota; kingdom Metazoa; phylum Arthropoda; class Insecta; order Psocodea; family Psocidae; genus Psococerastis; species Psococerastis gibbosa. The sequence goes on from OZ020485.1 coordinate 47,695,514, forward strand.
TGAAAATATACCATAGTAGGGGTACGACGAATTGCTCTTAATTTTATTATTAAAAGAACTTACCGCGCGAACATGAACAACAGCCACACCGTCCAAGTAAGGAGAAAGGGACAGCCGGTAGATTTCGGTAGCAGGTACCCGGTATTTCACTTGCAAAGTCCGTTGGTCCAACATAAGCATACTCGATGTACTAAGCACAAACAACACCGGCACAAACTTCCCACTTGACCGAGCTATTTTGTTGATTATGTCCGCGAAAACAACGTACCTGAAAAGAAATAAAACAAATGATTGAGCGCAAACATTGTCATAGTACTACAAAATAATATTGCTTGAGGCCTCCCTTGGTCAGCCCCTGGCAGAGGTGCCCTCAGTAGTGCCCTCATGTCTGATTAGGTGACCTGTCCATTTGACTCTATGGTATTAGGCTAACAGTAGAAGCGAAAGTCTGCCATGATCTCAGAATTGTAGGACTGCAGCCAAAGCACAGAACCGCAAGGAATGGAAAAGAACTTGCCATGTCGCTGACCCCACCTAGGGACAAAACCGAAAAGTAAGTATACATCTTAGGTACTCACTGGTCATTGGTCTCTGCAGACATTCTCTTCCACTGGAGATTCTGTCTCAGTCTGACGTAATCGCCCAGAAACGGATGTGACACGGAACGCAAGTAGGACGCTTTCCGGTCCCGGAAGATTATACTGGCGGTCACCTTTTCCCGCATCCTGTTCCGCGCGGTTTGGTCGAATTGCTTACGGTACTTATGGCACTGCAACAAAATACCTTTAATGGCGGAGATTCTTTTAAAGCGTTTGGCGCTTGAAGATATGGCTAGAAAGGGTGAAACACGAAGGAATGGAAGATACAAAGACACAAAAACCAAATTGAGGACGATCTTGATTAACTGAGAGCGACTGGAACCGGAGGAAGCGTTGGAGGAGGCTCATACATCACACTGGAGGTGATTACAGATAAGGATGATGACGTCAATGAATAACGATAATATACTAGATATAGAAAGTCACAAACAACAGATAGATTATGACAGTAAAAGCGGCTGAGATGAAGTTAGTCAGAACAACCCCTCCAAGGACAAGAAGGGATATGATTAGAAATGAAGTGATGAGAAGACAGTTCGGGGTGGAAGAACCATTGATGGAGAGGAAAGCGTGAAGGAGACTGCAGTGTTTCCGACACGTAAAACCCATGGATAAGAGCAGGGGAATGGCTGGAGGAAGAAGTAAGAAGGAACACGAAGAAGAGGAAAACCAAGGAGGACTTTCAGAAACCAGATCGACGACGAACTCAGAATAGTGGGACTGATACCACAAGAAGTGTTGAATAATCAGGAGGGAATTAAGAAGGCTCACACATCACCCCCAGGCAATTGCAGTTGATTACAGACAAAGATAATGACGTCAATAAATATGGATGATAATAATATACTCCTCAATGGGAACGAAAGCTGTACGGCTATAACAAGCGATCTGAGTAAAATAAACGCGACTCAGTTGAAGTGCCTAAGACGGTGGGACCAAATCCTAAGTGACCGCATCAGACAAGACTTGCAAGTGGATTCCATAGAGAGAAGAATGGTGACCAAGCAGCTGCAATAGTTTGGCCACGTCGAAAGAATGCATGAGAATAAGACCACCCGGAGGTTGGCGGAAGGTATAAGGGTCGAGTATAAGAAATGGGTCCGGGGCGACCCCCTCACGCTGCGCACGCTGCACTAAGAGGGAAGAATAAGATAATAATAATATACCAGATATAGATTGTCACGAACAACAGACATGACAGTAAAATACAAGCGACTGCAAGCTAGTCAGAACAGCTCATCAGAGGACAAGAAATATGATTAGAAATGAAGTGATGAGAAGAGAGTTCAGGGCAGAAGAACCACTGGTGGAGAGGGAGACAGACGTAAGGTGAGGCGTAAAACGTACGGATAGCAGCAGGTGTGCGAAGAAATGGCTGAAGGAAGAAATAAGAGGGGAGAGATGCAGAAATCAGATTGAGGACGAACTCAGAAGAGTGGGAATGGTACCAGAGGAAGTAATCCAAAGTGGAGAACCAGGAGGGAGTCGAGTCCTCCCTGCAGTTCATTGCAGATAAAGATAATGACGTCAATGATTGGGGTGATAAAAGTAGACTAGATATAGACAGAGATGTGAACTTACCCTCCATTTGTGATGGAGTCTTCTGAGCAGCGCGCTCGTGTCGGACAGTCTAGGATCCACTGAAGGCCAGTCTAGTGAGATAGGACTCTCGCTTTCCTTACCTAATGTCTGAGCTAACCGTCTTAGGAAACAGCGTCTCTGAAAATAAAAATTATATAGTCAATTAGACTTATTTACTTACTTGGCTACCACCCTTAGAAATAACGAGAGGAAATTCTGTTGGGGCAGGCTAACAGTTAAATACCAGCATGAAGCAACCAATCAGCTAACAAGAAAGCAAACCTGACTCCGTCCCAATCTGAAAAGATATTGCCACAGTCATTATACATAGGGATACGAGCCCATATGTTAAATATCAATAACTCTATGCTGATTCCGGTGTTAGGGCAGTTGATTGTTTGTAAGCTTATATTGTTGATCTGGCGGTATAGGCCAGAGTCTGCTTTTAACGATAATTGGTATCAAGCCAGGCTTTGGTGGAGTACAGATCACATCTTACGTTATACGTATTTCGTAAGCATGTATAGAATGATAAAAAAAAGTTAAACAATTACCTTCCAACTTGTAAAATATCGCTGTATAATTGTTATAGCCCACTCCATTTCTCGCCTCTTCTTTAATATCCTAAATTCCTCCCGAGCCTGCAACAATGCACAATATTAGTCATTATCTATTTGTTATAAGAAAAAGAGAAAAAAAAAAACAACAACTAACAGTTATGTATTACACAGACATGCAATAGGTATTGCAATAGAGGGGATTTAAATACATTTGATTGTTGTACTAATCCGTGGATTAAGCTTCTTAGGGAAAAGTTAAGATCCGCAACCTTTTTGTGTGACGAAAAACAGCGCCACTGTCTTGTTTGTTGGGAGGGGGGGACAACTTAGAGCTGCGGGTGTCCGCTAGATGTCTCTAGTCTCTAGCCTTGGGGTATCGGGACAGAGTACTCTGCTCGCTTCGCGACGGCTTCACGCCAGTGTCAAAAATCTTCAAACTACCCTTTTCCCAAAATAAATAAGAAAAACGTCGGCAACTCGTGCATGTTGAATCGTCCGTGTGTAGCGGGCCTTAGATGTCTTTTCGCGGGTTCTCCAGATAAAAAAGATTCTCCGGATAAAAAGCTGATGTTTCATTACTTGATTAGTTAATAAATTTATTTTTTTCAAAACTTTAGCTATAGATAATAATTTATAATATCAGTATCAATCGACTATAAAATCATCTCCAAAAACCATTTCTACAATTCGGCATAGTGGCCATAATTTACAATTAAAAAAATTCGTGTTAGAAAAGCTGTCCAGTCTAGAGTGCGAACTCAATGCTGTTTGTTTAGGTGATCGTCAGAGAGTCACTACCACTAGACTACAAGACAGTGCTGATAGGTACGTACCACGCGGTACAGACACCAGAGGTGAAGCCTGCCTTCATATGGGATGTCCATGCGACATTCCTGCATGCCCATGCACAAACAAAAACACAGAAAATTATGTAAGCCAGCGGTTCTCAAAGTGGGGGTGCTTATGGGGCCCATAGATGCTTGGGAACAATTGTGTATTTAAAACTAATACAGGAAAAGACTCGTCATTGTTTTCACAATTACAAGCAAATATATATATATTTATATATTTATGTATCCAAAAATTAATATTTTTTTTTGCAGTGACCAGACAATAGAATAATTTACGTGTGCACCGATTTGTACCCAGTGTAATCTTGCCTAGTTAAGTGAAAATTGAAATGGATTTTTACCTAAAATAAAGGCTTATATGTAAGGGTGGGGCGCGAGTTACAGTTGAAATATACTGGGAGGGGGTGGCTCAAAATTAAAAGTTTGAGAACCGCTGATGTAAGCAATCAACACACTTCCCCAGCCAGTCTCAAAAATTAACTGTTGTCCCAGAAGCCTGTAAGTTATGCCAAGAGTTCTATATAGGAGGGATGGGCCATTCACTCCCGCCAAGGAATTCTTGAATCAACAATCAGAGCACACCTTGGACAGTTCCACACGACAACGAATGCAAGGCAAGCTTCTTTTTTTTTTTTTAAACAAAAACAAACACAAACAGTGTCAATTAACCGAAGTGATTCAAAAATTCCTTGGCAGAAACAAATATACTGTATCTCCTATATATCATTCTAGAGTTGACCTAAATTATTTTATAAAATCTGCCAAATTTTCTTTAAATACGTCCAATGAATAAATTGAAATCGTGACACATTTATTATATTCCCAAGCCAACCTATCAGAGCTAACTGGAGTGGTCATGGAGCGCCTGTTTTACATGGCTACCAAAGTATGGCTCGGAAATGTGGTAATATTGACATGCATACCCGCCAACTCCGCCACGCCGCAGCGATGATGGTCTGCGCACGGCGCATCGCCAGGAACCGTTTCCGCATCCGATGGCAGCGCCACGTCTTCTGAATACACACAGCCAAGTCGTGGAGACGTTCCCGCCGAAATTCCTCTAATTCAAATACCTGCAAACACATAAGGCACGGTCCAGAATTAGGTGCGACTAAATTATAATAAAAACGGGGATATAATATAATACAAAAGTATAAGCTATTTAGAGGAAAACTGAGGTCATAGTAGAGTAACATTTCACTGTAAATAAATAAATAAATAAAAAATAACTTTTTGTTCCATTACAAAGCCAACCTAGCAGTTATGACTATAACGCCCTCCCTTACACTCAACTAGGAAGGCCTGGGACCCCTTCTTTGAAAATGTAGTAAGTGTGGGACTAAATAACTAACTAATAACCTTTCGGGTGAAAATTTGAGTCCATACCACTACTCTACAAGTCCTGACTTTGTGTATGTAGTTAGCTTTCAAATTACCACTTGTATGTTGTTTGGTGAAACGTCCAGCGGCCTATGCGGAATTACATACATGGGATTCGTATTCACTAAAACCAGTACCAACAGATGAGGGAAGAAGGAATCAACTGAAGGACGACGCAGGGGCTCGACTGCATCAAGAACTGAAGAGGAAAGTGCAGGACTGAAAGAACTGGAGGGAGTTGCTGCCAACCAATCGAGAAGTTTGTGATCTCAGAAGAATAAAGCCAGTACTTACTGTACGCGGACTCCGAACAAAGACTTTGCTCCGTCCAAAAGCGAACTCTCCGCCGGGGATAGGAATGTCCCGAACGAGGTGGGCAACACCTTCAGCACTGTTGCCACGACACCAGCGTGGCCACGTCGCCAAAGACAGCATCTTGTAGCGGCTGAGGAACGCAGGGTAGTCAAGGCGGTAGCAGAAACCCTGCCGGCGAACACGTACAGTTTCCAACAATCTGGAATGTAAATAAATAAAAAATAGAATTTGGCATTACATCATCATAATTGTCTACTTTATATGCTTCTTCTACATAGCGAAGATTGGCTATCATCATTGGACCTTGAAGACTGCTGCTCTGAAAAGGGAAGTCGGGCTCTTTGCCAAACCAGTCCCGCAGCTTTTTCAACTAGGAAGTTCTTCTGACGGGAGCCCTCAGTTCTCATTGCGCCGCATCAAGTCCAGTGAGCCATTCACCTTTCGATCCCGCTTTCTTCCTCCAATTACACACATTGTGACTCGTGAGGTGGAACATCCACCACTTCCTGGAGCGCCCTCTAGTCTTGCTTCGAGTACTTTCTTCAACACTATAGTGTCATTCAACCGCCTCTCCACATACCTACCCCAAGCAGTGTTTCACTGCTTTCAGCTCGTAATCAGACTGTTGTTTTTGTTCATGTTGCCGCGATAGGGGAGGGACAAAGGAAAAATAGCTGTTGCACGACATTGGGGGCTTAGCCCTAAGAACTCTACTGACCACTGCTCTACCTACAATGTTGCGGTCAGTAGCATGTTCGGCCTTTTCCTGATCGGTGTTTTTCCCTTCATGTCGAGTCTCGAACTTCGTGTTATAGTCCAGTTTTCAACCAACCAGACTTGGTTATCGTCTAGCCACTTCATTCTTGGTTGCCGTCTAGCCACCTCATTCTCGGTTGTCGTCTGGCCACATCATTCTTGGTTGTCGTCTAGCCACCTCATTCTCGGCTGTTGTCTAGCCACCTCATTCTCCCTGCTAAATGATCGATCAGTCACTCACGCACCAATAGCATTTTAGGAAATATACTTCTTTCAGTGCCATTAGTGTAATTTTACAAATAATAAATCATCGGAACACATCGGCCACTCGGTTTGACAGCATTCCCTTCCACTGAAGTAGGTAGGTTTGAGCAACTGAGCAACTGCTATCAACAGCCCAGGTGGCTGAATGGGGAAACGACTGGCTAGATCCCTGGACGTTGATGGATCGATTCCTCATTGTCGTTATTATTATTTTTAGTTTAAATAATAATAAATAACCAACATACCCTAAACACAGGACCTGGTGCGTGACGAGGCCCGCCTCGAACACACGCGGCTGCTTCAACTCGTTGGGCCGGAGACAGCGGACATAATGGGGGTGTTTGGCAGCGAGTGTGCGCACTAGCGCGCACAGCGACAGTCGGAACTGCGCGGCTGTGCTGGCAGGACGCTTCGAGGAGGCGCGCGCGGGGTTGCCCTCGGGGAAGAGCGCGGCAAGCAGCGGGTGCCCCGCGGTGAACATGGCCTGCGAGACCTCGCGCGGCACGCCGTCACGATTACGCTCGACGAAGCCGCTGATTTGGTAGGTGACCGTGCCGAGAAAGTGTTTTATTCTAAAAGCACCGACAACTAAGTAATATATTGCAGTATTATAATATGGTATATAACATTGACATTAAGCTAATTTTAGTTTTTTACTTTTCTTAAAAAAAAAAGTTTGATCGCATACAAACAATTTAATGAATGCATATATATAATATGAATAATCTATGTATGATTAACCTCTTCAATCGCCTCACTAAGTAACCTACTAGGCACTTGTGTCAAGTTACGACACGTCTCCGTATGTGAAGACTCTCACAAGTACAAGCACGCTACTTTGTCACTGAAGTTGAAGATGTAACCTCCTCATTATATGAGACGAAGCAGTAGAATACAGGATGATCGTTCTGAAAGCGTACTTCCAAACGTTTCGTCAACATCTGCGGTCAACATCTTCAGTGGAACTGCGTAGACTTCTAAGATTGTACCTCGGATTCTACTGCTTCGTCACGCAACTCCGGCCGTTAAAGCCTTTGTAATGATACTCATCATTATAACCCAAATTAGAGGACTTAAGGTTCGAACCCACGAGCTACGCCTAACCGAAATTACAGGAGATGGAAAAAACTGGGCTTGGCGGGATTCGAACCCACGATCTACGCCTAACCGGGGCGTCATCTTAACCGCTGGACCACAAGCCCCTACAAGACTACTTATGCTCTAATTAACATGATTCGTGTTGCTAGGCAGGTTAGCACAACTACACATCTAACCGAACAGGTCTGTGAGCTTACATAATTGCAGAAAGGCAATGCTTTATTCAATACATTGTAGTATTATATGGTATATATAACACTGACATCAAATGAACTTTGGTTGAAGAGGTAACCTCCTCGTTATAACCGAAGCTACGTCTATCTGGCAAAGATCGGATAGATCGTGGGTTGAAATCCCGTCAAGTCCAGTTTGTTCTAAATCCTCTAATTTCGGTTATGACTAAGTAAGACTTATAGGAAGGGTACACACACACACCTCAATCCAATACAAGAAAATATTTTCCCAAACGAATTTTCGGTGTGCCTTTTCCACAAGTCCCGGGGAGGGGCATAGCCTCTAGGCTTGCAGCCACAATTGAATTAGCATCAACGGTCTTGAGCTGTTGTACAATATACATATGTAGACTAAACATTAGACCATAAGAGCTGAAGGCCTGCCTTTGAGCGCCATTTTGATTTGATGGCGCAATTCGCTGACCAGAAGGAAAGATTAATGACAACAAATGTAGGTACCTCCCACGTTAGTATGAAAAATCTTAGTAAATAATACTTCTCGGAACCGCTACGTTCCATTAGATGGAGATGTGCAATGGGAGAGTGCGGTACCATCCAGTATTCCTTAGCGATACTTTTCAAGCGATGGCGGGCTGGGCCTTAATCGAATCTTGACCAATTAAGGTTAAAAAAAGGTTAATTACACTTCTTTGCTTTCTTTTCTGTGTACATACCTGAAGCAGTTGCTAGGGAGATTGTTATCGGACGGGATAAAGGAAGTGCGTTGAGTTGAGGGGCGGCCCTCGAAATGCGGATGTCCCGCGCATGCGCCTGCCAGCCGCGACAGCAGAAGATCGTCTGAGCGCGGCCCACATTTGCCGCACTCCTCGTCAAGCAGACCTAGCACACCGTGCTTGCCCTGAAACACAAACATAAGTTCATGAATATTTCTTAAATAATTACTGGGCCTGCGGGGTTTATGTGCCATCCTCACACGGTTCGACTTGAGGGGGCACAGCCTTGTAATTCACATTGTAGTTTAAAAAAATAAATAATAGACGGATCTAGCTGGACACTTTTGATTTGGCGTACACACCAAGGGACATAAGTACGATGTTCTTGTACAGCATCTCCCCTACAGAGTAATAATGCTACTTACATCAGTTCCTCTTTTTAACATAAATAAATAAAATAAATAAATTAATAATCATATAATTTGAAACAGACCTAAAAGTCCTGTGGAACGAGCAATAAATTAGTTTCGTCATAAAATCAGCAAAATTTCTTGTTTTGCAAAACATTTTGAACACTCAGTCTTAACACATGCAGCGGCGTTACTTACTCTTTCAATGAGATCACAGATAGCTTTTTTTTTTTCCTTCGTGGGGTCTACTCGTTTGAGTTCCTATAAGCGTCGACCTAGAAGGTCTTTTGCTTCCACGTTTGCCGTCTACGCCCATCTTATAACACCAGTCTTTTTGATGAATTCTAGTGTTTTTGTGATGGGATTAGATCGGATGGTTTCCTCTTCAGACCTAGGGTGGCCAAGAGCTTGATATCGAGTTTGTCCCAGCGCTTCACATTCAAAGAGAATGTGTTCAGCTGTTTCTTATTCAACTTCACACAGTCTGCATCTACTGTCGTTTTTCACGCCAACCCTATGCATGTGTTTGTTGAAGTGGCCGTGGCCCGTAAGCGTGCCAACCACCCTTCTAGCTTGCTCTCTACTTAAAGAGAGAAGCTGATCGGTGAGCTTTTTACTAGGACCCGGAATAACCTTCTTAGCAAATCTGCTTTCCGGGACTTTCTTCCATTCCTCTGCAGTTTTTTTCTGCACCCATTTTTGTACAGAAGTACGGACCTGGCAATAAGCCATCCCGTACTTAGGTTCTGCACCAATGAATGGCGTTTCTGCACCTTTTCGAGCCAACTCGTCGGCTCTTTCATTCCCATCAAAGTTCGAGTGCGCCGGGACCCAAATCAGCGAGACTGAGTTTTCCCGACACACCTTTATTAGGAGGTTGGTGCAGTGCCACACCATTTTTGATGTGATCTTTATAGCCCCCACAGCCTTAATCGCTGCCTGCGAGTCTGTATAGATAATAATGGTTTTGCCCTTGCATTCCATTTCCATACACTCCTCTAGGCATTTTATAATGGCCCCTACCTCAGCCTGAAGCAGATAGCTTGGTTCTAACAGTGATTAATAGGAACCCAGTCGATGTCTACATGTATATACTCCTCTTCCTCCTTTAGCGTAACATTAATAATTACTTGTTACAATGTTATAACCTACTTTAACACATGCAGTGGCATCACTTACACTTTCAATGAGATCACAGATAGCTTGGTTCTGGCAGTAATTAATAGGTACCCAGTCGATGCTTTCACGTAAATACTCCTCCTCTTCCTCCTTTAGCGTAACATTAATAATTACTTGTTACAATGTTATAATCTACTTTAACACTTACACTTTCAATGAGATCACAGATAGCTTGGTTCTGGCAGTAATTAATAGGTACTCAGTCGATGCTTTCACGTAAATACTCCTCCTCTTCCTCCTTTAGCGTAACATTAATAATTACTTGTTACAATGTTATAACCTACTTTAACACTTACACTTTCAATGAGATCACAGATAGCTTGGTTCTGGCAGTAATTAATAGGTACCCAGTCGATGCTTTCACGTAAATACTCCTCCTGTTCCTCCTTTAGCGTAACATTAATAATTACTTGTTGCAATTTCTCGTTGCAAAAATTAATAATTAGTTGATCGAAACCGTTTCGGTCTAGGACTTCAAACCCGTACAGATCTAAAATGCCCAGCAATCTCCGCCTGCCATGCCGTTTCACCTGACAACAACAAAATTATCATACAATATACAATTTACACTAGCATTGCTGTAGATTTACTGTATGAAAGTTATGCACGTATTCCCTATAATAATATCCACGATTTATGAGACCATTAATAATTTCCACTCAAAACGGGACACTACTTCATTTTAAGAGCTACTACTACGTAGAGGGGGGTCGTTCTTACTGGAGCCGTTCCAAAGAGCGGTTCTTGAGCTAGGAACTAGTTGCAACGGCTCCCGGACACAAATATATTAGGTTTTTGAGGAACACAATTCTAAATGGGGATTTCCGGTCAGATACTTAACAAGTTCTTACTCCACGGAAAATTAGTAAAAAATTAGTGTTAATGAAATTTCTTTACTTATTTTTACATAAGCTAACGATTGGCAAACTGGTTCCTACAGAGTTTGGACAGGGCACGATTACTAGTCACCAGTATTGGGATTGAGCCTAAGCCACGAACTGGTTCCTAAAAGAACGCGTATTAGGAACCGTTATTCTTGAATCACTGGAACTGGTAACGCAAGCTCCTGAAAAAAACAGGAACGGCACACCTCTACTACTACGACCATACATGGGAAATCATCATCATCATCATGTATAAAATCAACTCCAATATGCTTGAGTGTAGTATGTGAGCTTCATCTACCTCTTCCAGAACCTCCACTTCTGATCATTTAGTACATTTTTCAGTTCCAGGGAAAATTTATGGACCCGTGCTCGAGAATGGTCTGTTAGGCGGGGATTCCACCGTCCGGCTAGGGCTAAATACAAAAACGGTGACGTGGCAGTAGACATTCAAGACTTAGGCGGGGTTTCCTCGCATTGCAGAATGCAAATGACATTGACGGAAATGTTTGTTTTCCTCTATGCCATAGTTAAAATTGATCAATGATCATACAGTAAAATCACTATGCCTATGGGCAAACAGAGAGGTATACTAGTTATATAGTCAACCAACCATAGTAGCGGAATAGAAAAGAAACAGGCTTCGATGGGCATTTATATTACATTTAAGGCGCGGTTTCCACCGACCGGCTAGGGCTAAATACAAATACGGTGACGTGGTAACAGACATTCAAGACTTAGGCGGGGCTTCCACCGACCTCGCATTGCAGAATGCAAATGTCATTGACGGAAATGTTTGTTTTTCTTTTTATATGCATCTATTAAAATGTTTGTAATTAACATATCCCATGACGCCATTTTTTAATTTTAGTTTGTTTGTGATTTTACTGTACGATCATTGATCAATTTTAACTATGGCATAGAGGAAAACAAACATTTCCGTCAATGCCACTTGCATTTTGCAAAGCGAGGTCGGTGGAAACCCCGCCTAAGTCTTGAATGTCTGTTACCACGTCTCCGTATTTGTATTTAGCCCTAGCCGGTCGGTGGAAACCCCGCCTAAGTAGCTAGTCTTCCACAGTCCACTAGATGATCAATCAATAAACAATCTCATCAATCTATTCACTTAACAGTCTCCAAAGAAAGATTGTCGATTGAACATGAAATAAGACTTTATAGTCTTATTTTTCGCCTTTTGTTTTGTTTTTAATCAATAAAGTCGTTTCAATGCCTGATGAGGTTGTTTATTGATTGAACACCACTCACTAGTGGAATACTAGCTGCTGCTGATTTATACTACATGCATAATATTGTATTATACTGTGTTTTCCGTTTTCCCCTTAATTGACGAAGACGGAAAAACCTAACACCAGCATAATATTAAAATAAAAAAAATTAACTAAACCTTTCCTATGACTTATTGAAATTCTCAGTAGCCTGGTCTATTAAAATGAAGATATACGTACATATATTCAAGTTATGGATCCGTGTTGAGAACTGACAGTTAGGGAAAACAGGGAGGTGTACTCTCTAACTGTCGAAAATTATGACATAAAGGGACCTTAATGTATTCCTCCCTCTAAAGCTGGCATTGGAAAACAAAATAAACAAACAAACGCCCCATGCTTGTTTGTGTGTGAGTGAGTGGTTATTTAGTTTTAAATAAATAAATAACGACTTTATTTTTACCTGGGCGAACCATAAGACTAGAAAGTCTTCTATGGGCTAACTCAGGCAAGGCAAGGAATGATTAGTATTACAATAATCAAGATTTTTAAGACTAGTGTTGTTAGTATTGTGCTAGTTTCCCTAATTAAAAAAATGGTCCCGAGGTATGATTTTTGTGAACCTACATGCCAAATTTCATCAAAATCGACCGAACAGTTTGCCGGAAATCGACGCACAGACAGACTGACAGAGCGACAGAGCGACAGACAGAGCGACAAACAGACATTTCGTAAAAACACTTTTTTGGGTTCCTGGGACCTCAAAACGTGTAAATCCGTTGAAATCTCGGAATCGAAAATTTGGACCATCACAAAGCTCACCTTATACTACGTATAAATTGGAAAGCAATAAAAACACAAACAAAACAAAACAAAAACGAGAAAAACAACAATAAGAATAAGAAGAACTGAAAACAGCATGGACTGTGTCAAGGCCTAATCCTGGGATACTGACCTTTGCCGGGCTAGCAGGTGAGACCTGAGACTTTTATTGAAAGTGGCAAGGGATGGCTGGGACCTTATGCTACAGGGGAGTTTATTCCACTCCCTTGCAGTTTTGACGAGAAAAGCTTCACCATATTGCATAAATAATGAGATTACTCGTGACTTCGTGGTATTTCATTTTAATAAACAAAAAATAACAAAAACTTAGAGTTTTAGAAAAACTTGTTATAACAACCCGAATTAGTAAAACCCAAATAATCGTTAAGAAATTAACTTTGTCTAAGAAACCCACTTGTGTTAGTATAAAACCCTGAGCGCTTTCGGCAAGAACTGCCATCTACAGAGGGAAACCCACTAGCACAGTTACACCTTATCTGCGATTTGAGACTTGCTCAACTCGAGGAGGAGATGCAAAATAAACAAAAAATAACAAAAACTTAGAGTTTTAGAAAAACTCTAAGTTTTTGTTATTTTTTGTTTATCACCATATTGGCTAGTCTTATGTCGAGCAATTTTGAAAATTTTACCATTCCTAGTCGTGTTTAAGAGAGCAAACCGATTAAACAGGTATGAGGGCACCGTAGTAGTTTGTATCTTGTACATTAAATTTAATGCATGCTGCAGACGCCTGTATTTTAATTTAAGCATATTATTGTCGACATACGATGGTGTTATGTGGTCCCTGCGCTTTACCAGATAGATAAATCTCATGCACGAATTTTGGGCACACTGCAGGCGATGGGCATCCTGCTCCTTGCAGCTTGAGTAGACTGTGTCAGCGTAGTCAAAGATAGGAAAGACTAGGGTTTGGACCAAAGCTTTTTTATGGTCTGAGGTAGGATGTGCTTTAAGCGCTGCAGTGAGTAAAGGGCAAAGAGAGCTTTTTTACAAACTTGTTTGGAGTAGTTTAAGGTATAGCAATTCGATTTTAAATGGTACGGTAAATTGTACTACTGTGTTAGTTGCTGACCCTTAGTTGAGTGTATGGTAAGGGGTTACCTCTAGGGCTGTCTCAGCTGAAAAAAATTCATTAATTATTTATTATATTTATAATACAGTAGGGTTATAGCTGTGCGCTTTACCATCACTTATATATATTATGTATTATTGTTTTTTCTAATGCATTATTATTCATACAATTTCCTTGAAATGTTATAGCAAAACTCACCTTAATAGACTCATTGATTTTCGAGACTAAATGCGTGAAGAGGCGAGAGTAGAGAGCTCTACAGAGCGCGTCGCGAACTGCAGTAGCTTCCCCGGCACTCAGGTCTGCCACCACCGAATCATTAGAATCCATGGTGCGACAACTGAGCGCGCATTGGACCCGACTTGGCTCCGCTTGTAAGATATCACAAACTTCGTAAACTTCTAAAAAAAAATATCCAATAAGTGAAACTGTATTTAAAAGAACCGGTACAAGTTAACCTCACATGTTTTCCTATTTATCACTTGGTGTAATTTATTTTCGGCTGCCACGATTCCACCTATCCTAACGCCTTGGCGTATTGCTTGATTGAAGAATTCGATTGCGCTAACAAGATACTGCTTAATCCAACAGGAGACAATGCATTAGGAGCATAGATTTTCGCCTTCTTCCTCTATTAAAAAAAAAAACTTCAAACCACAAAAACTTGGTTGAGAAAGCAACCTGTTGGGGTTTGTTACTCTATTTAACATTTAAATTCTAAATTATACATATAACACTACAGCGATCTAGCGATCTAGTGCGTTTTTTCATATTAATAACGACTACAATACATGTGATAAAAAAATGGTTGGAGCCGTTTTTGAAAAACCAATTTTTTGGAATTTATTTTTGGAGTACAACCCCCCCCCCTCCCTACGAAGTTATCGAAAAAAAATTGAAAGATCATGTCAGGACATGTAGAGTAGTGGAACGGACTGTGACTTACACCCGAAAGGTTGCTGGTTCGAGTCCTACACTAGCTACATTTTCTGGCCATGCTTTGGAGGGCATGCGAAGCAGGCGGTCACGGGCTTTCTTAGTTGAGTGAATGAATGAATGTATGAAATATAGAACAATTTAAATACAATAATTGTAAAGCCCCACATGAAGATCTATAACAATTTACCCTACTCTAAACCTAAAGAAAAAGAAAAAAATTCAATTAGACTTAATCTAACTCATTAAACTACACTTACATATTAATAACAGATCTCTCGTAAACACATAACAGTCTAGTCCACTATTTCAAATGAGAGGGTTTTATGCTGCCCTAACTCCGCTAGATTGGCTTACTAATAAACAAAAAGTAATTATTTATTTATTTATTTATCACAAATGACAATAATAATATAATAATAAACAATTAATAACCCTGGCTTTAACTTACCGTAATCATTACTTATGGTACAGCTTTCCGTTCCATCGATGTTGTTCGCCGGTAAGAACACAATGTTTCCCAATTTGAGCACAGCAGCGATAATTTTCAACACATTGATTACATCCTCCTGAGAAAATCCCAGAATATCCATAGCGCCCTGTAATTTATAGATAATAGAATTGAAAAATTTAAATTCAGCCACTAGTAGTTTTAAATATTATTATTTTTGAATTGGATTATACTAAAAAGAAGAGAAAACACGAATATTCAAGGATTTGGCTAAAGAAAGATGTAAGATCTTCTTCTTTCTTTCTTTTCCTTGTCCAGTATTCCCTGGACAAGGAGCATATATTACAAAAATACAATACATAATAATACCATCCCGCATCCCCAAGCTAGCGCTTATTTGGGACAAAATAATAATAATAAACGACTTATATTTTAAATTTAAATGTTTTCAGTAACCTTACCCTTGTAGCAGCAAAATCCCGCTTATCATCGCGAGAACAAGTTCGACAGGTGCCTGCAAGTAACGCGTATTTATCGATGTTTCGCTGTAATTTCAAAGACTTTAGTAGCTGAACATCGGCGCCAGTCAGAAGTTGATAAAAAATGTGGAAATTCCGCTCACCAGCCACGTGCCATGTAACTCGTGTCTAAAGAAATAAATATATATATATATAAAGTATAGTACAATACAGAAGAGAGTTCGGTGAGGGTGCCATTGGTGGAGAGGATAGACTATTAAATGTGTGTCTAAGAGAGAGCATCTACTACCTGCCAATCATAGAATAAATGGAACACGACACAATCAACGGATACCTGCGACAAGTCAGACAGGTTATCTCTATATGAAAAGTAGTTCACCGAATTTGTCAGAATAAAGAATTAACCGTACCTTTTCCAACAGATCTGTAGGCATGAAAATTAAAAAAAAAAAAAACATTAATAACTGCTTGAAGCTATTCAATTATCTACAATTTAATTTCTATACACCGATTCGTTAGACTAAACCGCTACAACTATTATTCTCAGGTCGGAGTCCACCTTGTCCCCCCATCGACTACTTGGTCTGCCTTGTCCCCCCATCGACTCCTTGGTCTGCCTTGTCCCCTTCTGTCTTCCAGTCACACTCTATATATAATTATTATCGTGGTTACGGCGTTACAGAGACACATAGTATACAAATATATAAGAATTTAATTATATTCATATATTGGCATGAAGCTGTACCAGCGGTAGTAGGCGTTGGTGGTCTGTCTAAGCTAGAACCCGAGTACGAAGCCCGGCCGTAGAGGCTGGGGATCGAGAAGGACAAGGAGAATATATTCTTCAAATCTAATCGTCTCAATGTAGGGTGTTTCCTGTCCCAATATATTTAATAGTAGGGGAGCCCAAGCGGGGATTTCGGGATTTACTCAAGCGCGTCAGATTAAGGTATGGTAAGTTCATTACATGCTAAGTAGTGTATATTTCACTAATCTGACCATTTGAGTCAGTGGCAATCCAGTCTTATGCAAATCTTTTAACGCATAACACCATTTTTTCTCTCAAAAAAACGTGTGTTTGTGACCTGTACTGTGCCGAGTTCCAGCCATCATCGTCTAGGTCTATACGTTCTGGTGTACCCCTACGAACCTCTGCCGGCCTATCCACCGTGGGAGCCGCACAGCGGGTAAGTCTACTTTCACCAGCCCCCCCCCCCTTTTCCTTCAATATGTCAAACCCGACACTCACCTCTCTGAATCTGAAGGATCCTACGACAGATGAATCTTCTCAGTTAAAAGCTAAGTACGAAAATACGAATAATTGCATTACTTACAGTTAGTAACAGTTCCTCCTAAAGGGTCTCCCTTAAAGTCAAATTCCACATCCAAGTACTTCCCCTGCAAGCAAAACATGTATTTGTCACTTTTTAAACCCGTCAGCGCTTGCGAAATTTAGAAATAATGAGAAGGATTTCAATACATTTTGTAAACCAATGAAATTAATTAGTTCTTACACAAAACCATATGATAATGGTCAGATGAAAACTTCAAAGTATATGCACGTTTTCTCAAAACATCAGCAGCAGGGGCAACACATGCGGTTATTATGGCAGACTTATTAACTTGTTAGTATCATGTGGGTAAGATGGCCATTCGCAGTGTAAACAATGAAGCGGCAAAAAGGGTTGACTGAGATTTAGCTAGGGGGTTCTTGTCTGCAGCTGATTACAGCCATAATAAAGCTATTCAAATTAAAAATTCGCCCATATTGAAAATAAAGACAATTTTATTTTATTATTTACACTTCAAGTAACAAATTTTATATAATATAATAAGTTTTATAATTATATATTTATTATATTTATAATTAGTTTTAGAGCTTCTAGCATGAGAAATTCGTGCCGTCACCCCTCTTTTTAGGTTAGTTGGCAGAGTTTTTCTTGTTTTTCTAAAGACGTTTTTCATTTCATTCCTTTTAGGTCCTGCAGTATATTTGGTGGAATGCTATCTCCTCTGGCTGTCTCTAAATCGGATGTTATAAGTAATACTTACAAAGCGCGATGCATTATCATTACGAAAAGTCTTGGCATTGCCGAAAGCCTCAAGAAGAACGGCAGACTGAGCTAGACGGTCTCTAAGCAGACGACACTCATACGAGAGAGTTGACGAACCCGCCACCAGAGTAAGGAACGTCATAACTGCGCGCGCAGCCTCCGTTTTGCCAGCCCCACTTTCTCCCGTCACGACAATCACCTGGTCCTCACTCCTGTCCCGCAGGAATCTGTAGGCAGACCCAGCCACAGCGAAACTGAAAGCAAAACAAGATAATTAGTAGTTGAAAGTCTCGCCACAGCATTTTGCCCCCTCTTTTTGCTTAATATTAGCTATGGAACTTAATTACAAAGGCAATTGGTCAATTTTAAAGTGACACCTTCAGGGAACGAAGACTGGCGTGGTGGGGCCATACGATAAGAAGAGAAGATGGACACCTGCTACAACGTGTGTGGGATATACGGTGGAGGGCACAAGACCTATCGGACGACCGAGGATGTCCCTTGAACCGAAAGTGAGGGAGGAACTTAGGACCCTCGGTCTCTCGCCGGATGATACCCAAGACCGAAACTCCTGGAAGATGAAGATCCGTGCCACCGACCCCGTGGGAGGGATAAGGCGCCGTTAAAGTAAAGTAGTACCTTCAGTGGTACTATGTAGATTTCGAAAATTAGTTTCGAGCTTGAGTTTTTTTTCTGTCCTTCCTAACTCGTCCCAGTATTTACTTACATATGGGGAGGAAGCTGATATGGTCCCCGACATCGGTATGCTTTCACCAATTCCTTGCAGTATAATGGTAACTTCTTGTATGGGTTTATTGACACCAACATATTGCCTATGTACGTCTGAAAAAATATAACATATATCTATGAGTAAGAGCTTGTGTTATGCAGTAAAGTTGGTTTTTTTTGTTTATATAGTTATTTTAATAGCAGCTAAAAGCTTGGGCTTGCTTATTGCACCCTCCGAGCTGTGATGTGTTCGTATATTTCGTGATGTGTGAGTTGCGTGTAGTGGCAAAATGCTATCAGGAGCGCACTCGACAACGAGGTTGCCCAGGGACCGTATAATACAATTTGCCATCCTCCAGGAGGCATGCCCCTATTCCGTGTCTGAGTTCATGCAATTTTTAGATGGACAAGATGAGTCGGTAATTTTAAATTATTAAACCCTTTTTTTGGTTAATTAGGCAAATTAAGGCTGTTTAAGACATTTAATCACTATTTACTGTTGACGACGTCGAGAACCTTCATTGTTTTGAACCCTACGGTTAAAATAAAATAAATATATTGTATTGTATTGTATTGCCGTTGCTCGTTTCCAATGGGGCGTGTGTGAGTTTTTGTAGTTAAGCAAGTACAGTTTGGAAGTGTGTGAGAGTGCTCCAAGTGGAGGTGGGCGATTATTCCTAATGTATGCAGGAATGTCTGCGCATTCGTCACTTGCACCTCTGCGTCTCTTAGAATTTCAGCCACCGTCGCCTGGTGTGATACCTCATTGGTTCAAAGGTGGAAATGGTTTATTCTTGCTACAAATTCTTGGTTTAACCAGTGTGGACTTTATAACTACATTAAATACAGTATTGTATACATAACTGACGATTAAATGTATGACCTTTGACTGTTATTTTATTAAGCCTGTAACAAGCACTAACGATGGGTGGCAAGAATTAATGGGTTAGTTGTAAGAGTGGGCCGAAAGGCCCAAAATTCGCCCACATTGAAAATAATGACAGTTTTCTTTCTTTATAACATTTAAGAGAAATAGGAGGGGGTAAAACCTTAGAGGTGTACAAAATAAAATTTCACAGGATAGTAGAGAAATCATTTGGTCCCAAGGCCGTAGCCAAGGGGGGGGTTCATGGGGGTTCAATCCCCCCCCCCCCCGAAATGAAATGGCTTCATACTAGATAGAATCGGATTTTGAGAAGAAAAATAAAAACCACTATGTAATACCCAATGAAATTTCTACCCCCCCCCCCCCCCCCCGAAAAAAAAATCCTGGCTACGGCGGTCCAAAATTTTGTTAGCGTTAGGCCGTCACATAGGTAAAGGTAGCTACTGTACCAACAGACGATTAAATTTATTACTTTTGGCCGTTTTTTTCCAGGCCTGTAACTAGCACTAACATTTAAGAGAAAACTGGAGGGAAAAACATTACATGGGCGTACAAAATCAAATTTCAAAGGAAACTTCGATCGTAGAACAATATAACCTACACTTAAGTCTTAATGGCCAAAAGTTACTGAACTGATTTCATCTGATGGATATGACTTATTCTTAACTGACAGCGCTACTATCGGTATTTCATATAAAAATTGATTTATTTAGGTAATGTGGGCGTATCCCGTGAGGCCTTGATTTCATTGTATAGAAAGAAAGTAACACCCAACGGTGGACAATCAAATGAGGCCTGTCATAAAGGATCAACCTTATCGTACTGAAGCAAAATGTTACGTTCTTTAAAACCTTACATGTTAATATAATATCTGGCACATCGTGACAGTAAGCGATCGTTTCATTCAATAATTATACTTACATAAATGTGATCCCTCTTGAATCTTTGGTGCAAATTTGCTATAAACGACTCCTCAGTCAACGGATCCAACAGAACAGAGTCCCAGGCTCCAACCTCTTGATCTAGGCCTATTACATCCATCCTAAAACAATTTATAAACGTTCCTAATAAGCGTCAATTATATAATATGCAAGAAACCGGGTTAAAATAACAAACTGCATTATTTTGCTTCACTCACCTTGATATCAACAAAACGGTTCACGCTTTGATAATGAACAGAGCAATCAGCCTAGGAGATGTTAGCGTCAAAATTGTACATTGTACGAAAGTGGACAAAATGGGGCATTTAAATAACGCATTAATCGATTAATTCGAAAAGGGGACATTATTATTTTTCATAAAAATTTAGTTCATTGCAAAAGTGACAGGCTCGATATTGCCGCCATGTTGAACTGCAAGGTGACGTCACATTTCTCTAGTTTAAAAATTGGCGCCAAGTTCTTAAAAAGTGGTCACATTTTCTTTTCATTATGTCATGTTTAATTTTTAATGACTTTTCCATCTATTATAATTTAAATTCATTGTCAATTGTATTTAATTCATAATTGATTTGAACTAATTCCACTGTAATCTGATAAATTAATTTTTCATAGCAAGGTTCGAAAAATTTCTCAGATTTTAACGCTCATCACATCTGTCTAATTTAAATGGCTAAAGAACTTACTTCCTGTAGGAAAAATGCTTGCTGCCAAGCAATCAAACTATTTGGGTTTCGATGTCTTTATGGCTGCATGTCGGGATTTTGGATTTCTACTGTACATATCAGTATATATTAGGCTACATCAGTATTGGCAGGCTCTGGGTCAATAATGTGCACCAGATTTTGAGCCCTGAAGTTAACGAAAATTATATTAGTTTCAGCGACTGTAACAACAGAACTAATGTCTATACTGTAACCGTGGCAGCTCACGTCTCCAGCTATTCTACGTGCTGCTTGTTTTGCCTGCATGTAATGTTGGCTCTATAGTAATATATATACGATACGTTCTCAGCTCTCATATAAACAAATGTGTAAAAACCTACATTAACGCTATTGCGTAGGCTACACTATATTCCCTTGTCCTTATTCTAACGAAGTATGGTAAGAGGTCAGTAAGACAGGCTACCCAATTTTATAGAGTAGACTTGAAACAGTTATAAAAAAAATTACATTTAAACTACATAATTTAGTAATAGCGCGGTAAATGGGGCCGAAATATGACGTCCTTAACTCTTGGTTAAAAAGTGAACAAACTGAAATTTTCATTCAAAATAAAAAGAATAATAGATACCTACGTTTCAAATAAATATATTTACACAGCGCACAATATAACGGCTTGTCCGTAGACACCAAAATAAATGAAGCCCCCTAGTGTGATCCAAAGTAATCGAGGCACAATTCCAGCGAAAAATCTGGAATAGATACAGAAATATGAAAATTAGATGCATTATATCTAAAAAAAGAAAATACAGGCCTATTGTTTACGCTAGCACAAGGATGTTTTTCGAGTAGGTATGCGTATGTTAATTAGTGATCTCGAACAAAGAATTTATTAAATGTGAACGAAAATGAGGTTCTGTAGGGACAGTTTTGGTCACTAGGTTCGCTGACGACAAACCGATATCGATATTATTCAAAATGGCCGCCGTTCGCATGCGAAAACTAAGCTCTTAGCATCTAATTAATTATTTTAATATTTTTATAATATTTTTACTATTCCTGGACCTTATTTCGCTGCATGTAATTTAATATATATATTCTCCATGATTTATAGAAAAATATCACTTTAAAATTAATTAAAAATCATTTTAAAATAGTATTGAGGCTTATGGAAAAATCAACGCTTTGATATCACTGCAACTGGTGCTGCCATCTACAAAATGACGCCACAAATGAACCCCATTCAACTGCAGCCATTGGTTTGCAAATTGACAGTTCTTATATAGACTGATATCCTACTATAATGTAGAGGAACATATTTTCTTCTAATTTATAACAGCATCTAATTATTGACTCAATATTTGTAGGGGAAATTCTATTTTGTGGAAAATGCAGATTTGGGGGGCTGTCCGATTTTCTGTTAGTACCTAGACCGTATATATCCCTTTACTCCGCGTGCACATCGTTGCTACAAACCTTTCCAGAATCCAGACCTGCTTTTACATGCCAGTTGCAGTTCAGTTTTGGTAGTGTGCCAAGCGTTGACAGAGGAACATGGTGGGACATGATAACGCGCTGAGACTACCAGTCAGTCTAAGTCTATGTCGAGACCCTGTACGCCTTCGAATTATTGGTGTGACTTTACTATGTTCCCCCAAGTGGTTCGGAGTTCACTATAATCAGCTAGGAGGTCCACCCTGTCTGTCAGCTCCCCTTCTCGATCCCTAATGTGAAGGAGTCTGCCCTTAGGGTATCTCAAGTTAAGAAACAGACTCACTCCCCCCACCAGGCCGACAGTAACTTATAGCTTAAAAAGCTAAATGCTCAAGGGAGGCGTTGGAAAACAAACAAACAAACTTATTGTTAATGCCTACCCTGTATATCCCTTTTCTCCGTGAATATCTGTTACTACATGCCTCGCCAGGCCCAGTGTCGACCTGTATTTATTCGCCAGATGCAGTTCTGCCAACATTACCCTCGTCTTTATCACGTCCATTGGAGTTGTCGCAACAGCGGCTACAGCACCTATAAAATAAAATATGATAATAAACTTTAGTTGGCGTTACCTCTGGAAAGCGGTAGGTGCAGCTATACAGTATATAGGCCTAGAGTATATGGTTGTATGTTCAATTTTTTATTTATTTTATTTTATTTCAAATTTGTGTATGGCTACCATACAATTACTGTGTATTTGTTTCCTGTTTCAACACACGTTTACTTACTTACTTATACGATAGGAGATAGATGGGACATTCGCTCCCACCAATGAGATTAATTAATGTGGTGGACAGGTGGACAACGAATTTCAAATATCCTTGCGAATGTCCCATCTCTTCTTTACAAAAACACTAGCGGAGGCAGCCATTCGGATCTTTAAGAATATTAAAATCTGGATCCGTCCCTGGCAACGATGCAGCTAGTCAGAACATCTTCTGTGAAATGGAATGCAATGGCGTCTGCACCGAATCAGATATGAGGATGAAAGTCAGCATTCTGCACATCCTGGGTTTATTTCCCACTGGCAAAACAACAACGTTGATTTACCTGCTATAGCTCCACATGCTCCTATTTCCCACGAACTCCGCGCCTCCGTGCGATTTTTCAGCCATTCCCAAAGCGGAAATTGAATCGCACCGAATGGAACTTCCCTCGCAATCACGTTGGCATATCTGCAAAAACAAAAATGAAATAGGTACGAGATGACCTATCCAAAGACACTTCGCAAGTCTAGTTTTTTTTAATTCTCTCCCACTGTAAAATTAATTATTACATAACACACAATTCATTGTCATTAAGTATCCAATTATACTAAAAATGCAATTCTTATCCTGAATATGACGAACAGGTATGCCTTTTTTGCATTACAAGAAGTAAGGCTACCGAATGTCTTCGTAAAGTAACCGGGGATATATAATTTTACAGGTACCTAGTATATATTTTATATTTGTACATGTACAGTTTCCAAACCAGTTACACCCATACAAAATATAATGACATGTTGAGTAGTGGTACAGACAACGACTTTCAGGTTGTTGGTTCGAGTTCTACACTTGGTTCTACACATTTCTGACCATGCTTCGGATGGCATGTAAAGCAAGCGGTCCGGGCTTCCTGGTAGAGTGTAAAAGAGGGCTTCATAGCCTTAACTCCGCTAGGTTGGCTTAGTAATAGAACAAAGTCAATAACATCATGTGATTGAAATTACGGTTATTTCCTGCTAGGTAATGTACCTGTACCTAGATGAGAAACAAGCCGTTACAATATGGCCTCCTCGAGTGCATCTTGCTCATCCGCGTAGGCGATGCAAATTAGCGCTTTGCATCTGCGAGCACTACACACGCTAAGAATGGAAAGTGCTATTATAGAGTGACAACGCCAGCATATCTGCTAGTTAGGTGTAATGCGAATGAAGAACAGCAGATCCGTGAGCAAATAGGTGGAGGGAGAAATAGAGGGAATTCGATGAAGAGGAAGACAATGGAAAAAGATACTGAAACCAGGTTGAGGACGATCCTCGAAGAGTTGGACTAGCACCAGAGGAAGTGTTGAATTATCAGAAGTGGAGGGAGAGGATGAGGAAGCTCACGTATCACCCCCAACCAACTGTAGTTGATTACAGACAAAGATAACGACGTCAATGGATAAGGATGATAATAATATACTAGATATAGATTGTCACGACAGAAAAATACAGACGGAGAGAGTTGAGGAGACTCACGTCTCACACCCGGGCAACTGGAGCTGATTATTGATGACGATGACTCTTTACCGAATACTGTAAGCCTATTACTTACGTCACCATCAATATAGGGCAGGGAAAAATCAGGACAAGTGTTAACGTGACCTTAATTGCGAAAGGTTTGCCTATGGAACTCTAAATTTACCCACGGTACAATCCGCGCCATCCCTCGTCCTTGAGAATCAGCCGCACCATTTCCTTCGCTGACATCACAGGAAGAGTCGCCTGTCGTCTCTGTTTAATTACCTCGGTAGGAGCCCGAACTACAGCTGCCACCTACAAACAAATATGAGGTTAGGCGCTTAGTAGGTGCCCATTCCATTGACCGGCTAGGGCTATTTCCAAAAACGGTGACGTGGTAGCAGACATTCAAGACTTAGGTAGCGTTTCCACCGACCTCGCATTGCAGAATTGACGGAAATGTTTATTTTCCTCTATGCCATAGTTAAAATTGATCAATGATCATACAGTAAAATCACAAACAAACAAACTAAAATTAAAAAATGGCGCCATGCAAATTGCATTTGCAAACATTTTAATAGATTTCTATAAAAAGAAAAATTCTAATTTCCGTCAATGTCATTTGCATTCTGCAATGCGAGGTCGGTGGAAACGCCACCTAAGTCTTGAATGTCTGCTACCACGTCACCGTTTTTGGAAATAGCCCTAGCCGGTCAATGGAATGGGCACCTAATAAGTAAGAGGTCGTAAACTGGACCTCTAGCAGTGGATTGCCTGGTACAGGTTCCGGGACAATGGCCGATGGGTAATACTTGTATAACTTTTAGTAAGTCACGACAGGCTAACGTGACGTAAAAGAATGCAGCCCGAGGACAGCAAATTACAGTTTCTAATTTTGGCATTATGTAAAAAAAAAAATACAACCTAATACCAAATCCGAAGTACAAAAGTTCTAATAAATAATAATAAAGGCTAATTTTCATGCAGGTGAAAAGGTAGATTACACCTGCAAAATTGCGACTATGCAATAATGTCAGAACCATTAGTTTTAGTGCCCGGTACATAGACTACGTGCGATTGAGCGATTCTTGCAGTCACGATTTGCCGACGTCTTTTCCATTGTCGGAAAAGGGTAAGCAAATGAATTCTTGGCAATTTCTGAAGCCGACGGCACGATAGTCCATAATTCCTCTAAACAGGCCAGCTCATAGAAATTTTTTGAAGTAGAATCAATGCTAGGTTTGCACCAATCAGAAATCTTCTGCTAGCTCTATTTCCACCAGTATACATGCATTCACTTGTTTTTAGGTGACAAATGTTGATGAAACATTTGGAAGTATGCTTTCAGAACGACCACGGCTTATCATCCCGGATTCTACTGCTAACTCCGGCCGTAAAAGCCTTTGTAGTTACAGATGAAGATGAATTGAGTGAATTTAGGCTTGTCAGCTGTTTGGCAGAGCCTTCAGCACTCTTTAGAGAACAGTATAAGTGATCTATTTGAACGGATTCGACAGTTTCGTAACCTGTATATACATCTGCATTACACAGCACTGAGCACTGGGCAATGGTATTTATAGTAAAAATAACATATATAGTGCACTATGACCATGTACCAAATTGCTCTGGTCCCCACCATGTTTTTTTTTTTGGCGGGGGGGGGGGTGAATTACATCGAATTATTGTAGGCTATATGTATAGATACTATTGTATTATTTGTATTGGAGTAACTTACCAGTTCAGCAATACTGGCAGCCACTATGTTATTTAAAGGAGAAGATTTACCGCTGGCCGGCAGTAACATGTTAACCATACAGTTGTACGCCAGGAAGAATAAGGCAGCTGGAACAAAATAAAACGTGTTACCCTGTTGTCAGGCACCGGATTTTCGTGTATAATTATCTCTTCTGGCAAATACCGTAGAAAGCCAGTGTGCCCCAATCACTTGCTGGTCAGCCGGGATTTGGCAATTATGTGTATCTTAAGAGGATATGCTACGTAGAAAAATGACACCCCAACATTAAATAATTTTAATTTTTAATTTCATCAACTCAGCAAGTTATTAAAAATTTGGCACCATTAAGTAGTAGAAGACTACTTCGTGCATCATATAATCGGGTAATTTTACTTTTCGGTTTTGTAGTTTTTCCAAAAAACCCAGATTACGCGAAATTTTAGACCCCACTGGTTTTTATGAAAGAACTAAGGTACCAAAAATTTAATATTTCCTATTATGATGCTTGAAGTTGTCTTCTACAACTTACATGAGCCAAATCTTTAATAACTTGCTTTGTTAATTAATTAAAAAATAAAAAGTCAATAAAAACAACAAATTTTGGGGTGGTAATTTTCTATGTCCTATTAGTAACGTTTCTTTTTTTCGCTCGAAAAATCGCTTTGTATTAATTGGGCTTTTAGGTTTCAACGGATTGAGCCCAGCTCAGCTAATCTCTTACTTACACGCAGGAGCTGAGCCTATGAGTTCAGTTCCAATTCCTTTGTAGACATCAGTGAAGCCGCCTGTCTTGGAGAAGCCGGCTTCGCTTTGAAGACGTGTTTTGATGGTGTCCAGGGGAAAGAGAGCGAGGTCCACCACAACACCTGCCACTGCACCAGCCTATAGTCACCAGATAATATCCCATAATTATTAAATGACTGAATAGTAACAAAAACGCATGTAATAACACGCCATGGCGGTATAGAACAAGACAACCCATCGCGAGATCAGATCTGAGGACTGGGGGAGAGTTGTTTTGATTAATAAAGCAAATCGAGCAACACCCAACACACGCTTCTTGTAAAAATTTCTCTTTAAATATCGATCATACTTTACATAGTATATGTCTGTGTATGTCAATCAATCAATTTAAATACCCCAGTACAGTAATACAGTTACAAATTTAAACATTTCCCTGTGGGCTAGGCCTGTTTTAGGGTGGATATAGTATATTTTCAACAATATTAATAATCCGGCCGCAATGACATTCGTCACAGTGGATTGTGTGTGTTTGTGTTTTGTGTTGGTGGCGTATTTGTATGTTGTTATTAACGCCTGCTTTCAGCATTTCTGCTTTAAGCAACCCTGTCAGCCTGGCGGGTGGAGTGAGTCTGTTTGTTAACTTGAGGCACCCTAAGGGCAAACTCTTTCACCTCGGGGAAAGGGGAGTTGACTAACAGGGTGGACCTCCTGATTATATAGTGGATTCCGAACCACTTGGGGAACATGGTAAAGTCACACGATTAAATCGGAGGTGACCAGGACTCGACTTATACTGCCTAAGCGCGTTATCATGTCCCACCAGGTTCCCCTGCCAACGCTGTGCACACTACCAAGTTGCCGCAGTTTGAAACAAACATGCTCTGCTCTAATGGAATCAACATGGTAAGGCCGTTGGCGTATTTGTATGTACTTGTTAGTTAATGAAGTCCACTTCAATTTCCCATTTCCTTTATTATGCTGTAGCATGATCAATGTTTCGTAGTACCAGAATAGCAAATTACAATAGTAGACCGTACGCGAGTAGGCTATGTAGAATTTAAGCCGTTATCGAGTCCGCAGAGCCTCCCCCCTGTGTTCAGACTACGCAGTCTTCACATCTCAGTGACCAAGGACAATGTGCCAAAGCGGATACCAAAGTACTGGAAGCAGACTTCCACTCCACTGTCGTACTTGAGCCATGGCCACACGCGATTCTAGATTAATTTTAGTATCATACGACCGATCCCTCCATATGCCTCATCCTGTTTCCTCATAGTCACAGAATAGCCTGTCTAATCTGACACAGTCACACGACACGTCAATGTTGACTAAATCTATTTAGTTCAGTTTTCCCATCTATGACAGGTGTGCTCGGAAAGGAGTTATCCAAGGTAGGCCTAAATCAAAATAAAATATTATCAGTATATCTATAGATTAGGCTAATTTACTAAGTTCGTCCGTCTGTCATTCCGTTAAATAATAGCCAACACATGATCGGGCAACGTCATACTCAAGAGTTAAGCAGTCCGTCCAGTTCCCGGCACCTAAGTTATCGTAGCAGCAACGCACTGGAATAAAGGACCATCCAACCAACTTTTCAACTCACTGCCTGATCCCACCAGAGATGATAAGAGTTTGGAAGGTTTCAGGGTGGCTTGTCATAGTTTTCTCATGCAACGGTATGAATGAGGAGCGAATGTCGAGTGAATGCTGCGTCCGTACATACCTCATTATTTTTACCATTATGTATTTATTTACTTATCTATTAATATAAAAATGTTCTGTTGGTTTGTGTACGCTTCAAAAACTCAAACAGTTCAGCACCGATCGAGCTGAAATTTTAGCATGATATATAATCCGCATCAAGGATTGGTTTTATCTAATTTTTCCATCAGTCACATATCCGCGACCGCAAAAAAAAACGAGGAAAACAAGTCATGCGAGTCCCGAAGGGGCGAGCTGCCGCCCGCGGCAGGCGCAAGGGGAGCGGGGCCGCGGAGCGGGCCCAAGCTCCACTTGTTTCTATAATAATATTGTAATATTTTTTTAACAATATTGTGGGTTAATTGTAAGAGTAGGCCGAAATGCCCTAAAATTCGCCCACATGGAAAATAAAGATTTTCTTTCTTTCTTTCTTCATCCTGGCTCGCCTGATGTGCCGTATTACGCGCCGTCCACACTAATATGGAATGCATTTCGACTTCCAGTAGCCCGATCATGGCAAATGACAATTTGGGATTATTATAATACCGGGGTTTATTTTTTAATACCGCATTAGTAAGGTGTGACGTGATGGTGAGAAAATATGCGCGGGGAATTCAAATTAATAAATTATTAGAATACAAGAGAATGCTGGTTGCCTTATTTAATAATTGAAGGAAATACTAATAAACATTAAAATGTACAGGTAGAATTTTAATTAATGTGTCTACATGTAAGGGAGAAAAAATTGAATTCCCCGAGCATTTTGTACTCATTTGTTTAAAACAATCGAATAAGCCCCGGTATTATAATAATCCCAAATCGCCATCATCGGGCTGCTGAAAAAGATTGCGGATTTGCATTAATGCATAGAGAGGAGTGAGGAGAACTTTACAAGAACCCTATCTTTATATTATATAGGACTTACTATTAACGAAGTCAACCAATTCGGAGCTTCGTCGCCACCCATTATTCGACAGCGCGTATAGGCTAACAAATTAATCACTCAAAAGCCCGAAGAACTCAGCAGTGGATTGGGAATGTGTAGCGAATTCAAACTCGATCTCCAAACTCGGCAGGGCGACAATGGAGGGCAGAAGGCAGTCCACGGAACCAATGGAGACGAGTTGGAAATGACCTGCGAAAGTTGTATGTAGAGAGGTGGTGCAAGTGGTAATGGCTCACTCTGTGCCGAGGAAGAAGAAGACGAATTAATCACATCATTTTGGCACGTTTGTAAACAAATTACACAAAACATATGTATTCCAATTCCTGGTTGCACTATTTTTTACGTCTTCTATTATATTATTGTATATGCCTGTAGAATGGCAGCACATAGTTCACCAACGAGCGGCTATGGAATAGGCAATAACACACACCTTTCCAAAAACACAAACATACAAAAACCTTTATTTAGAAAGAACGACAAGTATAAGCACAAACTGCCATCATCAGATTTCAAAATAAACTGACAAACAAGGCGCAGTTTAAAAAGACGATTTCTACGGGGCAGATACGCTGAGAGTTCCGTGGCCCGTACCATTGCCCATTGGGACAAATGGGTTAGTGAAAATAACACTGATTCTACTTCACGCTGGTGACAAAGGGAAGGCGCAGCATTCTGATGTAGACTCATTGGCGTAATTAGGGGTCTGGGGGGGGGGGGGTGTCTTAGCCCCCCCCCCCCCCCCCCCCGAAGGATTTTCGAGGAGACAAAGCAAATTTATTGAAAAACTTAATACGTAAACGAAGAATTAATAGTTTTTTTTCGCATAGGCTCAGAGCATAACAATTTTTTAAAAAATCACTAGCGCAAAAAATTGACTATTTTAATGCATTATGCAGACATGCTGGCAATTTCGGAGTTTCAGACTGTTCTTTTGTCAATATTAATGCTTGAATCTGCAATGCAATCATGTATATTAAATATCTTATAGTTTTTGGGGTACTAACTACTAAGCCTCCACCCACCTCCACACCCCCCCCCCCCTTGTATTTTGATGTCGCACGGTAAACATGGGATCCCAAGACCCCCAGGTATTTTGGAAATTTACGCCAGTGTAGTGTGTACTCTTCTATAGGTATGTTCTTGCACCATCCCATTGGTTCCAATAAGACCCGGTACACACGGGCGATTATTCCAGTCGCGAATTGCGATTTGCCGACGTCTTTCCATATTGCAAAACCACATAGTCTAATTCAGAAGATTTCTATTATTATTATTATTTTTATTATTATTGGAGAAACTCGTGAACTTTGTGCGATCAGCAGCACGCCAGCTTCCAAAATCGTCGAGAAATCAACAAGAAAATCTTCTGCTTCATGGCTACAATCGAGAAGACGTCGGCAAATCGCTACTGGGAGAATTGTCCGTGTGTACCGAGCTTAACGGGCTCCCAGCGTCTTTGGTGCACCACACATGTTTTGATAACGAAATGACGTCATAGCGCCAGCGGTGCCACTCCAGCAATAACCCCCAACTTTGTTACCTATAAAATACCACACAAAACTTTAATTAAAGACCGACCGGTTTCAGCACAAACTGACATCTTCCGACGTCCAAACAAACTGAAGAACAGACTTAATCAAAGATGGGCTGACAGCCCGATGCCGTCACAGTGTACAACTGCTAGTGCTAAGTGCGAAGCCGACTGCCGAACTGGAGGGGGAAATTATATAGCTCGCCAACCCACACCGATGACGTAGGCTACATTTGCTCGCTAGCTGCCTCATGCCATGCGGTTTCGGTTTGAAACAGGCACTCCTACATTATGTCATGCAGTGTGAGTTCCACGACCAGCATTGCTGCCCGCCTGTATTTACGTTCGTAATAATTCGTCTTATTTATCAATGAAGCTATTAGGAAACTGTACGAGTTGAAATAAAGGTAATACAATGGACAACTTTTGTATAGGAAAAATACTTGCTTCCAACCAATCAGATCACGGAAACAATCAGAGTTAGTCCCGCCATTTTGGATCTATTTATAGGAAAGTTGTCCATACAGACAGAGTGTGGTACCGGCCAGTATTAATAATGTATTTTATTGTACAAAACAGTACAAAGTACCAATTTTACTGTACAAACATGAAAATTTATAAATTATAAAACTATTTAGGTAGCGTATACTATATTACGCAACTGCAGCGTCCGATAGTCTTATCTTAACGTCATAGGCGTATATATAAAATCTATTTGAAGGGGAGGGGGGACAAGCAAGAGGTGCATAACCATATCGCCTCTAGCTATCAACTTCTTGCCGCGGACAGAAATTCCCGTGACGACTTTCAAGTCTATCAACACAACACTGTCGACCCGAACATCTATGGTATTTACTGTAGATCTCCCAACTCCCATTAGTTAATGTTAACGCAGATTGACCACATATCATAATATAATATATCTTATTTTATTTGTGGAAATTCACTGGGATATTGTTACGATAAAAAAATTATACGGACTGTATTCATACAATATTAGTAGACTACTAACGGTAACAAGCGTAATTTGTGCATCATGTTTTGATCGCATACGGGCCGCTAAAGTTCTACATTTCTTTGTCATGTTGTATTGTACTGTATTGAAGGAAATAAAATTTGAATTGAATTGAATCAAACTAGTGAAATATTTTAGTCACAAATTCCTTCCTCCCGACGTCCTCCCCAACAGTTTTTGGCGCGGAACGTAAGTTCGATAAATGTGACCAATCAGTGTTATAAACGGGTACATGCTGCATATCGTAAATGTAGAGAGACATTTCTGATAAGGCGGGGTTTCCACCGACCTCTCATTGCAGAATGCAAAGACATTGACGTGGTAGCAGACATTCAAGACATAGGCGGGTATTCCACCGACCTCTCATAGGAGAATGCAAATGACATTGACAGAAATTTTTGTTTTACTCTATGCCATAGTTAAAATTGATCATAGAATATAATCACAAACAAACTAAAATAAAAAAATGGCGTCATGGGATATGTTAAGTACAAACATTTTAGTAGATTTCTTTAAAAAGAAAAATTCAAATTTCCGTCAATGTCATTTGCATTCTGCAATGAGAGGTCGGTGGAAACCCCGCCCAAGTGATGTGATAGTATTGGCAGCTCTACGATTGATATACTGTATGTGCGTATTTGATTTGTACACTTCGTTACTTTAGAAGAAAAAAGACACAACTCAAAAATTGCCGATGTCGACTTAATAACACTGAAATAATTTTTTTTTTTTAATATATTTTGCGTTAATGTAAATATTAAACGGCGAAGTATGTAAAATATACATACAGGCGCGGATCTAGAATGAGACCAAGGAGGGGGCTAAGATTAAATAAATAAAAAGTTTGAAAAATAGGGCTGAAATATCGAGGTTTTATAAATTTACAGAGCAATAAGGTTTCTTTATTATAGGCAATTAATACAATCGAGCTCAAGGGGGGACCGCAGGGGTCTCCCCGGGAGAAAATTTGTGATAATTAAGACTGAAATAGTGGGGTTTTACGCATTTTGAGGAACCTAATGGGGGGGGGGGGGCTACAGCAACCATAGCCCCCCCCCCCCGTAGATCCGCGCCTGCGTATGTTATTATTAATTTATTAGTGTGTATACTTTCCGCGCAAGGACAGATGAGTTGTTTCCTATTTGGCGGGAACCGTCAGGCGTCAGGTAGCCTAATTCCTTATAAAAAAAATGTAACTTCAATTTCTGTAAAGTGATAGATTTAGAGTTATGTCCTTTTTCTTCTGTTCCGAAGTAGCGACTTGTAAATCATTTACCCTCGCGTATTGACTCTTACCTATACAGTTACAGCTTTTTCCTTATTGAGGTCAAAACGCCGGGGTAAACACGGCATGATCTGTAAAAGTATATAATAATAATGCTATGCATGTCCAGCAAGTGGCAGGAGGAGCATTTCAAGGACAACCACGCCGCGGATGATTCAGAAAACAGCCGCGAAATTCCCACGAGACCAAGTGTCTTCAAAAAATACCGCGAACAATTTTACTACTGGTATTTAAGCCAGCAAGTATCGAGTAGGCTAGTTCCTTTTTGCATTCCAATTTATACGTAGCAAGCCTATAAGGAAAGCTTTGTGATGGTCGAAATTTTTGATTCCGAGATTTCAAAGGATTTACACGTTTTGAGGTCCCAGGAACCCAAAAAAGTGGTTTTTACGAAATGTATGTCTGTCGGTGCGTCGATTTCCGGGCAAACTACTCGGTCGATTTTGATGAAATTTGGCATGTAGGTTCACAAAAATAATACCTCTGGATCGTTTTTTATTTATTTTGGGCTAACTCGATCAATTTGGGGGGGTTTTATTCTCAAAAAGCTCATAAAAAACGTCTAAAAAAATTATTTCTCGAAAACAGCTCCAACTATTTCTTTTAAATCCACATATATTGTAGTCGTTATTTATGTTAACAAAATGCGGGGGGTCGCTTGCCCGTTGATAGTTTGCTTCTGGGGGTAAAAAAATAAAAATAACTAAATTTTAATGAAAAATGACTAAAAAATAATTTTTCTTCGAAACTTTTCTATCGATGGTTTCTACCTTCAGGCATGTTTTAGGTGTTAAATTGAGTAACGAAACTGGACAGGTTGCTTTCCCAAAAACTATTTGGTTTTGCACAAAAAATTATTTTTTGAAAAAATAATAGAAATTCGCGCTCAAATGCATTACGCGCCCTGCCATTATTGCTGTGTGGTAATTTGTTGGTCTGACCTATCTATAATTTACCTCACCTCCAGTGACGTCAGGTGGACAACCCCCCCCCCCCCCCCAGATGCCCGAAATTTAACTATAGGAAAATTATTTACCATGAAATTACTCATTATCTCTAGCTACGGCTTGTTCAAGCATATTCGAGTAAACTCGGACCGGTTCTTTACAGGATGTCACCCAAACGGTCTGTCAGGGAATGTACAAGTAAACTGTATACTGATTTGAAGGACTGAATGTGTTACTCAAGTAGATCGTGAAATAGGGCCTCTCCTGGTAGAGGGGCACCTGCGGTATCCTCTTTTTAGGATGCCCATTAGAAAAGTTATTTGGCCTGGCAATGAAGAACTGAAATTACAAGTGAGGAAAGAAACACAGATCAACACAATTCGTTAACCTAAAAGACAAATGAAATCAAATTATGTTAACTCGATCACGGTTGCGACTGTGACTATGACAAATAAAATTGCGGCAAATGCAGAACTAATTTAGTAAAATACAGCAGACAAGCTTGCCAATGAATCCGGCACACTTGACTCGCTATCTAAATTGTTGTGACTGAGATTTAGCTTGGAGGTTCTCGTCATAATAAGCTAATCATATCAATTCAATGCTTACGCAGTGGATGCTCACCTTTTTTGACGTGACAACGTCTAATAAATCGATGAGCGCTGGCTGGATTACTAGATGCATGTACGATATGTGTGACGTTCATGCGACGCGAATGTAACGCGGGCCTGTAACGCGGGTTTAAAGCAGATGTAGAAGGTCTCTATCTCAATTTAAATTATATAGATGTCTTCGTCTATTCTTCCTCTTTCAGGCCATGCTATATTTGCGGCCGAAATTAGAGGATATGGCAGGGCTTGTGGTCCAGCTGTTAAGACGACGCCCCGGTTAAGCGTAGATCGTGGGTTCGAATCCCGCCAAGCCCAGATTTTTCCATATCCTCTAATTTCGGTTATAACGAGGAGGATACTTCTTCAACCAATGTTAATTTAATGTCAGTGTTATATATACCGTATAATACTACAATGTATGGCTATATTTGTCGTGATACGACAAGGGGTTCGACTGGGGGGGGGGGGGGGGGGAGATCGTGAGGAAGTGCGCCCAAATTTGCCGATTTTCATCGGGGGGTGTTACTATCAATCTCAAAACTTCAAACTAGGCTGCTTTTGTTCTTTTCCACCTTTCTTACTCTTTCCAGACATATATTAAGTTTTACTATCCGTCGTTCAGGCTCAGGTGAGTGTATAAGCCATCTCTGTTCCGGTGGAAAACAGGTTCAAAGGTTACTTTTCAGTTTACATGCATCATGGAGTAATAAAATTCCACAGCCTGCAATTTTCAACCGACATTAATTTTTAATGTCTCATTAGAAGCAGTATGAATTAAGGTTTCCAACGAGTATAAATACATAGTTTCAAAATCACCCCTTCTACCCTTAAACACAAGTGGAACACAAAATTGGTTTTAAAAAAATGACGCATTTCCAGCAATCCCATTTGAATTGCACGGGCGGGTTTACAGCAATTTTTTGGGCAGATGTAGAAGGCCTATCTTAATTTAAATTATACACATGTCTTCGTCTATTCTTCCTCTTTCAGGCCATGTTATATTTGTGGTGATCAAGCAAGAGATTTGGCTTTGGGGGTGTGAAACGTCAGGGGGTGCGCAAGATTTTCAACAAAAATAGCCCTCTTTCAGCCGCGCTATTAACTATTTAAAAAATTCAAACTACTTAAGAGTGTACAGCCCGTAGGAAATTGGCAGCTCGCAATGAAATACTTTTTATTTTTTATTTAATTAACTGAGCAAGTTATTAAAAATTTGGCTCATCTAAGTTGTAGAAGACTACTTCATGCATCATATAATAAGGTATTTTTAATTTTCGAAATTGTAGATTTTTCATAAACACGATAATAATTTATAAACCATAACTTTTCGCGTAAAATCGTGTTTATGAAAAAACTACAATTTCTAAAATCAAAAATACCTTATTATATGATGCATGAAGACTTCTACAACTTAGATGAGATTAATAACTTGCTCAATCAATTAAATAAAAAATAAAAAGTACTAAATTTCGGGCTGCCAATTTCCTTTCCGGGCTGTACACTCTTAAGGGCTTTTCCATGTTTCTTTCTCTTTCCAGCCATATAATATTATTTAAGTAAGATTCAGTAATTTAGGCGTTGCTACGTTAAACTATCGTCCGTAAACCGACTTTACAACCGACTTACAGACAACCAATTTTTTTTATAATACTTATTTTCATTTTATTATTACCCGCCTGGTTGGAACCCGACAAACTCAGTCACAGCACAGCACACTCACATTTGCTTTGATCATCTTTGCTATTTCCTTTGGCAATCCCTCGCATTTCCCCATGCGTTAACCGCTATCAGCATTAATTAACTTATGGTTAGTGCCATGCCGTCATCTATTCTATTTTATTATCTTTGAAGGCCATCATGGATACTTGCTTGGCGTTCAATTCGAACATGTAACAAATGCATAACTCTCTGTTTACATAATAAATGAATGTTTACTTGTCTGTAATTGTTGCTCAAAGAGGTATGAGGGAGATTTAGCGTTTTAAAGATAATTCTTCATTCATATACAGTAGGTCTACTCTCAGGCGATTCAAGAATACAACTACGGTATCGTACGTTTTTTTGTACAGCCAGATATTTCTGTAGTAATAAAAACTTTCAAATAATTCACAATTTTTAATCATCTACTGTATACAGTAGGAATAATTGTGAAGCGACATTGTACATTGTACAATATAGACAGGAACGCATCGGTTCAATGGGGAAAGAACTCTGCTGTTAGATTTGATGCCTAAACACTGTTATAATGCATGCGGAACTATATTAGCCTACTTTGTTTCAATTTCGCTTAATTGAAAATCTGCATTTTCGCCTCAAATCTAAAAACTAGGGGTTTCTTCTTGATTCGCCCGTTCCTTATTTACTCGATTATATTGTTTTATTAATTAATAGCCTACTGTAAGGCCCGATACACAAAGATGGGTGCCAAAATTATTCAGAAAAATATTTTCAATTTAATAATGTTATTGGGTTTCCTTATACTCCTCCCCAAGCCCTCCTAATCCGAAAGTTAATGGTGGCGCCTTTGATGAGAACTCCTTATGTCAAAACTATGTGGTATAATTTTGAATTGTCTTCTCTTACAGAAAGAGCCTTACCACCTGCAGTAGTTACTAGAAGAACATGCTGAACGCAACAGCTTTCACAAGTGGAACAAACCCAACAATCGTCATTGCCTCCTAGAAGTAAGCCTCGAACTACCCTACAAATCCTGCGGCGTTGGATTCATTTCTAACCTATATATATCAACATGGCGCAGAACTTTTTTCTGAAAATCATACTAACCATCGTCCCAGGAATGCTACAGGCACTCGTCCCACCAATCTTTGTCGCCATTTTCTACCATACATACAAAAAACGTCCGGTCAACCGGACGGGTTGCTCCTGCTCCTGTTGGGACAACGTCTTCAAGGGACCCTACGAATCAGGCGTGGCAACTTACAAACACTTCTACTTCAACGCCACCTCCAACATGATAAAAATATGGTTGCTTACTATTGTAGCAATTCTAGTTCTTTATGAAACAATCAAACACCTCTTATCATTGGCGGTACAAGACAAACTACGCTATCTTATGGCCATTCTATTCGCAACTTCTCTGTACTCACATTTTTACGCATGGTGGAACATTGTCATGTATTGGAATGATGA
Source organism: Psococerastis gibbosa (assembly GCA_963971405.1). Lineage (NCBI taxonomy): Eukaryota > Metazoa > Arthropoda > Insecta > Psocodea > Psocidae > Psococerastis > Psococerastis gibbosa. The sequence continues at coordinate 47,733,942 of OZ020485.1, forward strand.
TTTTTACCTGCAGTGGAACCACCAGATGTTTTTTACCATCACCGAACTGATATCAACCATGGTTGTTCTAAATTTAGCAGACCAACAGAAATCGGTTACATCGCGGAAAGTCGCGGTGGTTATATCGATTGCATTGGTTCATATTTTGACTGCGGGTTTGGACCAATTTGTGGAGAATGTGGTTTACGGGAAAGGAATGGCTCATCAGGTTTGGCGCGATGTCCTATTCATGATTCCGGATATTCTCCATGTTGTATTTCCATTGCGTGAGCTCGTAAGCAATAATAGGGGTAAAATTACTGAGTTTTCTTCGACTCGCAGTGACATTAAGCGAGAATTACCTCTAATGATGATTATTATAGTAGTGGGTTGTGGCGTTTGTTATTTTCTGTAATATAATTTTATTGAAAGAAATGATTTTTTTGGTTTACTTATCGTGTAGTTGATTAATTTACCTGCACTTTGTGAGTAAATGGGGTTCTAGGCATTGATAATGTGTACTTCTGGGACCGGTGTAAGTGGTGTAACTACTTCCCAAACATGTAATTACTTCTCAATTATTTTCTGTTGCCATGACTTTCCATATCGGATTGTAAGGAAATGATGAAAAGAATATCAATATAGACGCAATAATAAGGAGTAAGGTACAAATGGAGGGGAAAAGCCTTATAGGTGTAAAAATAAAATATGAAGAATCGCTCATAGGACGGAGCGCAACATTCGGGTCTCCACACATCCCTTAGAAGAAATTTTCCTCAGCTTTTTGGCCTATGATATGTTGTTTCCGTTTTTAATATACCGATTGGCCACAATTATTGAACGTGGTTCACGGACAGTGAAGACGTCGGGAGGAAGGAGTTGTTCAAAAACTATGTGGCATTTCGGTGTTAGCAACAGCCACACAGCATATCTCAAAATTCACAGGGGTATTTTTTTCAAATGGATGTGGCATTCTTGATAGCTCTACACTGGATATGTTCTGTGAAATGAAATTTAGTTTAAACAACAACGATTTGCTCTTAAATAACTTAGTAGATATTCCCCCACGTGGCAGAATCATTTCGTTTTGCTTCTCCGCGCCTTAAATTTATCCCCTACGGTAAGGCATCGGCGCCTCCACAGCCCACTATCTAGGGGCCAGGGGGATCTGCCTAGATTTTTCTCGGCAGCGCTATCTTAGGTTTTCCTATTCTCCAGCTTCCTGGAACTACAATCACGTGAACCCTTTCAGTAGATGAGTTCGCCTCACCTTTGCCCATTGTATAACAAGTGTCTTTCCGTGAGCTTGAGAGTGATTTCAGCAGGTTTCAACTCAGCTCTAATCTGTTCGTTTGTCTACCTGCCTGCCAGGGTTACTCCAGCTCCCAGCGTAACATCCTTATCTCCGCTACGACGATTTTATTATATACTTTCTTGTCAATTTTATTACTTGTTGATTACTTGTGTTGAAATTTAACAGAAATATATATTTATTAATTCATTTATTTATTTAAGGAGGAACTGCTCCTCTTTTTGCTGAATTATTTTCTCCAGGGCGCTACAGCCCGTGAAGGGTCTTGGCCTGCTCTGTCACATCGCGTCAGCCTGCGAGGTTCTGGGCTCTCCTTCGCCAGTCATGGACGCGCCAAGGGTAGCCAAGTCCGCACAACTGCTGCATGTCTCAATGGTAAAAGTCCCTCCTGAACGAACCTAAGGCTTCTCTAGCTTTCGCGATTAACCCATCATCGATTGAAACATGATTCACAACAGGGTAATCTGACTCCAATTGTGCAAGCATCTGTAACTATGTATAATCTATATTTGTTAGGCTAGTTACATTTTACTGTAATACAGAGCCCTCATCTGGTACCCAAGCAGTAGACTAAAACTGAAGCCCAGGCTACCTTTCGACGTACAGCATATAGCCGTGGACTGTAGACCTAATAACAAGCATGTCCAACCTAAAACAAATTACACACATTGCATATCTATTTGCAAGGAAGTAATATAGGCTAAGGACCTTATATCCTTATATATAAGATAGTAGACCCCGGGTTCGAATTAACATATTCGTGGGGTTACAATTCAAACAAAACAATTTAGAATAGCACTTAAGTCATAAGTCATATGTATTGGCTATTTGTAAAATACAGTGGTATTCTCGGCGTCGTTATAGATAAAGTAACTCTATTACGTTGAACAAAAACACAGAAACATATAATACATAGGCTAGGTCAGGATATAAACTCAACTGTTGTAGTTGTGGTCAAAAAATTCAGGCACGGAGTAAGGGCGGTTCACACCAAGAAGCCTAATTACGCCCTTCCTAAATTGGGATGGTGTTAAAGTTGGAAGCCTTAGGAGACTGGGTAGGTGGTTCTACAACCTCGCACCTATGTGGTGGGGTGAATTTCCCATGGCGGCTGTACGGTATTGCTCCTGGTGCAAGTCACCCCCACTCCCAGTCTGATGGTTGTGACTGTTTGCATTAAAAGCATATTAAAATTTTGTGCACGTGCCTACGAGTATACGTCAGGGTCTCGAGTATAAACACTGATGCCAGAGGGAGGATATCGAGTTTCTCGAATAAGGGTCAACAAGACACTCGCTGATCAATGTCCCAATCAGAGCTGTAATGGCACGCTTTTGGACTTTGAAACCCCGATCTTTCGGCCATTATAAAAGTATCTTGTCTACTTTCTTAGTCGGTACACTTTTAATCCCTGATTTAATATTACGGTAATTAAAAATAATGACCATAGTAGGGCAGCTCAGCTGTTTAAACTTAAAGAAACTGTAGTCTGCTTAATGAAAAATGAAAAGAAAACACCTGCCGTATTGATTAATAATGCACACAAAATTGAGAACTTTTTCTTCTTCTTTATCCTCATTACAGAAACACCCCAAAAATTAGCTATTTTTATTTATATTAGCTATAAGGGATGACCGGGCCCCGGGGGATGACATCATTGACATGACATTGAAACTTGATGGATACATTTTCGCCATATTGCTTGTTCACCTAATCATGTCGCAGTTTTTCAAGATACAAAAATGAGCGCCAAATTTGAAATTTTTGTAGTAAAATGTTATGAAATATTTTAACTTTCCTGCTGTCTCACTTAAATTTTTTTTCATTCAAATTTTTAATAAGTCTTAATTTTATTGAACTACACTTCTTTATAAATTATTTGTGTCGGAATTGGGGACAGAAACGTTTCATAATTTATAATACCTAGGCAATAATAATTAGGGTTATATAGCCTAATAAACTATTCATAATTATTATAGGTAATGAATTATGTTTTCGACGTCAATAGCTAATATTTGTTACGCGAATGCTGTGAACCTATGTTCGTGACTATGAAAAAATATTCATGGTCCAAGTTCTATGTTAATATACGCATCCCCACCAAGGGCTGGCAGATATTGCGAGACATCATGGCAAGCGTCCTTAAAGGTAGGAAAATGTCCTAAGAAAGTAAAGGGCAAATACTATGGGCCCTATAGCCTACAAGAGTACAAGCCTACGCGTCGTGGAGATGAGGATGCTTAGTATATGATCACTCTCGGAAATATAATTGCTACAGACGCCGCAAATAGGATATAATTTTAATCTAAGAGCAGAAATGGACAGCCACAACAGCAGCTTATACGTATACGAGTATAATATAATTTCTACGAAAACAGTAATAAAATAAATATTTATTTAGAAGCATTTTATCAACTTTTATTAAATAATTCTTTATAGAATCGAGTTTCCCAAACTTAGAAATTGCCTTGAGCATTTTTACTTTTTTTTTAATATTTTTTAAAAAAGGTTAATCGCGTACAAACATTTTAATAAACGTATCCGATTAACTTCTTCAATCGCCTCACTAAGTAACCTACTAGATACTTTTGTCGAGTTACGACACGTCTCCGATCGCAAGGAGTGTAGAGACTCGTACAAGTACAAGCACGCTACCACCTTGCCAACGAAGTAGCCTACTCGTAACTCATGATCACTGACTGCACTGGCGAACGTTCTTTTTCAACATTAAAATTTATAAAAATGAGTCTAAATCATCTGACTTCGTTGAATACAGAGCATGATTTGAATAAAGAAGTCAATATTGAAAGTGTTATCTCTAAATTTGCCCATATTAAATATAGAAAAGTTTATTTGCAACAGTTTTCTTTTATTTAATACCCTAAACCTTTGAGAAGCTACAGCAAACCAAGGGCCCCTTGAGAGAATTGGCTGCAGGCCCCGTGCTGGCTTAATCCGGCACTGATGATGATCGAAAAATGAGGCGTTTGAAGAAAAAGAAGATGTATACTAATTAAATCTATTGTATAGGCCTACTACATAAGTTTTCAAAAAATTTCACACACAACATATAGGATTAGTAGGTACAACGCAGCAGCAATAGTCCGTTCAACTATTTTATGGTCACAGGATGAGCCCTTGTTACACAATGAAGTGTCAATGAGTTGATGAAGGGTAACGGCATAATAAGGATGCAGAAGACATAGGGAACCCACAGCCCACTGCATCACAATGAGGTTCTGTAGGGACAGTTTTGGTCACTAGGTTCGCTGACGACAAACCGATATCCATATTATTCAAAATGGCCGCCGTTTGCATGTGAAAACTAAGCCCTCAGCATCTAATTAATTCTTTTAATATTTTTTAAAATATTTTTACTATGCCTGGACCTTATTTCGCTGCATATAATTTAATATATATATTCTCCATGATTTATAGAAAAATATCACTTTAAAATAATACGTAATTAAAAATAATTTTAAAATATAGTATTGAGGCTTATGGAAAAATCAACGCTTCGATATCATTGCAACTGGTGCTGCCACCTACAAAATAAAGTCACAAATGAACCTCATTCGCTATTACAGACATCATGACTACTATTGCCGTGATGATCGGCTTGATCGCCATAAATGAGGCATTTAAAGAAGAAGAATATGCATAGTATATAGTATCATATATAAGTTTTCAAATAATTTCACACACTACATAAGGTATTGTCATAATTAGTACAACCCAGTGGCAATAGTCCGTTCATCTATTTTATGGTCACTGGATGAGCCTTTGTTACACGCAGTAAACAGCTAGATTATTATTATTATTAACTTGTGACTACTTGGAGGGGTTTACAACCCCACGGTCTTTCTCAAGGAACGTTAGAAGAAGACCGCGCGAATGTAAACCCCTCTCGTGAGAGGTCAATCTCAATAATGAGACTGTTTAGAGCGTGGAACAAGGGCACATTCTGAGACCGTCAATAGATGAACAGAGTACCAATATATACTGTATACTAAAAAAAAATACACTGAACGTTTTAGCTCATATTTGAATGCAAAAGCTTGTCTAATCTAAAGCAGAGTTTTACAAGAAATTAAAGAAACGTTAGTTGTTATTTACGCCTGCAGAACTTAACTTAAGTTATAGGCTATAAAAAATAGATGTGAAATTGCAGTAGAACGTTTACAAATAAGTGTACCATAGCAGAATAATTTTTTTCTGACGATTTTTTATATTAAAAAAAAAACTAGGCTGCATAGCACTTCTACAATAATATTTTGAACAGTAAAATGTGTTATAAATATAGCCTAGCTTCCCTAATGTACGGGTACCTATGCAGTAGTTAACCCCATAATTTTTACATAATTAAATATAAGATTTAAAATATGAATTACAAACGGAACCTTCCCAAAAATATGGGAATGACTGACATGAGAATAATACTGTAACTAGACTGCTAAAGAATATAATACAACGAGAGATTTATATAACAAAACAAGAGATTTAGAAGTCGCATAAAAATTAAACTATGTATAGGCTACATGGTTTAACAACATTCAAAGTGATACCTAGATATAAAAAAATTGAACAATGAGTTCATTTAAAAACAAGTACAGGTCTTCTTAGAAATAACACGGTCTACAATCCATATAGAAATCTCATCAAATCTTCATCAGGCATGATATGTTTGAAGAAGCATATGTTAGGTACCTCCTCGATAAATAAAATTTACTTTACTTTACTTTACATTATACATCGATTATTATAGCCTAATAGTCAGCCATGAACTTCTTGTGAATGTTTGACCATGTAACACGGAGAAATAAAGATTAATACAAGTTAAGGAAATAAAATATTGTTAACAGAAAATTCAACAACCCACGTTTTTTTAAACTGATTTCCAGGCGAAAAATGGATCGTTAAACTATCAGTGAGCTGACGTTCTTAGAAGAAATGTTCCCTTCATTTATATCTATAAATATTGTGTGTGGTAGGCCTAGTTATTTTACACCGTTTGGCCACAGTTTTATTTAGATTTACCACACTTATGGACAGTATTTTCACTTCTTCCATAGCTGTGCTGGCGAAACTGTCTCAAATAATTTAGTGCCGGCTATACTGTTTCCAAACGTAGAGGGGAAAATTTTCTTCTGTAAGAACGTGATTTCTTTGATGTAAAATATTTCGAACAAAAAATATACATTGGGTTGTACGGTTGTTACGAATAAAATACAAGCTATATTGTTAAAATACGTTATCAAGTAAAATAATCTAGTCCATTAAAAAAAAATAAAACAGGTCAGACACATATTTTAGAACCCACCAGACCTCTGGGGAGGAAGAGGTCTGCTATTCACATCCGAAATTCACGTAGGCTTTTGGCGGGGTTTCTACATACGTCAATGGTCAATGGTAAATATGGTTTTGACGTGGTAGCAGACATTTTTAGTATGTCTTTAATGCCTGCTAAAACGTCAATACCACATTTACCATTGACCATTGACGTATGTGGAAACTCCACCTATAGGCGACGCCACTTTGACGTAACATTTGCGGAGCTTCCTCCACTACAGAGGCACTTGGCATGGGCTCCCGCCACGACGAAGCCACATAAGGGCAGTGGCGGCGCTAGAAATTTTAAGGCGGGGGGGCCATGGGGGGCATAACTTCTATCCGGGGGGGCCAATGAAAAAACGAAACATTTTTCATTGGGAGTAGGTATGCGGTTCAATAATTCTCCAATTTAACAACATGTAAAATATCTGAAAAGTGGGGGGGGGCCACGGAGGGGCCGGAGAAACTGTTGGGGGGGGGGCAGGCCCCCTCGGGCACCCCCGTAGCGCCGCCACTGCATAAGGGTGGCTCTGCTACTCCTTCTGAGCTACATTGCGAAAGGTGCTGCAATTCCACAAATTCTGGCCGGGATGTGCTGATGTTGTTGGGAGCCATGTTTCTCTTTCTCGACGTCACCCCTAAGGCGCTGCACTTATTTCGAAGTTAACATAATATTGTATATAGGAATTTGATAATCAGCACGCAAATGATAGACACTGTATAGGCTACATATACTCGTAGGTAGGTGACAGGTGAAAGGAGATTACAGCGCATTAAGAGCGTACGTTCCGTTGGAAATAGGTACCCCAACATCCGTTGTTTTTACCTTAGACCATGTAATACTGTATATGGTCTAAGGTTTTTACTCATTTTTACTTATTATTTTTTATTTAATTAATAAAGCAAGATTTTAAATATTTTGTTCATTTAAGTTCTAGAAGACAATTTTATACATCATATAATAAAATAAAGCTTAGGCCTATATTTAAATTTCTGTGCCATAGAATTTTCATAAAATGATTTAACGCTAAAATTTTGCGTATATCCTAATATGAAACCATGAAAAAACTACAAAGCCAAAAATTCCACAACTTAAGTTAACCAATATTTTTTTATAAATTTTAATTATTTGAGCTTGTTGCTGACCACTTCCTCCACAAAATGATCAGTGGTCATGTGCTCAGGCCAAGACAAGATTGGGCTGTCGTGCCACGGCGTTTCTTGTTTTTCATAATAATTTGCTTAGTTAATTACATAAAAAATAAGAAGTATTAAAATTCGGGCTGATAATTTTCCTACGTGACACGTAGGTACACTCTTAATAAAGAATTATAATCAAATGCTGATATTTAATTATGATACGTGTAATCTGCCGTGGGCATTATAGTTTGCCAAAATCGCATCACACTTTTTCTTAACGTCAACAGCACTATTTTTGACTATCAAACGAACTAGATTATCTTTTATCAAGGGCATTAAACAACCAGAAGAGATAGCGATCCTGAATCTTGGGCATAAGTCACCTATCGTGGCCAACCGTCTCATGGCGTTGGCAGAAAAAAATTTTCTTATTTTAACGTCAGACGGCCACCCAGCCGCATCTTTGACTTGAGTCATGATACGTGCGTCCTCCGCGTGGTTGTACTCATCAGTCTTTCCAGAATAGAAATACAACGTTGCTACGTGACGGTTGTACAGAAGAGATTCCTCGTTAAAAACAGACTCGGGATATGTGTAATTGCAGGGGTAATTGGTTATGCTGGGATAGTCCACTGATGACGAAAATGCCGCCATCATTTGCGGCAAATAAGCACTTTTGCTTGTCAGGTACCACAGTGAAATGAGTATACCATAACCTAGTTTGTTGACAACGTCTTGCTGTATCATGGCCGATTCCTCCTCGAATGAGCCTCGGAGGAATTCATAGGCACTCTCCACATTGCCAGGAATTAAATGAGTTAAACGTTGCATTTCCATTAATTTCGGGCACGCACAAAGATTTTGATGTTTTCCCATCGTATATTTCGGGTACTTTGGTGTAATTCCAAGTGCTTTCAGTTTGTCTTGGACTCGTCTGACATACGGAAGAAGGGTCAGCTTAGCATGAACAGCGCATTGGATAAGACTCAGCACAACTTCGCAAGTCTTCCTCACAACGATAACAGTTTCCTTGATAGTTCCTTCAGCATCTTTCTCGATTTTCCAGTGACCGCTATACTTCGAATTCCTGGTTATATGGAAAATGAATTGCTCCAGAGCATCATTCCTTTCCCATTTCGATTCCCTGATGACAATGTCAACATTTTCATCCAATATTATTTCTTCGAACGATGTCATGGCTTGTTTATATATATAATGTGGAGCCTCCTGAAATGTTATGGACACACGATAAAGTATACCATGTAATGTAGCCTACCTAATTAGTTGAGATCTGGCGGATCTGAGGCAAGAGCGGATCCATCAGAAAACTTGGGGGGGGGGGGGGGGGGTGACTAGTTGTAAGTTTAAATGGTAATTTTTTTGTTGAAAATTTGAGTTTTTGAGTATTAAAAAAAAAAAAAAAAAAATACTATCATATGAATGTCATGTGGTCATGACCCCCTGACCCCTCCTGTGGATCCGCCATTGATCTGATGTCAATTCCTTATAGGATTGTAAAATAAGGTTGATAATAGTAATATATTTAACAACAATTGATTTGCACCCGAACTTAGTTAACTTAAGTTAACATTGTGTCACTGATAAGCCTTTGATACTTTCAATACATTACAATATACTCTCATGACAATTATTGTTATTTTGTACACATTTTCACATTAAATATATATAATATATATATATATATATATATATATATATATATTAAATATAGAGGGATCATCAATGAGGTGTCATAAAATGAGAGGAATAAAACTCGGCTGGTCGGGGTACGTCCAGACTCCAGAGGAGATATGAACCGTCTTTATTAAAGCGAATCCAAAACATGGCCCTCCGAGGACATCGCCCCGAGGAAGACCACGACCTGAGGACTCTTGCAATAAACAGAGAAGACGCTCCGAACAGAGTCAACCCTCAATCCTTGTGGACTAAGGCGACGTTAAAGTAAAAGTAAAAGAAAGTACCTAAATTATGTGTATAAAGTTGGAGGTAGTTACTAACATCGCACATCCAGTTTGGCCACAGGTTTGAAATGCAGGCTATATAAACAACACCATATTATATAGGCCTACTATAGGTTTACCCGTGGGCGTATTCAAGTATCGCCCCCCCCCCCCCATCCCAGATGTCACTAAGATTTACCCCATGACAAGCCTTGTCAGCTAATTATGAAGAAAATTAATCGCCATCAAATGCCGCTGCCGCTGCGTATAGTAGCCGTTTTAATAACTCAAAATTATTTGTTAAACTTTTTTTTTTGGCCCTACACCAAAAATATAATATTTATTCTCAAAATTGTGCAGCGTCTAAAATATTTTTAGTTTAAAGTGGCTATCATATTTCATAGATTATAATTATAATTATAATATAAGATGCCTATAAACCGAAAAGTTTGGCATGACCGATTCGCTCTTAATAAAATTAGTAACCATTGCATATATCGTAGGTACTTTGTTGCTCCCACGTTTTATGTTAAATTATTTCAGAAAAATTATGATTATAACCTTTTAGTATTCAAAGTATAAGAATTAAAATTTCGAGTCACTGTCCAGCACTGATTAGCACACACACTCACAGAAAACAGCAACATGATTGTCGAAGGAAAGCTTTGTCTTACTCTGAACAAAATGAAACTTGTACCTATGGTCATCCCGGTTCAGAACATGCCTGTCATATTTATTGCCTATTTATACGTAGGTAGTACCTATATGGAAAGATTTGTGATGGTCGAAATGTTCAATTTCGGGATTTCAGTGGAGTTACACATTCTGAGGTCCCAGGAACCCAAAAAAGTGTTTTATACGAATTGTCTGTTTGTCTGTCAGCCTGTCGGTTTGTCAATTTCCGTGCAAACTATTCTCGGTGGATTTTGATGAAATTTGGTATGTAAGTTCACAAAAATCATGCCTCAGGATTTTTTAAAAAAATATTTTGAGATAACTCAATAGGAGATTTTACCCCAAAAAGGTTCCACAAAAAACGGCTAAAAAAATGTTTCTATAAAATGTCTCCAACGATTTCTTTTAAAATCACATATAGACCTATTTTAGTTTTATTAATGTAAGCAACACGCAATGGGTTGCTTATTGCCTCTTGATACTTTTGGGGGTAAAAAGGAAAAGAAATTAAACAATTTTCATGAAAAATTACTAAAAATAATTTTTCTGTGGAACCTTTCAAGTGAAGCTTTCTCACTTCAGGTATGTTTTAGGTGTTAAATAGATTAACAAAACTGAACCGGTTGCTTACCCAAACAGAGATTTGGTTTTGAAAAACAATAAATAGTTTTTGAAGAATTAATAAGACATCTGTTCATGCATTGCATAGCGCAGCATACTGCCACCAACATCATTACCTGCCACTACTACTGTTTTATATCGTATTATATTAGTCTGCGCATTCTTGAATATGCAATCGTTTCAACAATAAATTCATAGGCGTAAATAAAGGGGTCCTACTAGCCCCCCCCCCCCCCAGAGGCACCCGTAGCCCCCTAGGATTTCTGGTGACAAAGACATTATAGAAACTAAATGCATAGTATCAAAGAAACGAAAGGGAAATTAATTCTTAGTATGCTTATTTTACATGAAACACATGAAAAAAATCAACATATTGACCAAGTACATTCACAAAAAATATATTACTCAAAATTCCTAAAACGCCAACCCTTCAAACCTATTTTTTAAAAAAAATTCTACGGGGGAACCTCGGGCCCTCTTCAGTGGTGGGTTTATTCGTCGGTAAAATCTCAACTGTATTGCTTGCAAAATGCGTGAAACCTCACTAATTTGGGCCTATTTATCAATGTTTATTTTCTCCGGTGGGACTCCCGCCCCCCCCCCTTACTCCAGGGTATAATATGCGTATAACCTCACTAATTTGGGCCCATTCATCCATTTTTATTTTCTCCGGGGGGACTCCCGCCCCCCCCCCCCTTTCTCAAGGGTATTATATGCGTAAAACTTCTCTAATTAGGGCCTATTTATCTATTTTTCTCCGGGGGGGGGGGGCCCTTTTCTCCAGGGTGTAGGATGTGTATTGGTACTTGGAAGTTGAATGCATAGGTTCTAATTTTAGGCCCCCTCCGAGAGAAATGTCTAAATCCGCGCCTGGTACCGCCATTCAGAACAGGTTCAGCAATTTGGCCATCTTGCATAAGGCGGGGTTTCCACATACGTCAATGGTCAATGAGAAATATGGTTTTGACGTGGTAGCAGACATTTTTAGTGTGTCTTTAATGTCTGCTAAAACGTCAATTTCATGTTTCTCATTGACCATTGACATATGTGGAAACCCCGCCTATTGAGAATGAGACGACTAGGTCGCTGAGCGTGTCAAAACTCGCATCAAAATTTCAGGAGACTAAAAACATTTTGAAAATTTTGAATACGAAAGTTAACTTTTTAATTTTTTTTTTGTTTTACTGAACTTGAGTAGGCCTAGTATAGTGTACACATAATGTATTTCATACTCATAAAAAAGAAGAAAATTTAAATAATAAAAAAGTCATGTATAATTTACTAGGCAGACTTTAGAAGTGAATGAGTAATGAATCAAAGTCTTCCCAGAAATTTTGGGAATTTACGCCAATGAATCAATTTATTGCCTTGGGATAAGGAAACTTTAAATTTATACCAGAACCAAAATGTAACCCCCAGACAATTATTTACCAAGGAACTATTACAGTATCTATCCTAATTGGTAAATATATATAAATATATGTTCGGGGTGACTCGCACCAGTTCTATTAATATTAAATTTAAAATGTATTGCATGCTGGTGGCTTTTCAAAAATAATCATTATAGGCCTAGATCATATAATAATAAATAAATAAAGAACCGGTCCGAGTTTACTCGAACATGCTTTCCAATTTATCAAAATTAGTAGATAGAGAAAATGAGTAATTTCATGGTAAATAATTTTCCTATGGTTAAATTTCCGATATCTCGGGGGGAGGGGGGGGGTTGTCCACCTGACGTCACTGGAGGTGAGGTAAATTCTAGATAGGTCAGACCAACACATTACCACACAGCAATACTAGCAGGGCACGCAATGCATTTGAGCGTGAATTTTCTATCATTTTTTCAAAAAAAAAAATTTTTTTCTTTTTACAAAACCAAATACTTTTCTGGGAAAGCAACCTGTCCGGTTTCGTTACTCAATTTAACACCTAAAACATGCCTTAAGGTATCGATAGAAAGGTTTCGCAGAAAAATTATTTTTTAGTCATTTTTCATTAAAATTTAGTTATTTTTATTTTTTTACCCCCAGAAGCAACCTATCAAGGGGCAAGCGACCCCCCAAATTTCGTTCATATTAATAACGACTACAATATTTGTGAATTTAAAAGAAATCATTGGAGCCGTTTTTGAGAAATAATTTTTTTAGAAGTTTTTTTGGAGTTTTTTGAGAATAAAACCCCCCCAAATTAAGTTAGCCCCAAATAAAAAAAATTGTTCCGAGGCATGATTTTTGGGAACCTACACGCCGAATTTCATCAAGATCGACCGAGTAGTATGCCCGGAAATCGACGCACAGACAGACAGACAGACAGAACGACAGACCGAACGACAGACAGACAGACAGACATTTCGTAAAAACCACTTGGGACCTTAAAACGTGTAAATCCGTTGAAATCTCGGAATCGAAAATTTCGATCGTCACAAAGCTTTCCTTACTATATACTACGAATAAATTGGAAAGCAATAAATAAAGAACCGGTCCGAGTTCACTCGAACATGCTTTCCAATTTATCAAAATTATTAGACAGAGAAAATAAGTAATTTTATGGCAAATATTTTTCCTATGGTTAAATTTCCGATATCTCGGGGGGGGGGGGGCGGTTGTCCACCTGACGTCACTGGAAGTGAGGTAAATTCTCGATAGGTCAAACAAACACATTAATTACCACACAGCAATAATGGCAGGGCATGCAATGCATTTGAACGCGAATTTTCTATCATTTTTTTCAAAAAATAATTTTTTGGGCAAAACCAAATATTTTTTTGGGAAAGCAACCTATCCGGTTTCGTTACTCAATTTAACACCTAAAACATGCTTGAAGGTAGAAATCATCGATAGAAAGGTTTCGCATTTTTTAGTCATTTTTTCATTAAAATTTAGTTATTTTTATTTTTTTACCCCCAGAAGCAAACTATCAAGGGGCAAGCGACCCCCCGCATTTTGTCAACATTAATAACGACTACAATCTACGAGAATTTAAAAGAAATCGTTGGAGCCGTTTTTGAGAAATAATTTTTTTAGACGTTTTTTTAGAGTTTTTTGAAAATAAAACCCCCCAAATTGAGTTAGCCCCACCCAAAAAAAAAAAAAAATGGTACTGAGGTATGATTTTTGTGAACCTACATGCCAAATTTCACTCAAATCCACTGAGTAGTTTGCCCGGAAATCGACGAACAGACAGACAGACCGACAGACAGACATTTTGTAAAAACCACTTTTTTGGGTTCCTGGGACCTCAAAACGTGTAAATCCATTGAAATCTCGGAATCGAAAATTTCAACCGTCACAAAGCTTTCCTTATACTACGTATAAATTGGAAAGCAATAAATAAATAAAATATATAGGTACGATCACGTATAATGGTAACCGTATGGTAACCTACGGTATGGACAACAAAGGCTTTCCCGGCCATAGTCGGATGAATCCTGACTAATGAGCCGTGGAATTCTGAAAGGTTAACCCGGATTCCACTGCTTCTTATATTATTTTTATAAGTTAATTGCATACAAAATATTTAATATAGGCCTAATGAATGTATCCAACTAGGTAAGTACCCGTGTTGAGTTACGACACGCTTTCGATCACATGGCGTAGAGAAACTCGCCCAAGTACAAGCATGCTACCACCTTGCCATCGAAGCCGAACAATAGTAGGCCTACTTCTTTCGGCCACTTAAGTTTTTTTTAAATAAATCAATAAAATAAATATTGACTATTTTTGTTCTATTACTAAGCCAACATAGCGGAGTTATAACTTTTATGAAACTTGGTACGAATATTGATCAAGACCGTAGCCAGAGGGGGGTCCAGTCGGTCCGAATCCCTCCCGAAATATTGGCAGCGTACACAAAATAAAATGGAGTTTTAAATATATTGAGGCTATACCAATTACCTCCGGTGACGTCTGATGGACCCATCCCAAAAAACTACTGGCTATACAGTCTTGACATTGATCAAGCTAATGCCTTGTTTAAGTTAGTTTGACAGCCAGTCCTAATTTAGTGCATTCTAAAGCAAATGTAGAACCATTTCCCACGAGGAATACTATCCAGAGGCGTAAAGTTTTAGAATGATGGCGGGGGCAAAACTAAGTAAATCAGGCAGGATAAGGAAAAATTGAAAATATCAGAGCAAAATAGTAGGGTTTTACGCATTTTAATAGTAGTAAAGTATAACTATAGATTTTACAAAGCTAAAAAAGGAATGCCTATATTCATATTGCTGCTAAGGGGACCATGAAGTATATGAACCACGACTTACAATGCTCGAGGCTGGAGGGGCAAAGCCCCCCCCCCCCCAAAGGAATGAATGAATGTTATAATGTTAAAAATTATTGAGACAATTATACATTCGTCAATTATAATACAAAATAAAAAATACATATCATTTTAAAGCACACAATATACCCAAACTACCTATCCTGCTAAAAGTAGACCTTCATTTCATGACATACCTAAAGATCTATTAAAGGTCAGAGAGAGAGGTATAAGCTTTCCTTATGAGGATTTCCTTAACTTTCGACCTAAATGCGTTTAATGGCAATGCTCTGGTTTCCTGGTCAAATGAGTTGTGAATCTTAACTGCCCAGTAATTCGTTGAATTTTTCACTCTATTTATTCTGTTGTATGGAACTTCCACGTTTCTGTTTTTTAAGAATCTATTGTTGTGATTATGCTGGGGGGTTCTGTACAGGTCTTGCCGTTCGTGAGCATATACAGCTAATTTATAAGCGTACGAGGAATACAGAGTTGGTATATTTAACTCCACAAAGGCCTCCTGGCAGGCAGTCATCTCTGTAGCCAAGCTTAGCTGGGGGGCAAGTTGGACCGTGCCCCCCCCCCCAACTTTACGCCCCTGATACTATCCATGCGCGATCCCCCTTTTATAGTTGCCCACCCAGAGGCAGGCTAAGTAAGTCCATCTCTTCCTTCCCCAATTCGGCTCAATCAAGAGTCAACGGCATTAAGATGCAAAATGGCATAAGGAACCCCCTGTATATAACATGATGATCTTCGATAGATGAGGCATTTGAAGAAGAAAAA
This sequence comes from Psococerastis gibbosa, assembly GCA_963971405.1. Classification (NCBI taxonomy): domain Eukaryota; kingdom Metazoa; phylum Arthropoda; class Insecta; order Psocodea; family Psocidae; genus Psococerastis; species Psococerastis gibbosa. The sequence goes on from OZ020485.1 coordinate 47,750,007, forward strand.
GAATAATATGCATAATATAGCATTATATGCGTAGTATATAGTATAATATGTAAGTTTTCTAATAATTTGACACATAATTGTAGTACAACACAGTGGAAATAGTCCGTTGATCCATTTTATGGTCACAGAATGAGCCCTTGTTACACGCTCTAAACAATACCTACATTATTAATTATTATATTGCTGTAAAACGTTTCCAAATAAGTTTACCATAGCAGTGCAATTTGTTGGTGACGATTTCTTACTTTAAAAAAAACTAGGCTACATAACACCTCAACAATTACATTTTGAGCAGTGGAACGTGCTACGAATATACTGTATGTACTACTAATGTATGGGTACCTATACAGTAGGTATCCCCATCATTTTTACATCATTAAATATAAGACTAAAATATGAATTAGAAACGGCACCTTTCCAAAAATAAGGAAATGACTGAAATGCGGACAACACTGCAGATATAAACTGCTAAAAAATATACAACGAAATGTTTACAGTCACATAAAAATTCAAAATGAAACATGGTTTAACAACATTCAAAAGGACGCCAAAGTATAAGAAAATAATAATAAGTTCATTTAAAACCAAAGTCTTCTTAGAAAAAACACTGTTTACAATCCATGTAGAAATCTCTTCAGATCCTATTATAGTCTAATAGTTAATGATGAACTGTTTGTGAATGTTTGACCATGTAACACGGCGAAATAAAGATTAATACATAATACTTAGAGTTAAGGAAATAAAATATTGTTAACAGAAAATTCAACAACCCACTTCTTGTACGCATTTTCATGAGAAAAATTGATCGTAAAACCGTCAGTAAGATGACGTACCGAGAAGAAATTTTCCATTCAGTTTGATATACCTATAATTACAATAAATAGTGTGGGGTAGTTAATATATACCGTACACCATTTGGCCACAGCTTTATTTAAATTTACGACACTTATTATGGGCTATATTTTCAATTCTGCCATACGTGTGTTGGCGAAACTGTCTCAAATAATTTAGTGCCGGCCATCAGTATATAGCCCATACTGTTTACAAACGTATACTTTTTTCTGTGTGAACTGATGAAATTTGATTCCGAACAAAAAATATACATTGGGTTTTTCACGATTACCGCAAGGGTTACGAATACAATACAGGCTATAATGTTACAATACATTATCAAGTAAAATAATCTAGTCCACCCTCCTCCTCCACTACGGAGGCACTTCGCGGGCCTACCGCCATCACGAAGTCACATTAGGGTGCTTGCTACTCCTTCTGAGCCACTTTGCGAAGGGTGCTGCAATTCCATTTACCTCTTCTTTCGTTTAGCGGCAGCATCTTAAGGAGATTGCCACAATTTAGCAAAATCTGGCCGGGATGTGCTGGTGTTGGGAGCCACGTTTCTCTTTCTCTACAGTCTACATTATCCGTAAGGCCCCGCGCCTATTTTCAAGTTAACACATAGAACTTTGATAATCAGGGTACAAATGAGAGAAGCTATATGTACGTATATAGGTGGTAGGAAATTATAGCGCATTAACGAATTATAATTAATGTTTATAAGTTATTTATTTTTGCGGATGGCATTAAGATTAGCTTTAACCCTATCATAATGCCTCTTAAAATCGACAAAACAATGTTGAATGGTAAAAAGAACTAGAGGATCATTTTGCATGGGCATTAAACAACCAGAAGAGATAGCATTCCTGAGTCGTGGGCACAATTGACCTATCGTGGCCAACCGTTTCATGGCGTCAGCAGAAAAAAAAGTTCTTATTTGAACGTCCGACGGCCATCCTGCCAGACGCCTAATTTCAGGCATGATTTCTGCGTCCACCGCTTGGTTGTACTCATGCTTTCCAGTAATTAAATACAACGTTGCTACGTGACGGTTATACAGAAGAGATTCCTCGTTAAAAACAGACTCAGGATATGTGTAATTGCTGGGGTAATTGGTTAGACTGGGATAGTCCACTGATGACATAAATTCCATCATCATTCGTGGCAAATAAGCACTTTTGCTTGTCAGGTACCACAGTGAAATGATAATACCATAACCGAATTTGTTGATTACTTCTGGTTGTGTTATAGTCGATTGTCCTTCAAAAGAATTCCGGAGGAATTCATAGGCACTCTCCACATTGCCAGGAATTAAATGAGCAAAAAGTTCAGGGTTCATTAATTGCGGGCTGGCACAAAGATCTAGAAGTTCAGCCATCGCAAGTTCCAGGGGACTACACTTTTGATGTTCCTTTTTAATTCCCATCGTATATTTCGGGTAATTTGGTGTAATCCCAAGTGCTTTCAGTTTGTCGTGGATTTGTTTGACAGACGGAAGAAGTGTGAGCTTAGCATGAACAGCGCACTGGATAAGACTCATCACAACTTCACAAGTCTCCCTCTTAATGATAACAGTTTCCTTAATAATTGCTTCATCATCTTTTTTGATTTTCCAGTGACCGCTATATTTTGAATCCCGGGTTACATGGAAAATGAATTGATCCAGAGCAACATTACTTTCCCATTTTGACTCCCTGATGACTATGTCAACATTTTCATCCAAGATTATTTCTTCGAAAGATGCCATGGCTTATTATATATAATGTGGAGTCTCCTGAAATGTTATGGACACACGATATAATATACCATATAATGTAGCCTAACTAATTAGTTGACATCGGATCTGATTCCTTAGGATGGTAAAATATTGTTCAAAATAATATAGGCCGAACAACAATAATTGATTCGAACGCGAACTTAGTTAAGACTGTAGGAAGTTGGTATCAATTTAGTACTTCTTAGTTTTTATTTAATTAACTAAGCATGGTATTAACGATTTGGTTCATTTGTTGTTGAAAGTTTTAGAAAATTACTACTTACTACTTACTTCATGCATAACACAATATAATGGCGTATTTTTAATTTTTAGTAGCCAACTGTAGCTTTTTCATAAAAAAGATAATAATTTATAAACAATAAATTTCCACGTAAATATAGATGCTATGGAAAGACGACAAAATCGAAAATTAAAAATAGCCTATTATATGATGCATGAAGTAGTCTTTTACAACTTAAATGAGCCAAATCTTTAATAACTTGCTCAGTTAATTAAATATAAAATAGGAAGTATTACATTTTGGGCTGCCAATTTCCTACGGGACGTACACTCTTAAGGAATAAGATACTAATATTATGTCACTGGTAAACCTTTTAAACATACAATATAGGCTACTCTCACGACAATTATTATTTTTTGTACAAAGCTCACAGAAAATACAAGTAGGTATATGATATGATCGTATATGATCATAGGGCGGGGTTTCCACATACGTCAATGGTCAATAGTAAATATGGTTTTGACGTGGTAGCAGACATTTTTAGTATGTCTTTAATGTCTGCTAAAACGTCAATTTCACATTCACCATTGACCATTGACGTATGCGGAAACCCCGCCTAGGGGAATCATTAATGAGATGTCTTACATTAGAAGAAAAGCTGTTCCACAAAAAATGAGAAGCTGGTGGGATACCTCAAGAGGAGAGTTGAAACCATGGAGCTAATAAAACTTAGTTTTACATATTGCTTTCCAATTTATACGTACTATAAGGAAATCTTTGTGACGGTCGAAATTTTCGATTCCGAGATTTCAACGGATTTACACGTTTTGGGGTCCCAGGAACCCAAAAAAGTGTTTTTTACGAAATGTCTGTCTGTCGGTCTGTCTGTTCGTCGATTTCCGGGCAAACTACTCGGTGGATTTGAGTGAAATTTGGCATGTAGGTTTACAAAAGTCATACCTCGCAACCGTGTTTTTGTATTTTATGCTAACTCAATTTGGGGGGGGTTTTATTCTCAAAAAACTCCAAAAAAACGTCTAAAAAAATTATTTCTCAAAAACGGCTCCAACGATTTCTTTTAAATTCACATATATTTCTAGTCGTTCTTAATGTTGATAAAATGCGGGGGGTCGCTTACCCCTTGATAGTTTGCTTCTGGGGGTAAAAAAATAAAAATAACTAAATTTTAATGAAAAATGACTAAAAAATAATATTTCTGCGAAACCTTTCTATCGATGATTTCTACCTTCAGGCATGTTTTAGGTGTTAAGTTGAGTAACGAAACCGGACAGTTTGCTTTCCCAAAAACCTATTTGCTTTTGCGCAAAAAATTTTTTTTTTTAAAAAATGATAGAAACTTCACGTTGAAATGCATTGCCTGCCCTGCCATTATTACTGTGTTGTAATGTGTTTTAAATATATTATTGAGGCTACCTTATCTCCAGTGACGTCAGGTGGACACCCCCCCCCCCCCCCCCCCCGAGATATCCGAAATTTAACCATAGGAAAATTATTTACCATGAAATTATTCATTTTCTCTCCCTACTAATTGATAAATTGGAAAGCATGTTCGAGTAAACTCGGACCGGTTCTTTTACTATGTCTATGGTTGAAACGTCCTTATTAAAGCGTATCCAAATATGGCACTCCCAGGAGATCACCCCCGAGGAAGACCAAAGATGGCACTTCCCAGAAAAATCGAACACGACCTCAGGACACTCCGCAATAAGGCGGGGTTTTCACATACGTCAATAGTCAATAGTAAATGTGGTTTTGACGTGGTAGCAGACATTAAAGATATACTAAAAATGTCTGCTACCACATCAAAACCACATTTACTATTGACTATTGACGTATCGACTTAAATAAATATCCAGCGGAGTTAAGGCTATAAGCCCTCTCTTACACTCAATTAGGAAAGCCCGGGACCGCCTGCTTTACATAACCTCCGAAGCATGGCCAGAAAATATAGCAAGTGTAGGACTCGAACCAACAACCTTTCAGGTGAAAGTGCCACTACTCTACATGTCCTGACGTATGTGGAAACCCCGCCTAAACAGAGAAGACGCTCTCAACAGAGCCAACCCTCGATTCTTGGGGACAAGGGTGACGTCAAAGTAAAAGTAAATTAAAGTAAGGAAATTATGTTGGAGGCAGTAACTAACCAGTGGCGGATCCACAGGGGGGGGGGTCAGGGGTGTCATTACCCCCCCCCCCCTAAATGAGTAAATTCATAGTAAATTCATTTACGATACCTAGTAATTTTTTTTTTAATATAAAACTCAACTTTTCAACGAACAAAAAATTGCCTTTTTAACTTACAGAAAAACTTGTGACCCCCGCCCCCCTAAATTTTCCACAGGATCCGCCCTTGTAACTAACATCACACATCCAGTCTGGCCACAGGCTTGTAATGCAGGCTACGTAAACAACGACACTATGTTGTAAGGTAAGGTATGTATACTATAGGCTTACCCGTGGGCGTATTAAAGTATCTGCCCCAAGATGTCACTAAGGCGCCTATTCCACATGCGTCAATAGTAAATAGTAAATGTGGTATTGACGGACATTTCAATTTTTCATTGATACACTACATTCCACTTGTTTTTTCAACTATTGATCACTTTTCTTCTATTGACACGTATGCGCCAAATAATTGATATTTGTTTGCAATTGTTTTTTTGAAATTTTGTTTGTATTTGATTTCTTCGTACACTTATTATTTTATAATAAAACCTAATAATAGTAGGAGATCCGAAGTAAGAATAGTAAGATCGACCTTCACCGATCTGTTTAATGGATGAAAATTGTTTTATAAACAATAAAATATAAAATGTTTGTACTTAGCATATCCCATGACGCCATTTTAGTTTGTTATTGTTTGCAACGCGTGATTTTACTCTATGATCATTGATCAATTTTAACTATGGCATAGAGTAAAATTGAAATGTTCGTCAATACCACATTTACTATTGACTATTGACGTAGGTGGAACAAGCGCCTAAGACTTACGCCAAGACAAGCCTTGTCAGCTAATTATGTATACGTAGAAAATTGATCGGCAAATGCCACTGCCGCTGCGTATAGTCAATAGTGGCCCTTTTAATAACTCAACATTATTTGTTCATTTTCTTTTGTTTTTTGTTTTCAACGAAAAACAGATTATTTATTACCAAAATGCCTCCCCAAAAATTTGCCACCCTAGGCGCGCGCGTTCATTCCTCCTATTTGGAAATCCATCACTGTGTATAAAAACACAGCAGAGAAACGGTTTCTCACTTATTGATTTACAATTTATACGTAGCCTAGTATAAGGAAAGCTTTGTGATGGTCGAAATTTTTGATTCCGAGATTTCAACGGATTTACATGTTTTGAGGTCCTAGGAACCCAAAAAAGTGGTTTTTACGAAATGTCTGTTTGTCTGTCGGTGAGTAGATTTGCGGGCAAACTACTTGGTGGATTTGGTTGAAATTTGGCAAGTAGGGTCACAAAAATTATACCTCGAGAACATTTTTTTTTATTTGTGGCTTACTCAATTTGGGGGGGTTTTATTCACAAAAAACTCCAAAAAAACTACTAAAAAAATTATTTCTCAAAAACTGCTCGAACGATATCTTTAAAATGCACATATATTGTAGTCGTTATCAATGTTGACAAAATTCGGGGGGTCGCTTGCCCCTTGATAGTTTGCTTCTGGGGGTAAAAAAATAAAAGTAACTCAATTTTCATGAAAAATGACTAAAAATACTTTTTCTTCGAAACCTTTCTATCCATGATTTCTACCTTCAGGCATGTTTTAGGTGTTAAATTGAGTAACGAAACAGGACGGGTTAATTTCTCAAAAAACTATCTGGTTTTGTGCAAAAAATGATTTTTTGAAAAAATGATAGAAAATTCACACTCAAATGCATTGCGTGCCTTGCCATTATTACTGTGTAATGTGTTGGTCTGACCTACACAGAATTTACCTCACCTCCAGTGACGTCAGGTGGACCCCCCCCCCCCGAGATATACTGAAATTTAACCACAGGAAAATTATTTACCATGAAATTACTCATTTTCTCCATCTACTAATTGATAAATTGGAAAGCATGCTCGAGTAAACTCGGACCGGTCCTTTATATAACACCTCATATTGATGGACCCGCAATTCATATTTCATATTGACAACCATTGACTCAGTGGCGTAGCCAGAATTTTTTTTTTGGGGGTCCAGTTTTCATGCAACATTAATACATAAAGTTTGCCCGCTTACGATAAGTTTTCGAATGGTGTGATGGTGTTGCATTTGGCGCTCCCCCCCCCCCATATTTTCGTAAAATAGCAGAAAAACAGGAATGCCGTCGTCATGGACGTATACGCATCTTCTATAATTAGCTAGGGGCATGATCTCAATTTCCCCAGCCGAGGGGTCGGGGGGCTGAAGGGGGGCCCAGGGGTCTCCCCCTGGGAAGGTTTTTGAAAAAAATAGGCTTGAATTGTGGAGTTTACGCACTTTTAAAGCAGTTATGCTCATATTTTACACATGAAGAATATTACAGCTAACAAGATGGCCCGGGGGCTACAGTGGGGAATGTTTTTTAAGAGATAGGCCTGAAATAGTTTGTCAACAAAAAAAATTGATTTTGCAGACGCGGTAACATTATTAACAAAACTGGAAACAGGGGGTCTCCCTGGGGAATTTTTTTGAATAAATATCTGAAAAATTTCCTGTTTTGCTCAATTTTGGTCCGGACCCCACTGAACCCCCCTCCCCCTTGCCTACGCCACTGCATTGACTGTATAATATAAGAAATTAACTGACTGTATATGGAATGACCGATTCGCTCTTAATTAATTTAGAAACCAGCGTGCACTATTACACAATATATAATACTTAGGCTATAGTATAGTTTTTTCTCCCGGGTTTTTATGTTAATTTAATTCCGAAAACAAAGTGAAAAAATAAAATTTCGAGACACTGGCCAGCACACACACACACAAAATAGCAACTTAAATGTCGAAGGAAAGCTTTGTCTCGTTTTGAACAAAATGAAACTTGCGCCGATGGCCATCTCTGCTCAGCGCATGCCTGTCATATTTATTTAAATATTGTATTAGACCGGCGCCGAAATGAGGACATAAGGTTGGGGATGAAAACAGGTGATGTCGCACTGAAACTGAGGGAAAGAAGACTCAGCTGGTGGGGTCCAGACGAGGAGAGAGGAAACATCCCTCATAAATCAACCACGTACCGTAGCCAGGATTTTATTTCGGGAGGGGCTAACTACCAGGGGGTTGGGGTATGGAATACCCCCAGTAAAACGGCGGGTCAAGTCTTCCGTAATCTGCGGAAGTATCTTGCACTATCGAATCTACTGTATATACACTGGATCGAGCGAGAACAAATAAAAATAAACTAAAAAATAATTTTCACCCCTTTTTTTACATTTCGGGAAGGGCTTTGGCCCCCAAAGCCCCCCCCCCCCTCTCGCTACGTGCCTGTCATAAAGCGTATACAGAACATGACACTCCCTGGACCCCGCCCCCGGGGAAGACCGAAAATGACACTCCCCAGACCAATACAAGGAAGACGCTCTAAATAGAGTTGTTTGGAAACGCCGGTGCCGTGCCGCCAACCCTCCCTCAGGGACGGATCCTTGGGAGGGGCAGTCGCCCCCCCCCCCCTCCCCCGAGAAAAATAGCTTTATACTAGATAGAATGGACTTTTGAAGGAAATGAAGAGATATTATTACTCAAGTAAGGGAAACGCGATATTTTTCAGGCCACCCCCCCCCCCCCCCCGAAAACTTTTTTTTCTGAAACTGTCCCTGCCCTCCCTGAGGACAAAGGCGATGTTAAAGTAAAAGTAAGTATTAAAAATGCATTGCATGCTGGTGGATTTTCAAAAATGTTCATTATCGATATTACCTACAATATATTGGTACGATCAATTATAATGGTATCGGTAAGGTAACATACGGTATGTATTACAAATGCATTCCCGGGCGGAGTCGGATGATAAAACAGCGGAATCCCAACTGATGAGTCGTGGAACTGTGGAAGTATCACCCCGGATTCTACTACTTCCTATAGGACATGTAGATTAGTGGTACAGACTCCGACTTTCACCCGAAAGGTTGTTGGTTCGAGTCCCACACTTGCTACATTGAGTTGAGTTACGCCACGTCACCGCTCCGATCACATGGTGTGTAGAAACTCGCACAAGTACGAGAATGCTACCGCCTTGCAATCGAAGCCGACCTAATGTATAGGCCTACTTCTTTCGGCCCCTTAAGAGGGCTACGTGGACAATTGGCACCCAAAATTAAATTATTTTCATTTTTTATTTCATTAACTCAGCAAGTTATTAAAAGTTTGGCTCATTCAAGTTTTAGAAGAGTACTTCGTGCATCATATAGCATAATTGGGTGTTTTTCCTTTTCGGTAAATTTGTAGTTTTTCCAAAAATCTCAGATTTAGAGAAATTTCAGTTCCCACTGGTTTTTATGATAGAAGTAAGGTACCTACCAAATATTTAATACTTCCTATTATATGATGAATGAAGTAGTCTTCTACAACTTACATGAGCCAAATCTTTAATAACTGACTTCGTTAATAATTAATAAAAATAAAAATTGGGGTGCTAATTTTTTACGTAACATGTCCTCTTAAGTTTTCTTCAGATTTTAATGAAACTCGGCACGAATGTTGATCATGCAAATGTGTTGTTGAAGTCAGGGGCGGTTTCAGGAAAAAATTTCGGGGGGGGGGGGAGGTGGCCTGAAAAATATCGCGATTCTTTTACTTGATTAATAATTTGTTTTTTAATTTCTTTCAAAAGTCCATTCTATTTTATTCTATTATTTCCAGGGAGGGTTAGTTCATCAACCGCGCGGCTAGATCCGCCATTTTGTTTCAAGATGGCGGCCGATCGAAAACTTAAAGAATTTATATATCAGTTATTATTGATCGAAGAGAGATGGTTAATAAGTTATGGCGAAAACCCTGTACGTTTAACTACGACAATGGTTATCAGCACTTTTGACTGTTTAACTGTTGTTTTTATACTCTATAAATTGAAAACTGAATGATTTAAACTGTGACCATATTAGTGTAGGTACTAAATATTAGCTATAATTCAAGGTATCGTACTTCAAAATCGCACTAAAGACACACGAGTTCGCATTTGAAATGTGCCTATAGCATTGAATTTTCATTGTACTTACCTTAGGAATCAGGTTCACAAGTGATAAGTCAAGTGAAACGGCTTTCATTTAAAACTCAGCAAGACCCGCATGCTTAATTCTTGCAATTGAAAATACAGAGATTCCGCCTGTGCCCCCCCCCCCCCTCCACCCAAGTGGAACTTTGAGTACGCCCATGCATCTAAGTAGGCCCTTAGAAAAGGTTGACCCCTATTTTACTGTACGTCTTTGGCGTAGGTCCGTATTTCCCATAATAACGAAGTTAAGGAGGCGGTACGACAACTCTGGAACACCCTGTACCGATATAGACTTTATAATTTTGTAGGTTTTATGTTTTGACCCGATTACCCACCATTCACGATATTGACTATAGTCTGAATGGTAGGCCTACTTGATGTAAAATGAAATATGTACTGATATAAATAATATATAATGTAATTAGTACCTGCAACAGTTATATAATTTATAACATGTAACCACAGTCAAAACAAAAGCCTATAATTTACTCTTACTCGCTGCGATTCGAATTTAAAACATTTAAATATATATAGATCTGAAAAATAGTTAAAGTTTTGGCTAATTAATTTTGTATGCAAACGTTTGTAGCCTATAGCTTCATAAGAAATAATGTAGTAAACACAATTTTTCGGTCTTGTGGCACATTACACGAAAAATAAATACCGGTAGGTACAATATAGATATTCCTTAATAAATACTAAAAGGGTACCTAGCTTAGCAGAATTTTTTGTTTAAAAATTGTTTCTGTAAACACATAAATGAATTTTCATAAAATACCTATACAGTACAATTATTTGTAGCAGTAAAAACATGTTAGTAATAGACTATTGGCCGGCTATCAGGTAAGACCTCGTAGGGCCTAACTAACATTTCCATCGAAAATGAGTTTATTTTCATTTGAAAATCCACATTTTCATGGTGGAATCGCAAGAATATCTTCAGTCTTCTTAGAGAAAAAGCAAGAAAAACATTTTCTTGTAAGTGAATAGGCGCGCAGTTGGCAATTAGTTTTTTTCGCTCTCCTTTAAAGTTGGTAAAATGTCAGTTACGAGGTCTTATCAGACTGCCGACGCATTCATATTGTCCATATTATTTTTATCACTGAAACACAAGAACTTAAAGAGAATTATAAGAACATGAACCGCCCGTCCAAAAAATTGCATTGAGAAAACTGTGTAGCCGAATGGAGGTATAAGCTACTACTGCAATAATTGGACGCATTGTAATTTGTATGTATGTGGAGCTGAAACAAATTAATACAATGCGGTCCCAATTTCGCAGGATTACCAAGAGCAATATGATTAAATTATAACTTATGTAAATTACATAATGTACAATAATTAATATGGAAATATCATATAAAATTAATGTTAAATTTTTAACTTCGAGTGGGAACCAGCGAGCCCAAGTGGGAAAAATGTGACACAAATGTTTTGTATCTCCCAAACCGTGATTTAATTGAAACTTGTCACAATACACTGAAATATTTCATCCTATGGTGAGCTTAGGTGGCCAGTCTACTTAATTCGAATAGCCGGCTATGACAATAATGAATAACAATAATTTCAATTAGTAGGTAACTCATGCTTGAGAGCAAAAAAAAAAATAATAATAATAATTAAAAAATGAAACAATAGCCTAAGTGGTTGACAGGAATGCAATAGGCTAAAATTAAACGGTCTAAACTCACAAATCCTTATCAAACGTGCAGATGTTTGACCGAATAACACCCTATGATAATGATAATCATGTGAATGTTAATGTAACATAATGAAATAAAGATTATTACAAAAAGTGAAATTTTTTCCGGCACTACTTGCTTTTTGCACGAAAATCACAAGAAACTTGGATCGAGAAGCCATCAATGAGAAGTTAAGTTACTCATAGAAGAAATAAGTATTTCTCTACATATGGAAAAATTTAGTAGGGTGGTTGTCACAAACACGCTGGATAGATCACGTACAGGATGTTTCGAAATGTGGGGGAACATTTTTTTCAATGTGTCTCGTTATTTTGATGTTGCACAAGGAACAGCTAGTAAGGAATACAATATGATGTTAAAATAATTTAAAATCCAGTCAATGGTCCATTTAAAACGGAACAGTTCAGACCTAACTCTGAACTCAACAGACCCGTAACCAGAGGCGGACCTGCCCGACATTTCTGGGCTTTATACTAGATAGACGTATTGAACTTTCAAGACTATATATTGTACTATTGGATCGCAGCTTCCCCCCCCCCCCCAAAGAAATCTGGTTACGGGCCTGTTTAGGCACTGCTCAGGCCTCCGAGGAGGTTGCTACACATCCGTATTTTTCTTCGGTGGAGTTCCCCTGACCGCACTGGCGTAACTAAGTGGAGTCGCCTCCGTTTGCGGCGGTTGCTCCTCCTTATACCCACTTCGCGCAAGTGGCTGATATTTCCTTTTTCCCTTCTGCCGTCTAGGAGTATCTTGCGATGATTTTCCCTGTATGGCAGCGTCTTTCGGGGATTCATCCAGTTCTGCAGAATCTTGCGGAGTTTCATCCACTTTGGCAGCACCGTGCGGAGATTCATGCTGTTTGGAAGCATCACGCGGAAGTTCATCCACTGTAGCAGCATCTTGAGGAGATTGCTGCTGTATAGCAGTATCTTCCAATGGTTTTTCTAGTTTAGCAGCCTCGTGGGATTCATCTACATCTGCACCTTGCAGAGATTTATCGCGTTTAGCAGCATCTTGCGGAGATTCTAGCTGCTTAGGAGCGTCTTGCATGGTTTCATCCACTTTCGCTGCACCATGAGGAGATTTCTGTTTTTTGGCAGCATCATGCGGAGGTTTATCTAGTTTGGTAGTCCTTTGCATAGATTCAACCAGTGTAGTAGCATCTTTTGGAGATTCTTCCTGTTGAGTAACATCTTGAGGCGTTTTCTCCAGTTTGGCTGCATCGTGAGGAGATTTCTGTTGTTCGCCAGCGCCATGATGAGGTTTATCTAGTTTGGCAGCTTCTTGTTTGACTGCATCATGCGGATATTTCTGCTGTTTGGCCGCATCATGCGAAGGTTTATCTTGTTTGGCAGTCCTTTGCATAGATGCAACTAATTTAGCAGCATCTTTTGGAGATTTTTGCTGTTGAGTAACATTTTGTGGCGTTATCTCCAGTTTGGCTGCATCGTGAGGAGATTTTTGCCGTTTGGCTGCATCATGCAGAGGTTGATCTAAATTGCCAGCTATTTGAGGGGATTTATCCAGTCTGGCTGCAACATGAGGAGATTTCTGCTTTTCGGCAGCTATTTGAGGGGATTTATCAAGTTTGGCAGCTTCTTGAAAGGATTTATCCAGTTTTGCTTCATCATGAGGAGATTTCTGCTGTTTGGCAGCTTCTTGAGGGGATTTATCCAGTTTGGCTGCGTCATGAGGAGATTGCAGCTGTTCGAAAACATCATGCGGAGGTTTATCTAGTTTGGCTGCTTCATGAGGGGATTTATCCAGTTTGGCTCCAGCATTAGATTTCTGCTGTTTGGTGCCGTCATGCGGAGCTTTATCTAGTTTAGTAGCTTTTTGAGGGGATTTATCGAGTTTTGCTGCATCATGCGGAGGTTTATCTAGTTTGGCTGCTTCTTGAGGGGATTTATCGAGTTTGGCTGTAGCATGCGGAGGTTTATCTAGTTTGGCTGCTACTTGAGGGGATTTATCCAGTTTGACTCCAACATTAGGAGATTTCTGTTGTTTGGCAGTGTCATCCGGAGCTTTATCTAGTTTAGCAGCTTTTTGAGTGGATTTATCGAGTTTGGCTGCATCATGCTGAGGTTTATCTAGTTTGACTGCTTCTTGAGGGGATTTATCCAATTTGGCTGCATCATGAGGAGATTTGGTCTGTTTGGCAGCGTCATGCGAAGGTTTACCTAGTTTGGATGCAACATGAGGAGATTTCTGCTGTTCGGCAGCTACTTGAGGGGATTTATCCAGTTTGGCAGGTTCTTGAAGGGATTTATCCAGTTTTGCTGCATCATGAGGAGATTTCTGCTGTTTGGCAGCATAATGGGAGGAATCATCTATTTCTGCAGCATCTCGCTGAGATTTATCGAGTTTAGCAGCATCTTGCAGTAGATTTTGCTGTTGAGCAGCGTCTTGAGGGATCTCATCCTCTTTGGCTGTCTTTTGAGGAGATTTAAGCTGCTCGTCAGGATCATACGTGGGTTTATCTAGCTTGGCAGCTTCTTGTGAGGATTTATCCAGTTTAGCAGGACTTTGCAGAAATTTATCCAGTTTAATAGCATCTTGCGGATATTCTTGCGGTTCAGCAACATCTTTCAGTGTTTTCTCCAGCTGGGCTGCATGATGAGAAAGTTTCCGTCGTTTGGCAGCATCGTGTGGAGGTTCATCCACTTTGGCTGCTTCTTGATGTTTATGTTGATGTTTGGCAGCATCGTGCGGTGATTTATCCAGATCGACAGTCTCTTGAGGAGATGTCTCTTGCTTGGAAACATCTTCCGATGATTTATCTAGGTTGGCAGCGTGTTGCGGAGATTTTTCCAGTTTAGCAGCATCTTCTGATGATTTATCCAATTTGGCAGCACTTTGCATAGATTTCTCCGCTTTAGCAGCATCACGTGGAGATTTCTGCTGTTTAGAAGCACTTTGGGAAAATTGCTGCTTAGGTTTTCTCATTACAGCATTTTTCAGCAGTTTAGGAGGCGTTTGGTGTTGGGAGCCAAGTTGCTCTTCCTCTTCAACATTGGGATATCGCCACATTAATTTTACGATTTCAGGAATTTGATAAAAACACAAAGGTTGGACGCCGTAGGCGGCAGGAAAATTTCTTTTAAAATCATCAAGAGCCAAAATTTCATCATATCTTGAACGCAATAATCGTAACTCAGCTATAACATCGGGTCGTGAAAAGTGCGGATTGTTGCGTTTTTCAGCAAACAACAGCGCGTCCTTGAACCCTTTATTCTGCCACTCCGATTCAAGACGACATCGCTCAATGGTAAACTGAACAAGTTTATCATTTTTCAACGGCTCAAAGCAACCACGAACAACTGCATCCCGGTATTGAGGGAAAAGCAGGCCAATTTTGGCCAACCGATTTAAGGCGTCATAAGAAAAAAATTGTTTTACTTTCGTATTAGGCGGCCATCCAGCCAAATGCCCGAATTCATTCCACAGAAGTGTATCTTTCTTATGATCGAAGTCATCAGCATTTCCTTTGAAAAAATACAGCGTTGCCAAGTGACGGCTATACAGAAGAGATTGCTCGTTAAAATAATACTCTGGATATGTGTAATTGCAGGGGTAATTGATTAGGCAAGTGCCGTCGACCGTGGCCAAAAATTCCATCATCATTCGCGGCAGATAAGCACTCTTGCCCGTCAAGTACCACAGCGAAATGAGTATACCATAACCTAGTTTGTCGACTAAGTCTGGCTGTATTATGGTAGATTGTTCTTCAAAGGACTTTCTCAGGAATTCAAAGGCGCTCTCAACATTGCCAGGAATGTGATGATATTTCGTCTTTGTATATTCCGTGCCAAAAATGTTTTCATGTTTTATAACAGTATATTCCGGGCAATTCGGCGTAATTCCATGAGCATTCAATTTGTCCTTAATCCGTTCGACTGGCGGAAGAAGAGTGAGTTTAGCAAGAGCTGCGTACTCGATCAGGCCCAGCACCTCCTGGCAAGTTATCTTCTTAATTATAACAGTTTTCTTATTTCGTTTAGCTTCCTTAGTTGTTTTAGTTTCCTTAGACCCTTTCAGTATTTTCCACTGGCCACTATATTTACTGTCCTGGGTTATATGGAAAATGAATTGTTCGAGAGCATCATTATCTTCCCATTTTGTTTCTCTTATGACTATGGTAACATTTTTATCCATTATTACTTCATCAAAATGCGCCATGGCTTAAAATAATGTAGAGTCTGCTGCAAAGCTGTGGACATATACCATAACAATGAGATAAGATCGGATCTGACGTCAATTGCTTAGGATTGAAATATCGTGTGAAATCATTAAGTATAGAGAAGTACATATAGTACATTCAAGACATGTGGTACAGACTCTGGCTTTCACCCGAAAGGTTGTTGGTTCGTGTCCCACACTTGCTACATTTTCT
Organism: Psococerastis gibbosa; assembly: GCA_963971405.1. Classification (NCBI taxonomy): domain Eukaryota; kingdom Metazoa; phylum Arthropoda; class Insecta; order Psocodea; family Psocidae; genus Psococerastis; species Psococerastis gibbosa. Next base: position 47,766,139 of record OZ020485.1, read on the forward strand.
AGCCATGCTTCGGAGGGCATGTAATGCAGGCGGTCCCGGGCTGTCCTACTTGAGTGTAAGAGAGGGCTTTATTGCCCTAACTCCGCTAGGTTGGCTTACAGTGATAGAACAAAAAGTCAATATTTAATTTACTGTCGAGTGTCGACAGACGCCAGTTAAGGAAAGTTTCACTTTGAATTTCGACTTGGGTTATTTACTGGAGACGAAGGGGGGGGGGCGAATATCATTGCAAATTAGACAGTAACGCTCCTGTATATCATATATAGCACTGAAAACCCAGGTCCATATTCAAAGTGAAACTTCCATTAACTATAGTGATGGTTGACAGTAGGTACTACCTGCTTGTGTATGTACATTCAGGCCTACCTCTAATTGTTGATATCATACGATATTTTAATCCTAAACTATTGACGTCATATTTACTATTTACTATATTAGGCCTTTGCGGCCCCGAAAAGCCACGTCCAAATTCTGAGTGCAACTTTCCTTAAAGGCGTGTATTCCACTTGTCATCTATTCTGCACTAAAAGGTGATGAGATTTTTGTTTTAAGGAGGCTATTATGTAGATACTTAGCTTATCTATCATAAATTAAGTTATAATACGGTAGCGACTTATTATTGATGTCTGCTACCAGTGCTACCATATTATTTACCTTAATTTATAATAGATAAGTTAAGTATCTTCATAATTAAATCTTGACTTTTGACTTTGTCTCCTTAAAACAAAAATCTCATCATCTTTTCGTGCACAAATGAAGAAAATGTGACAAGTGGAATACACACCTCAGGCAGTAGGCTTCATATTTGAATTTGTCATGGACGCATAAAATCACCAATGTTGCATTCACGGCCGTGTCCAGTGGGAGGGGAGGGGGGGGGGTCCGTGGAAAGTAATCGGCAAATGCCGCTGCCACTGCGTAGTAGCCGCTTACATTTTATTTTTGTGGGCCCTACACTAAAAATAGATTATTTATCGCCAAAATGTTGCCGCCCGCGTAATCCGCCTATTCGGAAATAAAGCACCACTGGCCAGTATTGGAATCCGTAGCGCAGTAATTAATACGACGCTCGGGTAAGGCGTAGATCATGGGTTCGAGTTCCACCTGATTCAATTATTTCTTGATAAGCTATTTAGGGGTGGACTGTCCACAGTCCTACAGTGATGGAGCGTGCTTGTAAAGTGAGCAATGCCGCATTACACTCAATAAATCATTAGAATGTATTAAGAGCTTTGTTGAAATCCATAGGAAGCCGCGAGGAAATAAGATTATATGAGCATGATGTAATCAACTCAGTCTAAGCCGACTATTCCACCGACCTCATTTTGCATAATGCATGTGCATGACGTGGTAACAGACATAATCAATAAGTCTCTGCCATATTACAATATTGTGTAACCGAATTTATAAGTTAAGTATCTACATTATAGTCTCCTTAAAATATGGCAGAGACTTATTAATGATGTCTGCTACCACGTCATGCGCTTGCATTATGCAAAACGAGGTCGGTGGAATGGCCGCGTAAGAAAATTATGAATCTCGTCACGTCAGAATTCAAATGTTTTCTTTTTTGTATTCAAATTTTTACTTTTTTAAAAGGTACAGAACATGCTATACTGTATATGATGCGTTTTATTTTTTATATATACTTTTTAGGGCGTATTTTATCTTTTAAACTTAAATAAGTATTTGGCAAGCATTACACTCGCAATTATCCCGCACGCTCCGCCACTTCTGTCTTAGGAGCTATTCAAAAACAATCATCGTGACATTTTTGAATTTTTAAATAATCACTCAAATTAAACGTTAACGTACGCAATGCAGCTCACATCAACATCCTGTCCCTATTAACTGAAAAGCAGGGAAACCAACCCATGGGCCGGAATGAGACACCCGGACGGTCAAAGTTGTGAAAATCAGCTCGCACATATTCACACGTCTTAATAATAATACATAGTTTTTCCTCTTAGGCTTTAGTCAGGGTTACTAGATCATATTTTCGGAAGAGAGGACATTTTAATGGAAAACGGAGGACGTAAGCAAAACATTGTCTGTATATTAGCCAATTCCTAAATAACAATTCAGAATATCTATCTCAAATAGTTCCTAACTTCAATAATAAAATATACCTAATTAGAAATTATGCTCCGTCAACTACCTTATTTATACTTCCTATATTATTGTTTGGATTGACCATTAACTATTATTAACAATAACTACAGTAGTTGTTCTGGACCCATCACGGGCCACGGCCTACCGGGTCCACGGTATTTCTGTATCACAAATGTATATTATCATTTGTATTATATTGATTGATTGATTGATTGATTGATATTGAATACTGAAAGAAGTGACTGAATTATTTCTCGTATTTTCCTTTAGAAGCGATTTCTTTGAGCAACTGCGGTCTATTTTTAATGTAGGCCAATTGTATTTACAAAAATCAAGGCAATATTTAAATTCTTAAAGTTGACAAAATTTATATATAACTTTTTTCAAACAAATTCTTAATTAAAGACCAAAAGAGAAATATATTTTCAGTAGTATTCAAGGCACAAAAGGAGGACATTTCCTTGGTTTTGGAGGACACATTGGCAAAAAAGAGTACACGTCTTCCAAAAGGAGGACGTCTGGTAACCCTGCTTTAGTTTAATTTAGTTCTAAAAATTATGATTACCGTTCTTATTTAAGTTGCAAATGCAAAAAATAAATTTAAATTACGAGACACATGTAACTGATTAGCACGCACACTGAAACATGAAATCTTGAATGCCGAAGAAATAGGTACTTAGTCTAGCTCTGAAATGAACAGAACTAGTCTAGTCTCGCCGATTCAGCTTCTGCTCACATTATAGAGTAGCCACACATTTTTTTTGCTTAACTATTTACAGACTATGTATAGGCTAGTATAAGGAAAGCTTTGTCCAAATTTACGAATTCGTCCTTTCAGGGGATTTACATGTTTTGAGGTCCCAGGAACAAAAAAAATAGGCTTTTAAGAAATGTCTGCCAACCGGTCTGGCTAAAACTTTCTTTGATTTTAATGAATGAATAAAAAAAACTTGGCAACCTCAACTCGGTGGATTTTGATGAAATTCGTCAAACGTACAATGGCGGATCCACGGGGGGGGGGGGGGGGCAGACGGTCATGACCCCCACCCTAAATGAGTAAATTCATAAGAAACCTAGCAAAAAAAAATGAATAAAACTCTTTTCAACAAAAAATTACCTTTTAAACTTACAAAAAATTTGTGACCCCCCCCCCTAAATTTTCGGCTGGATCCGCCCTTGCATACGTATAGGTTCACTAACGTCATGCATAGTTTTTTACATTGGGCTAAATACATTTTTGGGGTTTTACCTTACAAAAACAACTTTAAGAAAACGTTTAAATTTCATTTTCCTCATAATTTCTCAAAATCTCAATATTTCTTTCTAAATTCACTTATGGCGGGTATTCCACATACGTACATCGTCAATGAAAATTATGAAATTGAAGGACATTTCAATTTTACTCTATGCCATTGTTAAAATTGATGATCAATTGATCATAGAGTAAAATCACAAACAAACAAACTAAAATTAAAAAATGGCGTCATGGGATATGTCAAGTGTGTCAAGTACAATTATTTTGATTGATTTTTTTTAAAAACTGTTTTCATCCATTAAACAGATCGGTGAAGGTCGATCTTCCTTCGGATCTCCTACTATTATTAGGTTTTATTAAAAATAATAAGTGTACGTAGAAAACAAATACAAACAAAATTTCAAAAAACAAATGCAAACAAATTTCAAAAATTTGGCGCATACATTTCAATAGAAAATTGTCAATTTTTGAAAAAACATTTGGAATGGCCGCCATCAATGAAAAATTGAAATGTCCTTCAATTTCATAATTTTCATTGACGATGTACGTATGTGGGATACCCGCCTTTACAGAACATATATGTATATTGTAGTCGCAATTAATGATGTCAATAAAACCCAATAGGTCTCTTGCCCCTTGATAGTTCGGTTTCAGGAGCAAAAAAAGAAGATTCAATTTTAATGAAAAATGGTTTTTTTATCGATGCTTTTTAACTTCAGGTAAATTATATGTTTTAGATCTTAAATTTCCCAGGCAGAGTAATGGTTTAAAATTTAAAAAAAGTGGGTGTGTGTACTTATGTACGCGCGTGAGAAGTTATACTTCTTTGCCATCAATAAAAATAAAAATAATACGTACGGATAGAACTAAAACACATTTGACGTTCAATTGTAATTTTTATCACAAACTTTTTATTAGGCCTAAATGTAGGCCTGTTTCTTTATTTTGTAAAAATTAAATAACCCGGTTATTATTATTATTATGTCTATGAGTCAAACAGGTGCCGCAAGCGGCCAGAGACGTAGGCTCGGGAAAACCCTTTGAACACCCTGTATCACTTCTGCACTAAAATAGTTGCATTGTTCTTATGAAGCCCGCCGATCTGGTAGGATGGCTCATGACGTCTTCCGGGGAGAAGAAAGCAGCCCCAAAGTAGTCTTTTCGTGAACGCCACATCGCTGGACAGTCGCACAGGAGGTGTTTTGCCGTTTCCTCCTCCTCACCGCAGTGTCGACAACTGATGTCGCCAGGAGGGATGGCCTTTATTTGCTGCAGGTGTTTGCGGAATGGGCCGTGTCCTGTGAGTGCTGCTACAACAATTCTCAAGCAGTTCCTTCGGAGGCCCATTAGTTTCCCTGTCCATTGTTCGTTGGGCTCCCGAATAAAAACTTTTGATTGCCGTAGTGAAGCTGCCTTCCATTCAGTGACAAACCTCTCGTGTGTCTTCCTCTTAAGCACACTCTTGATAGCGCACGTTGGTATCGGTACTATTGGTTCCGGGCCAATTGGTTTTTGGGCAGAACCCATTCTCGCTAATCGGTCTGCCTCTTCGTTACCGTCCATACCTTGGTGACCAGGGATCCAAACGAGATTTACAATTTTAGTTCGCATTAGTTTTCTCAGCTTGTCTTTGCAGTCTCTCACCACTAATGAAGTGACGGTTGGATTTTTTAAGGCCAGAAGAGCGGCTTGACTGTCCGAGTAAACGACACAGCTTTGACTTTTCGTTGACATTGAGAAGTGAAGTGCTTCGCTTATCGCAATGACTTCTGCTTGAAAAACCGAAGCGTACTCCCCAAGATGTATATACTGAGAAATGGGAGGATTTTTGCAGTAAACTCCTGCTCCAGCCAAACCGCCCATTAGTGAACCATCTGTAAACCAAGTTTCTTCACTTTCAACAAACACATCACTATCAGTATTGCGCCATTCGTCTCTGGTGGGTATAATTGGCGCTGCAGCGGAGTCGGTCTGGACCTGAGGGAGAATGCGGTCCCAGGGCATCTCCAATTCCGGACAGGTCAGTCTTTCTTCTCTAATAATCTTCGTGTGGCGGGTATAAAAAGAACTTCCCAGCCATAAACGATTTCTCTGAATACGGAGGGCCGCTATAAGAGCGGTTTTTTGAATAGTTAGATGTAAGGGAGGCAGATAAAGCAGCGCTTCCATAGCAGCAGTTGGCGTGGTTCTGATAGCTCCTGTACAAGCTATGCATATCAGTCTTTGTAGTTTGCTCATTGCCAACTGTTCGGTTTTTAGTTTTGACCGAGGCCACCATACAACGCAAGCATATGTGATAATTGGCATTATCATAGTGTTGTATAGCCAAATAACCACTTGAGGTTTCATTCCCCAAGTACTACCGCAAGTGCGTCTGAGCAGCCACATCGTATTAGTTGCTTTCTTGCGGATGTTTTGCTGTCCAGTATAACGCCCAAATGGCGCACGGTTGTACCCATGGTAATTTCCTCAGAAAAAATGGAAATATTAGGTAAATCACTGGGAGTCCGTTTTCTTGTGAATAACACAGCTTCTGTTTTTTCTGCACTTACTGCGAGATCCTGTTCTATGCACCACGATTCTACTAAGTCAAGCGCACACTGCATCCTCTCAAATATAGTGCTGATACACCTTCCTTCCACTACTATCACGAAGTCATCGGCGTACGCCTGTACATAAAAGCCAGCTTCTGTCAGTAATTTCAGCAAACTATCAGCAACGAGGCACCAAAGCAGCGGTGAAATAATTCCCCCTTGCGCACATCCGCGTCTCACAGAGGCAGTTACCATGGCTTCGCCTCTACGGCTGATTACATTGCGTTGGCTTAACATCCTCTCCACCCAAAGCGTCAGTGAAGGGCATATTCTTCGCTTCTGTAAAGCAGAAACCATTGTGCTGAATTTTGTATTGTCGAAAGCGCCAGCAATATCCAAGAACACTCCAATAGCATACTCCCCGCCATTGACAGCTCTTTCTAAGCGATAAATTAGATGGTGAAGTGCTGCCTCCGTGGACCTGCCAACTTGGTAGGCATACTGCGCTGAATGTATGGGCAGGTTATTCTCTGTAATTGTTTCTCTGATATAACTATCAGCCAATCTTTCAACGGTTTTCAATAGGAATGACGACAAGCTGATGGGCCGGAATGCCTTTGCGTTGTGGTAGTCTAATTTTCCCTGTTTAGGAATAAATGCCACTCTAACAACCCTCCAAGGGGACGGTATGTAACTTAATGCCAGACATGCTCTAAAAATGGTCACTAATGGTTCAATGATTATTTGCATAGCTTGTTGGAGGAGAGTAGGTAAGATTCCGTCCTCTCCGGCCGATTTAAATGGGGAAAACTTCCCTATAGCCCATTGTAATTTGCTACTTGTTACGACCTTGGCCGCCGTCAGGATCCCCATTTGATGGTAGTTTTCTTGCTGTGAGCGAGTATTATCTACTGGGATGGGCCCGATGCTGCAGCCGGGGAAATGTACACGAAACAGCTCTTGAAGGGATTCTTCTCGGGTGCTACTGAATGAACCATTTGGAAGTAACAGCGGTCCTTCGTTGACTTTCACTTGCCCCTTCAATGACTTGCATAGCCTTGTAGCTTCAGGAAGTGATTCGATTTCCTGGCAGAAATTTCTCCAAGACTGTAGCTTAGCACTACGAATGGCCTTCTTATAATCCCGTAGGATTTCTTTGTACTTAACTTTGTCCTCGTCCTTTTTAGAGCGTCTGCATCTATTTAGAAGTCTCCTCGATTTTATCCTTAAACCTTCGATAGTGTTATTCCACCATCGAACTGAAGTACCCCTTCTTTTTGGTTTCATGGGGCAAGAATCGTGGTATGATGTTAATATAGCGTCCGTGAACGCGTTAACAGTGTCTTCGAGTTCCTCGGGGTTCGCTACTCTTACTTCAAAAAGTTCCAATCTTTTTGCTAATGAGCCCCGGTATATTTCCCAGTCCGCTTTCCGTGGGTTCCTGACTAGTATGTTTTCCTCTTTGCAGTGGTTTCTTTTTATCCTATACAGGATGTGGGAGTGGTCAGCTAGTGACTCTTCCATTGAGACTTTCCAGTCCAATATAAAATCTTGCATGTTAGCCGTACAAATAGTAAGATCTAGTACCTCTTGACGAATTGCGTTGTGAAATGTCGGAGTTGATCCTCTGTTAGCGACAACGAGATTTTCTGCGAGAAGAAATTCCAAAAGTGCTTCTCCTCGTTGATTTGTATTCGTACTTGCCCATACTTCGTGGTGTGAGTTTGCATCACAACTGATCACTAACGAGAAGTTATTTCTTTTACAGAAAGTGACGAGATCGGCAACTTCTTTAGGTGGTGGAATTACTTTATCCCCGTCCTTGCCATGGGGGAAGTATGCAGAAGCTAGAACGATTTCTTCGTTACATCTGCCAGAATCTACAGATAATTTAATAGCAGTTAGGTCTCTTGAGACAAACTGTGGCACAGCACAACAAGAAATCGTAGTTAAAATCGCTGTTCTTGGCGATGTAGATGGTGGGCTCGAGAATAGATTTCCGTGGTAGGTACCAAGACCCCGGATTATGCCGTCAGGTCCAATCCAAGGCTCTTGTATGAGGGCTATGTCAATTTTAAGTTCTTCCATTCGCTTTAGCAGCATAGCAGATGCACAGGTGGAGTGTTGAATGTTTGCCTGCAGGTTAGGTTAGGCATTAATAAATATTTAATAGTACCGTAATAATTTAATAATATTTAGTGATGTTAATAATTATATTAAATACAAATATTTTGATTTATATCAAGAAATAATACGTACGGATAGAACTAAAACACAGATACAAAACGGCGGATTCTGTGAATGCGGGCATCCTCAAAATTCACTCTCGATCGTAAAGAAGTATAACTTCAAAAATATTTCTTGAAGAATTTAGCCTATGGATAATTTATGCACCAACATATTGCGTTCCTTATCCCTATTTTGACGGAATTCATGATATACCGTATTTCACCCTTTAAATTCCCACCCCACCTACTTCCCGAACTCTGATCGCCCATAATTTATTTTTCCTTTAATTTCTGTCATATTATCTTCCATTTCCAATGGGTTTCATTCTACTACCTATAATTTGTTGTCACTTTTTACCATTTTTCAAGGGATCTGCCCTGGACTATAAACCCATAGCGAGCCGAGGTATTTATATTTCATGTTGTCATATTTCTAGTTTGTTTAGTTTCAAAAAGCAAGTAATTTTTAATTTTTCAGGCCATTGGCCCGTATTGTTCAATGACTGGAAGGCTCCTGCCACCAATGACTATTAACACAGCAGGCAATGTAAGTGCAACTAACCCTTGAATTAAATAATAAATAATAATAATTAAATAATATTACATTATTGTCATTTACCAATACTAGATTTAAAAAGAAGTTTATATACTGTAATATTGACAGTATAATTAGTACTATATTTTTTTATTAACTAGTATATATTTTTTTAATTTAGTTAAATTTTAATTTTTTTTATAGGGTAAAACATTGTGTAATATTTAATTTAACATTGTGGGTTGGTTGTAAGGCCCAAAATTCACCCATATGGAAAATAAAGACAATTTTCTTTCTTTCTTTCTTTCTTATATTTATATTAGATTACATGGACAGTCTTCTAAATAAAAGTTTGGCTTACTTTTGTACGTAAAAGTATGTCTACCCTAGTGTTGGCTGTAGCCCCGCAACCAATTGGACGAGCAGCGACTACCGCGTAGTATGTAGCATTAGCACGAAGAATGAAATGTAACTGTATCTGATACAGAATTTCTTAAAAACGTCTTTAAAACCCCCAAAGCAGTATTTTTTTAAAGGCTACAGAGTCACTTTGAGTGGACTCACATGGTTTCACATATTTACAGAGTTCAGAAAGTTCATCATGACACCTTGGATGGACACTGTAAGGAAATTTTCCTTTAAATTCGTCAAGAGCCAACATTTTACTACTTACACTTAACACTGTCTCGCCCCGCACAGCGCTTAATTGTAAGCCGAACTAGTTTATCATTTGACAATGGCTCAAAACATCCCCGAATTATTGCATTCTTGAATTTCGGGTATCGCAAACCAACCGCGGCCAACCGTTTCAAAGCGTCAGCAGAAAAAAACTCAACTACTTCAACATTTGTAGACCAACCCGCCACGTTTGCAACTTCGCCCATGATACGTGCATTATTCTCTTCGTCGAAATCATCCGCGTTTCCTTTAAAGAAATACAATGTTGCTATGTGACGATTAAACAGGAGAGATTCCTCGTTAAAACTCTCTTCGGAATATGTGAAATCGCTAGGGTAGTTGACTAGACTGTCGACTTCAACAGTTGCCGAAAATTCCATCAACATTTGCGGCAGGTAAGCACTCTTCCCCGTCAGGTACCACAGTGAAATTAGTGTACCATAACCGTATTTGTCGACTAAGTCTGGATTAATTGTGGCGAATTTTCCCTCAAACGAACTTTTAATGAATCCATATGCGCTTTCCACACTGCCCGGAATCATAGGCATTGGCATCGGCACATTTTCGGGGCACTTCGTCTCTAGATGATCAGGACTAAGGGTTGGGTTAGCAGTATTACTGCGACCTTTGAGGAGTCCCAGTAGCGCCTCCATTTTCGTATCCCGCTGAGCTTTAACAGTGAGAGTAGTTCCTTTTGCTTCCTTAATTTTCGTTTTCTGTGCAGTTTCTTCCGTGAATATCGACAGGTCCTCAAATGCAGAGTCCCAATCTGTAGTCCTACGAAAATAGGATGATTCCACTCGATCAGGATCTTTGCGGATCGAACCCGGGTTTGCCCCATTGACATCCAACTGATTTTCTTCGAAGGACGCCATGACTTGTGATTGCTTGAAGCCTATGGACAAAGATACTTTATTTAGTGGAACAAGTTCAGTTTGGATCTGACGTCAATTGCTTACCAGAGGCGACTGCCTCAGCCTCCATGGGAGCTACAGCTTCATCAAAAAAAGAACCGGTCCGAGTTTACTCGAACATGCTTTCCAATTTATAAATTAGTAGATATAGACATGTGTAATTTCATAGGAAATAATTTCCCTATGGTTAAATTTCAGATCCCTCGAGGGAGGGGGGGGGGGTCAACCTCAATATAATAAAATCCCCTTAAAACTAAATTGGATATTCTGGAACGAACAGACCAGAACAGACATTGTAACAGTAGTAACAATGACACATGGCACGTAATGTATTGGAGCGTGAATATTCCATAATTTCTCAAAAAATAATTTTTTGCACAGAAGAAATATTTTTTTGGGAATGCAACCTGTCCGTTTTTGTTAAGTACCCTATTGAACACCTAAAACATACCTGAAGGTAGAAATCATCGAAAGAAAGGTTCCACAGAAAAATTATTTTTTTGTCATTTTTCATGAAAATTGAGTTGTTTTTTTACCCTAAGAAGCAAACTATCAAGGGGTAAGCGACCCCCCGCATTTTGTTAAAATTAATAACGACTACAATATATGTGAATTTAAAAGAAATCGTTGGAGCCGTTTTGGATAAATAATTTTTTTAGACTTTTTTTGTGGAGTTTTTTTTGAAAATAAAACCCCCCCAAATTGAGATAGCAAAAAAAAAAAAAAAAAAAATTGTCCCGAGGTATAATTTGTGTGCAACTACATGCACGGTTTCATCAGAATCGGCCGAGTAGTTTGCCCGGAAATCGATGAACAGACAGACAGACAGACATACACACATACAGACAGACAGGGACATACAGACAGACAGACACACATTTCGTAAAAACCACTTTTTTTGGTTCCTGGGACCTCAAAACGTGTAAATCCGGAATCGAAAATTTCGACCATCACAAAGCTTTCCTTATACTACGTATAAATTGGAAAGCAACAAGACTCAAAACGACAGCAGATGACTGAGGCCTGACCACACGGGTACTGAGACCATGCGCAATGACGAATGCATCGGGAATAGGGATCGCTTGCCATCCAGACTACAGCATGCCGATCGGCTTTCCTTTGACAGAGACCGCAAACTTTCGGATCCCGTAATCCCTGTCCGTAATGCATTGCGTTTCGGCTTTTGTTGCGTCCACACTACGAGAAAGCACTACGGCTTTGCCGAAATGCATTGCATTAATGCATAGTCTGGACGCAGCTTTACGTTTTGGCACAACTGCGGTATCGTTGATTGACTGAGCGGTAACATTTATATGATCATGATCATTTTAAATATTACCATAGAAACAACAATGGGATGTAATAAATTAGGATGGAAGAAATGTTTCTCTACATGTTGACGCCTGAAGATTGTGTTAGCCTGGCTAGATGTCGGGAATAACAATAAAGAGCACATGTAACAAAGGGGGAGCTAGGGAATAGTAGAAGGCAGAAGGCCTACAAGAAAGTAAAAATTGGGCGAAAGGGTTAACCGGTTAAGAGGCCATCGGAGTTGTTGTTGTTGTTTCTATAAAAGGTTAATCACGAGCAATCAAATAATGTATGTATCCGATCAACCTCTTCAATCGCCTCACTAAGTAACCTAATAGGTGCTTGTGTCGAGTTACGATACGTCTCCGACCGCAAGGTGGGTAGAGACTCACACAAATACAAGCATTCTACCACCTTGCCACCGAAGTGCCCCAATACGTATTTTTTGTAGCCTACAAAAACGATGTTCACAAGAAATATCGATAGTAAAGCCGTCACAATAGCCGCTAAATTAGCAGAAATGCTCCTCTACATTTCGATACATGATATCAGTGGTGGTCCGAGGCAGGTACATGAGGTGCGGCCGGACATGCATTAATAGGAATGCGAAAATGCAGAGGAACATTATTATTATTATATTAGACCTCATTGATGGCTCTACGATTTACAGGTTAGGTAATTTCTTGTGATCTTTGGCTTTGAACCGATAAAAACGGTCAGAAGGATAGCTTACTGTCGGTAGCTCTTACTAATTCAATTCCAAAACTCCTTCCAGTTCTTCTTCTGCATCACTGCACCGTACCACTATAACTAACTTATTTAAAGAAATGTCATTAAGAACTATCATACAGAAAACTGTGATCCCCCAATTTAAATAACTTGCCATGATAACAACATAGTACTATAGTAGCCTACTATACTATAGTAACTTCGTATTTTATCTATTTTAGCTACACTACAGTAGTATTTTATCTGAGATTTTAGATTATTTTGGATCTAAAAATTTATTCATTAATCAAGCACAGATAATATCAGCTGCCCACACACACACACACACCGAAAACTGCATTTGCCAATTAGGTTAGAAAAGCTATGTTTAGTCAACACAACTAGACTTGACTCGTCAACACTGCGCCGTCTGCGAAGGCGGCCATTCCACCGGTTTCATTTGTGATACTGCCACTGACGTTTGCTTTGTTTTAAGGAGACTATTATGTAGATACTTAACTTATCTATTATAAATTAAGTTATAATATGGTAGAGATTAATTAATTAATGATGTCTGCTACCATATTATAACTTATAACTTAATTTATAATAGATAAGTTAAGTATCTACATAATAGTCTCCTGAAGACAAAACAAACGTCAGTGACAGTGTCACAAATGAAGCAAATTTGCCGGTGGAATAGCCGCCTCACACATATTGCAGTATTATATGGAGTATATATAACACTGACAAATATCATTCAATTCCTAAGAGCCACCGGTCTCTTCTTCAACATTTAACCATCCCCCCCCCCTCCCCACTACTTACACAACAGAACGGATAACTCTCTACCACTAAATAATCGGTAAACATTCCCAACAATTTCCTAGCGCAATTTCCCAACAGGGACTTAAAAAAAAAAAAAAAACACTGACATTAAAGTAACTTAGGTTGAGGAGGTAACATCCTCTAATTTCGGCCGTCTGCTAAGGTTTATTGCTTTCCAATTTATACGTAGCATATGGAAAGCTTTGTCAAAGTTTTCGATTCCGAGATTAATATAATAATTAATAAGAAAAATTATTTGCTAAGTATGAAATTACACATTATGCCAATACTCTATTTACTAATTTATAAATTGGAAAGCATATTCGAGTAAACTCGGACCGGTTCTTTATATATTTCATCGATAATTATATAGAGGTAAAGATTTTCTTAGCCTAGCCCAGCATTAGGCTTGCTATGGTAAAATAACAACAAAAAACTTTCCTCGGCCCATCCAAGGGCAACGGCGGAGTCAGCTGAAAATTTAAGGGGGAGGGGGTGTATGTGTAGGTGTACCCCCTCCTTCCCGAGAAATAGTTTTTAAAATTAAGGTAATTTTTTTTACCATCGAATGAATTTACTTATTTAGGGGGTCATAACCCCCATTGACCCCCCTGTGGATCCGCCATTGGACCCATACGCACAGAACACAGAACAAAGTATTTACTGTGTGTAGCTTCAAATCAGTTAACTTAATCTTATTTTTTCAAATATTTCCCTCTAGCGTAGCAACTGTTTTTTTAAAAAAATACAAAACCAAAAATTAACAGTACCTTATTATACTGTATGTTGCATGAAGTAGGGCCTAGTCTTCTACAACTTAAATGAACCAATATTTGAATAATTTGCTTTGTTAATTTTTAAAAAAAGGCATCGCCGTAGCTAGAAATTTCGGGGGGGGGGGGGTCGACTGGTGAGACAGCCTCAATATATATAAAAATAGTTAAAAACTCCTTTCTATCTAGTGTACACGGCAAACATTTAGGGGGGGGGGGTCCGGGCGGACCCCTGGACCACCCCTCTTGCTACAGCTTTGAATCCAGGGGTGACCACAGTCGTCAGCATCATCGTAAAACACTATACTATGTTATGCGAGCAATAATCCCTCTCTCCTAACCAAACGCGCATTAGACAAAATACGAGTCCATACATAATATTATATTGTAATTATAGCAGTAAAGCTGTTACATGGACAGTCTCCAAATTTCATTAATGGAACACAATGAAACCGTTGACTTACTTTTTTGTACAAAATCACGTGTAGTCAGTTTACTGTGCAGCTTCATATAAAAATTAATGTTAATAATAGTAAAAAAAAAGTGAATCATAATATTTTTAAAACGTCATTGAAGTAGACCTATATGGACCTGTATGTGGACCTGTATTCCTTAATTTTACAAATACGTACATGAAAGAATATGAATAAAACGTGCCCTGCTTGTTATTTGGAGCAGTTAATACGTGTTAACTATTAAATATCCTTAAAATCCGCATTATATCTATTGCTATAAAGATGGCGTGGAACTTAGATATTGGTCACCCCTGGATTAATCGGTTGATATTTTTTTATTTAATTTACTACGTTAGTTATAAAGATTTGGCACATGGAAGGTACAATACAATACATATACAATATCATACGGTATTTGTAATTTTTGGTGTTGTAAATTAACCTAACCTGAAAATTATTATTTATTATTTAATGGAATAACTGGAGGAATGGCAGTACCAAAAATTAAAAATACCGACAGATAACTTATTGTATATATATATATATATTGTATTGTAACTTCCATAGACCAAATCTTTTTAGCTTGAGTAGTAAATTTAATACAAAAGAGAAACTGACTGATTTTTGAGAGATCCAGGGGTGACCAATATATACGATCCATATCCTAAAAATGTAATACAAATTATAAGAGGCACCTTTCCAAAATTTAGAAATGAGAAAACAACAGTAGCTGAAGCGTTAAAAAAAAATACATAAAACGACAGAATTAAATTACATGATTTTACATACAAAGAAAACAATTCCGGTTACAAATAAACATGTCCATGGAAATCGAAATACAGGCTTCAAATCCATTTAGAAATCCACGAAAATCTTCATCAAACATGATTTTTGAACAAATTCCATCTATTATCATGATCACCAAGTGATGTTTGACTATGGAACACAGAGAAATAACGATTAATACAAAAAGTTACGAATACAATATTGTTTAGATAAAACACCCCGATTAAGGGCAAATGGAAGCCCCCCATTTCCATTTTTGGCGCAAAGTCACTTTTCTCATGTAATATCAATCGTCGAGCCATAAATGAGGTTCCATAAACTAGGAAAAAAACATTCTCTAAGTTTTTTGGCACATTATGTTGCAGTCACTTACACAGTTAAGGAACTTGATTTGGAAAGAAAATAACGGTCACTGAGGATGCCACGTCGAAGGCGTTCCAAACCTGTGGCCAATTGAGGCACAGCCACATACTATGTATCAAAATGAAGAACCTTTTTTCTACTTTATGAAATCTCATTTATGACTCTACTATACTGAAATTTTATGGGAAAATTAGTTTATTTGCTGTTAATTGGTTTTTGTCCAAATTTCACAAGAAACAAGTGTCGTAAAGCCTAGAAGACGAGAGATGACGTTCATCTAAGAAATGTACGTTATCTCTACATTTTGAAACAAATATTATGTGTCAGTCAATAATACAGCTAGGCTACAGGTTTGAAGAAATTCGCAACATGTCGGTATTTCCACTTCTTCCACAAATATGGCCAAATGGTATTATGTAGTGAAGGCCATATGCTATAAAATGTTTCACAAAAACAGAGGAATAATTCTTTTAAGGCTGGCCGTCTTACAGATGACAGTTGATACAAAAAACATCTCATACCAAACATCTGATACAAAAAACTGATAGGGGGTCTCCGATAAAAGCCTGATTTATAGAAAACTAAACTTAATCTTAGCCGTAACCTTAACCGAAAGTGTAGCCGTAAGAAAGTTAACAACTGGACTAATTTTATTTGTTACGGATATAGGGTGTACGGCCACGTTCGACTTGAATGCTTCCTAAGCTACTAGATGTAGTGTTAAGTTTTTGGTTGAGATAAGGTTATCGATAAGGTTCAAGGTCGTAGCCTGAGGGGGGGGGGGTCCGGACCCCTCCCGAAATAGTTGCAGTGTACACTAGATAGAATGGAGTTTTAAATTATATTTTGAGGTTACCTCACCTCCGGTTACGTCAGATGGACCCCCCCCCCCGAAAAAAAAATTCTGGCCACGGCCTTGATAAGGTTTCTAAATCAGGCCTAAAACATAAAGTCATGAATACAGTATATTGTTTAAAATATGTTTTGTCAAGATTTAAGATCCAGTCATCCAGCAATTAAACGTCCATTAAAAAAAACACAGGTCAGACATATTTTGGCAAACTTTAGGCGCCCCAGTAAGGTTGCTGTTTGTAATTTCCTTAGGTGACTCCATCCACCTCAATGTAACTTAGCAGAGTCCCCACCATTTCAGAGCCACTTTGCCCTGATTGCTTTCAGCAGCATCATGGGCAGATATTTTGTATTGAGAGCCACATTTATTTTTCTTCCGAAGTGATTTGTGACATTAATTTTTTAATTAAAGGAATATCATTAGAACGCACATAACGAACCCCGTAAGGGGCAGGAAGATTTTTCTGAAAATCATTTAGAGCCGACCATTTGTTATACCTATCAGTCAACAATTGTATCTCCTTTGCAACGTCTTGTGGGGGGTTTGGACGGGCTGGCATGTAGCAATTGTGAACAAAATCAGTAGCGTCATGGAACAGCTTGTACACCCAAGCAGATTCGACTTGACAGCGTTCGATAATGCTCTGAATAAGCGTATCATTTTGCATGGGCTCCAAACAACCACGAACGATAGCGTTCTTGAATTGCCGGGATTCGAAGCCAACTTCGGACAACTTTTCCAAAGCTTCTTCAGAAAAAAATTGCACTATTTTGACGTCAGACGGCCATCCCGCATTATTTCTTAACTCGTCCATGATACATGATTGCTCATTGTCGTCAACAGATCCTGTAAAGAAACAGGACGTTGCTATGTAACGGTTAAAAAGAAGAGATTCCTCGTTAAAATAAGACTCGGGATATGTGTAATTGGATGGGTAATTAGTTAGTCTGGCTTCTTTCACAGCTGACAAAAATTCGAACATCATTTCTGGCAGCTCCTTACTCTTGCCCGTCATGTACCACAGCGAAATAAGTATACCATAACCTAGTTTTTCGATTAGGTCTGGCCGAATGTCGGTAGTTCCTTCCTCAAACGAACTTCTTAGGAATCCATAGGCGCTCTCCACATTGCCCGGAATCCGAAGAAGCAACGTCATATTATATTCCGGGCAAATTGACGCAATTTTACATTTTTTCAGGTTTTCCCGGATCTGTATGATACTGGGACCAAGGGTGTAATTAGCACTCTCGCACGCCTGGATCAAGCTCAGCACCTCTTGGCAAGTTTTCCTTCTAATTTTAAATGTTTCCTCAGTGTCTTTTTTAACTTTCCAAAAACCACTATATTTGCAGTTTGACCCAATATGGATAATGAATTTTTGCAGGTTATCTGTTTCTTTAAATTTTGAATCCACTATTATCACATTTTCACCCAGTATTTGTTCTGCTGAGACCGCCATGGCTTATTACAATCTAGAGTCTGCTGAAAAGCTGTGAACATATGAAGATACCATATAGCCCAGGGTAGATCCCCTGAAAAACTGTGGAAAAAAACATCAAATTATAGTAGAATGAAACCTATTGGAAATGGAAGAGAATATGACAGGAATTAAAGGAAAAATAAATTATGGGTGATCTGAGTTCGGGAAGTAGGAAGTCTTTAGGGGTGAAATGCGGTACATCTTCATTTCCGGCAAAACTACAAGTCCTATGGAAAAACGTCAATTAGCAAATAGGTAGGTAAAAAGAAGATCTACAAATTTTTTTATTACACTTTTGTAACGTAACCTCAAATTTTGTGAGAAAAAAGCCAAAAACCAAAGTTTTGGGTTTTTATTTTTAACTTATTATTACAAAAAAAATTATTTTCAACGTGAAATTTGGTGAAAACTTACCTTTTTATGTTCTAAATACACTGTAATTTTTTTGATTTAAAATGTTAATTTTTTTCACCTAATTTTGACTATATATGGAGAAAGCACCCTAATTTTTAATTTAAAAATCTCACGTCAGAATATAGATTTTTTTTTAAATCTTTTTGTTCGTTGAAACCTCTACTTTCCGATGGTGTAAATAACAATATACACTACTGTGAAAAAGTTTCTTAAAAAATGCAAAAAAACAAATCGAATAAAAATGATGTCTTTAATATTTAAAATATAGTCCTGTCAATTTAGTCATCCAAAATTACAATTATTCGAACCTAATATTGTACTAAAATATCATTCGATTTTACTTCTTTTGGGGTAATGTAACGTTAAACATACAAGTATTTAAGAACGAAAATATTACTATTTCAATTTTAGAGCTGATTGACAAAGATATAAATTTAGGGTTTAGATAAAACTAAATTGACCGTACTATATTTTAAATATTAAAGACATCATTTTTCAATTTGGTTTCTTGCATTTTTTAAGAAAAATTTTCACTGTAGTGTGTATTGTTTTTTACACCATCGGAAAGTAGAGGTTTAAAATAACAAAAAGCCAATCTAATTTTGTAAAAAAATCGACATTTTGTCTTGAGGTTTTTCTATTGAAAATTAGGGTGCTATCTCCATATACAGTCAAAGTTAGGGTTAAAAAAAAACAATATTTTCAATCAAAGAAATTACAGTATATTTACAACATTAAAAGCACCAAATTTCACGTAAAAAAATTCTTTTTTGTAAAAGTCCAAAATAAAAAACCTAAACCTTGGTTTTTGGCATTTTTCTCACAAAATTTGAGGTTACGTTAAAAAAGTGTAATCACTTAAGTTGTACATCTTCTTATATTACCTACCTTCTTGCTATTTGACGTTTTTCCATAAGACTTGTAGTTTTGCCGGAAATGAAGATGTACCGTATTTCACCCTTATAAACACCCTACCTACGTACTTCCCAAACTCAGATCGCCCTAAATTTATTTTTCCTTTAATTTCTGTCATATTATCTTCCACTTCGAATCGGTTTCATTCTACTATAATTAGATGGTTTTTTTTTCACAATTTTTCAGGGGTTCTACCCTGTGCTACTACAAATAATTTCTTGAATATTCCTTCAGTGAGCTCAATAATTAAATTTCACTGCTTTGTTTATAATTTTTCATTGGATTCCCACGACACTTTTATAACCCCTTAATTATTGTACTACATTTGCCATATTTTGCGACCCATACGTTTTCACCATATTATAAGCCTAACTTGTCTAACTTTACTGTAACAAAATAATCAACGTTAAGCAGCACATGGGTCAAAGCCAATGATATACTGTAAATTGTTATAACTTGTATTTTTTTGTGTTGGTAATAAAAAAATTGAATAATGAATAAATTAATAATTGCACCGAGTTGCGACACGTCTCCGATCGCATGATGCGTAGAGACTCGCGCGAGTATACAGCACGTACCACCTTGCCACCGAGGCCGATGTTCCTCTTAATTGTTAGATTTAGTATGTGTCTTTGTATCAAATTAGCTACAGTTTTGGAACTGACTTACATCCTCAGTGACTGTTATTTTTAACAAATGAAGTTCCATGTCTGTGGCCGATAGGTGTATGTGACGGCACCATTATGTACATCAAAGCGTAGAGGAACATGTTTTCCAGTTTATGACACCGTATTTATCGCTCTGCAATTGATATTTCATGAAAAATTTGACTTTGTGAGAAAACGGAAAATGCAGGGCACCATTGGTACAGAGGTCATCAGACCCACAACAATGCATTTTTTGTTCAAATACCAATTTCATATGAAATATGATGATAAACATACATAATAGAGATATAAAGGAGATGCCATAAATAAGAAGAAATGTTCCATTACTAACAGTATTTAGCTACAGTAAAGTTGTGAGTCGAGAAAAATTGTGCTTTTGTCGGCCACATATGGCATAGACCAGGGGTTCCCAAACTGTGGTCCACGGACTAAAGTAAGAAATAAGAAAATAGTACAACTGAGATATGCATCCGATTGACCTCTTCAGTCACCCCTGTAGGTTAGTACCCGTTTTGAGTTACGACACGTCTCCGATCGCATGGCGTATAAAGACTCACACAAGTGCAAGCACGTTGCCACCTGGCCATCGAAGTCGATATAATAAGTCTTGGCACTGAACTACTACAATATATACAATCTAACCGATACCAGTCCTAAACATTTAATCAAATATTAGCATGAAATTGTAGGCACAAATAGAATAAATAAATAAAATTGACTTTGACGATTTTCCTGTCGCAGCTATGGTGGCCCACGGACAAAAAGGTTGGGAACCCCTATTAAAATGAAGAGGAATATTTATTCTACTTTATAACACCTTTACGATTATTATTTCATATGAAATTTGTGCAAAAAAGGACAGAGTGGGGTATCTGATTCGCTCTTAATTCATTAAGCTATACTAAAATATATAGCGTTTGCTTATACAGCAAGCACTGGATGGTAATAATAATATAGTTTTTTATTTTGGGTTGAAGGTTAATTTGGTCTTAAAATTTATGGTTACCGATTAAACCTCAAAACGCAAAATAAAATTTCGAGGTCACAGAAAACTGTTCAACACACACTGAAAACTGCGACTTGAATGCTTCCGAACGATTTGTCCAGCTCTGAACAAGACGAAACTTGTATCGTCTATGAGTCTGCTCACATTTACAAGAAGCCAGCTGATTCAACATGTAATTTTGAGGAAAATGTGCTCAAAGGAAAAGGGCTATGCACCAGAAATAATGACGTCATGTCCATCACTCGAAGGGGAAGAACAAGAGTTCTATATAGGAGAGATGGGACTTTCGCTTCCCGCCTAAACTTTATTTTTTAATTTCTGGGTTCCGTTGAAAAGACATAGCAGTGGACGTCAGGATTAGCGTTCAAATGGAGTCATGCCATCTCGTTTTTCCTTCACTAGGAATCATGTTACGTCATCTCTACATACATATAATATAAATAAATAAATATTGACCTTCTGTTCTATTACTAAGCCAACCTAGCGGAGTTAGGGCTACTCACGTACACTCAACTAGGAAGACCCGGGACCGCCAGCTTTACATGCTCTCCAATGCATGGCCAGAAAGTGTAGCAAGTGTGGGATTCGAACCAACAACATTTCGGGAGAAAGTCGGAGTCTGTAACACTGCTCTACATATATCCTGTTCACACACTAGTTGCCACTCCGTCGCATTTTTTTTTTTTTAATTGTTACGTCCATTTATAAAATATGAGGAACAGGGATAGACTGGTAGTTGATAGTGGAAGGATAGAGGCAACAGCTAAAGCACCGACCCATCTGGGTTCTAGAGAACATAAGGCACCCATTCCGCCGACCGGCTAGGGCTATTTACAAAAACAGTGACGTGGTAGCAGACATACAAGACTTAGGCGGCGTTTCCAGCGACCTCGCATTGCAGAATTGACGGAAATGTTTATTTTCCTCTATGCCATATAGTTAAAATTGATCAATGATCATACAGTAAAATAACAAACAAACAAACAAACTAAAATTAAAAAATGGCGTCATGGGATATGTTAAGTACAAACATTTTAATAGATTTCTATAAAAAGAAAAATTCTAATTTCCGTCAATGTCATTTGCATTCTGCAATGCGAGGTCGGTGGAAACGCCACCGAAGTCTTGAATGTCTGCTACCACGTCACCGTTTTTGTAAATAGCCCTAGCCGGTCGGTGGAATGGGCGCCTATAACAAGCTTCCTCTAGAAATGGTGAGCTTATGCCCTTGTAGTATAAATAAATTAATATTGAGTTGTGATATCGATGCTGGTAAGAAGTGTAGGCCAATGACAGTGGTACGCCTCAGACTCTCCCTGGCTCCTGAGTCCTGAATTATACGACACCCTATCTCATAATTCCTTTAAATGTATTCACTAAAAAAATTCTAATCTATTCTAATTCCCAAGAATTCATGGAGACTGTCCTGGGCAGTCTCTAGGGCCATTGTTAGGTTATTCAATTGTTTTGTGTTTCATAATTAATTATTTTGTGTTTGCCTAAGCGCGGTTTCCACCGACCCGCTAGTGCTAAATACAAATACTGTGACGTGGTAACATACATTCAACACTTAGGCCGGGTTTCCACCGACCTCGCATTGCAGAATGCAAATGACATTGACGGAAATTTGAATTTTTCTTTTTATAGAAATCTATTAAAATGTTTGTACTTAACATATCCCATGAAGCCATTTTTTAATTTTAGTTTGTTTGTTTGTGATTTTACTGTATGATCATTGATCAATTTTAACTATGGCATAGAGGAAAACAAGCATTTCCGTCAATGTCATTTGCATTCTGCAATGCGAGGTCGGTGGAAACCCCGCCTAAGTCTTGAATGTCTGCTACCACGTCACCGTATTTGTATTTAGCACTAGCAGTTCGGTGGAAACCGCGCCTTATGACGAGGTCGAGCTGCATCCATGGACAACAGTGGATATGAAGCCATTGTGTTGTCTTTATTAAAATAAGATAACGGACATTTATACTTTACAAACACAAATACATTGTCAATGCAGTTGGTAACAATACAATGCACAATACAAATATTATAGTCCCTGACCAGCCAGAGCCGACCGTGTCACAAATTGCAATAGATGGCAAATAATGAAATAAAAATCGAGAGAGTATTGTTCAAATGGGGGGGGGGGCACTCAAACCATCCAGTTCCTCTGATCGTACTCAATCAGGCTTATAGAGAGGCACGTCAATAAATCTGTCTGCCCTTCAAATACGTTCCAAAACAGGCTGTATCCAACCTGCCTCACTGCTAATATGGCAACTTATCATATAAACGGTGTTCAAGTAACCGAGTCACTAGACTTGTTCAGCCGACATCTAGGTACACGAAACCCTAGCATATATTAACAAAAGTCAACTCATACATTTTAAGTAAAGTGCTTATACTGAAAATATCTTAAATACATTAAATTCCTTTTAATTAATAGAAGACCATGAGTTACCTATTGAAGTAAGAAATGGGTGTATTGTACGGTATTTGTAGTAGAGATCATTGACAGGATTCAGGA
Organism: Psococerastis gibbosa; assembly: GCA_963971405.1. Lineage (NCBI taxonomy): Eukaryota > Metazoa > Arthropoda > Insecta > Psocodea > Psocidae > Psococerastis > Psococerastis gibbosa. The sequence continues at coordinate 47,789,482 of OZ020485.1, forward strand.
TTTTGGCTTTTACATTAAGGCCTAGTACACTAGATTCTTCCAGTCCCGATTTAGAGAAGTAAAAGTAAATTCGTGTCGGGGTGGTACTACCCGTGGTACAGGAGTTTTCAGGTTGCATCAACAGCCTCCTGTTTAACCTATCGATAGTCAGGGAGGACTGCCGGGACCGCCGGCTTTACATGCCCTCCGAAGCATGGTAGTCAGAAGAAAAATAATTGTACCACTAGAAAATTTTGGCATTCGGGTGGGACTCGAACCAGTCACCTTCTGGATGATAGTCCGAGTCGTTACCTCTACGCCATTCTTTAGAGAAGTATTTTCCATTGTAGCAAGGGGTAGCCAGATTATGGAAATCATCTACTACAAAATTATCTTATTATTATTATAATTTATTTATAAATTAATATTTATTTATTTTTATTTTATTATATTTATTTTTTATAATTTCTAAATTATATATTAACTTATCGCTACAAAATGAGGAAGAATAACGAAGTCAAACAGTCAAACAACATAGCCTACCTTGATGGTTGAATTACATCTTACAGTTCTCGGCCAAGACTCCTATATCCACCCTAAAACAAACACGCACATTTTTACAGTATATGCTTCTGTAATTAAATATTATACCGAAATATTATAGGCCAAGCACCGGGTATTTTTTTTTTTTTTTTTTTTTTTTGAAACGTTCGGGATCGGGGTTTTTTTGGAATATGTTCAGGGGTGTCCCCTGAATGTAAATCCAAGTTGGCGTCATGGGGGGTGGGGAGCTTCAGCCGCCATCTTGAAAACGTTTTATTGAATATCTCACCTACCGCGCATCGTGCGATAAAAACAGTGGAGATAATTTTTTTAGATAATAATGTTTGCCATCTTTTTTATTTGAAACTTTTTTCTGTAAAATGCATAATGTTTTATTTGTAGCGCTTCAAACTTTTTACCATATGGTTTTTGCTAAATATTTAGTTAATGGTGGTAACTCATTTGTAGAACATAAAATTACCTATAACTTTTATTCGAAACTTTTTCAGTAGCATTTACAGTTTAGGAGCTGCAGCTTGGTAAAACTTGCACCTCGTACATTATTTTGCTTTCACTCGACATTTACAGCGTTATAGCTCATAAGCTATATAAATGCTACGGGAAAAAGTTTCCGGTGAAGTGAAGCCCTCTCTTACACTCAACTAGGAAGACCCATGGGTGTCCCTTAATGTACATCCAAGTGGGCGTCAGGGGGGTTGCTTCAGCCGCCATCTTGAAAAACACGTTTTTTTTTTTAATATCTCGCGAACCGAAACTTTTTCCCGTAGCATTTATAAATAATATAAAATAAATAAATAAGGAATTTTTATTGTTTCTATTACTTTATATTGTAGTTTATGAGCTATAACGCTGTAGATGTAAGGTGACCAGATTCTGAGAACTTCAAACGCACACATGGGGGTTCGATTGTATCTAGTGGATTCATTAGAGGTTATGGTGTTACTCGTAAATGTGATAGCATATACGCACATCAAACGGCAATTTATTGGATGATTTAGCTTCAGTGCGAACACAGGTTTTAACTTTTGCGGAAATGCGGACTAAAATGCAAATGCAATGACATCATTACGACGGGTTAAAAAGTACTTACAGAACTAATATTGCGTTAATTAACGCGGGGGGAAAAATTTGAAAATATAAATGTAAAATAATGGGGTTTTACGCATTTTAACAGCAGTAAAGCATGGATTTTACAAAGCCTGCAAAGGAATACTTATTCATAAAAATTATATTGCATTTAACCCAAGTAGGGGGGCCCGGGGGTCTCCCCCGGTGGAAAAAGTTGAAAATGTAAGTGCAAAACAGTGGGGTTTTACAGCAGGAAAGCTTGCAAAGGAATGCATATTCATATTGCTCCAAACAGGGGACCGGAGGTCACCCCCGGTGGAAAATGTTTGAAAAAATAGGTGCGAAATAGTGAGATTTTACGATTTTAACAGCGGTAAAGTTTATAATTGCATATTCAATATAATAATAATAAAAATCAATAATAAATACATATTCATGATACCGAAATAGATTTATTTAATTCTCAGCTTTTAATTTCGTTGGGGGGGGGGGGAGATAAGAAACCGTCTGAGAAAAATGTGAAAATGAAGGTTCAAGATCACTCTTTTTAAAGCACTTGAGGGAAGTTGTTTTTTTTACTTTTAAATCTTTTTAAAATCATCGGGAAAATTGGCCTATTTTAATTTACGGCAACATATTCAAATCAAATAAAAAATATAGTTTAAGGAATGCAAAATTCCCCCGGAAGCATACAATACAATACAATATACATTTCCTTTAAATTATACAATACATGTAAAGTATAAGATAAAATCGTCAGAGTGTCGTCAAAATCAGGTAGTTCTGTCATTGTCATTGTGCTAGTGCCTCAGTGACAGTGTTGAATGCTTTCTCTAAGAGATGGTTTCTAAGCATTTTAGGGAAGTTAGAAGCATTTCTCGCCGCTCTCAGTTCAATCGGGATTTTCCTAAGGTAGGCGAAACCTTGTAGTATAGGATCCAGTCGCTCACACTTGGCTGTGCGTGGCGCTGGCCTTACAAGGTCTCCCCGTTGCCTCATGTTGTAGGTGTGAGTGTCCCCGTTTTGTTTAAATGTCCCCCACACCTCAGGCTTTAAGATATGTAAGATGCAGCTAAATATGTATAGACTTGGGGTTGTCATGATTTTTAATGATTTGAAGTGAGAGCGACAACTGTCACGAGGTCCCAGTTTTAGCATGTAGCGCACTCCCCTCTTTTGAAGCCTGAGTACAGCATTCTCCGTCGAATGTACGAGAGACCTCCGTTGGAAGTGGCACCACCTCTGCCACCCTTAGACACTTCTTTAGGCTCGGTGCCACTTCCTACGGAGGTCTCTCGGGCATTTGACGGGGGAATTTTGAATGCTTTCAGGCAGGCTAAAACGCGATTGCAGAGTCAACGAAGTTCTCCACCAATTCTGATATGGAGGAGTTGGCGCATAGTTTTCAGCTAGGTTAGATTTTATGCTGCTTGAACCATTTAGTCCCGAACATAAACGAACAAGGCCGAAACCAGGCTGCTTACAGCTTACTTTTTAGTTCCTACACCCATGATAAATAATGCAATAAAATGTCTTAATAAGTAGCCTAATTTTCATATACAATATATATACTTATGCAAAAAAATATTTTCCCTTTTAATTTTTTATTAAAAAGAGCGTTCTTACTGGTGGGTAGGGACACGAGGCGGTCAGCGTAACACCTGTGTTTGCACCATTCGTTTGCACTACGCATGCTTATGGACTCCAACCACAGAACATCGTATAATTATATATTAGGGCTGCCACATTCCGTGGTTTACCTCAGAATTCCATGGGAAATAATTCTATTCCGGGGTCAACAATTTTTGAGTACCTAAGAACAGTGGGTACTGTAGGTATGTAGGCTACAGTTCAATGTGAAGGGTTGTAATACTGTAATTTACTTTTGGCCTACGCGGTACTGCATGCTATTTTGGTGTTCTGTGCTGCTGACTATTCTGTAAAGTGCAGTGAAGTTTTCAATTGCAAACACAATATAAGTCTAATTAATTTTTAATTTTTCCGTTAATTATTTAGTAATATCAAAACACAAGCTTCTTTAATCCTATTTACATGATTTGAAATTTAGCTGTGCCACTGCTTCATCATTTAGCTTATTAGGTGCAGTAGTAGAAAAAAAACTAAATGCACTAATTACTAATGATGGTAAGCTACGATGAGTACCAGGCTGGGCAGCCAAACGACTTCAGCCGTATTCCTAACAATTTTTAAATAATTCACGGAATACAGAATACTCCAGAATTTTTTAAAATGTTGGTCCCCTTTATATGATATGATTTTTTAACTCTCATCTGTCCATGGCCCTGGTTCCTAACCTTATCTGGTTATTTTAAATTTTAATTGTAACTTTAAATTGCAGCCGATAAAAAATACCCATCAGCTTCAGATTCAACCATCACAAATTGACATGATTCCATAAATTGACATACAAATATTGGTATGCATAGGTATTTCCCCAAAAATCCACAGAAAAACCTCAAAAATTGTTGATTCCGGAAATTTCTCGGAATAGAATTATTTCCCACGGAATTCTGAGTTAAACCACGGAATGTGGCAGCCCTAATATATAATTATACGATGTTCTGTGGTTAGAGTCCATGAGCATGCGCAGTGCAAACGAATGGTGCAAACACAGTTGTTACGCTGACCGACTCGTGGTAGGGACAAATTCGGTTAAAACGGGACAAATCGGCGTCCCAATACGATTGCTCGGGACAACAGGACATACACTTAAAAAACGGGACGTCTGGTCACCTTATGTAAATGTCGAGTGAACGCAAAATAATGTACGAGGTGAAAGTTTTACCAAGCTGCAGCTGCATATTATTATCTCTAAAAATAATCTCTACTGTTTTTAAAGCACGATGCGCGGTTCGCGAGATATTGATATTCAATAAAACGTGTTTTTCAAGATGGCGGCTGAAGCTTCCCACCCCCCATGACGCCAACTTGGATTTACATTCAGGGGACACCCATGAACATATTCAAAAAAAAAAAAAAAAAAAAAATACCCGGTCCCGAACATTTTTTTGCGAACCTACTTTTTTTGCTGCGGCGCTTGGACTATTAGTACTAAAATAGATTCGTATCTGTACTTGGTTAAGTCATGATTTCGCCTGTTACATTGCGTCAATGGTAAGCTTGTCTCAGCTACAACAGTTGCCAATGGCTAATACGGAAACAATATAAAAGTCTAGTTAAGCTACCCCTGACACTGTAATGGAAAGTTGGCATGGCAGCGATATGCGCAAGCAGTCGTCGCGGCGTGGGCATTTTGGATGCATTGAGAATGTCGATTTCAAGAATTAAATAAAGACTCTTTTAAATGAATACTTGTTATTATTGTGTAAAGGAACATGTAAAACATGACATGGTGTCAGAAGTTTAACTAGCAACAGCAAGATGTCTTTTAAGCCGCCTGTGGCAATTGATTTTGCCGGTGGGAGCAGCCTGGATCTGGACACGCAATGGCGGAAGTTCAAGATGAGTTTGGAAGTTTATTTTGAAGCCTCAGAATTGGTCAAAGCTTCAGACAAAAGGAAAGTAAATATCCTGCTCAATCTATTGGGGACGGAAGGTCAAGATCTATTTCAATCCTTCAATTTTGCAAGTGATAAGGAAAAATATGAATTTGACACAGTTGTGCTAAAATTTGATGCGCACTTTCTTAAAACAAAAAACATTGTGTATGAACGTTATAAATTATTTTCAAGGAAACAAAAAGATGATGAAAGTTTCGAAAAATTCTATATTGAAATAAGGAAATTGGTAAAAAATTGTGAATTGGGCACTCTCGAAGATGAACTAATACTGTGTGTTCTCATAATGGGGCTGACTGACCAACAAATAAGGGAGACATTACTTCGTAAACCAAATTTGAAATTACGTGAAGCCATGGATTACGTTAAGGCGGTAGAAGCAGGGCGTTACCAGGCTTCATCAATGGCTAACCCCTCAGTACTGCGGGTTGAAGAAATTCCTCCGATACAGAATCGGGCAATAAAGAGCTGTAAATTCTGCGCCGGATCTCATCCTCTCAGGAAGTGCCCAGCATACGGGAAATCGTGTTTTTTGTGCTCAGGGCTAAACCATTTCTCCTCATGTTGTCCTAAGAAGCAGAAGCGAGTAACAGAACGACGCAAAGCTAACGATTTGGTAGTGACCACAAGCGACAGCGAAGTTAATGACTGTGAGTTAATTAATGATATTGGTACTATTTTCGTACATGAAACAAAAGAAACTTGTAAGGGTTCAGGCAGTTGCAAGTCAGTTTGGTACAGGAATGTTGTAATACAGGGTAGATTAGTACGAATGAAACTTGATACAGGAAGTCAAGTAAATATTTTACCCTTAAAAATATTTCGTCAGATAAACAAAAACACTGATCTGAAGCCAACTAATGTAGTTTTGGTTGCCTTTGGAAATTTTAAAGTTCGTGCATTAGGTACTCAATCACTGCTCTGCCGCAAATCAGATGATGACGCATACACCAGGCATATATTTCATATTGTTGATTTTGACACTGAGCCGCTGTTGGGTCTTGAATCATGCTCATCGTTAAATTTCATCAAACTAGTTGATCATATTAATACATCAGACCTGCCATTGCCTGCATCCATTGCACAATACGAAGATGTGTTTAAAGGTATAGGTTGTTACCCTGGGACGCACAAAATTAAGTTGGATCAAAATATTACACCGAAAATTTGTCCCGCGAGAAGAGTACCAGTACTACTCAAAGATAGGCTTAAGGCCACCTTAAATGAACTTGAACAAAATCTTTGAACCGAACTGGGGGGTTTACATGCCTCTTCGGCCTGTTATTGATTTCCGGATTGGCATAAACATTATCATTCACATTACCATTGTTTTTAAAATATCGCAAATCTTTTCTATTTCGCCGATAAACGGCAGGGCCTACCCTAACTAGAAATGATCTAGGGTAACTCTAAAGAACTTCTTCAACTTTTCCCTTTTCCCATTTTTCACCGTTTCTTACCATCACACTATCGCCCCTACGCAACAAAGGTAAGGTCCTCGTTCCCCTGTCAAAAAAACGTTTTTGGTTGTTTTGAATTTTAGTTAAGTTTTCCCTGACTCTGTCATTAAGCTTAGGCATTAACAGAGTATTAGCAGTCGGAACACAAGTCTTAAGTCTGCGATTATATAATAATTGTGCTGGAGAGAAAGAGGAGCCAGTGATGGGGGTGTTTCTAAACTCCAGCAGTGCGAGGAGAAAATCAGAACCATCCTCTTTACATTTTTTAAGCATTGCCTTTATCTGTTTTACTCCAGACTCTGCCATACCATTTGATTGTGGATATCGGGGACTGGAAAACTTAACTGTAAAGTCATAGGAACGAGCAAATTGTACAAATTCTTCACTGTTGAACGGCATATTATCGCATATGAGAATCTCTGGTATACTATGGGTTGCATATATTGCCTTCAGTGTTTTAATAACATGCCCGGCCGTTTTCCCATGCAAACTAATACACTCAATCCACTTAGAATAGTAGTCTTTAACAATTAAAAATGACTTATTGTCAAATTCAGCAATATCTGCACAAATGTTTTGCCACGGTCTGTCAGGAATTACATGTGGCAACAGTGGTTCACTTACATTTTTATTAGCGAATGTTTGGCACGTCACACAGTTTTCTACTTTTTGTTGTATTTCCGAGTTCATTGTAGGCCAAAACAAAGTGTGCCTAGCCAATGCTTTTGATTTTTCGATGCCCTGGTGACTTTTGTGAATTATATTCAGCATTTCTTTTCGAAGTACATTAGGTACGACCACAGCATCTTTGTGAAATAGCAGTCCATCGTGAACAGACAGGTCAGTTTGAAGTTTAAAATAAACTCGACAAGGCACGGATACTTGACTATGATGGCTTGGCCAGCCAGTGTTATGTAGTGCAATGACTTTGCTCAAGATAGGATCTTTAGCAGTTTCTTCGACCATTTGTTGCCTCCTTTCCTCTGACACAGAGAGGTATTTTGAGGCTAAATGGGCAAAATACTCTAATTTTTATTTAATTCAATTGTTTAATTTTTATTTAATTTAATAATATTGTTAAAGAAAGGAAGATGTAATAGAAAGTTGGCATGGCAACGATATGCGCAAGCAGTCGTCGCGGCGTGGGCATTTTGGATTCATTGAGAATGTCGATTTCAAGAATTAAATAAAGACTCTTTTAAATGAATACTTGTTATTATTGTGTAAAGGAACATGTAAAACATGACAGACACAATAAAATATTTGATCATGTACCGTTTATTTAGCTTAAGAGAAACCTTTTTCTGAAAGAATTAAAGATCGGCGAAGCATCGAAGTATTTACTTGCAGCCCATTCATCGAATTTTTGCATTGGCTGGTAAATTTGACATGACAAATTTTATGGAAGGAACATGTCAGAGGCATAAGTTATATAAATAAAACAACCCCTGCTTAAAATATAAATTATCTTGACAATGGGACGTTTGCCTTCCACTTTACATGCATTTTCATTCAACTTGTTGAACCGTGGGGTAGCTTTATCTAGACCTATACCCAATATAAATTTTATACAGTCTGAAAGCCATGGATGGGATCGTTGATATTGGACAATGGACTAATGAGCCACTATTTAAGTAAGCCTATGTTAAAAAAAGACCTTCAGGATATTATTATATATACAGTAGTAGTAGTAGAAACCGGGTTTCTGCAAACACACTTTATAAAAGACAGTCAAAAGAACGTCTTCTAATACTATTGTAGTAATATTACACTACTGTGAACGCGTCGCGTTGGGCTTACACAGTTACACTAACCAAATATGTCTACAGCGCACCAAAAACACTTACCATAATTTAAAAAAATTAATATTCCGGATAATCAATTCACCTAAAACACGGCTAATATAATTATTAAAGAAATAAACTTAATACCGATTACCATAATTTAGCACTTATTCGGTAGCAAGCTCACCGACGCCATCTTGTTTTTAGCTGTCGCAGTTTCCAAAAGTGCGCCAAATTTAAATTTTTCAAAAGTGAATCCACGAAATATAGTGCTTTTAATGGACCTGACTACGCACTCAAATATTTATTTTGAAACGAAACTTTTATTACCCAATGTCCATTATGTATCAATGGACTAAAATGCCTAGCTTTATGTGCGTGCACGTGAGTTAAAAGCAAATACTTGTTTTCAGGTCAGTATTATGCTTAGTACGCAAGATCAGCGGATTCGTTAGAGGTTCATCGTATCGACAGACTCTAAACATGACAGAGAATGGGTGTTGCTCGCGCTAGGACCGGTCTCCAAAACTTGTGGAGCGGTTATAATGGTATAAGGTCCAGGGTCTCATCTATACAGCGGGCGTTGAGAAGACGATTGCTGGCTCATCGCATAAAAATGTCAGGTAGGTAGGTGGTTGATGAAAATGTTCTCTCACTTCAATGAATTAATCAACTAAACAAAACTTGAAACTAATAGGTTCGCGCCTCTAAAAGCAGCTGCTTTTGCCAGTGTGTGACGTCATTTTATGTTGGTCTCTCGGAAATTCTAACATGGCGTGCCTAGTGTATTATATGATCGAAGGTTAGACCAGCCGACTTTGCAAAATTTGCACATTTAATGTGTCCTTAAATTAAATTAGGAATGTAAAGTTGTAAACCTCAGAAGTTTTGTGAATACAAACACATGCAAAGTTGAAAACGCAGCATAGGAAATTTCCATGGAGAGGTGGGACTAGGGAAGGCGCAACAGGAATATTCATTGTGTATTTGCAAAGTCGGCTGGTCCAACAGTACAGTTTTCAATTTTTGCAACTTAGTTTACAACGAAAATATAGTCTAATAAGTTATTATTGTTGTAAGGGTAAATAAAAAAACAAAACAATGGCGAATGGATACCAGGCTTGTTATTGTACAGTTTAGAAGTTGTAACGCTCATTCAACGTATCATTACAAAATTATAAGCTATGTATTTCTCCCTCCGATTGACTCTTAACTCAAATCGACAAAAGCTAGTCTATAGCCGATAGATAAAGGTATGTCAACGTGGAAAAATTCCATTTCCGAGATTTTTCTTTCCAACAATCCCCTTGGACATGCAGAATAATATTATTCAAGGGTTCTACATGTGCATTAGGCATACGCTGAACTATATTTAGTAAAAATATCAAATTTTGTATATAAAAAGACACACTGGCAATTTCAAAACCGACTATCAACATGCATCCCCAGGTTTCATCATTAATATAATAATTTATAATAATTCACTCTATTTTAATTATTTTATTAATAAAAGCCACTATCAATTTTCTGTAGTAGGGCAAACCGGAGTCGCCTATATTCCATTTTCTGTTCAAACTTCAATTTCTCATGAAATATGGAACGCAGAACAATGAAAAAATGCTGAATGGCAAGAAGAATGTTTTCTCCTAATTTTGATGTATAGTATGTGGCCTTAACTAACCCCAATTCGCCACAGTTTATGAACTCCTTCAGCTTGAACTCCTGAGTGACCGTTATTTTTTGCGTATCAAGTTCACTAACTATAGCCGATCGGTATTGATGATTGCAACATACTATACATCAACATTAGGAGAAAAAATTCTTCTTGCCATTCAGCATTTTTTCATTGTTCTGCGTTCCATATTTCATGAGAAATTGAAGTTTGCACAGAAATGGAACATCGGCGACTCCAGTTTGGCCTTAAGAGGAAATATAGATAGTAGAACTATCATTGAAGCATTCCTTAGAAAGAAGAAGAGTTTCTCTACGCATTGATACATGCAGTAGTTGATCAATCATCATTAATAGCGACTGAACACAGTTATGTAGCTTAGAGTTTTATATAGGAGAGATGGGACAAATGAGCCAGGGGCCACCCAGAGTTTTACATTGGGCAGATCACTTCCCGTCAAATATATTTTTTGAATTATTTGATTGCTACGCCTTTTCAGTCACTAGACATGTGAGACGTAGTACTTACTTACTTTCTTCTAATTCTTGCTACTGGCTTCCAGCTTCAGATGATGCCGATGGCCAGATGAGACGTCGAAATTACAACAAATCTTTTTGGCGGGGAGAGAATGTCCCATCTCTACTCTAACCCTTTCAGTCCTGACGGGTCACCAGAGGAACACAACTTTGGACAGCCCTAACTCCGAAAACAAATGCGCGCCAGACATGGCAGTCGCGCCAACGTGGCCGCGGGATCTTTGTTGTGTGAAATTGTTTTTTCATTCCCCTACTTCGCCGAGTTTTTTGCTTTGGTAAACAAAAGTATTCCAAATGGCGACTGAAATGATAGTACTTGATGAGTTGCTGTACTTTTATATTAATAGTGGCTAAAATAATGGTAGCATGATGAGGAAAAAAATAGCGTGTCATTGAGAAAGGACGTAGAATTACTATTCCTTAGAAAAAAATTGTTTGTTTGTTTGTTTGTTTCTAACGCCTGCTTTCAGCATTTCTGCTTTTTTAAGCAACCCTGTCAGCCTGGCGGGGGGAGTGAGTCTGTTTGTTAACTTGAGGCACCCAAAGGGCAGACTCTATCACCTCGGGGAAAGGGGAGTTGACTAACAGGGTGGACCTCCTGATTATAGTGGATTCCGAACCACTTGGGGAACATGGTAAAGTCACACGATTAGATCGGAGGTGACCAGGACTCGACTTGCACTGCCTAAGCGCGTTATCATGTCCCACCAGGTTCCCCTGCCAACGCTTTGCACACTACCAAGTTGCCGCAGTTTGAAACATGCTCTGCTCAGAAAAAAGCTAGAAAAATGCTAGAAAAAAATTGAAATATTTTGAAAACGTTTGCCGTAGCAACGCCTAAAATGCTGTTCCTCTCATGGTACAAAAGTTCTCTATGAAGAATTGGTACGAAAAGTACTGTTCCCCCAATGGTATAAAAGTTCTCAATTTTGAATTAATCAATTAGCCAATATTTACAGAAAAGAAAGATGTGATGACGTAGAGCTGTATAGGTGGGGAAATTTGTGGGAGACAAATTTAAAAGTACATTTGTGTCTTTTATAAGAAAGAAACTGTTTTTTTTTTAAATTTCATAATTAAAAGCTATGCCGGGTTAACCCATGGGCACCTGGGACACAAGCCCATGGCCCCCAGAAAATACATAAAATTCCGGTCCCCACAAACGAGATTTTTTTAAAACACAAATGAAAAAATAAAAAGTCGAAAACAATTTCCAAACAAACTTTTGAAATTGACGGGAAATTGAACGTTTTTTTGCTACTATGTTGGTAGACAGAGCTTGCACCCGCCCCCCCCCCCCCACATATCACGTGCCCACGGCCCCCACAGGGGTTAATCCGGCACTGATAAAGAGTAATTTTTTATTTTCGAATTTGCCATTAAAGAACATTGGTTCCACCGGAGGAACATGCCGTATCTTCAAAGTTGAGCAATCAAACCGGGGGAAAAAAAATCAAATTATCTATAAGGAACATAAAATTAGATTAAATTAAGCAAAAAAAACTTTTTGGGCATCTATATCATAATTCAGGACTGAAAGGGCTAAGGCGGCTATTCCACCGACGTGGATTTTGAATGTGAATGTGTCATGAAGTGGTAGCAGTCACCAGAGAGACTTATTAATGATGTCTGCTACCAAGTCATGACACATTCACATTCAAAATCCATGTCAGTGGAATAGCCGCCCAAAATTCCTTTACATAGGTTGTGTTCGAATTATATATAATCGCTTTTTGTTCTATTACTAAGTCATATCATAACATATCCCATGACGCCATTTTTTAATTTTAGTTTGTTTGTTTGTGATTATACTGTATAATCATTGATCAATTTTAACTATGGCATAGAGGAAAACAAACATTTCCGTCAATGTCATTTGCATTCTGCAATGCGAGGTCGGTGGAAACCCCGCCAAGTCTTGAATGTCTGCTACCACGTCACCGTATTTGTATTTAGCTCTAGCCGGTCAGTGTAAACCGCGCCTAAACTGTACCTCCTCGTGATGAAGATGGACAGAACAAATAGGGGACCGAGTTTGAGCCGGTGTAAGCGAAAAAAAGCAGTCTTTTCTGTGCAAGGCAATCTTTCGTCCTGGGGTTGGGAAACTGGCCCCGAAGGCGGAGGAACTAAAAAAAGGGTGTCAACGGCATAAGGATGCCGAAGGCAACGAGAAATCACTTCGCTAGCATGGCCATTCTGACTGATATTGCCACGATGATCGACAATCTTCGATTGAAGAGGCATTAGAAGACGAAGTGAAAATCGAATTTCTGGTGCAGAACGTACTTCTCACTGAAGACAATTGTCAGAGATAAATCGAAGAGAAGATGGAAAAATTTACTCCAAACTAATCGATAGATTGCGATTTAAGAAGGCCTGGCGCATCTTCTTCGACTAATTTGAGCTTCGGTCAATTGACTTGTATTATTTTGCCCAATCAGGGCACGCGTTGCAGCCACAACGGGTTTCGTTGTTTGGAAGCATTCAAGGCGTGCTCTGATTGGTAGAATACGGCGTGACAGGTGGCACGTGAAATTCAAAAAATATCCTAGTTCTTTAAATCCTTCTTCTATCGAAGGTTGGCGATCATCATGGCACTTCGGACCTAGGAGACTTACTGCTCTGAAATTGCGCACCCACTGTCTCAGGTTTTTCATCAGGCTGCTCTTCTTCTGCCAGGAGCCCTCTGTCTTTCTATCTTCCCCATGATTATTATAAGTCTGAAGTATGTTGGTTTCCATTTCTTAACCGCCAGCAGCAACAAAGCTTCTACTGTATATCCATTTACCTCAGGGCCTCAGCATTAGAAACACGATATCTCCAGGCTATGCACGGCATTCATGTTATGTCCTATCTCTCATACATAAGTACATAGTACTCAATAGATTATTTTATGATACATGTGGATAGCCAGTTAAGAGTGCAGTGTCATTAGATTAGTGTAACATTGGCCGTAACGTTTGGCAACAAGTCCATCGAAATTTCAACGGTCGTGGGAACAGTTATGAAGCGTGCAGAGCCGGGGACCGCGTCGGTTTCTTGATCATTCTCGAAAGCTCGTCAGGTTGATAGACGCCGGACTCGGTCACTATTCCGGTGATTAGACTAGCTGGGGTTACGTCAAAAGCTGGGTTCCAGCAACTGATACCTGGAAAGATCAATCACAATTGCATGGGTTAGAAGCCAATGTGTACAAGTGCAGTAAGGCCCATTTCGAGGAAAAACGGAGTTTAAGTTTGCTGGTTTGTATCCTTTTAACGGTGGACAATGTTGTATTTGGAATCCCTTATAGCTCAACCACTATGCATGATTCAGATACATCGTTTGGCTTATTTTTGTTGGTATTAATATGACCACTCAGTCCAATGTTATTCTGCGGGCCACTATGCCGCTTATTATTACCTTATTCTTGGGGTTAAAAATGTAAGCAAAACAATTTTGAATAGTATTGCCAATATAAAATGATCTTGTTTACATTTTTAATCCCCAGCCCTATTAAGGAACTTAGGGTGGGGATTGCTGTATGTATTTAATTAGTATATGTTTTTGTAAATAAATATTCTTTTGTGTTCTATTCTATTAAAAATAATCGCCATAGACCCGCAGGACCATTAACCCAGGGGAAGAGGCATATACTGTATACATTGGAAATTCTTCAAAAACAGTAATATTTCACACTCATGCTTTAGAGCAAACTTGGACCTGTGGTCCTACTATGGTGTCTCCTTCTTCTTCTTCTTCCCCCTTAATGCCACGTGCGCAGCGTGGGAGGGGGGGGGGGGAGGAGGAGTCGCCCGAACTAAATTCCTAAACTCACCCTGGTCGGACGCTAACGCTCGGCGGTCCTGCTATGGCGATTATTTTTTATCTTAATCTGGGATTAAAAATACTGATAAGGGTAGATAGGAGCTGGTTCGTCCGACATTAGATGACCATGGGTCAACCTTGTACGGCCAATTCGTACTAGGTATTTGCCACCTTTTCTATGCCTCCAGTACCTCTTGCTGCTATTCGTAAGTCGCCAATGTGCGTCATTTCGCGGTCCGGCCGCTCTTCTATGACTATGTGGTCCCCGCTGGGGATGCTGAGGTCTATGCTGGTTGACGGCGCGGCTACGAAGAACGGTACTCCGTGGTGTTTGGCTAAGGCGGCTATCTGGTACGTGCCTATTTTGTTGGCTGTGTCCCCATTGGCTGCGACCCGGTCCGCGCCAACTACAACTGCAAACAACAGAAAGCAGAAGATTATTATTATTGCTTTCCTACTTTGCACGTTCTGCCAACGATCTCATTAATTATTCAGACAGCATTGGTTTCCGTATGCATTTTGGCCCCAGGCAATCGGGTATACGTACCAACAATCGACAGTGAGCAAACTTAGACAAGCTGCTTGCCATTGACACAATGTAACAGGTATAGGCAGGACTTGACCAAGTTCGGATACGCTGCTCCAATGACAGATCTCTCAACACTGTTGCCATTTATAATTACAAAGACTTTCACTTTCAGTTGCTGCTGAGCCTCCAAGGTGCAATCCTGAAAGTCTACGCAGTGCCATTGAAGATGTCGACCGCAGATGTTGACGAAATGCTAGAAAGTACGCTTTCAGATCGACCCGGATTCTACTGCTTTACGTACTGCTTCTGCTACTGCTTTACTGTAGCCGTAGATCTGCCTTATAGTAAATGTACAAACTCACCTCCTGATATACTCCTTGCCTTCATCAGAGCTGCAACCATACTGTCGCAGATGAGCGTGGCCGGAATTTTCTCATGGACCAGCTCGTACGCGGTCAGTCGAGCCCCCTGGTTGTAAGGTCGAGTCTCAGTACAATATACATGATCTGAAAAAATAATTTGAATATATAGTATGTCATGCGAAGCCATCGGCCATAGCTTGTAGAAACCCAGTGTTTCTTATCGGTACTCAACTTGCAGCAACCTGGAGCCCGACCAATCTGAAAACATTGAGCATCCAATACACTGCTATGTTTGATGGTCTCATGACTGTGAACATGATTGGAATTGCCAGTAACCTATCAGCCGACTGTCATACTAGCTGACCTGATGGAATTTAGTATTTGGTGCCGTATCCAACCGAAACGAGGCTGCCCCTATTGCAGCGAAAGAGAATTCGTACCCAGTCCGAATTAAAAAAAAAAAAAAAACATTGTTTCAAGCAAACTCTATGCTACTGAGACATCAAACTCCGACGTACCGGTACCTAGTTTATTTGCAGCATAAAGAGTGGGGATAACACCACTGAGAAAGGTGCCGTATCCAACAGTAACGAGGCTGCTCCTGTTGCAGTGAAAGAGAATTCGGATCCAGTTCGAATTTAAAAAAAAACATTGTTTCAAGCAAACTCTATGCTACTGAGACATCAAACTCCGACGTACCGGTACCTAGTTTATTTGCAGCATAAAGAGTGGGGATAACACCACTGAGAAAGGTGCCGTATCCAACAGTAACGAGGCTGCCAGTGTTGCAGTGAGAACTCGGATCCAGTCCGAATTTTAAAAAAACATTGTTTCACGCGAATTCTATCCTAATGACACAATGAAATGAAATGAAATGAAATGAAAAACTTTATTGCGAACAAAAGGCGAACAATAAGACTATAAAGTCTTGTTTTCATGCTAACCTTAAAAACTAAAAAAAAACATTGTAGGCTATTATAGAACACCTAATTAAAATTAAATGGAGAAGAAAAGAGAGGAATAGTGGGAAAAAAAGAAGGATAAAAGGTATACGGTGGGGGGGGGGGGGGGAATCCATTGTCATCACCATTACAGGACCGGAGAGAGTCTTAAACGTTATCCAAGATATGACTTTGACTTAACTTGACTTAAATTGGCGCTGTCAGCCCTGGGGGACTTTTGGCCGCATTCACAACACTACGCCACCGGATCCTGTCCTTCGCCAGATCACACCAATTATCGGCCCGAAGGCCAACTTCCTGTATATCTTCGTTTAGCTGGTCGCCATAGCGTCGTCTCGGACGCCCCAAAGGTCTTCTTCTGTTGGGACATGCCATCCATACTGCTTGTGCTGTTCTATCAGCTGGCATACGGACGACGTGTCCCATCCACTGGAGCCTTCTGCTTCGTAGTATTTGTGTGACGTCTGGCGAGCCGAAGAGTTGGTGGATTTCTTCGTTCGTTCGGATTCTCCAACTGTTGTTTTCAAAAACTCTTCCGAATATTCTCCGTAACATCTTGTTCTCGAAAACAGCCAACGCTCTTGATTCTTTCTTTGTCAGGGCCCATGCTTCACCACCATATATAAGGACAGGTAGGATTAGCGTCTTGTAAAGCCTGATCTTTGTTGTCCATGATAGAATCCGAGTCGAGAATAGTGCTCTTGTTTGGAAGAAAGCTACATTGGCTGATTTAATTCTGTTAAGAACGTCTTGACTGATCTTGTTGTCGGACGTGATGATGGACCCAAGGTATTTGAAATCTTGCACTCTTTCAAAGCGACCTGTGCAGGTATCTTGGTCTCTTCCCACTAATAGGTACTTGGTTTTTTCAACGTTTATTTTTAGACCTAGCTTCAGAGCTTCTTCTTCAAGGGCTTTCACTGTGGTCTCGGCTTCTTCTTTTGCCTCTGCCATGACGTTCAGATCGTCCAAGATATACTGTTTAATTATTTTCTTAAAGCTACTGAGTGAACTAGCTGCCCTAATTTCCAATGGTAGGCGGTTCCAGTGGCGAATCGAGTATAATACCGTAGATTGTGCATGTCTTGTGGTCATATGTAGTGGTATTTCATATGTTGTGCCAATGCGTTGTGACTGTAATTTTGTATATTTTTGAATGATGTAGGAAGGTGTGTTTGAGTGGGTTACTTTATACATTAGCATCAGTGCATGGTATTGTGTTCTTTGGTCGGTGGTTAGGAAATTTAGTATTTTGTACTGTGGGCTAATATGATCGCGACGCTTAGAGTTAAAAATAAATCGGATGCAACTGTTCATTGCCCGGTGCAAACGACGAGACAGATGATCCGTGCGACTGGATGATAATACAATACAATAATCAAATAGTGGGGTAATAAGCGTGGAAACAATATTTTTCTTTATGTTAATTGGTAACAAATTTCTAATCCTGTTCAAGGGATATAAACATTTATAAATTTTGCTACAGGTTTTGTTTACATGGACTGCCGAAATACATGCCCTATTCGACTCCCCGAACATAATGTCAGAACTAAAAGGGCGTCGAACCCAATGGCTGGGTCATGTACACCGTATGCAAGCTGAGAAGAGGACGCCGAAGCTTGTTTTCGATGACACTTTCAACCACCCTAGGCGTCCCGGTAGGCCAAGACTAAGATGGAGAGACCAAGTGCTCGAAGATGTACACGCCACCGGCACCCTGGCACCCGGGACTGGAAGCTAGCGGCGGAAGATCGTCCGAGGTAGTGTGGTGTAGCGGCAGCGGCCAAAAGTCCCCCCGGGCTGGACGCGCCAACCTAAGTCAAGTCAAGTCTATCTTAACCCCGACCATTGAATATATAACACTATAGAAAGGCCCCTGCATTTACGATTCCATTCTATAGAAACGCGAACTAAGATGATACTTGGCAGCGAACTGTTGCTCAACGCAAGCACCACCCGCGGAGCATCATACCTGGGTCCAGGTCACATTGTACACTTCCTTATCCCTGTTTCAGAACAGGGCCAGGTACAGCATTTACTCATTTAGAAAGCACTGAGCAGTTCACGGGCCTCGTTCATTTATACTTAAATGTTTCAAGATAATTATAAGTCCAATACGTGCATTACTGTGTGTATTTTTTCTTTTACATCTCTAAGAACCGGTCCGAGTTTATACGAACATGCTTTCCAATTTATCAAAATTAGCAGATAGAGAAAATGAATAATATCATGGTAAATTTTTTTCCTATAGTTACATTTCCGATATTTCGGGGGGGGGGGGGGGTTGTAGCACCTGATGTCACTGGAGATGATTTAAATTCTAGATAGGTCAGACCAACACACCAAATCATTTTTTCAAAAAATAAACTTTTTGCACAAAACCAAATGGTTCTTTGGGAAAGCAACCTGTCCGGTTTCGTTAATCAATTTAACACCTAAAACATGCCTGAAGGTAGAAATAATCGATAGAAAGGTTTCGCAGAAAAATTATTTTTTAATAATTTTTCATGAAAATTGAGTTATTTTTATTTTTTTACCCCCAGAAGCAAACTATCAAGGGGCAAGCGACCCCCTGCATTTTGTTAACATTAATAACGAACGACTACAAGATGTGTGAATTTAAAAGAAATCGTTGGAGCCGTTTTGGCGAAATCATTTTTTAGACGTTTTTTGGAGTTTTTGAGAATGAAACCCCCCCAAATTGAGTTAGCCAGTTAGCCCGAAATAAAAAAAACTGTCTCGAGGCATGATTTGTGTGAACCTACATGCCGAATTTCATCAAAATCGACCGAGTACTTTGCCTGGAAATCGACGCACAGACAGACAGACAGAGCGACAGACAGACATTTCGTAAAAACCACTTTTTTTGGTTCCTGGGACCTCAAAACGTGTAAATCCGTTGAAATCTCGGAATCGAAAATTTCAACCATCACAAAGCTTTCCTTAGACTACCTATAAATATCACACCTCGGGACGATGATTTTCTTTATTTTGGGCTAACTCAATTTGGGGGGGGGGGGGGTTTATTCTCAAAAAACGTCTAAAAAAATTATTTCTCAAAAACGGCTCCAACGATTTCTTTAAAGTTCACATATATTGTAGCCCTTATTAATGTTAATAAAATGTGGGGGGTCGCTTGCCCCTTGATTGTTTGCTTCGGGGGGTAAAAAAATAAAAATATCTAAATTTTAATGAAAAATGACTAAAAAAAAAAAAAATTCTGCTAAACCTTTCTATCGATGATTTCTACCTTCAGACATGTTTTAGGTGTTAAAAAGAGTAAAGAAAACCGGAAAGGTTGCTTTCACAAAAAATTATTTTTTTTGGCAAAAAAATGTTTTTTTGAAAAAAAAATGATAGAAAATTCACGGTCAAATGCATTGCGTGCCCTGCCAATATTCCTGTGTGGTAATGTGTTGCCTGACCGGTCTAGAATATGCAATGCCATCGATTAATTCAGTGCTTTGGGATAGGTGATATCCTAGGCGATCGCCAGAGGGGGTCCTTGGGTTCCGGACCCCCCCCCCCCTTCCCAAATGGTTACAGCGTACACTAGATAGAATGGAGTTTTATAGATTTCTAAATTTATTGAGGTTACCTCACCTCCAGTGACGTCAGGTGAACCCCCCCCCCCCCTGAGATATGCGAAATTAAACCAAAAGAAAATTATTTACCATGAAATTACTTATTTTCTCTATCTACTAAGTAGTTGATAAATGGGAAAGCATGTTCGAGTAATCTCGGACCGGTTCTTTTTGAATTGCCATTAATTACAATAGAATTATTTGGTTGTATATTTGTACATATATATTTTTTGGTTTAACTCATAATTGCTAAAAATCTGTTGGTAATTGAAAGGTGATGTAATGAGTGGATGGCCATGCTTCGGAGGGCATGTGAAGCAGGCGGTCCCGGGCCTTCCTAGTTGAGTGTAAGAGAGGGCTTTATAGCCCTAACTCCGCTAGGTTGGTTTAGTCATAGAAATAACAACAAAAGTCTTTATTTATTGCTCTCCAATTTATACGTAGTACCTATATAAGGAAAGCTTTGTCATGGTCGAAATTTTCGATTCCGAGATTTCAACAGATTTACACGTTTTGAGGTCCCAGGAACCCAAAAAAGTGGTTTTTACAAAATGTCTGTCTATCTCTCTGTCCGTCTGTCTGCCACTCTGTCTGTTCATCGATTTCTGGGCAAACTACTCGGTTAATTTAAAAGAAATTTAGCATATAGGTTCACAAAAATCATACCTGGTGACCGTTTTTTTCTATCATCTTTTAAAAAATAAATATTTTGTTGGGAAAGCAACCTGTCCGGTTTCGTTACTCAATTTAACACCTTAAACATGTCTGAAAGTAGAAATCATCGAAAATTATTTGTTAGTCATTTTTTCTTAATTTTTTTTTTATATTTTTTACCCCCAGAAGCAAACTATCTTGCGGCAAGTGACCTCCCGCATTTTATTAACATTAATATTGACTACAATATATATGAATTTTAAAGAAATCGTTGGAGCCGCTTTTGAGAAATAATTTTTTTAAACGTTTTTTTTTAGTTTTTTGAGAAAGACTGCGGGCAAACTAACAAATTTGGAAAAAATTGAAAACAAAAATGATCAGTTGTTGAAAACCAGTGGAACGTGGTGTAAAAATAAACAAAGCATCATTGAAGATTTTCCGTCAATGACAAAATCAAATTTGAAGTATAATTGACCAGTGGAAAAGCCGCCTTAGCATTATTCCAATTTGAATTTGAAGAAGCTCTCATATACGGCTTCAAAATAATAATAGGTAGATTTTGTATTTTACAGTAGATCCATTAAGTCTAATTAAATCATCTGCAATTCTAAAATAAGCTATTGTTGGAAAGCCTATGCTGAGCAGAAGTACAATGCTAGGTCAAATAAAAGAACCGGTCCGAGTTTACTCGAACATGCTTTCCAATTTATCAACATTAGTAGATAGGGAATATATGAGTAATTTCATGGTAAATGATTTTCCAGTTGTTAAATTTCCGATATCTCGGGGGGGGGGGGGGGGTTGTCCACCTGACGTCACTGGAAGTGAGATAAATTCTAGATAGGTCAGACCAACACATTAATTACGATGTAACGTAGCTCGCCTCCACGCGGTGCATCCTGGTTAACACTAAATGAGCTACACCCTCTGCGCCTCTACCATGCCCACGCAGAATATCCGTGCCAACCGAAGTCCAAACGGCCCTTCTCAGGGCGGCGAGAAAGCCGATCCCCGGCGGACTACTAGTTTAAACGTATTATATTGGAACGCAGGCGGACTAAACAACCCGAAGTTTAGCGAGCTCAAGATTTTAATTATAGACCACGATATTGATGTTTTTATTATCTCAGAAGCTGGAGCAGCTTCCGACAATACTCAGTTTTACCAGCTGAACGGCTATACTATTCACGTGCTACGGCGAGGTCGCCAAATCGCCACCGGAATGATTATCGGCACGAGCAACAATTTAGCTTCGAACTTCCAAATATTGCACGAAATGAGCGCAGAGGATAAATTAGAAGCGATACAAGTGGATGTATGGTTGGAAAAGAATCATTTCCGTATAATTGCTGTCTACAACCCACCAAGAAACAACCCGGATACCAATGTAATACAAAATGCAATAACGACGAAAACTATGGTAGTAGGGGATTTCAACGCACCATCCCAGAGGTGGGGTTACACACAAACGTCTACTGTGGGCAGCACAATTGAAACCCTGATTGATGAAGCGAATCTCCTCCTGGTGGAAACAGAGCCGACCTTCCTATCGTTCACTGGCTCCCTCACTCGTCCAGACCTCATCTTACCCCACGCTGATCTTAGGAACCAGATCAGCCACACTCTCTTAGGAGATCCATCGGGATGCGGACATCAAGTTATATGTGTAAAAATGCAACCTAAAATACCATTACCAAGAGCAAAAGCCTTAACCCGCTGGAACTTCAAGAAAGCTAACTGGGGAAGGTACGCCAACGAATGTGATGAAACTATGACGCCAAATCTCATTGTGCGCAATCCCACAAGAACTTTTGACAACATCACCAAAGCTCTACTGGCAGCCGCCAAAAAGCACATCCCTCGCGGTCAAGTTAAGAAGTTCTCTCCTTTTTGGACAAGAGAATTATCCCACCTGAAGGCGGAACGAGACGAGGCCAGAAAAAAAGCCCAAAGAACGCAGACGCTAGAAGACTCCATACAACTCAGAAAATCCCAGGCCACTCTACAGAAAGTAATAATACAGAGCAAGAGACATACATTCCGAAAATTTCTATCCGAACTTGACTACAGAAAAGATGGTACCAAAGCCCACCGTTTTATCTCCAAGCTCAACAACGATGGCAACGCATTTAAAGTCCACCCCATCATCCACAACAACAGAACGCTAACAAGCAAGAGAGACATAGCGGATGCATTCTGCCAGCACTTCGTAAAGCGCCCTGAGACATTCCCAAGACGCAAGAGGAATGCCGTCGCTGCCCTACCATCACCGAAAGATGATGACACTATCATGAATAGTGAATTCAATAGCGCCGAACTCAAAATGGCGACCCACAACCTCAAGAAAGGCAAAAGCTGCGGACCCGACCAAATATTCCCCGAACTAATTAAACACCTGGGGAACAGCTCATCGAAAGTCCTGCTCGACGCAATAAACAAAACCTGGAAAATGGGGGTACCTGATACATGGCGAAAAGCGGAAATAATCCCGATCCACAAGAAAGGGAAAGACCCATGTCAAGTCAAGAACTATAGACCAATCAGCCTAACATCAGTACTATGCAAGCTTACAGAAAGGATGGTCAACCACCGGCTGCAAGTATTCCTTGAAAAGCACAACATCATCAAAAACGAACAAGCCGGTTTCCGAAAACATATGTCAACAACAACCCAAATTATTAAGCTCACTCAACAGATCAAAGACGGGTTCCACAAGAAAATGTCGACGTTAGCATGTTTCATAGATTTCCAAGGAGCCTACGATACTATCAGCAGAGACATTCTTGTGAACAAACTAAACAACCTCGGCGTTACTGGGAACATGCTCCAGTGGTTGAACAGCTTCCTTAGCCAGAGGCAAATAAAGGTCAAATATAGCAATGCAACGTCAAGATACCGGCAACAGAATAGGGGCCTCCCACAAGGAGCGGTATTGAGCTGCACCATGTTTAATATTATGATTAATGACCTGATATCCGAGCTAAAACGCATTCCCGGAGTTGAAGTTCTCTGCTACGCGGATGACATCACTATCTGGGCAACAAGCAGCAACATAAGTGGTATGGAACAAGCCATTAATTCGGCTCTCAAAGTGCTCAAACAGTGGTGTACAAACAATGATATGGTCGTGAGTAGAGAAAAAACCTCAGCCCAACTTTTCACAACCTCAACCAAAAATCATGCAGTGCACCTCGAATATGACAGAACTGAAGTGGCTATGCTACCAATAACGAAATACCTCGGAATGCAACTCGACGGGAAACTTAGCTGGAACCAACATGTCGAAGGAGCCTCTACAAAGGCTAACAAGAGACAGTGCATCCTAAGAAGACTTGCTGGATCAAGATGGGGAGCAACACAAGATGTCCTGACTACTACGTACAAAACATATATTAGGCCCTTACTTGAATACGGATGCGAAGTTTACAGCACAGCAAGCACAACAGCAAAGAACAAGCTTAATGTCAGTCAGAACAACGCCCTGAGGGTATGTTGCGGTGCTGCCAAATCAACACCAATCGCGGCCCTTGAATGCCAAACTCAGATCGAACCCCTCGAATACCGACAGGACAAAGCTCTGCTTAAATTCTACGAAAGAAGTCATAGAACAACGGACACCTTCTGGCGACATTACACACCAGCTTCTCTTAGACTTAAAACACAAGTTACACCAATAGGCCGCGCAGAAGCCCTCCTGGCAAAATACAATATTGAGCCGAGTGAACGCCAGTGCTTCTCAAAACCCAGTTTTTGTCGTGACGTTAACGAGCTTCCGATCGTCATCAGCATCCCTGGGATTGATACCCCGAAGGCCGACAACCTACCGCACAAACTGAAGTCTGCAGCACTCGAAATGATATCCAGATCCTACCCTGCATCAGAATGGCTCCACGTATATACGGACGGCTCAGCCCAGGACGATCTCGCGCGGGTGCTGGTTTCTTCTCAGTACAAGGTAGTGGGGCCTTCCCTGTAGGCAGAATGAAAAACAACTTTGATGGAGAAGTCGCAGCCATAAGTGAAGCAGCCAATGCCCTGATACAATCAAGCGTCGCCCGCAAGGTATTCTTCCTATCCGATTCCACCTCAGCTCTACAAGCTCTAAGCTCCCACGTACTACACGAAGACTACCTAATAACACAGTGTCAAGACAGGCTCCGTAGATTGGAGGAAAATACTGAATTATGTCTGCAATGGGTACCGGGTCACTGTGACCTGGAAGGGAATGAGAAAGCTGATGCCTTAGCTAAGGAAGGGTGCTCAATGAACCAGCCGTCAGTACCCACCACCTACAGCAATATTAGCAATGTTATCTCATCCCGCATCAGGAAAGCAGTTCGGACTCCTGGAAAGCAGCAGCAGTTGGCAAAAGATGGGAACCGTTGCTTACAACACCCATCCCCAACAACCTGCCCCGGGATGTGGCGGTGGCCACCTTCAGGATGGTCACAGGGCACGATTTTCTGCAACGTCACCTGCACAAAATCGGAGTCGTCGACAGCCCAATGTGCCCCCTATGCTCGCTGGAGGAAGGCACGGCAGACCACCTGGCCCACTGCCCTGCCCTACATGGAATCGACGACAATGACGTACATCTCAAGGCACGGATGTACTGGGAGGCACGGCGTCAAATGGCTGAGCAGCCAAGGACGGGCGTTGGCTGAAGTAAGTAAGTACATTAATTACCACACAGCAATAATGGCAGGACACGCAAGGCATTTGAGCGCGAATTTTCTATCATTATTTCAAAAAATAATTTTTTGTGCAAAATCAAATATTTTTTTGGGAGAGCAACCTATCCGGTTTAGTTACTCAATTTACCACCTAAAACATGCCTGAAGGTAGAAATAATCGATAGAAAGGTTTCGCAGAAAAATTATTTTTTAGTCATTTCTCATTAAAATTTAGTTATTTTTATTTTTTTACCCCCAGAAGCAAACTATCAAGGGGCAAGCGACCCCCCGCAATTTGTCAGCATTAACAACAACTACAATATATGAGAATTTAAAAGAAATCATTGTAGCCGTTTTTGAGAAATAATTTTTTTAGACGTTTTTTGTGAATAAAACCCCCCCAAATTGAATTGGCCCAAAATAAAAAAAACTATCCCGAGGTATGATTCTTGTAAACCTACATGCTAAATTTCATCAAAATCGACCGCTTAGTTTGCCCGGAAATCGATGCACAGGCAGACAGACAGACAGACATTTCGTAAAAACCACTTTTTTGGGTTCCTGCAGTCTGATCAAGGCGTTTATAATACCGGGGTTAAATAAATACCCCAGGATTATAACTGTAAACAAACAAATTTTGAATAGCACTTTCCATTATAAAATTATCATGTTTACCAGTGGATTAAATAAATACCGGTCTTATAAACGCCCCGATCAGGCTGCTGGGACCTGAAAACGTGTAAATCCGTTGAAATCTCGGAATCGAAAATTTCGATCATCACAAAGCTTTCCTTTTACTACGTATAAATTGGAAATCAAAAAATATATACAGTATATACCACTGGCCATTACTAAAGTAGGCAGCCAATTGAAGGGGCAGGAAGAAATTGAGAGTATTGCATAGTGAGGGTATTTAGACCGTCCCAGGTAAAGATGTGACGAGTTGGACCCTGACGAATTGCACAATGGGCTGACACCAGCGGGACGTCCGACCTTTTTTCTAGTTTGTAGGTTTTTCACCAGAAAAGCCTATTTGCAATATTTGACCGTCGTGACCATTCTATAGTGTTATATATTCAATGCCCCGACGTACCTAGTTTATTTGAAGCATGAAGAGTGCGGATAACACCGAGTGCAGTGCCGTATCCAGCCGTAGCGAGGCTGCCCGTGTTGCAGTGAGTGAGAACGCGGATGGGTCCTTCAGGCCGTTCTCGTAGCATTGCAGTAGCCCCATGGTCGCCAATAGCTTTATTGTCCGAGATGTCTTTCTCAAGCATTGCCTCCACAGCGGTCATGAACCTTAAAAACGAAACAAAAAATAAATAAATAAACTGCAGTCGAATTTTGCAGGAAAAAGATTTTATTTTCGATTTTTTTTTAAAGGAAGGGATGTCAACATGTTTGGCATATGAAGGCCAAGTCTTTTTGGCGGTAAAACACAAGCCCTCAATTTTCAGCTGCTAAGATATTATGAAAATGGTCATTTGAAAAATTCATTTACAAAAATTCAAGCTTTCTCCATTTGAACGTAGCCGACTGAATAATTACTTTTCCATAAAATTCGTTAGAAACACTTTATCTTGTTCTCTATATCTCACCTGGATGTATGCCTACATTATTAGCGATGATCCCATACATTGAAAGTTGCCACCCATAGGCCTATAGGCTATAGCCTTAACGCATATACATCAATGGACTTCGTTCGTATGGAAATCCAAAATGGCTGCTAATTTTGTAGGTAGCCATTTCCAGGTGAAGTCATAGCCCTATTTGTTTCATTGTTCTGATTGGCTTATATTTCTATTCTCTCCATTTGCTAGTGATGACAACTCTCCTTCTGAGGCCCGTTTAGAATTTTATAAAGGAAGGATGGGATATTCGTTTCCCGCCAAAAATATATATTTTAGTCTTTGGGGCAAGTCGTGAAGCCTCCTATGACCAGCCATTGAAGAAAGGTACCAGGTGACCTCGGATTTAACAAATATTTTGGCGCACTGGAATGGCCCATCTTTTCCATATAGATCGGATTGGATTTACTCGATAATTCAGAGTAGAAGACAAGAGCAATGAGTCTATCGTCCAGAAACCATCAGTCTTTATCAGGACTAAGCCAACAGTTCTTCTCATGACTTAGCCTGATGATGGGAGTCGCACCCACTCCCGAAATTCCCTCCCCCTGAAAATGGGCTCCGCCCTAATTGTTCGATGACTAGGCTATGCTTCTAATGACTATTAACACAGCAGGCACTGTAAGCTCAACTTACACTTCCCCCCCCCCTTAGAGACAGAAACATAATTACACAAGAAATGCTCAAAACCTATGGCTTAAAGTCGTGAACAGGAAAGATACTATTGTAGACATCCAACAGAAACGCTATGTTAAGATGTTAAGCATGTGTACGTCTCTAAAACACTGGTCCTGTCGTTTTCATTATTAGGCTACATACAACCCAACACGCATTAGCAACAAACCTACGGCTATCCTACAGCTGGCCTACTATGCCGTTTAGTATTAACTTATTATTGGGGTAAAAAATGTAAACAAATAGCACATTCCATTCTAAAATAGTTTTGTTTACATTTTTATTCCCTGGTGAAGATTAAAAATAATCGGTAGATTCGATTCTCCCTAGGGCCTACTATGGCAATTCCTTTCAATCCTAACCTGGGATAAAAAAATATAAGCAAGGTAATAGCATAATGGAAAGTGCTATTCAAAATTGTCCTGCTTACATTTTTGACCCCAAGAATAAGTTAATACTAAGCGGCATAGTAGGCCCGCAGATCGGGACTATTTTTAGCGACACTTGTGTGTCAATGAATATTTAAGCATTGATCTCGTAGGAAAAGCTCAAAACCTATGGCTTAAAATTGTAAACAGGAAAGACACTAGATATCCAACAGCGGGCCTACTGTGACGATAATTCTTAATCCTAACCTGGGATAAAAAATATAAGCAAGCATAATGGAAAGTGCTATTCAAAATTGCCCTGCTTACATTTTTGACCCCGAGAATAAGTTAATACTAAGCGGCATAGTAGGCCCGCATCGGGACTACTTTTAGCGACACTTGTGTGTCAATGAATATTTAAGCATTGATCTCGTAGGAAAAGCTCAAAACCTATGGCTTAAAATTGTAAACAGGAAAGACACTAGATATCCAACAGCGGGCCTACTGTGACGATAATTCTTAATCCTAACCTGGGATAAAAAATATAAGCAAGCATAATGGAAAGTGCTATTCAAAATTGCCCTGCTTACATTTTTGACCCCGAGAATAAGTTAATACTAAGCGGCATAGTAGGCCCGCATCGGGACTACTTTTAGCGACACTTGTGTGTCAATGAATATTTAAGCATTGATCTCGTAGGAAAAGCTCAAAACCTATGGCTTAAAATTGTAAACAGGAAAGACACTAGATATCCAACAGCGGGTCTACTAATACGATAATTCTTAATCCTAACCTGGGATAAAAAATATAAGCAAGCATAATGGAAAGTGCTATTCAAAATTGCCCTGCTTACATTTTTGACCCCGAGAATAAGTTAATACTAAGCGGCATAGTAGGCCCGCAGATCGGGACTATTTTTAGCGACACTTGTGTGTCAATGAATATTTAAGCATTGATCTCGTAGGAAAAGCTCAAAACCTATGGCTTAAAATTGTAAACAGGAAAGACACTAGATATCCAACAGCGGGTCTACTAATACGATAATTCTTAATCCTAACCTGGGATAAAAAATATAAGCAAGCATAATGGAAAGTGCTATTCAAAATTGCCCTGCTTACATTTTTGACCCCGAGAATAAGTTAATACTAAGCGGCATAGTAGGCCCGCAGATCGGGACTATTTTTAGCGACACTTGTGTGTCAATGAATATTTAAGCATTGATCTCGTAGGAAAAGCTCAAAACCTATGGCTTAAAATTGTAAACAGGAAAGACACTAGATATCCAACAGCGGGTCTACTAATACGATAATTCTTAATCCTAACCTGGGATAAAAAATATAAGCAAGCATAATGGAAAGTGCTATTCAAAATTGCCCTGCTTACATTTTTGACCCCGAGAATAAGTTAATACTAAGCGGCATAGTAGGCCCGCATCGGGACTACTTTTAGCGACACTTGTGTGTCAATGAATATTTAAGCATTGATCTCGTAGGAAAAGCTCAAAACCTATGGCTTAAAATTGTAAACAGGAAAGACACTAGATATCCAACAGCGGGCCTACTAATACGATAATTCTTAATCCTAACCTGGGATAAAAAATATAAGCAAGCATAATGGAAAGTGCTATTCAAAATTGTCCTGCTTACATTTTTGACCCCAAGAATAAGTTAATACTAAGCTGTATAGTAGGCCCGCATCGGGACTACTTTCAGCGACACATGCGTGTCAATGAATATTTAAACATTGATCTCGTAGGAAAAGCTCAAAATCTATGGCTTAAAATTGTAAACAGGAAAGACACCAGACATCCAACAGCGGGTCTACTATGAGGATAATTCTTAATCCTAACCTGGGATTAAAAATGTAAGCAAGATGATTTTACCATGGATTGTGTTTTTCAAAATTGTCTTGTTTACATAAGTTAATACGAATCGCCAAAGTAGGCCCACTGAAACGATGTTTTTAGAGGAGCCTACTAAAGTTACAATTTTAAGCAACTACACGTCTATAAAGTACTGTGTCATTCGAGCAATAATTCCTCCATCTTTGATAACCAAACGCGCATTAGACAAAATACGAGTTCATACATAATATATTGTAATTATTGCAGTAAGACTGTTAGTTACATGGGCAGTCTTCAAATATTATTTAAAAAAATAGAGAAAGTTCTGGCTAATTTTTGTGTGTAAAATATCGTCTAATCCAATCTAGCAAAGGGCTTTATAAGAAAATTAATAGGTAGACATTATTTACGTCCGTAGCCCCTCAAAGAATTTATAATATAAAAGTGTTTGAACTTTTTAAAAGGGAGAGATGAAAAAATATGTTGTAAACAAAGAATGTAGTTTCAATGCAATTAATTAATTTCTCGTTCCACAGCCGCGCAAAGATATGAAAGTGGTCAGATGAAAAACCCATAAAAAATGCAATTCTAGAAGAATTCAATCTATTTACAGGTCTAATTTACTACAATTATATATGCAATATGTTTGATGCACATTATCTGGTTTCTTTGAACTAATAATATTTTAGGTGCAAAAATGTAGATTTAAATTTATAATTTTTCTCTGACCATTTTCATATATTTGCGGTTGTGGTAGCCTAGGAAGAATTAATTAATTTTGTTAAATTGACTAGTCTATTCTGAAATCTCTGCTTTAAGTGCACACCTAGCAGCATTTTTATTACCTACAAATTCTTATAATAAAAATAGGCACTTACGTAACATTAAAATAACCTATTCAATTATTTGGAACATAAAAACGTGCTGTAAATAAGTAACTATCTTTTATGTCCCTATCACTAAAGAATTTAGTAGGTACGAAATATAGGTGGCATATTTCCAAAATTTTGAAAAGAGAAAACTGTAACTGAATTGCTAAATAAAAGCATAGATAGGGTGGTCGGAAGTCATATCAAAAAGTAAATGACATCAGTAAATTCATCGACATTTAACATGCCGGGGGAAATAATAAAATTATAAAAAACCATGAGTGACTTTATAGAAAAAGAACTAGATACAGGCGTAAGTAACACGGTCTAAAATCCATGAAGAAGTCCACGAAAAACCTCATCAAGTACAATGTTTGAACAAAAACATCTATGTTAATAATTTCTAGGTGAATGTATGACCGCATGTAACACAGAAAATTAAAGATTAATACAAAAACAGTACAAAACAAATACAATATTGCTAAGAGGAAATTTGAAATGCGACTTAATTGTTTTATTGCACAATTTCACACACAAAAAATGGATAGTAAGCCCATCAATGAGATGACATTCATTGAAGAAATGATTGTATGCATTTTGACACATAAGTTAAATAGCAGAGTGTGGCAGCCACTTACGCCGTCAGGCCGCAGTATTTCACAACTGTGGCTCAT